>OX457028.1:40719103-41424103 GCA_949752745.1 Protula sp. h YS-2021 | reverse complement strand
AAGTAAATTTTAAAATGGCGTCCACTACAAAACGCGACCGTGCACGAAATCAAAACTAATCCCAACTTATTCCCCATATTCATATGTACCTTAATCCCAAATAGTCCGACGCTTCTGAGGCGTCTTTCACATAAAAGAATCACTTTTGATCGTTTCGCGCCAAAACAGTGTCACCCGACAGAAGTTTCCTTAACTAAATACACACAAAAACTACACAGTTATACTCTGAGAGTATATTCCGACAATCACTAAGCCCGTGAGAATTTCTTTAAGGTGTCTTAAATATTCTTTGGGATTTTGTAGAAAATGATGATGTCATCGATGTAACAAATTGCGTAAAATGATGATGTTATCTATGTAACAAATTGCGTAACAATTTAGAGCATCCCCTAATACTTTAGTCATTAGTTCTTAGTTCACGGAGGGCGCCTTGCTTATACCGAATGGAAATTTATTGAATTCCCACAGCCCGTATTGGCAAACAAATGCAGTCTTCTCTCGGTCTTTAGGATCCAGTAGTAACAGACAGAAACCGTATTTAAGATCTAGAAAACTGTAAACAGTTGTACAACGCATTGAGGCAAAAATATCTGTATGTTTGGTAAAGATAGCTATTCTGAACAAGTACACGATTTAGCTTCCTATAATCAACGCACATTTGGGGTTGACCTCCATCTTTTCTACGTAACTCCACGGTGATTGAGAACGATTTGTGATTCCTGCCTTTTGTAAACCATTTAGGTGTTTTTCTAGCATGGGCCATTGTGAAAAGTAATCCATAACGAAGTTGTTTTGTGTGTAATCAAAAGACTGCGAACGGTGTGTTTTCTTGGTTGGCTTTTATTTAGTTTAAGATGATATTGCAGTGACATCTCAAACCCCGACTGAAATCATCGGATTTGAGAACCGTTATTTCATACCCGTAATCTTCACAAGTTATAAAGCTTGAGGTGAAGTTGTCATCAAAAGAGGTTATCGAGGATCCGTTTTAGTTAGTTGATTGCACTTGAAGGGGTCTCAGATATTAGGTGAAGGGCGGGGTGGGAGGGTTGTAGCACAGAATTTGTATAAAGTCGAAAATTTTTGTGTAAGATTACCAGATATTCAGGCGTAAGAGTTGCAAACACCCGCATCCCAATTCCCTCAGTCCGATCAAGTCAGTAGTGTAAAAACATTGGTTCTATGCCAGGAAGTGCCGTCATAGTGACATGAGAGGTGGCGCAGAACCAACATTGGTTCCGGGCAAGGAAGTGACGTCATAGTGACGTCAGAGGCGGACCAGATAGAGCCCGCGCGTGTTGGGATGATTTTTTCCCCACACTCCATCCACACACACACACACCAACACCACAACTGAGCGTTTCATTTCGTAAGCCACATAGGTATTTTAACCTTCTGATGGCAACTTTTTTCCCCCACACTCTCATGCATACACACACATACCAACACCATGATAAAATGTTTTGCTTATTTCGCTTAAGTGGCGGCCGATCTGAAAAGAGCGGCCAGGAGTCGAAACTCCTCACTGTTAGTGCTGCTGCCGGTGGTTCAGCAAAAGGTGATGACATGTTGATATCGCCTGCCGCACTGGGACATCTGCTGACCATTAAAATGATTCGTCTTGGTCCCGCAGCTTAAACACTTGAGGAGATACTCATGCCGTAAGGCTGCCTGATAGGCACGCGCGGTACATGATGTAGTTGTTCCGATACAACTGAGTCGAAACACCAGCGCCAGAGAAATCAACTTGCTTTTGATTAGCAATGACAAGAAAAGGCATCACTGCCTCATCAAGAATTTCAGCATACTTATGGCTTATCTATCAGAGCGTCAGAATGCAACATTTTATTGTTTCAACTGTCTTCATGGGTTTATGCGACAAGATCTTTTAGACAAGCATCGCGAAGTGTGTGGCAAGCATGGAGCACAACGTTTATCATTCCCCAAGAAACCTCTCATCAAGTTTAAGAATGTAGCCAAACAACAGCGAGCACCTTTGGTGATTTATGCAGACTTTGAATGTTTCACGAAAAAGCATGAAGAAGGAGACAAGTATCAGCATCATCGTCCAAACAGCTTTGCCTATGTGGTTGTCAGCCAATATGATACACGTGCACCAGTCCTCTATCGAGGAGATAATGCCGTGAAAGTCTTTTTAGACCATATGGTGAATGAGCGTGATAGTATTGTGCATGGTTTACAACAGCCAAAGGAAATGGTCATGACTCCTGAAGACAAAGAGGATTTCAAGAACGCTACAGATTGCTACATTTGTCATGAGCCTCTAGGAGCAGTTCGCGTGAGAGATCATGACCATATCAATGGCAAATACCGTGGAGCTGCACATAATGAATGCAGTTTACAATTTCAACTTTGAAAGGATAAGCAGGACGATAAAGATTCTTTTATCATTCCTGTGTTTTTCCACAATTTGCGAGGCTATGAAAGTCATTTGAACATGGAAGAAATTGGAAAGTTCAAAAATGAAACGATTACGGTCATTCCCAACTCCGTTGAGAAATATATTGCATTCACCATGAGCAATCTGATATTTACGGACAGCTTTCAGTTCATGAGTACTTCTCTACAGAAGTTGGTATCCAACCTGGCGGTAGAAGGGAAAGACAACTTCTTCAACATGACGTCACACATTCACGATAGCGACCAACAAGATTTACTGTTAAGAAAGGGAGGGTACCCCTACGATTACGTGGATGAGTCATCCAAGTTTGCTGAAACACAACTGCCGTACAAGGACAAGTTTTACAGCCAACTCAGTGAAGAAGACATTAGCGATGAGAATTATGCGCATGCGCAGAAGGTGTGGCAGACATTCAACTGTACTACATTTGGCGAATACCATGACCTGTACCTCAAATCGGATGTGTTGCTGCTGGCTAACTTGTTTGAAAACTTTCGTCAAGTATGTCTCAACGTATGAATTGGATCCTGCTCACTACTATACAGCGCCAGGACTGTCGAGGGGTGCCATGTTAAAAGCGACAAAGGTGAAATTGGAATTGATCAACGACATTGACATGTACCAAATGGTTGAACAAGGTCTACGTGGAGGAATATCTGTGACAATGACATTGACTGTATGTTGCAAAGCCCTAGCAAAATTCATTTCTAGCCGCAAATTCCCATGCTTGATCAGGAGAAAATGATCATCACCATCATAATCAGGTGTTAAGTCAAACGAAAATAAAGCATAACCTCTAGGCCAATGTTCCCGTTTTATAATGGAACTTTTCTCACCATTCAGTCCATCAAATGATTTGTAAAGCGTTTCAAAAGCGTCCAGGGATTTGTTCTGTGTAATGTCAAGCTTGAGAGGTTTGGATAGAACTGGTTCACCATCCGTGTACAGTTGCATGTAGTCCAGATCAAAATGTTTTGAAATCATATGGATTCCTCAATACTGATCCACTAAAGGCTTCATTATGAACCAGACCAATGACAATGCAATTTGGTAATTGACCCAAAAAGATGTTATCTTTCACAAAAGACTGAAATCCTGCTGGAATAGCCAACACTTTACATTCTTTTCCAGTGATAATTAACTTGGCAGGACTTTTCATCAATGCATCTGTATGTCATAACTGAATACCTGGACTAACCCTCACTTTGCGAATGGTTAAAAATGCCTCTTTCACTTCTACCTTATAGGTATTATCTGCAGCCATCAATACATATTCATCTTTTTGTCTATGGAAACGCAATTTCAAACTGATACCATTAGAAAGATAACGATCCTGCTCAAACAAATCTATCCTTAAACCACCTGTTAGCATAAAATCACGGCTGAGACGTGTGTGCAAATAACGATTATGTAAGCCATTATTTCCTTGCTCAGCTAAGTCACCACCGTCAGCATTGACATGAAACCCTGATACATATCTTTCATGATTAGGTCTTTTCACCTCAGGACTATTCATCGACCCAGCAGTATCCTTATACATGAGACGCATAGAGCGCTCAGAATGCTTCCGAATCATGAATGAGATGAGAGACAATGCTGGTATAACCATGGGTATTGTTACTATGAGATACCAATCGATCATTCAGAAACAATTCAATATTAGACCATAGCCCATTAAACACATCATTGTTGCATGAGACATTATCATCTGCGCCACAAGCTGTTCCATCAGCCTTTAGAATGCGACATACAATATGAAGTTTGCTGTTCTTTAAATCCAAATATTCTTCTGTACTCGCAGGAATGTAGAATTCTATTGGAGCACCTTCTCTAATGGTAGTGAGTGGTTGATAGTCGACATTAGAACTTTTCTCTACAGCAGTTTGCGTCGGTGGTACGTGAAAACAATCCAATGGAGAAAGACTACATTCACAGGAATGATTATGAATGAGAGACATGATTCAAAATATCTTTTTAACATGTTTTGATGTTATCCGTCTGGCTGTTTTTTCGTCTTCTGGCACGTTTCGTTGGTTGCACGCGCTTTTCAAGCACACGCCAAACACAAGTTGTGCTACTCGGCCCGTAACATCTTTCGCCACATTCTTTGCAGCCTTCTTAAGATGTGGCGCAACGATCTTAGCCCCAGCCTTAAGTAGTGGAATAGCTTTGCGAGCCAATGATCCCAGTATTGAACCAATACCATCGCCATATTGGATTCGCGCTCCTTTGAATCCTGGTAATTCCCCGCCCACTTGACGAAGAAAATGGTTGCGATATGCAGACGGACACACGGATCGTGTGTATAGGCTTTCATAATGCTTTTGGTCGAAAATGGAGTTTACAGATCACCTTTCCAGTTTGAAATGGAACATTATGGCCTGTGTCATCCTTAATATTCATTTCTATCACGTCAAATTTGGACGTGTTTACAGGAACATAATGCGGTTCGCCATAAGTTTTCATGACAATGTCTCAATCATGGCCTTGTATTCCAACAGAAAGTAGCAAAGGAACATAATAATCACCAAGAACTTGTGGTTCACAAATGCTACAATACACTTAATGTGTATAAAATCCCTGTTTCACATCAACTTTATGTTCAGCTGTACATGTTTCAGTATACCATTGATCTGGAATAAATCCTAAAGTCTCAGCTAATCCAGCGGAAAATGACACTTCAAAGCTATAATTTAGAAATAGAAAAACGCGTCGTCTAATTTTTTAAGGTCATCTTTCATAGAATTAGTCACTTCTTCATTGACTGCATTACATAGTTCTTGTATGGATCTATATACATAGTTGATAGTGTCAAGTGTATCTGTCTTCATGGGTTTATGCGACAAGATCTTTTAGACAAGCATCGCGACGTGTGTGGCAAGCATGGAGCACAACGTTTATCATTCCCCAAGAAATCTCTCATCAAGTTTAAGAATGTAGCCAAACAACAGCGAGCACCTTTTGTGATTTATGCAGACTTTGAATGTTTCACGAAAAAGCATGAAGAAGGAGACAAGTATCAGCATCATCGTCCAAACAGCTTTGCCTATGTGGTGGTCAGCCAATATGATACACGTGCACCAGTCCTGTATCAAGGAGGTAATGCCGTGAAAGTCTTTTTAGAAAATATGGTGAATGAGCGTGATCGTATTGGGCATGGTTTACAACAGCCAAAGGAAATGGTCATGACTCGTGAAGACAAAGAGGATTTCAAGAACGCTACAGATTGCTACATTTGTCATGAGCCTCTAGGAGCAGATCGCGTGAGAGATCATGACCATATCAATGGCAAATACCGTGGAGCTGCACATAATGAATGCAGTTTACAATTTCGACTTCGAAAGGATAAGCAGCACGATAAAGATTCTTTTATCATTCCTGTGTTTTTCTACAATTTGCGAGGCTATGACAGTCATTTGAACATGGAAGAAATTGGAAAGTTCAAAAATGAAACGATTACGGTCATTTCCAACTCCGTTGAGAAATATATTGCATTCACCATGAGCAATCTGAAATTTACGGACAGCTTTCAGTTCATGAGTACTTCTCTACAGAAGTTGGTATCCAACCTGGCGGTAGAAGGGAAAGACAACTTCTTCAACATGACGTCACACATTCACGATAGCGACCAACAAGATTTACTGTTGAGAAAGGGAGGGTACCCCTACGATTACGTGGATGAGTCATCCAAGTTTGCTGAAACACAACTGCCGTACAAGGACAAGTTTTACAGCCAACTCAGTGAAGAAGACATTAGCGATGAGAATTATGCGCATGCGCAGAAGGTGTGACAGACATTCAACTGTACTACATTTGGCGAATACCATGACCTCTACCTGAAATCGGATGTGTTGCTGCTGGCTGACGTGTTTGAAAACTTTCGTCAAGTATGTCTCAACACGTAAGAATTGGATCCTGCTCACTACTATACAGCGCCAGGACTGTCGAGGGGTGCCATGTTAAAAGCGACAAAGGTGAAATTGGAATTGATAAACGACATTGACATGTACCAAATGGTTGAACAAGTTCTACGTGGAGGAATATCTGTGACAATGACATTGACTGTAATCTGCAAGGCCCTAGCATAATTCATTTCTAGCCGCAAATTCCCATGCTTGATCAGAGGAAAATGATCATCACCATCATAATCAGGTGTTAAGTCAAACGAAAATAAAGCATAACCTCTAGGCCAATGTTCCCGTTTTATAATGGAACTTTTCTCACCATTCAGTCCATCAAACGATTTGTAAAGCGTTTCAAAAGCGTCCAGGTATTTGTTCTGTGTAATGTCAAGCTTGAGAGGTTTGGATAGAACTGGTTCACCATCCGTGTACAGTTGCATGTAGTCCAGATCAAAATGTTTTTAAATCATATGGATTCCTCAATACTGATCCACTTAAGGCTTCATTATGAACCAGACCAATGACAATGCGATTTGGTAATTGACCCAAAAAGATGTTATCTTTCACAAAAGACTGAAATCCTGCTGGAATAGCCAACACTTTACATTCTTTTCCAGTGATAATTAACTTGGCAGGACTTTTCATCAATGCATCTGTATGTCCTAACTGAATACCTGGACTAACCCTCACTTTGCGAATGGTTAAAAATGCCTCTTTCACTTCTACCTTATAGGTAATATCTGCAGCCATCAATACATATTCATCTTTTTGTCTATGGAAACGCAATTTCAAACTGATACCATTAGGAAGATAACGATCCTGCTCAAACAAATCTATCCTTAAACCACCTGTTAGCATAAAATCACGGCTGAGACGTGTGTGCAAATAACGATTATGTAAGCCATTATTTCCTTGCTCAGCTAAGTCACCACCGTCAGCATTGACATGAAACCCTGATACATATCTTTCATGATTAGGTCTTTTCACCTCAGGACTAATCATCGACCCAGCAGTATCCTTATACATGAGACGCATAGAGCGCTCAGAATGCTTCCGAATCATGAATGAGATGAGAGATAATGCTGGTATAACCATGAGTATTGTTACTATGAGATACCAATCGATCATTCAGAAACAATTCAATATTAGACCATAGCCCATTAAACACATCATTGATGCATGAGACATTATCATCTGCGCCACAAGCTGTTCCATCACCTTTAGAATGCGACATACAATATGAAGTTTGCTGTTCTTTAAATCCAAATATTCTTCTGTACTCGCAGGAATGTAGAATTCTATTGGAGCACCTTCTCTAATGGTAGTGAGTGGTTGATAGTCGATATTATAACTTTTCTCTACAGCAGATTGTGTCGGTGGTACGTGAAACCATTCCAATGGAGAAAGACTACATTCACAGGAATGATTATGAATGAGAGACATGATTAAAAAATATCTTTTTAACATGTTTTGATGTTATCCGTCTGGCTGTTTTTTTCGTCTTCTGGCACGTTTCGTTGGTTGCACGCGCTTTTCAAGCACACGCCAAACACACGTTGTGCTACTCGGCCCGTAACATCTTTCGCCACATTCTTTGCAGCCTTCTTAAGATGTGGCGCAACGATCGTAGCCCCAGCCTTAAGTAGTGGAATAGCTTTGCGAGCCAATGATCCCAGTATTGAACCAATACCATATTGGATTCGCGCTCCTTTGAATCCTGGTAATTCCCCGCCCACTTGACGAAGAAAATGGTTGCGATATGCAGACGGATCGTGTGTATAGGCTTTCATAATGCTTTTGGTCGAAAATGGAGTTTACAGATCACCTTTCCAGTTTGAAATGGAACATTATGGCCTGTGTCATCCTTAATATTCATTTCTATCACGTCAAATTTGGACGTGTTTACAGGAACATAATGCGGTTCGCCATAAGTTTTCATGACAATGTCTCCATCATGGCCTTGTTTTCCAACAGAACGTAGCGAAGGAACATAATAATCACCAAGAACTTGTGGTTCACAAATGCTACAATACACATAAAGTGTATAAAATCCCTGTTTCACATCAGCTTTTTGTTCAGCTGTACATGTTTCAGTATACCATTGATCTGGGATAAATCCTAATGTCTCAGCTAATCCAGCGGAAAATGACACTTCAAAGCTATAATTTAGAAATAGAAAAACGCGTCGTCTAATTTTATCATACTTTATCGGAATATCTTGTTTAAGGTCATCTTTCATAGAATTAGTCGCTTCTTCATTGACTGCATTACATAGTTCTTGTATAAATCTATAGTAACCATAAGGAATATTGATAGTGTCAAGTGTATCTGTCAGTGGTTGTTGTCGATATTGAATAGAATAGTCCATTCCATGTCTCATAGTTGTCCATGTATGTGGATATTGAATTCCAGCTAAAGCCACTTCATATTTTCTATTCAGATAGATGGTTCGAGGCATACGAATTTGATAATTCGAAGCCTTGTTGTTGGGATAATAGTTCATACTAGCATTGCTAGGCAAAGTAATGTAAAAACTTGTCGACTCCATGATGGACTAAATGGTAAATGTGCGTTGACGTTGTCTATATACATCACGATAGCGCGCGCCATTCACACAAGTATGTAAATGGTGCTTCGCATAATCTTTCACATCATCATCATGATCTATTACTTCTCCTGCACAACAAGCACTTGCACATCTTATTTTTACAGGAATAGTCGTTTCTTGAGAACAACATGGCTCTTTCAGCCATGTTAAAAATTTTCCCATCCCTCTGGAAACTGTCTTTGTTGGCGTTGTTTCATTTCTGTTGTAATGTCATCACGAGTGGTCTTTTTACTAAACATTGTTTTTGGAATATTAGCATCTACAATTGCCTGGATAAACGGATGCCAACCATGTGGTAGTTCTCTTCGTTCTTTTCTTCTTGTCACCACCAATGCTTCTTTCATCAAATCAACAATGTTAGAATTTGCTATAATATCGCCCGTTTTCAACACAAGTTCATTCTTGTCTGTCCATTTAACACCATGCTTCTTCAGTTCTGCTAAAAGTTGTATTACTTTTCCATGATAGATAGGTTGAAAATGACTTAAAAATAACTTTTCTGGTTTTTCAGCTTTTTCTGACTTGTTCGTAAGGGACGGCCAAGAAGTTGAGACATTTCCATAACCTTTTTCCGCGTTCGTTTCCCACGTAAAAGTGTATTTACTTTTGTTTTGATGTCATTTTTCTTTCCTAATAACAGTTTGTATTCATATTCAGGAATGAGGACCATTTTCATAGTATGTTTCATTTTAACAGCAGTTGGGCTAATAAGGACAATGCAAATTTAGCAATAGCTCCAATGAATCTTCCTTTCTGATTAATCAACTTCCTTTTTCTTCGAAGTGATATCTTCTTATCTGCTAGAGTACGTAGAGTATGACGTTCACGTTTAAATTCCTTAAACCGTTTTGCTTGTTAATTCCTCCTTCGTAGCTTGCTGTAGCAAAGATTTACGTCGTTTACGCCCACTGCGTGCAAGCAAGTGAAGAAACGGTTGGTTCGCTCGAATACGTTTAGACATGTTGACTGCGAATAGTTAAATGAGTTGGTTCTTGTTCATACACTGCTTTATCAATATATACATAATGTGTATCTTTTGGTAAAATACCTGTACGAATACGTAGTTGATCATTTGTCTTTGGTTTTAAATCAATGAATAGATATCCACGGGGTTTGCTAGTAGCATCTTGATAGGCTTCTATAAGAAATTGAGATCTTCCAGGATACATTTGTAGCGCCAATGTACTTATTTTTTTTGCTGACTATCTCTAGGATTTTTAAACAGAATGATATAATGTGTATTCAAACTAATATTTCGCATCTCTTTCCCATGATGGAATAAATTATGCACAATAAAGATAATGCTTAGATTTTGATGACTGCTGCCAACACTAAAGGGACATGTCATTCGCTCATCACTATGACATTTCGTCATTAAGTCATCAATGATGAGTAATTTTGGTTTTTACGGGTTAAAACGCTTTCAATGTCATCTGGAATGCCTTGGTAAAATTCCACGCCTTTCATTCCCTTGTACAAAGGCTGATCTGCTGCATAAAGCCATAAAATGGTTTTTGGAGAGGGTTTAATCAATTTTTGTTCTAGAATTTCCTTCACCAGAGACGTTTTGCCACTGCCTGTAGGTCCAGAGACCAAACATATAAATGGATGCTTCATTTTTGAATGTCTGTTTCTTTCACGCAACTGTTGAACTTGTTTGGCCAACCTAACCACTCGACAAATAATTTTATCACACCTCGTCTTTTACGTGTTTTCAAGACTTTTTCAATTCTATAAATAGAATATCTTCCATCAATATCTTCGTCTAAAAAGTCTTTCACACGATACAAATGTATTCCTTGCTTCTTACAACGATCTGTGACAATGAAGACTTCTTGCGTCCATTTAATGTGATTATCTCTTTGAAACACATACTTGATGTAGGAAATACGAACACGATCGCCAATATTAAATTTGTACGTTTTATGCTTCTTCGGTTTCAATTTCAGTTTGTCTACATACATTTACTTCCACACTTTTGATTCGTTGTCTTTACGAATCTCTGCAGGAGCATACTTATCAGGAAGAGAACCATGAGGTCTATGGTTGTAATTGTACACCAAGTATGGAAGAATGTCTAAGTAACGGTAAGTTTGATGAAAAACGGTAAGTATGTAGAAAATACCGATACATCATTCCCTTTAGAGTACGAATGACTCTTTCAGCAAAGTTGGCTTTGGTTTCATTCTTTGTGGTATAAGCATGAATTCCCTCTTTCTTCAAAAATGCTTTTACCCATCTGTTTTTAAATTCCGTTCCTTTATCAGATCTTAGAGTTCGTGGTCTTCGTCGTGTGTCATGAAAAATCTTTTGGAAAGCTTGTATGACGCTGGTATGTGATTTATTAGGTATTGGCTGTAGCCATAAATATTTGGAAAACACATCAGTGACAATGAGTAAAAAGCGTGAGTTATCATAATAGGGAGCTATGTTTTTCCACATCAGCCAAATCAATATCCCACATGTCATCAATGCCATGTGTAATCACACGTTGTCTTTTGAACCTGTATTTTACAGGTTGTAGTAAACTGAAAGCATCTTGATCCTGTAGCCATGTCTTCACTTGTGAATGTGTGACTGGTTGATCATGTTTTCTTAAGATGTGATAAAGTATGTAAGGACAAGCAAATGCTCCAGGCTGTTCAGGTTTGAAGTAAATATTAGTCAAGTAGTCTTTCCACGTCGACATGATCAATGAAAAAAAAACACTTCTCAAAAGAACACTTTTTATTTTATAACTCAACCATCATAGTAACATAGCATTAACTAACATACTAACTTAACTAACATGTATTTATAACTAACAAGTTTTTACAAATCAAGTATTGATACAATGGTATGAATGACTGGAGACTATTGGTCTTCAATGAACGCTAACCAACTACTGAGTTCATCTAATGGAATAGTATCTACACCATATTTCTCACAACGTTGATTTGCATTCTCTAACACTTTATCTCAATGAATGTAATATTTAGCGTCATTCCAATATGTATAGACACATGCAAAATGACAAGTATGTTCTGAACACTCTTCATGTTGACAAGCAGGACGTACTAAACATGCAAGCTTTTTTACAGCTAATAACATTTCTTCAGAATAGGCTTTTTGCACAATATATTGTCTCAATGTAATGTCTGCCATTGTACAGTCTTGCAGCACAAGTCTGTCAAGTTCAGCAAGTTTTCCAGTTGTTGTTCACTTCACTCATCATATAGTCGAACATACTTCTCCATTTTTTTACAGGGTCTAGAAAGACTCCCCCATGGAATACGCCCCCCCCCCCCGAAATACTCCCCCCGACTATTCCCCCTGGTAAACTCCCCCCGTAGGTATATTCCCTCCGAGGAATACTCCCCCCGCCCATACTTTATATTGCCATTTTTTCATGCAACAAATGTGGAAACACTTTTTCAAAAGTACATTTTTTCATGCCATTAAACAATAAAATGACGATCGAAATATTTTTTATAATTTTGATGTATCCTCATTTTTCACATTTCACTTACTAACGTTATGCAAATAACATTTAAAACTTGCTTCTAAACTGATGTGTCCCATTTTTGAAAATGTCGGAATTACTACTCATTACACCAAGTCATTACACTAAGTCATTACACTAAGTCCCAGGCATTCGAGATTCGAGATTGGAATCGGGAAGAAGCCACCAGTTTTCCTCTTAATAATACCAGTGACTCCGGAAGAATTCACCACTTAAGCCTACTCTGGCTTTATTAATTGCAGTCACCCACGATTGCAAACGCCAATAAATCCCCAAATAATAATTGCAACTGAAATTTGATTGACAGTAAATCCTCGTTCAGTAATTGCAATGTGAGATCCTTTGATGCTCACGTCCGCAACCGCTAATAAATCCCCACTCAATAATTGTAATTCGGATTCCATTGATAGATTGCATATCAGAAGACGCTATTGCAATCTTTCGCTTTTCAAATGTACTTTTGAAAAACTGTTTCCACATTTGTTGCATGAAGCAATGGCAATATAAAGTATGGGCGGGGGGGGGAGTATTCCTCGGGGGGAAAATTCCTACGGGGGGAGTTTTTCAGGGGGAATAGTGGGGGGAGTGTTCCGGGGGAGTATTCCAGGAGGGAGTTTTCCTGTTCAAGTTTTTACATGGTCATATATTTGCTAAAACACGTCTGCACACCATGACGAGTAAATGAAAAGTGTCTTTTATACCCCCTCACACATTTCTTACAACTTTCCCATAATATTCTGGCCAGGATATGAAGGAGATAACAATTGTTTCACACCAGCTCCCCATCAATGATCATACGTTGCTTCCATTAAAGTTTTGTCTTTACATTCTTTTAACTTTTTGCGAAACAATACACACTGATTCAATTTGACTTGTAAAACATCTTGCATTTTGCTTCTCTTCACTGTATGCCATAAAAGGACATGGCTTTATCACTTTAGCAATACGTTTTGCTTCAAATCCATTTCTACATGAAGCAATGGCTGAAGCAATATCTTGGCGGTGATGAAAAACTGCTTTCTCATATTGATACAAATCTTCACTTGAGTTGAACACATGTCCATACTTCTCTAGTCCTGTTGGAAACATGTTTGAAAGAACGTCCTTATGACCACTAAATAGTACAAGATTCTCCATGTTGACTTTGTTTGTGTTGTTTTATTCTGATATGTCGGTTTCTTCCTGTAATAAAATATCTTTTAATATATTTGCTGCCTCTTCTATCATGTTCTTTCTTCGTTTACGTTGAAACCACTCACATAAGATTACATTTGCTAGTAAGAAAAACATTGTTATGTCTTTGAGAAACAATTCACTATGTTGTTACAAAGATGTTAAAAGGTTTTTATATCTTTAAAGTTGTTCTCTTAGCTGACAAGGCTTTCGGTTCCTCTTCTTTGCAGCAATCTCTCAAATAATCAACCACGGTGAAATATACTTCCACATCAGTGCGAGCAGAATAGAACGCAGAATCAAAGTCAAAGTCAGGATCTTCTGTTTCAATTTTATGACATTCTCCAAGAAATCTTGAATGCAGTTCAATCACATCAAGACTGTGATGTACAACATCCCAAAAAGCGTCTAAATGAAAAAGTTGATAGTCTGGAGTGCCACAGCAAGCAAGTTTAGCAATCATCAAGTCGTCAACATAAGCCTTCGTCATCGTCAACATAAGCCTTTTTAAAACATGCGTCCATCTTGTTTCAGCATCTTGTAGGCTTTTAATTTGCTTCACAGACTTTAAGTACTCCACACTTGTCGCAGAAGTTGTTGGGTTCACACATCTTGCAATTCTACTTGTGGCAGTGGCAATGATAATCCTCTATATATCCACAAGCGCCGCAATAGTCGCAGGTAAGTCCAAGTTAATTTTGCACGTTTATGTTCTCCAATTGAACTTCAGCCAGCCTTTTCTTGGATAGCTTTGACACCTTCATCCGACCATCCTTTTGCAGCTTGATAGGAGTTATGACATAAAATTCCGTACATGGTAACAAGGCTGAGTTAAGGCTGTCCATCTCCTGAAGTAGTGTCTCCCATTCACCATCATTCATGTTGATGTAATGCGTGTATTCTTTCCCTTCAAACTGTGATGTGCGCAAAAAACTCACATAGCGCATATCAAAGTATGAAATGACTTCAAGCCACTTCGTTTGTGTTAAGTACAGTTTGAAGCCAATGTCACGTAAATTTTTCAAGCTCTGACATACAATCTTCCAGAAAGATGGTGAATAAGCACACCATCTCTCTCCACGTGTGATGCGTAGAAATGGCCCAAATTCTCCATGGTCAGCAGTAATGGTTAAGTTGGCACTAATTTTAAAGCTGCTTTTCTTGTTATCCATGACTGCACAATGTACTAATGCCTTTGAGTCCACTCCCTTTTATACCCAACTATTTGCTGAGTCATCAAACATCTTGCAAAGTTTTGAATTCACTTCAACTCGTCCATGGTTGAATCGAACAAGCTCTGATACATTTGTCGTCAATGGAATGTCATCATCAGAATGTAAAATGATTCTTGCAGCTACATCTAACATGAGCTCAATTGCCCAAATTGTATTCGCGTTGATAAATGCTGAATCAATGTCATAAGTTGATGACAAATGTAGATCTTCACATTCGCGTAGAAACGATTGGATGAAACAATCTCTTGGAATGGCCTTTCCAACAGCTTCCCAATGCTGATGCAAATTCTTCACTTGTAAAATCCAATCCGATTCAAAAGCAGGAAGCTTTGAAAACACATAGCCAGCATAATTCACTTTGAAAACGTCATCCATGGTCTCTGCACATCGATGAAGGGGCAATGTTGACATTGCAAATGTTTTTTTTTCTCCTCACTCATGCATTTATACCTTTTCCATATAATCAAAATATGGTGTGTAACTTATTCAAAATTTGTTACAATTGCTGAGTCAGCAGAATTTATCACTGCTTGATATGAATGTTTCATGTCACCTACAGTTGTACAGCTACACAACTGCACAGCAGAGACATCTGGCGGTGAAGCTTGACGATGGTATTCATCCACCAACATGGTATTCTCAAACATCACACACACACACACACACACACACACACACACACACACACACACACACACACACACACACACACACACACACACACACACACACAGGTTTTTTGCTTTATTTCATAATATAGGATGACCCTTAAAAGGGCCAAAAGATTTTAGTACATCAGAAACAGTTATGAGGCTGTCCCTCATATTCCAACCAAGCCCGACACTGGCAGTATTGTGTGGTCAGTGTTACTTTATGGTTGTTCCACATCAGTGTGATTGTTACATCAGGCTTCACTGGAGCGATCTGAGACGGAAAGCCTAACGCCTCCTCCCAAGCATATGCAATATCAGCTGCTTGAGTTTCATCATACATGTTTACCATGATGGGACAAAAAACTAAAAATGTTCAGAATGGTCTGAAACGTGTAAATATGCAAAAATCTGAAATTAACCCTCGGGGAGGGGGGGGGGGAGGTCGGTCCAAAAACCAAAAATGTTCAGAATGATCTGAAACATCTAAATATTCAAAAATCTGAAATTCACTCCGGGGGGGGGGGGGGGGGAGAAGGTCAAAAAACCAAAAAAGTTCAGAATAGTCTGAAACGTGTAAATATGCAAAAATCTGAAATTCACCCCCGGGGGGGGGGGGGGAAGTCGGTCCAAAAACCAAAAATGTTCAGAATAGTCTGAAACGTGTAAATATGCAAAAATTTGAAATTCACCCCCGGGGGTGGAAGGTGTGGGTGGGTGGGTGGTCGACCCTACCCAACATAATATCATGATATATGTATGTTAAGTTAATTTTTTCAAAATTTTAATCTCCGAAGGAGGGGGGGGGGTTGATGTATGGTTACTTTCTACGACTACAACTCCAAGCAGCCAGACACTGATGCCTCAGAAAAACAAAAAATGCCAGACACCGCTGTCTATGTTGTTGATGACGAAGTCTGATTACGCAGTCTGATTACGCTGGCTATAGATGACGCAGTCTGATTACGCTGGCTATATATGACGAAATGCTGCTGATGATGATTGCAGGTTGTAGGACGCCATTTTTTTCTAAGTAAACACTGCATTTCAAACAAAAAAAGAAAAATGGAGTACAAAGAGCAACATAAGCAAAACATTTTATCATGGTGTTGGTATGTGAATGTATGCATGAAAGTGTGGGGAAACAAATTGCCATCAGAAGGTTAAAATACCTATGTGACTTACGAAATGAAACGCTCAGTCGTGGTGTTGGTGTGTGTGTGTGGAGAGAGATAGTGAAAGCCAGACTGAAAAAAGGTGTCATCAGAAGGTTAAAATACCTATGTGGCTTACGAAATGAAACGCTCAGTTGTGGTGTTGGTGTGTGTGTGGAGATAGTGAAAGACAGACTGAAAAAAATTGCCATCAGAAGGTTAAAATACCTATGTGGCTTACGAAATGAAACGCTCAGTCGTGGTATTGGTGTGTGTGTGGAGAGAGAGTGTGGGAAATAAAAAACAAAGCTGCCATCAGAAGGTTAAAATACCTATGTGGCATAGGAAAGAAACGCTCAGTCGTGGTGTTGGAGCGTGTGTGGAGAGAGTGAAAGACAGACTGAATAAAAGTTGCCATCAGAAAGTTAAAATACCTATGTGGCTTATGAAATGAAACGCTCAGTCGTGGTGTTGGTGTGTGTGTGGATAGCGTGTGGGGGAAAAAATCATCCCAACACGCGGGCGCACTATCTGGTCCACCTCTCACTATGACGTCACTTCCTGGTGTGGAACCAATGTTGGTTCTGCGCCACCTCTCATGTGACTACTACGGCACTTCCTGGCGTAGAGCCAATGTTGGTTCTACGCCAATGGCGTAAAACCAATGTTTTTACACTACTCAAGTCAAAGCACATTTTCGCTTGTTTGTACCAAAGGTATGGGTGGACTAAAGGCCAGTGATAGCTAAGGATATATTGTTTCGTTATTTGTAGACAACAGTGATTTTCAAGCAGCGAAAATTAAGTAACGAGGTGAGGTGGCTACAACACTGGCAAATGTCTGTAAGACAGGTCCTTTAATAGCGATTTTCATAACCGGGCCCCGAATGAGCACATTGGGGTCTCTAGTGTATCTAACAGGTTTGATGTTGTACATTATATATTTTATAAATGTGTACTTTTTCCTTCAGATGGTGGTAAACCGAAACAATTTTCCCATTTGGGCATCTTTAAAATGATATAAGTTATATTCTGAATAGGCACATACCCACACCTACAAACATGCATAATATCAAAAGAACTGACATACAGGAATGTTTAAACATATAGAGGAAGTTAAAGAAGTAACAAATTGGGAGTGGCAAATTGGTTCACGCTCCTATATATGTTATAGTATTAGGATTTTATGCAATATTTAACCAGCCATTGTGGGAAAAACAAAAATTCCCCAGGTTCAACAGAGCTATCTAAATAAAAACAGTTCTGCAGCGCAGGATATTTTTTTAGAAACCATATAAAAGATCACCGGCCGAGTCAATTTTCTCTTTAAGTAATACGTTAGGTAAAAAAATTTTTATTCTGCGCGTTATATAAGCTAACCGTTTTTGGGATATGACTGTTTATTTCTCTGAGTCACTTATTGCTGAACACATTATACCGCTAGATAAAAGTTGAAAGCTGAAGTCATTTTGCTTTCGATATCGTTCTTGCCCACATCCACCAGTATCAATGCAAGAGTGGGATGAATGGGATATGAAACTTTAATATAAACAACAGTTATCATTATTATTATTAACTTTAATATAAGCGAGGATAGTTTCCCAGTAAACGCAGTACACTAAAATGGTCAGGTAACCCTCTTCACATTTGGAAGGGTTGACGTTGTCCATCCCACCCTGAGAAAGAGAATTTTTATATATCAGTTGCTCGCTCCTTATGTTATCATACGCTTTCGCAACCAGCTGTCTTTTGTTTTCATCATCAGGCCTGTCAACAATGTTTTAAGCTTTGCTATGAGTTAAATGACATCTTGATGTGTTCCAAACACGGATATCTATTTATTCAAAAGTGTTTCTATGAATATGTGGAATAAGCAGCAGTGTTAAAACTCGTTGTTAGGCTCACATTCTTGTAACTTTAGGCAAACGCTTATGCGCATTCCAGAATATTAACTTTTACCGTAAATTAGTTATTATTATTTGTGTTTAATTTGCATGATCCCTGTTTTCAACCCTTGTATGCAAACATAAATATAATGATATGCTTTTTTTATTTATTTCTACCTTACAAGGATATTGGCATTTTGTGTTAAGTATGGTCGTTTGTACGCTATTATAATTATATGCACTGCTGTGCACTGAGAAAATATTTATCGGCAAACTTTATTTACTTGAAAAATCTTATACATCCGTTGTTCGTTAAACTGGAATGTGGAAACCGATGTCACTTGATAGGATCGGCTGCCTTTATGTGTCCTTTTAGGCATGTTATATTGATATCCTCAATGTTTGCTTACATTGGGATATTGTCGCATTAAATCGGAAAGAAAGTATTTTCTAGAAATGGTAAATTGCACAAAGGAAAATTGAAATTTAAGAATTTTATAAAGATACAAACAGTTACAAACAAGAATGATTCAGGAATAATTTAGGCATAAAAGACGCAATGTTCGGTAAATAATATTTTCTTTTCTTTATATTTGCATGCACGAATGCAGATATTTGCGAGCTTTATTTCAAGAATTGAAGAATTATTTTTCTGCTTACGCTGTTTGGTTTTATATTCAAACATGTGATTAGTCAATGATATGTGAACACTCAAATATTTGAAAGGTATATCGGGTTAAGCAACTTATACAACATATTAATTATATGGTTTTCATGATTCTATTCTCATTATGCTTATGTATATTTTGCCAGATTACCACTGTCATTAAGGAAAACAATAAAGTCGGTATGACGCGTAACTGCATTGTGTTCTTCTTTCCAAGAGTTCTTACAGTAATCGAATAGTCTTTTGTGATTCTATTTAGTTAAATATTCCTTGCCATTTGAAAACTGATAGAGTTTTATATGACATCATGTAGATGTAAATTAACGTCACGTTAAATTTATTGAGCTTACTGTATCAAATATCAGAATACACTCATGAAGAACATCTCATATCTCGGTGCACTCGTCAAGAGCATCATATATATGAATGCATTCATAAAGAACTTAATTATATCAGATACACGATCATAATCAAGTATGGCCAGCGGCACCGCCGACGCAAATCGAAAGAAATCTTCCAGCTTCAAACGATCACGTGCTTGCCATGCAACCCGCTTCGCCAAGTTAATGAACAATATAGAATTAATGTTGCAGTAAAAATTAGTACATCGCATTCTCTGTGATCAAATTGAAAAGGTGGACATTTTTTTATAAATTTAAAGGCGCACATGTAAAGTTTATTGAAGTATTGGATAGACCGGACCTTACTTCTGAGCTAGAGGTAAAATTCGAACAATCATCAAAAATGTATCACGAGTTCGGAGATGAAGTAAATGACTGTATCAAAGATGCTGCGATAAAGATACCGATTCGGACACTCCCCATGCACATCAAGTGCAGGCAAGCACAAATCCTCGTGCGTCTGGAACTTTAAAAAGAAACAATGGCCATCGAGTATGAAATTGCCTAAGCTAAGCTGGAAGAAGACATTTGTGGTGAAGTCCTAGAGCAGCCAAACACTGATTAGACTTCTCCCAACCCTACTTATGTCGAGGTACCATCCCAAAAAAACTGTCAACGGTTTAACGCTACAGCGCACTTCACTGCCTTCCAAAGCGAAAAAACCAAGGGCTCAGCCATAAACATCAACAACATCAAGTGAAACAAAAAGAAATGAACTCTAAAGTTTAAGAGAAATTGTAAACTGCGAGCTGTTGTCATTTGATGGATCACCTGACACTTATTCAAGATTTATAAAAAAACTTTGAATGTTACGTCAAATGTAGTGTGCCATATTTTATTCAGTATTGTACAAGTTTTACAAAAGAGTTGATATAAAACTGCGTTTTGCTGGACGCAAATGAAGGTTATTCAATGGCAAAAGAGTTGCTTAAGCAAAAATTTGGTAGAACCTATGTAGTAGCGCGATCCTTTATCGATACAATTGTAAAAGGGCCAGCAATAATGACACATGATCATAGGAGTTTGCTGAAATTGTCAGCTGACATGGAAAACTGTGTGCTAACGTTGCGTTGCACAGGATTTGCCAGTGATATGAATAACACAGAGATTTTAAGGAAAATTGTTACGAGGTTACCAATCTTTTTGCGCACCAGACGGGTTGATCAGGCCCATACAGTTCTGAGAACATTTAAGGAACCGGTGTTTTTGCGATCCGACAAAATTCGTTGAGCAGCGAGTTCATGTCTTAAACTCAGTGTATGGGCAACACCTTTCAGAACAAACAAAACCTGTACGAGCGCATTACACGATCATGAAACATAAACGGGTAAGTATTAACAACTGTAAGCAGCAAGGCACTGCTTTGGCCACACAGATTGACCATACAGTTAGTGAGCCATCAAACAAGGTAAGAAAGGTGGAGTGTTGTTCTTGTTGGGATGGTTGCAAAACGTTGGCTAACTGTGACATGCTTAAAGGGTTTGACGTTCAAGGTCATACAGACTGTGTGCGTAAAAACGCATGTGTTTTAATTGTCTAATTTCCCATCATCATGTGGCCAAGAAATGCAGACATAAGAATACGTGCACTGTTCCAGGTTGCAACAAAAACCAAGACACCCTGTTACACCAGTGGTATAATAAGCCTGCACAAGATTTACAAGATCAGAGTAAGAATCATAGTGCCTGTAATTCCACCGTCTCGAGAAAAAAGATCTGTCTAAGGGTTTTTCTGGTGCGATTTCAGGAGAAGGCAATAACGAGGTGTGTACATATGCCTTGTTAGATGAAGGGTTTGAACGGTTTGAATTCACCCTATGTATAAAAAAGCATTTGTCATTGCTTAGCATGCATGGTAAACCCGTATCATTTAATATTAGTACTATCAGCCAGTCAAATTCCACCCAAAGCGGACACAAAGTGGGATTTAATATGTCGGCGTTGGATGAAAGTGAGACTATATATACAGAACAAAGTTTAGTCGGTTAAACCTCAATCAATTTCTACAGACGGCATGCCCACTGCCGTCGAACTAAGACAAAGACCGAATTTGGCTGGGATTGATATTCCTTCCATCAATACCAATGAAGTAGACTTGCTTATAGGTAGCAACGCACCCGAAGCATTTTCAGTATAATACCAAAGCCGTGGAGAGAGGGACAACCGTATGCAGTCCAGTCTCTTCTTGGGTGGAGTGTCTTAGGTCCAACATCCAAAACAGTTTCTAACGAGAAAGGGTGCGTCCATTTCTGTCAAACTAGATCGCCCATGGGTAATATACTTCACAAAAACCTTACGAGAATGTATCGTGAAGACTTCAATGAAAAGCAGCCAGCAGACTGCAAAGGAATGTCACGCAAAGATATTCTTGCATATGATATGATGAAAGAGTCGATGGTCTTTAAGGAGCTTGGCGCTTCCATTTAGAAATGATAAGGTGAGATTTCCTAGCAATTATGCCTTAGCATGTTCACGGGTAAAGTTGTTAAAGAGAAAACTTGAGTAAGACAGTGAAATGCATCAATAGTACAACACGCAGATGAAGGAATACATCACCCAAGGGCATGCAGAAAGAGTAGAAACAACTGACAACGCTGACAAAGTTTGGCATTTGCCACATCATCCTATCACAAGTCCAGTCACAACAAGTCAGGCAAAGTGAGAAGAGTATTCAACTGCTCGGCAAAGTAGAAAGGCCATTTACTCAATGATGAGCTCTTGCAAGGCCCTGCCCTTGTTAAAGTTTAGGTGGTGTATTACTTCGATTTAGACAAGAGCATATTCCTATCTTTGCAGATATCAAATCTATGTTTCATCAGTAAAAGTCGACGAAATTGACAGGAATGCTTTTAGATTTCTGTGGTGGCTTGATGGAAAATTAGACAACAAACCAGAAGAATTTTGCATGACAGTCCACACATTTGGTGCCACTTCGTCTCCTACATATGCTAATTATGCATTGAAGCGCACTGCTCTTGAAAACAAGGATAACTATAATGCCGATGCGTTGACGATGGTCGACAAATCGTTTGATGTGGATGATTTACTAGCATCAGTTAGCTCTATATCACTCTTGCAGCTGAGCTGCGGAACCTTTTGTCATGTGGTGGCTGCAACCTGACGAAGTGGGATTCGAACTCCAAGGAGGTGCTCAACAGCATCACGTCATCCGACAGAGCACCTGGAATCGTAAGCATGATTCTTTGAGACAACCCGCCTACAGAAAGACCGTCATGTGGAACACTGAAGCGGACACATAAGTGTTTAGAAAAACTCTCCTCTCACTCGCCGTGGTATTTTGCCGACAGTTAGCAATCTAATAGCTAATAGCTCCCAGTAATTTCATAGCAAAGACAATTTTGCAAAGCTTATCTAAAAGAAATGTAGGATGAGACGAGAAAAGACCAGACCAAAGCTAATCCAATGGCTTCACTGGTTATCAAACATGCAAAGAATTGCTCGCTTGAACATTGCAAGATGCTACAAACAAAATTGGTTCACGCATTGTAGTTCACACAGTCAACCAAATTGGTTCACCTATCTAAAGCTGGTAAGATCGGAAACTACATTTGTTTTCGGGCGCATTCGAGAGTGGTTACGACTAACCGACCAGACTGAAAGGGTCCATTCTACTCTTGTCTCGGGTAAATCCCGCGATGCACCGGTTAAAGCAACCACGATTCCACCGTTGGAACCAGAAGCAGGTGTTGTTTCGTGTCGTCTGACAAGTATGATAAAGCAAGAGTTGCAGCTAGAAATAAATGACATTGTTTTGGACTAGCTCAAAGATTGTATTGGGCTACATAAAAAAACGATTTACGACACATGTGGATAATAGGCTGGCGGTTATTAAAGAAAATAGCAATATATCGCAATGGCGGTATGTTCCGTCATCGGAGAACCCAGCTGACTTCGCTTTGGGAATAGACCCAATGGACGATAAAAAACTAAATAAATAGATGAGTGTTCCTGAATTTCTTAATAGGACAAAGGACCTGTGGCCCAGGCAATCGCGCGTCTGTTTTTCCATACCTGAAGATAATAAAGAAATATAGTGAGAAGCATTCTACTCAAGTTAACAATACCAGGTTTATGAACGACTTGGCGAGAAAGTACTCTGATTGGTATCGACTGCATAAGCCAGTGGCCTGGTTAATAAGGCTCAAGAGCTTGCATTGCGTGAAATATTTAAAGCAAGACGTTATTGTACCAACAGGGTACTTAACTGTCAAAGAAATCAAGATATAACGCAAGTGATAATACAAAGTATACAACGGGAAATGTTTCCTAAAGAGCTCAAGTGCCTAGCACATGATCGGAATCTTGAGGCAAGTAAACTTGTCAAGTTGTGTAAATATTTGATGGGCTCATAAATGTAGGTGGTCGATTAGATGCATCAGTCTCGCTACCAAGAGATGCATCAAATGATAAAGCCAAGAGGGCATCAGGTCACCGATCTTATAATCATGGCTTGTCACTTGAGCAGTGGACAAATGGGTTCACATTTTGTACTATGCAAGATTCGTCTTGCCTAGCGGGTAGTTCATGAGCTACAAGCGGTTAAATATGTCATAAAAATGTTTTCAGTGCAAACGCAACGAACGCCAACGATGCAACAAAAGATGGCGCCCTTGCCAGCAGAGAGATTACAGGCAAATATATCACTCCCGTCATGTACACAGGGGTTGTCTCTTTGTCTCTTTTTGTCTCTTCTTTGTCACGTATCGCCGCGCTCAAGCTAAGAGATACGGGATGCTTTTCACATGCTTACTATACATGCAGTGCACATTGAAATTGCCCACTCCCTAACAACCGATTCCTTCATGCCTGTTTAGTAAAGGTTTATGTCTAGAAGAGGAAAAGATATTCTCCGACAACGGCACAAACCTCATCAGTGACCAGAATGAACTGAAGGAGCTCATAAAGAATTTCAGTCAAAATCAAATCAACCAGCAGTTGTTGCAGAGAGAGAGAGAGAGAGAGAGAGAGAGAGAGAGAGAGAGAGAGAGAGAGAGAGAGAGAGAGAGAGAGAGAGAGAGAGAGAGAGAGAGAGAGAGAGAGAGATTGAGTGGCATATTAATCCACAGTATGTCAGTCACATGGGTGGTATCTTGGAAAGAATGATTCGCTCTATTAGCAAGATTCTTAAGGCGCTCAGACAACAGCTATTAACGGGCGAAACGCTACTTACGTACATGGTTGAGGTAGAACAGATCTTAAATGATCGCCCAATAGTGCAAATGAGCAATGATCCATCGGATGAAGAAGTACTTGCGTCAAGCAAGCTCCTGTTATTTAAGGACAACAGCTGTGCACCTAAAGGTCTTTTTAGTAAACACGATGCACTAGGCGTTCGAAGGTGGCGGCAGATACAATACATATGAAATGGATTTTGGCGCAGATGAAAAAACGAGCATTTGTCCACACTACAAGATGAAAATCATTACCAAACTTTAAAGTTAACGATATCGTTGTTGTGCTAGACGAAAATCTACCTCCAGGACATTGGTCCTTGGCCATTGTTATGGATGTTAACATAGGACGTGACGGTCTTATCCGCAGCTTATCTAGTAAGTCATTAGAGGTCAGACCAGTGACCAAACTATGGGCACTAGAACAGTCCCAAGCTTAAAATACTTCTAGTAGTAACGTAGTAACCTTGCAGATAATGAGTAATTTAGGCATAGTCTTGTTCTGAAAGCGTCTCATTCAATTTTACCTTGACTGGTCAAATATTAATATACATTATATGTGCATCTTCACGACATAGACTGGATTTTTCTATTAATCATAGTAAATATGCTGTGTGTACCACAACTGCTCGGATTTGCATTAAGATGACCATAACCTGTCATCGTTGGGGAATGTAAAAGTCACTCGCTCCATATATTATCATACGCTTTTGCAATCAGCTGTTTTGGTCTTCATTAACAGGCGTGTCAACATTGGTTTAAGCTTTGCTATGAATTAGGTGACATCTTATTGTGCTCCAAATACGAATGTCTGTTTATTTAAAAGTGTTACCATGAATATGTATAATACGCAGCAGTATTAAAATTCGGTCTCAAGCTCACATTCTTGTAACGTTGGGTAAACGCTTATGCGCGCATTCCAGAATATTAACTTTTACCGTAAACTAGTTATTATCATTTGTGTTTAATTTGGATAATCCCTGTTTTCAACCCTTGTATGTAAACGTAAATATTATGATATGTTTTCTTTATTGATTTCTACTTGTTTGCATTCATATTGGCGTAATGATATGTTTTCTTGATTGATTTCTACTTGTTTGCATTCATATGGTCGTTTGTACATTATTATAATTAGATGTACTGGAACTATATTTTTCAGCAAACTATAATTACTTTACAAATCTTACACATCCGTTGTTCGTTATATTGGAATGTGGAAACCGATGTCACTTTGATGGGATCGGCTCCCTTTATGTGGCCTTTTGGGCATGTTTTTTATATTCTCAACGTTCGATTATATTCGATTAAACAATTTTCTAGAAATCGTAAATTGCACAAAGGAAAGTTAAAATTTAAGACTTGTATAAAGATAAGAATAATTACAAACAAGAATGATTCCGGAATAATTTAGGCATAAAGGATGCAATTATCGGTAAATAATATATTCTACTTTCCATGTATTTGCATGTATTAATGCAGATATTCGAGAGATTCATTTCAAGAATTGGAGAATTTTTTGCTGTTTATGCTGTTTGGTTTGATATTCAAACATGTAATTATTCAATGATATATGAACATTCAAATATATAAAAGGTATGTCAGATTAAAGCACTAATTATACGGTATTCATGATTCTATTCTCATTATGTCTATGTATATTTTGTCAGATTACCGCTGTCATTAAGGAAAACAGCGTAGCGCATAACTACATGGCGTTCTTCTTTGTAAGAGTTCTTACAAAAGAATTAATTTTCTGGCATTAAAAAAAAATGGAATGATGATAGATATACATGTATAGCTTTTTAGTTAATACTTCATTTTTCGTTCGAAACTTTTTCACATTTGAAAATATGTTCTGTTGGGATTTGTTTAAAGACCGAGAAACATTACACCATCCCCAATATCTGGTGGTTCACTGTGAAACAGGCTTTTTGTGAAATAGGTTAAAACCACTTTCATGAAGTTAAAACCTGCCATAAAGTTGGACCGAAAATGCATATAAAACTGATTTCTGGAAATGTGTTTGACAAAATATTATTCCAAAAATATGATAGCAACGTTCTTGTGACCAAAAACAACGAAAACTAATTATAACAATTAACAAAACATTGCTTCTAGGTGAGAGAAGCTGTTGATTAATTTCTCAGCTCAGCTTTATTCTAAAGAATTGCATTTGCATTTGACTGTAAAAAGAAAGAGCACTCAGAGGCAACAAGGCATGAGGAGACAATATTTTTCTCAAGATACACCCAGGAATTGCAACATACCGATATTTATGCAATGCCATTTTAGCTAATTTCTGATTTCAAATTTCTGATATAAAAATATAATTTAAGATATCAATAAAACAATGTAGAACTCATTAATTTATATTTTGCTATTAATAATTGTATAAAATATCAAAAATATATCAAAAGTCTATTTTGTAGGCATAGAAATCTTAAGAGAGGCACATATTCATATTAATTTAACGAATCATGCTGATATCAACAACAACAACAACACAGTTTTTGAGCTCAAAAATCGTTTCTTTTTCGTGTAGTAAAATTTAAGAGAAAGATACTATATATAGAATGTGGTCATTATTTCATTCCCAGATGTTTGCTTCTGAATTTTAAAAATAAACTGATATTTTGAAATCAAAAATTATTTTTTAAGATCCAGAAATCATTTGCAGTTTTCAAAATATAAACTAATAAAGTGTCATTCTGAAATAATGTTATCTAAAATAGATTCTCGATATCAAAAAAATAAAATAAATTATTGGGGTCAAAATTGAGATTTTGCTATCAAGTATTTAAATTTTGCGATCAAGAATTAATTTGATTTCTAAAAATCAATTTTGGGTACCATTAAATCAGATTTAAATATTTATTGATTTCAGGAATTTTTTTGAGATCAACAATACAGCTAGAGATATCGAAAATTAATTCTTGATATTAAAATTTAAATTTTTGAGATGAAAAACTAATTCTTAACATAAAAAATACCAATTTTAGACATCAAAATTTAATCTTTGATTTCAATAATTGCTTAAAAAATGTGAAAATGGCATTGCATAATTATTCCACAGGGTCTCACTGACGACTTAACATTATACGATTCCACAAGATTCAGAGAAAACCTAGTACAGAAAATATAAACTTCCAAAGAACCCAATCCTGTGTCGTTTGACGCTAGGCTGCGAGTATATACAACCGTCTGTTGAAAGTCGTGTGTTCAAGTACTTTACAGTTATTGATCAAGATATTTCTAAGATTTGCAATAAAAGCTTTACATCACAGAATGTGCATCAAAATAATATCGAATAAAAACACTCACTTGATCTTTGCAAATAACTTTACACAACTTATTTTGAAAAAAAAAAAAACCTGACAAGAGCGTTAGAGTGAGGGTGATTTAAAATAACATCCTGATTCTGCCAGGTCCTTTAAGTCGCTGCATGGAACTGACATTCTCACTCTTCATTAGTACATCCCAGTAAATGTTTTCTGTTCTTGCCCAGTTAACATTCAAGTGTCTATCTGAAATCGGTTTGAGTTTGATACATCGATCCAATCAGACCACAACATTAACTCTGGTTGTAAATTGGTTGTAATTGGCAGACCATAAATCAATATCTTACCAATATCTTTGACACAACGCTGAATGCACCTTGGGAAAGTAACGTTGTTAAGACCTTGCTATTAGTCTCAACGAAAACACAACTGTTTCCTCTAATCAATATCTTTGGTGTACAGTTGACTAGACGTCGAAAAATGGACACTGGATAGATGTCAGACTGACAATCCAAAAACCTCCTTGTATTATCGACCATTAAAAACAATAGCCGTGACAGGTCACTTTGAAAATAGACCAAAACGAGGACGTAAAATATGAGAATGTCAAGAGACCTCAATTTTTCCCCGCTTGCTTAAAAATATGAATGGGAATCGACTTCATACATATGCTGCGTGATTGGAGGACCCAAAGTTGAAGGTACTGAAAGGAGAGATGACCACACTATGGTGCCTGCTGTCTTGATGCCGATTCTAGAATTTCCCGACGTCTGTACAACGTCGCTGCCCTGACATTTATTGTTTCATTTTCCATTTGCAACTTTACGCAACGTTGATTAGGCGTCGGATAATTGCTGTCTTTCCAACGTTGGAAAGTTTTTAATTTCCGTAAACAATCGAAAGCCGACGTCGATCCGACATCGGGTGCAACATCTGTCTTAAACTTTGGTCGAATGTCGAGGTACTTACTGGGTCGACTTTATACACTTTCAGGCATTAGTACCTTTGTATGTGTCACGGAACTCAGTGTTGGATACAAGCAGTTTTGATGGGGGCACACATAAGACTTTCAGCTTTTAAACAATTATGACACAGGTGGCTCCCTGGGCTGCATTCGCCAGTAGTGCTAAAAAGGTACTATACTGGAATTTACCTGTCCGTCAGCCTCTTCCACAGCAAACCAGTTGTTGACGATGAAGAAGAATTTTTCTTTCGTTTGTATGTCGTGGACAACGATGTAGCGGCAGTACCAGCCCTGGAACTTTCCGCGACCGCTGTTGTCATGCCAGATCCGCACAAACTGGATGGCCCCCAGCGGTCTGTGTGAACATCAAGTGATTTCCTTTATTGTGGTAACAGCTACACGGTGACATAATTAGCACCTAGTAAGTCAATGATTTGATAAGAGTATATTGAAATTCCAAAGACTACTGTTTCGCACCGAGAATATTGAAAATAGGGCTCTAGATAATACATCCCTGGTCAAAAGCTTCCCCTCGGGAAAAAGTCTTCGCTCATATTTTGCATATCCGGATTAAATCCGCCCCACGTCATTTTTGTCCATCCAATAAAAAGCCGCCTTTTTAATGTCATTTTTTTTTCATTTTTTAACAAGTGTATTTCGATAGCATTAATTAATGGAATTTCTATCAATTACAATCACATGTCAAAATGTTAAACTCCGTAAATGCACTTGTGCATCACGGATTTAATTGCATTATCACTAACCTTGACTGATTGCAATCATATTAGATAGCAGTTAAGTTAATGTATATGAACTGGATAATTTCTGCTTGGATTGATAATGCAAGGCGTGATGAAACTGTATTATGGTGATATTCACACCAAGAAAAACAGCAAGCAATCGACGATTCGACGAGTAGGGTATAAATGACATTTCTAATCGACATTCCAAGCATAAAGTATAGAACGACATTTCTGGGCCAACCTCCCCCCCCCCCCCCCCCGCCTTGGTGAAGGTCTGACCTTGAAACCCACCCCACCCCCTAATTTGAGATTTTTGCATTTTTATCCATTTCAGACAATTCTGAACATTTTTGGTTTTTTACCTTCCGATCTTCCCCCTCTTGCAGGTGGGAAATTGTGATTTTTCATATTTGAACTCTATGGAAACTTCAACAGCGTATAACTTTGAAACTATTGGACCGATTCTTTCAGCAAATTGTTCAGCAAGACTTATCTTTCTATGTGAAATATGGATGTTAGTTTCAAACCGATCTATACAAACTTTTGGAACATTGCGCACTACAACATTAATCCAATTGATTTATGCAACAAGTTTATTCAAAGGTGTTACGAAACTGGAATAGAAGATTCATACTGATGACTGGGTCTACAACAACGTGGTAGATTATTTAACGCATTGTTTCACAGAAGAACAACTCCTTTTTCACTGATAACGTTATTGATTACATTATCAAAACTACAACTATTTTCCACCATTTATCATGAAGACAGTGCAGTGACAGCATGAATATCCCAAATTAAGAAGTGAAACATACATGGTGCATGTATTACTTTCAAACTTTAGAAACATTTATGTGAAAAACTGACTGCCTTTTGTATAGAAAGAGGACTGATTACTTGTCGCGTTTGCTTCCGAGTCTTCAACAATGCTGAACAATATGCAGATCATACACGTGATGATACTTACGCAACACCACTGCAGAATATATGTGTAAAAAGATTGGGTAACATCAACCTTCTGCAAAGAAACGAAAGAAGCCAAAAATCAAGACACAAACAAAAAAAACATGTAATGCGAGTGGGTAAAGATAAAAGAATAAGCTTTAGTGGACGTGCACATCAAGCAGTGTTTCAACCTGAAAACGAATCCAACTGGCAACTGGAAATGCGACAGCAAGAAAATCGCATCACACGACATTATAAATATAGACTAGACAATGCAATAAAATGGTGCTGTGTCGTTTTAGTTGGACTCAATAAAATAATAAAAAATGAACAGGGAGTGTTGGAAGAACGTGTGGATAACATTCATCTGAGTACTCAGACCTTTAGAGTATTCAATGAAAGATATATTGATAATGATTTGCCAAATGCATTCAAGGATTTATTCAACAAGTTTGATGAACATGAACGTCAAGGATCTGAGTGTTGAATAAGATTCTGCAGATTGAAATTCATAAAACTACATCAGAACCCTTGCAGGCCTCCAGCTATATTGAGTTGCCAAAGAAGATAAAGAATACTAAGGGTGTTATCAACATCGAGAATACAGACAATTGCTTCCTATGGCCTGTATTAGCTCGTCTACATCCAATGAATGATCATGTATATAGACATTGCAAGTGCGAACCATTTGAACAAGAGCTAAATGTGGAAGATATATCATTTCCAACACCAATTCATCAAATTCTTAAATTTGAGAAGAAGAGCAACATTGCATCTAGGTTTTTTGTTGGGAAAATCAAGTTGTGGTACCCATCCATATGAGCCGCATGAGTCGACATGAGAGTGGCTCTGACATGAAATTACTGCTCATCACTGACAATGAGAAGATACATTATTGTCTGATTAAGGACTCATGAAGTATCGTCGTACAAAACGTGATGGTAAAACGTTTTACTGTTTCAATTGTGCGCATGGATTTATGTGGCAAGATCTTTTGGATAAACATCGTGAAGTTTGTTGGAAGCATGGAACACGACAATTATCATTATCATTATCAGAAACAGGAGGGTGATCGATACCAACATCACAAGGCTGACGGTTTTGCCTATATTATCATCAGCGAATATGAGAAAAGTGATCCTGTGCTTTACCGCGGAGACAATGCTGTTTACCGATTTATAGAGTGTTAGAAGAACGTAATCACATTGTGAATCGGTTGAACAAGGCCCCTGTCGGGATTATGGTACTGGGACTCCAAAATTGCGCCCATTGTGGTCCCCTTCCGGTTTTTATACATGAAAAACGGCCAAGAAACGCCTAAAAGCATTTATTTCAGTCAGAAAGAAACTTTGTTCTGTTATAAAAATAAAGCAGAAAACGCTAGCAACACCCGGTCACTTATTAAAGTTCGCAATAGTACCTTCAGTGTTGCTATGCATTTAATCGTACGTGCATAATTATTTTGCATTTACTTATTCTCTGCTTGTCTTTCAGATTTGACAGGCGCCACTCTGCGTTCGCCTCCCAAGCTGCTACAGTGCTCCCACCACCCCTCTGGAAGGAATCCTCATACGGTTTGCGCTCGTTGCCGGAGAAACAGTGGCTTGCCCCTCTGTGACGAACTCAGTACTTGCTCAGAGTGCCAGGATCTTACATCGGACGACTGGAAGGTGATTTATAAGAACAGGGCACGAAACGACCGTAGACGGGATCGTCGCCGGGTTCTCTCCTCTGCCCCCTTCATCACCCCAGGCTTTGTTGAAGATACAATGAGGAAAGCCAATTCAGTTATCCTGGACCAAGTCTCCACCCCGGTTAGGATAGACTTAGGGTCAGAATCTAACGAGCAAAAACCCAAGAAATCTAAGGCCAAGGCCTTTTGAGAGACGTTGGCTGAGGTGAATATCCCCGAAGGAGGGGAACGAGAAACACTTCGGAGGGCCTGAGCGGCGCCTCCTCCTCCCTCCACAGTGGTCAAGCCTCCAGTTACAGATGGCAAGCCGAAGTACCCGTCTCCTGAGCTAGTGACTGTAACTCATACGGCTTCGGGATCTTCATTTAGAGCATCAGCCGGGCGGTAGGGGATCCCAGCCCAACTTGAACTGTCTCCCCTACCCAGACACCAAACCTGCCATAGGAATTTTCGGCCTTTTTAGCCTTACAGACCCAAATGCAAAGGCAACTACAAGAGTTACAATTGCGCCTACAAACCCGAGAATCCTCTCCGGTGCCGAGAAAACGTCGTAAGCCGTCGGCCACTGTCTCTCGTCTACCCCCCTACCAGAGGACAACCCTTGCACCCCGCAGCCAACCCCTCTACTCGCACAACACCATGCACAGGCAGAGTCGGGCTCAGCCAGCGATGAGGATTCGTCAGAGATCCCACCGTCGGGGCAGGCCTCGAGGCTGATCCCAGAGGACGATGATGACCTGCCATTGGTCACATCGCCCCTCGTATCCGTCCCTCTAAACAGAGAACGGGAAATCTACACACCGTCAGGGGAAGTACCGGCCGACCAAAACGCAGAAGGGCCAGGAGAGGATAGTGGGCGGGACTCGAAGGATCAAGAGTCTGAGGGAGAGGAGAGACCACCTCTGCCCAATTTCGCCTCCCCCTACGGGAGATGGATTGCATTAGGTCCCCGGGCAGTGGTCAGAGGATCTGGAAAGACCCTGCAGCAGCAGGGAGACGCCCCATCACTACTCCCTCTCAGCCGGACCTCACCCCCGCAGCGAGGATCCCACACTCTCGGAACCCCATCCACCATAGCCCCCGAGGATGTGCCATTCAGGGACGCCATCAAAGAAATTGCTCGGCTAGCTAACGTCATCTTTGGGTCTCCAGGCCTCGACAAGGAAGATTCCCCAATAAGGACGACCTCACAGACAGTGATACCTCAACAGGACTCCTTCATAGCGCTTTCTACCAGTGAAGGGATTGCCAACGCCATCATAGTGCGCTCCAAAGAATTTAAGAGGTTGGACGCTAGCGAAGGCCGCACTCTCTCGCGCTTTCACGTCTCCAAGCACTGTGCTGTGAGACCGGGCCCGTATAGGTCTTCTGACAATCTGATACCCCTGGAAGCACTTGAAGAACCGTTGAAGAGGACAGGTTGGATGCCATCTGTCAGGAGCGATTTGGATATCCCATTGGTACAGAAGGACGCAAAGACCATCGAGGCTTCCTCCCGGCACATACTCAACATCATGTCTTTTCAGGACCACACCCTGAAAACCTTGAAGACACGATGGGAGGACCTACACCTCGATGATCCGGTGGCCTTTAAACTTCTGGAATGCCTCGTTCTAGCGCAACCAGAGATGTAGTCAAACTGTCCACCTTCCTCATGACATTAATGGTTTTCCTCCGACGGGACGCGTTTTTTCAGCAGTGTTGGTCGAGCGCGAAGGGGCTGAGGGAGTTGCGCCACGCTCCCATCCTCGGGCATGGCGCGAACTCTTTCCCCAGCTGAAGTAGAACGGGTGAACCAAGAGAGCCGCTCTCTCACAGGACTACACACTTATGTCCTGTATGTCACGGACGTCCTTCCGGCACCCACCGAAGCGCAACAGGACCTTCAAACAGCCTGCTGAACAGACAAGACCCAGCACGCAGTCACAGCCACCCCCTCCCAAGAAGCAGAAGCCAAACAACAACGCCAAGACGGAGGGGCAGTCTTTACTACCTAACAGGTAGCAGCCAAACACAGTACCGCCCAGAAACTCCCTGGTCTTCTTGCGATACTTTACTAAGCTCAGAAAACTTAGAACATTTGCTAGCCTTAAACGCATCCTTACCCGTAGGATGAAGACTAGGCAACTAGGCAAATTTTGGCAAAAATGGGAGGAAATGGGAGCCCCCCGCAGCGTGGTCAGGTGGTTGAAGGTCGGTTATCTTCTACCCTTCAACAGAAATGCGAGGGGCCTTCAACCATCTATTCCATTGGCCGACAGAGCCCCCCTCAAGTACCTAGTCACCACATACCCACGGGATGTAGCCATACACGAAACGCTCTTAAACCTTCAAGAAAAAAGAACCTTAGAGGAAGTGCCAGAAAGCCAGGCAGCCTTTCTCAGCAGGATTTTTTCTGATCCCCAAGAAATCGGGGGGTTGCAGACTAGTCATAGATCTATCAACCCTAAACGATTTCCTGCAAGTAACCTCCTTTCAGATGGACACCGCCCAAGTCATAAAAGAAAGCTTGCAGGAAGGGATGTGGGCACATCCATAGATCTTTCAGACGCTTACCTCCATATCCCAATGCACCAGTCAGCCTGAAAGTTCCTAGCCTTTCAGATAGGCCCAAAGCGGTTCTGATTTCGGGCACTGCCTTTCAGCCTGACCACGGCTCCGTACGTATTTTCGAAAATAATTAGAGTACTCAAGGCATGGGCCCGGTTAGAAGGAATGCTCGTGTTCCAGTACCTAGACGATTGGTTTCTGGCACACACAGACAGAGACACGGCCCACCGCCAAACCCTAGCACTGGTACGCAAAGTCTTACAGGTAGGTTTAGTGGTCAATCTTCCCAAAACGGAGGTAACACCCAAACAAGACATCGTCTTTCTTGGGGAAAGATGGGATCTGGTGAGTGCGAGAGCCTTTCCCACGGCAGAAAGACAGCAAAAGATTGCACAGGGGATACAGGGGATTCGAGCGGGAAAAAGGTAAGACTGCGTCCCATGGAGTCCCTGCAGAGTGTACAGTCCCCCTGGGTCGTCTGCACGACAGGCCGTTCCAAATACAGGTAAGAAGGGATCTCAAGCAGGTCCCCTCAGGCAAAAATGACCGTGTCCCAAGCTGCCCTGTCCTCCCTCTCCGGGTGGACCAACCCGCAGATCTTAAACGAGGGCACACCCTTCCACCCCCTACCCCGGAAATAGAGGTCCAGACAGATGCATCCCACGGCGAGGGGGGGGGGAGGTGGGGTATACATTGCCAACGCCAGATATGGAAGGGCAAATGGCCCCCTCTTTCAGAAAGTACCACATCAATTGGCTTGAGCTACGAGTCGTGTTGATAGCACGAACAAACGGTCCGAATGACTCCGGGGCATGAGTGTTCTGTTTCTCCTAGCCGTGGCATACCTAAACAGACAAGCGGGGACCAGATCCTTCCCTTTATTAAAACTGACCTATAAAATCATGTCCCTAGCCCGTCAATCTCGAATCATCATAACGGCGCGCCACCTAGCGGGGAAACTCAACGTTCTGGCCGACTTAGCGTCCAGAGTAGGGTAACTGATCCACGCTCAGCCTAGTGATCCACGCTCAGAGTAGTGCTCAGCCTCCCAATCCTTTCAGTTGGTCACAGACCAGTCTCCATGGGGTCCCCCACGTTAGACCGTTTGCCACAACAGTAACAGCACAACTACCCAGGTATATCTCCCCATGCCCAGATCAAGCGGCGTGGGCAATAGATGCACTCAACTGCCCATGGCCACTACACGAGGTACTCTATGCCTTCCCTCCACAGGCAATCCTCTCACAGGTATTACAACGGATATTGGATCTGATCCCACGGACCGTACTACTAGTAGCCCCTCGGATGCCGGAAGCTTCCTGGTTTACCCTGCTCCTCAGATGCAGGATAGTCAAGTCGACTCCAATCCCATGCCACAAAGAAATGCTATTCCAACCCCATTGGCAACATTTCCACCCAGCCCCTCATCTATTGAACCTACACCTTTGGTGCCTGACCAGTCTATCCTAAAGAAGAAAGGCTTCTCACAAAATTAGTAGATAAAAAGTAAATAGCCATAAACAATCTACTGCCAAAGCATACAGGTCTCAATGGAACAAATTCGCCTCCTGGTGCTGTAAGTCTAAGCTAGACTCGTTTCAGACCTCGCCATCAGTAATAGCGGACATTTTAGATCACCTATTCACAAACGAAGGTCTAAAAGTAAGTTCCATTGAGGGTTAAAGAGCAGCGATCGGTTCCAGACTTAAGGCCTCAAAGGGCTATGACCCAGGGGACGATGCGACAATATCTCAGCTGATCCGTCATTTCAAGGTAAACTCACCCCCTAGCTCGTCCAACGTTGCACGGTGGGTCCTCTCCCTAGTGCTGAGATACCTTCAGTGTCCAGACATCTTTGGAGACAAAGTAATCTCAGCCCAAAATGCCACGGTAAGGTTTACTTTCCTGCTAGCCCTCGCCTCACGCAAAATGGGGGAGTGAGAAACATGACCAGGAGAGAACGGTAAGCAAAGAGAACCGGGAGTGGAATAACATCAACCTCGTCCCTAGGGCCGGCTTCATGGGCAAAACCCATATCATCACCCATGGGATGGCACGTTTAGCCACATCAATTTACCATCCCTATAAGACGAACAGGACAGTCTCTTTGTGCCCCGTCAAAGCACTACGTCAATATCTAGAACATTCGGAGGTATACAGGTCAGAAAACCAAAAGGCCCTTATTATCTCCTATATGCCCAAATTCAATAAGAACCTCTCGAAACAGCCATTTCAATCTACACTTAAGGGGTCATTATGGTAGTGTATTACGAGGCACAATCAGACACAGGTCTTCAGTCAGAGTTAAAAATAAAAACCCATCAAGTCAGGCAAATTGCAGGCAAACTCATTTAGGGCACTGCGTAATGTGTCGTTGTCAGATACACTCAAAACGGGATGCTGGGCTTCGCCCAATTCCTTCGTTAAGTATTATCTTAAAGACTTCTCCCATGATGAATTATCAGGCCTTTATTCTCTGGGGACTTTCATAGCTGCAGAGACGGCCATTACTAATTAATTTTTCCTCTGTTACAGATCTCCCACTCCCAGACCCAAAGGCAAGGGCAAGCAAAAGGGAGGCTACGCTAAGGACCGTGCTACCAGCCACTTCAAGCCCAGGAAATAGCCAGTACACTATCCCACCGGCTACATCCCGTATTTCAGTTTGCCGACTCTACGGTGTTTGGCTACCGTGTGTACTGTCAGACTGTTTTGAAACTCGAGTGTTTTCTTTCCAAGGAACGGTTCAGAATCATACGGTCACTGTGAACCACACACTGACCTCAGTAACTTTAGAGGTTTCTTTTACTCAAAGAAAAAAGGAGGGCACAGGTACTTCCCGTCCCAGCTTTACCGCAGTCACGGACCATGCCGAGAGCACAGAGGTCATCAGAGGTCTGTGTCACAGTGACCATATGACCAAGGCCCATAGTACCATTATGGGCCTAACCGTGAAATCATCAGTATTTAGTGAGTTTTAGCACTAGGATTTCTTCCAATCCAAGTTATTGAGTGTTGTAAACTTCTAGTCATCTAATTTCTCGAAATTTGCAGTCAATTTCGCGAAAATTTATGTTTTAAGCGGTAATCATTTAGAGCAGATTCTAACATTTACCCAAGTTCTTAGAACTTTAGCATGCTTTTGTAAGGCGCAGTCAGTCTTAATGGTGCTGTGTCAAGTTTTGCTTTCACGATAACCTTTCGGGGTTACGATCCTTTTGTCAAGTAAGAGCAATAAATCAGTATTATTGTTATCTTCAATCTTAAGCACAGAGTATCCCCGGGTGGGATCCATCCAGTGGGAGGCAGGAGGGGGATGGCAAGGATGCTCGATCAGTCGATTAGCATGGAGTTTTACACTTTTATAGGAAAAAATTACTATTTGTTACCAGATCCCATCACGGGCTAGGAGTGTCTTCCACCCTTTCCCTACCAAGGTCTTGGAAACAAATAAAACAAGCAATCTTAGATTCGGGATTTTATTTACTTCAATTCAATCCCATCTAACGCATTTATCTGGCAAAAGCTCTTACGAGTATTTGAATTTCGCGACCCCTTTTTCGTGGAGAACGCGAATTGCGCTTTTACTCGTAAAAGCTCGCTTTACGAAATGAAGCGTTAGTTTTGTTAGTTTTAACTTTGTTTGCTGGTGACATCTGCAGTTAGCTAAATGTCTTTGTTATGCTTGTCTTTCAGAGGTCAGAAACGAGTCTGCACCGTTATTCAAGACCCTGCAGTCGCCCGTCCACGACTGTCATTACCCACTCGGCCTGCAACAGATGCAAATAGTACCACGCCATACCCATGTGTGACGACTCTAACGCTTGTGATCGGTGTGTCCGTCTGGAAAGCTGGGCAACAAAACAGAATTAAGAACCACACGCGGCCTCACCACGGCTCCGTACATATTTTCAAAGGTCTTAAGGACATGGGTTTACGCTCAGGGCATATTAGTTTTGCAGCATCTCGACGACTGGTATCTGGCACAATTATGAAGAAAGACAAAGAGCTAATGTCGGAGCAAGCCGACAAAGGTCTAGTCCCGCTGTGTAGAGTCAAGGCCCAGTACCTTCCGGTCTCGGGTACCTGTCCGATAATAAGGCGCTTATCCCCTACAAAACTGCCGACGCATAAACGACGTCGTTAATCTCTTAATTGCATCGGCAGCGTTGGCAGCGGATTTGAAACATCGTTTATACGTCGGATATACGATGGAATATATACGCATTTTTAGAAACATCGTATATGCATCGAAAATGCGTCGGAAAAAAGATGCCGATATTGCAATCTTATATTATACGTATTTTTTTAAACGTCGATAAAACGCATATTTTCCTATGTATAAACGACGTCGGAAATACATCGGAAAAAAGATGCCGATATTGCCAACGTGTATTATACGTATTTTTTATACGTCTATAAAACGCATATTTTCCGATGCTTATTCGACGTCGGAAATTTATCGATTGACGTTTTATAGGGGACATTATGAAGAATCAATAGTGGAGCATTATGAATATACTTAAAAATTATCATTTGCCTCAATAAACTATCCCTAAGCGAACATAAAGGAGAAAAAGACAATACAAATAACTAAATTTAAAAGCGCCAGCGGTAACAAAAAAAACGAAAATGTAAGAAGTAAACTTTTTGGGACGAAATAGAAACGTTAGACCACTTAATTACACTGCCGAGGCAGCGCCAGCCGCCGTGGAGTAGAGGTATGTTCCGCTCCTTGGATGCAAGAGGTCCCCGGTTCAAACCCGAGTAAGTACTAGTGTTCAGTTGCAATATATAAATATGCTATGTTGTATATTAATATGCTATGGTGTATGTATGAATATGTGAATTATGAATGGTTGGTTAGGGTTCAATGGGTCAGTTAAGGTTAGAAACTGTTTTTTTTTTCAAATGCGCACACGCATTTTTATACGTCTAAAAAAAGCATATTTTCCGATTGTCACTTGGTCGGAAATGCGTTGGAAAACCTCGGAAATATGCATTTTATACGTATAAAAATCATCGGAAGTTCGTCGGAAATGCATCGGAATATAAACGTATAACCGACGTATAACCGACTTATAGCCGACGGTTGGTAATACGTCGGATATGCGTCGAATATATGCATAAACAACTTCGTCGGAAAACATGCGCATAAACGACTAATAAACGATGAGCAAAACGGAACAAAATATGCGTATATCCGACGTGTGTTGCCGATATTGCCGACGCATTTTATATGCATCTCCGACGTCGAAGAATTTGTAGGGTCATATCCTTCATGTCCAAGTTCAATAAAAGTCTGATGAACCATTTCTAACTTCAACGCGAGTTTACACTCACAGTTTGAAGTCAAAGCCCATAATGTTTGCAAAATTACCAACTCGTTAAGAGCTTGCGTAGTGTGCATTGGACAGAAATACTTTGAAGAGGGTGTGGGGTCTATCCAAACGTCATAATCAAGTCTTATCTAAAAGAATGTTTACAGAGTGAGCTCACTGATCTGTATTCTCTGGCTGCTTTTGTGGCCGCAGAAACGGTCATCTCAGGCTAATCCCTATGTTTTGGTCGTAGAGGCCCACTTCTCAAGGGCAAGGGGAAGAATAACGAGAAAGGTGGAGCTGGCCTGGTCGATGGTAAGGGGAACTACAAGGGCAAAAAGCAGCAACGCTAATTCTCGTCGATGCACCGTTGAAAGACTTCTGCACTTAAAATAAAGTATTGGTGTTTAGTCACTGTGAACGTTACTGATTGGATTATGTGCTGTCAGATAATTACGCTCTGGTTATGAGTTTTAATCCTTTTTCTGCCCCATAGAGGTGAAAAAGGGAGGAAAAGGCCTATTGTCCGTCGGACCAGCTACTTCCCATAGGTCCCAGGATGTATACAATCATTTGTTACGAAAATAAAATAAAAAGTATAATATTTTTTTATCTCCCATTAACCTTAGCTGACCGAAGCAGGGTTACCACCCACTTGGAGGTGGGAGGGGAAAGGTGTAGGCATCTAACGGTATAGGTATGTCTGTTGGAAAAGTCAGTCAGCCTGGTCATGTTCAATAATCCGCGCGACTCACTGATTTGATTTCGAGGATTAAAAGAAGTAGAACTGAGTTTTGTGTATCTCATTTATTCACTCAACTTCAACCCCCTTCTGTTGTTGCTTAGGTAAGGGCTTTTACGATTGAAATCGTAATTCACGGAACTTTTTTTCTCGCACTTCTCGGAATGGCAGACTGCTATGGACTTACATGTGTATTAATGTGTGATTAAGTACATATACGTCCCCTGCGCTCTTGTTGGTCGGCTGGGGTAAAGCAGGAAGGGACAGCTACGAGAAAATCTATTTCTATTTTGTGTGATCATATATATTTCACGAAAAAAAACCTTATTTTTATACGGGTTTGTCCTTGAACTATTTAACACGACTTTTTATTGACTCATAAAAGCTCGTTTGCGCAATAAAACGTCACAATATCTAAACGTTTTCTTTATTATGCTGTTTCTATGACTACTGCGTACCGAAAAGAAGCATCAGTGTAATTACTCAAGCATTTTCTTTCAAAAACTTTGAATTCCCTAATCTACACTTTTAGATGGGTTTCCCTTTGGATGTATTTACCACGCAATAGAAATGAAACTTTTTCTCTCAGTTAGAACGGACCTATTCCACTCTCCATCCATCAACCAATAAGAAATAGGGAATCCTCTGACACTATGTCATTGGAAATAAATATTCCCTTTAAGCGTGGTGTTACCAACACACGCCATTCTGTGTGCTCCGCAAGTTTTGGAAAAAGAAGACCATTCCAAGGTGCGAATTTGCTTTATAAGTATTTTATTTTAATACTAAAGGACTAATTTATCTGTGGTTGAAACCTTGATAAATTAGCTCACGATAAAGCAAGATTTCTAGCACTTGTTCTTCGGTCCTGTAGTTGTTGAGTTTACACGTCACGGTGACACCTTTACTTAGTCCCGGATGTGTACCTCTCTTCTCAACCTGAAGCTACAAGATCGAGATTTATGTACTGATTCCGGCACACATCGCCCTGGAGTTAATTTGAGTCTTTACATCGACTCCAAGCTTTACCTAGCTGACTGTTCCATCACTGAATGGCCAGTCACGCCTTTAGCTTCACTCAATGGGACTGATCGGGCGTGTTCAAGCAAATTTTATACATTACATTACATTGTTCTAAGCCAAAGAAATTTTTTTTTGGCGTTTTCTGGCAGTTTTGGACGTTTTGGTGCGGATTGGGGTGTCAAGATGGTCAGTGACCATAACGATCCCGCCCCTCACCTAGTCCCACCTTGGTCACAGAACCGGGAACTTTAACCAATTTTGGGATTATCCTCTACCATTTCCCATCTTGGTCACAGGATCAGGTACTGACACCCGTTTTTGGATCTCTCCTTACCAAGGCCCATTTTGGTCACAGAACCATGGACCAAGGCAAGTTTTGGCATCATGATACTACGGCACCCGAAATCGAGCCCGTTTCGGCCTCAGCACACGAGAAGCGGCCAGAACACGCCTACAAGCATTTCTTTCTAGAAAAAGCAGATTTGTTCAGACAGCAAGAACTGTTGTTTTATGAAAAAAAAAAACAACAAACAACACTTTGTCACTGGGTAGCTTAAGTGTTATTTTGTACCTAACTGTGTTTTTTGGAAAGAAAGTGATTTCGGAAAAAATGCCACGGTAAGGTTTTTTTTTACTAGCCCTAGCCTCAGGCAAGAGAAGGAGCGAGATATATGTCCTGGATAGAACGGTAAGCAAAGAGAAAGGGGCGTGGAAAACATGGTCCTCGTCCCTAGGGCCGGTTTCACGGGTCAGACTCATATCATAACTCGCGAGCTGGGTACATTTAACCATATCAAATTACCATCTCTACCAAAAGAACAAACTTCTGAGGACTTAGTCTCATTGTGTCCCGTCAAGGCCCTGTGCCAATATCTTCAGCTGTCGAAGGTATACAGGTCAGAGAATCAATAGGCCCTTATGCTCAAGTTCAATAAAGAGCTCTCAACAAAAAAACTATTTCAAATTACATTAAAGGGTCACTATGGCCAGGGATAAGCGGACACAGTCCTTCAGTCAGAGTTGAAAATAAAAGCCGATCAAGTTAGACAAGTTGCAAACTCTCTTAGGGCCCTACGTATCCGATTTACTTAAGACAGGATGCTGGATTTCACCCATTTCCTTTGCTAAGTACTACCTCGAGGATTTATCCCAAGACGAACTCTTGGGTCTTCTCTCTAGGGCCCTTCATAGCAGCGGAGACGACCATTACTAATTAGACAACCCTCTGTTACAGGTCACCCACACCAAGACCCAAAGGTAAGGGCAAGCAAAAGGGAGGATATTCATAGAACTGCAACGGTAACCCATACAAGCCTAAAAAATAGCCAATCAATACCTCGCCGGCTATTTCCCAGTGTTTTCAATTACTACCAATCTTATGGCGTTGGTGAACCTATTCTTCAAACGGACCGTTCATGAACAGTCATGTTGTATTACTCAAGAGACGGTTTTATGCGTACGGTCACTGTGAACCACACCCCGGTCTCAGTAACTGTTAAACTTTACTTCTCGACTAAGAAAAAGGGGAATACAGTTATTCCCCGTCCCAACGGGATCCCGCAGTTACGGGCCGTTCAATAAAGCCCAGGAGACGTCAGGGGTCTGTGTCACAGTGACCATGCGACCAAAGTCCTTTAATGAGTGTTTTAAAGCTTCTAGTCACTTAATTTCTAATCAATTTCGTTAAATTTTAAGAATTTTAATGCCAATGGTTAAGAGCATTTCTACCACTTACCCAGGTCATTAGAGCTTTAGCATGCTTTTGTTAGGCACAGAAGTTTCTAATTCTTATGTATCATGCTTTAATTTTACGCAAGCCTTGTTGGTTTACGATCTATTTGTCAAATAAGAGCAATAAAACAGTATTATTGTTATTTTCAAAAGCATAGAGTATTCCAGGTCGGGATCCATCCAGAGGGAGGCAGGAGGGGGTGGTAAAGGATACTCAGTAAGTCAATCTGTTGGCATGAAATTTAATCCGACTGTTTACGCTCTCTGTTAAACGAATGTACTTGATATTTATTGCCAGATCTCATTACGGGCATGGAATGTTTCCTCCTTCCCCTACCAACACCATGGAAAGCAAATAAAACAAGCAGATCTTAGAAAAAGTTTCATTTCTATTGCGTGGTAAATATATCCAAAGGGAAACCCATCTAAAAGTGGAGAACGCGTAAAGTTACTCGTAAAGCTTTACGAGATAAAACGTTAGTTTTATACAAGGGTCTTTGAAGTACCGTAGGATACAGGTAAGTCAACAAGGGGTGGTATTAGGAATCAGAACTAACAATATAATATAAATCAATGATATGATGTTATAATGACCCAACAATCAAAAAATAGACCACAAAATAACCCTTTGGAAAAGAACAGTCCCAGAAAGCATTTTGCTCTGAGTCTGCAATAGCAACCTATTCCGAGATATTTCACCCAAAACTTTCATGACACTATAAGAGGTCGATGGTGACGCCATAGTAATTTTATGTTCAATGTTCCTGGTCCTAGCCGTTTTATAAGAGATGCGTTTGAACGATGAATAAGTGACGAAGAAAACAAAATGCAAAAATTGATAACAAATAAAGAAATAAATAAAACAAATAAAAAGGAAAAGAGAAACTCGCTCAATTTTTAGAAAAACAAATAAGTGAAAATTTAATCATGTAGAGAAAGCAACAGCTTTAATACCCGGGCACTGCCATTAAGAAATTATCTGTGCTGCCACGTCGGAATATCTTGCGCTTCCCGTCCTCAAATGTTCTAACATCAGTTTCATCGTAGTCACCAGACAGGATAAAGTGAACCTAAAACAAAAATAGACGGACTTTGCACTTTGCAAATTTCATAAAATATGTAGGTTGAGGTAACTTTAAATGAAAACAGAGTATAGGAAGTTTTTAATTCTTACTGACGGACGGATTAAAAGAACAGATAGCCGACAAACCCACACCGGCACACCCCATGTAATCATAAACAACCGGGCTGAAATCTAACGGAATGTATTGAAAATACAGATTCCTTAAGTTTCAACAATATTTATTAAACACAAAACTCAACTGTGATTAAGTTATGAAGCGGGAACTAGAACATTTTATATTTACATTTTATCTCTCCGTTTTATTCTTCAAAGCCTTCTATACACACTGAGCAGAAGCCACACGTTAAACCGTCCACAAAGGGAGAAAAAAATACCGTCACTTTTTTTTTGTAAAATCAAAAGTACAAAAGTAGGTCACTAAGATGCTCCTTGCAAAAACATCTCATCATGCAATTTGCTCCAAAGTTGTAGCTGAGCCAGAGCCGTTGAACAAAATATGTATTCCATGTTTCTAAGTCCTAGCTCTCGCCGATTCAGTGGAGATAAAACCAAAACGTGACGAAGAAAACGAAGAAAACATGAAGAGAAAAGCTAAAAAAGGGAAAAGGAGAAACACTCGGAATGGCTGCTAATGTAATAATTCCTTGGAACTACGTACCAGCTGAATCGAGTTCACTACCCATTAGCAAAATTTACATTTGGAAGTCCAAAATCCCTATGCTGAAAGTAATTTCAAGATGCCAACTGCGTGGAAATCTTCAAGTAAATTCCAACCTTGATTGTCCTCATGCAAAATTGTAAAACACTTTTATTTTAAATTGTTGGTTGAGCAAATCAGAATTTCGGTTTGCCAGATTAGGGAAAATGACGAATCACCAAAATTAATTAATAACATGGCGTCACTTCCGAACTGAGGTCACTTCCGGTTGTCGATATTGAACGTCATCCAGGCTCAAAACGTTACACGTAACGGCGTCCAAACACATAATTACACGTAACGTTATCCAGTAATGTAACGCTCTGCAGAGTAATCTGGGTATGGTTGTCCGCCGAGAGCAATCCACTTAGTACACATGCTCTTGATTGGCATTGCTCCAGAAAAGGGGTGATATCCTCTTCCCCTTCTGCAGCAAGGCATAGCGCATATGTACTTACGTGCATTGATCTGATTGGTTGGTTATATCCTTGTTAATAATGGATGTAACATGAGCTTTGAAGCATGGGATAGTATATCAAGTGTATTTTGTAATGGTCGCCATGGTAGCAATGTAATTGAAATGCTTTAATTTGATTGATTGAACTTGCCTAAACTACATACTGTCTGTGACATGTATCTTCTCCCTTAATTTCCTTAGGTATCAAAGTGCTTCAGTTTCAGTGATTGAAACATGGAGGTATAAAAAAAACATCGCGAAAGCATATAATAGCCGAACAATTATATTCAGGCCTCTATTAAATCAGAGATTTAAATTGTACTGAGTAGCAAACCTTGAAAAATGCACTGAACAGCTTGTTTGTTTATGTTTGTCCAGGATGCAATGATATATAGAAGAGTGCCTAAGCAAAATATACTTGACTCTGCTCACCCAGGAGCACTTACTAGTCATGTACAAATGCAAGAAACTGTAAGCACCTTGATCTTGTAACCAATTCATTATCTGTCGATAAACGAGTTTAAATGGATCCTATTGCTTTAAAATTCACACGAGATATTGATGACCTGTTGGATGCGGATTTAGCAGACTCGAACAATGCTTCATCACATAATGATGGCGTGACATTTCTACTCATTGTGCTTTACGTCTTTTCAAAATCTATGGGTAGAACCTTCGAGGAATATACAACATAATGCTGTCATTCAAGGCTTTACCAATATTCTTTAAACAAACATAACGTCTGGCTGCTGCGTTCTGACACAGGTAGTGAATTTATCAACCGATGTTAACATCTTTTCCAGAAACACAACATTCACACCTAAACGAGTGAAAATGTGGAACATATCACATGAGCATGTATGTGCTATAAGACCTTGTTGTCCATTGCAAGTATGGACCTCATTCTTCTTTGAAGCCACAAACACCGGTTTCTATTACAAAAAATGAATGGAGTAAAAGTGTGCGAACAGATCACGACGATTTCGGAGAGAGTGGTCTGAAGATGTATGGATTGAAAGAATTTTAAGGGGTCCCCCAATGGTGGCTATTTCTATGGAAGAGAACTCCAGTAGGTAACAAAAAGCAAAAAGACAAAGAAGCTTAACAGTTAGGGGAAAAAACAAACACACAACTGCTTTAAACAGGATCATGGCAACATGTGGAGAATGTTTGAAAAAGTATAACGCGCCAGTGCAGTTAAAACAAAATTTAAAGAAAAAACGACACACACATCCAGCAACATTGACAAAACCTCATTAGAAACTGCAGAGGAAACACTGACCTTATTTACAAACAGACCACAAAACACTGAAACCTTTAAGCAGCAACGGGTCAATTATTGAACTGCCTCAAATGTTTCTTTCGATGGATTCGTCGTGTCAGTGGACACTAAAGCAGGGCAGTTGTTATTAACACTTGGCAAGACGAAGTCTTGCGAAGAGTTATATGCTTGGCATTAGGACACCCCTGAGATTTCATCGCTTTTTTCACAGTCGCCTGTGATTTTTTCATCACAACTTGTCAGAAACTACTGGTCCTATTGGCACCAAACTTTGGAATGATATAGAAGTTGATCTAAATGAGTTCTATCAATTTTTTACATTGTTAAGCTTGTTTTCAAAGTCAAATTAATACGCAAAGAGAAGGTATTTTATCCCCTCGCCCAACTTTGTTGGAGAAGGGGATATAGGATTTGGCTAGTCCGTCCGTCCGTCTGTCCGTGCCCACAATGATTATGCTATGTGGTGGATTTTCGGTACATCCGTCACTTATGTGGTTTTTCTTCCTTATGTGGTGGTTCTTATGAGGTAGCCACATAAGCACCCATTGAGCACAAAGCAAACCACATAAGGGAGTCCGTCGAAGTCCGTTGATCAACTGTCCTGTAACACCATCTGTTGGAAAATAATGCAACTATAAAGCTAATTTCTAAAGCAAATAAGGAGAGCAGCATTTGTTGAAATCCCGCTGTGGGGTGGGGAGAATCTTAAGAATACACCCACTGCGGAAAATGTTTGTATTTATGGGGATTTTTTGAAGAATAAACTTCAAAGTGCGTTTCCTCCTACAGTTTTTATCCGATTTCATTTATTTTTGGTATCTAGTATGAGGCAGCCCTAGATGGGTCGGGCATACGGCTTGTGCTTTTTCACTTGATCTTGAATTTTGATTTTAATGGAAATTTTTGAAGAAAATAACTCAAAATGAAGCTTATCCTACAGTTTTATCCGTTTATTTAACTTGTGTTAATGTGTGGTTATTATTTAAACATGCACACTGGTCTGAAATATGAAGCGCGCATCGACGCAATTTAAGTTAACATGCGCCGTGACCCGAAATGTGAACCGCGCATCAGCGCAAGTTAAACAAACATGCGCACTGGTTCCAAATGCGAACCGCGCATTAACGCAAGTGAAATAAACATGCGCACTGGTCCGAAATGCGAACCGGGCATCAACGCAAGTTAAATAAACATGTGCACTGGTCTAAAATAAGAAACGCGCATCAACGCAAGCTGAATAAACATGCGCAGTTGTCCGAAATGTGAACCACGCACCAACGGAAGTTGAATAAACATGCGCACTGGTTCGAAATGCGAACCGCGCATCGACGCAAGTTAAATAAATATGTGCACTGGTCCGAACGAAGAACCACGCATCGATGCAAATTAAATAATCATGCGCACTGGTCCGAAATGTGAACCGCGCATCAACGCAAGTTAAACAAACATGCGCACTGGTTCCAAATGCGAACCGCGCATTAACGCAAGTGAAATAAACATGCGCACTGGTCCGAAATGCGAACCGGGCATCAACGCAAGTTAAATAAACATGTGCACTGGTCTAAAATAAGAAACGCGCATCAACGCAAGCTAAACGAACATGCGCACTAGTTCGAAATGCGAACCGCTCATCAACGGAAGTTGAATAAACATGCGCACTGGTTCGAAATGCGCAACCGGACATGAACGCAAGGTAAATAAACATGCGCACTGGTTCAAAATGCGAACCGCGCATTGACGCAAGTTAAATAAATATGTGCACTGGTTCGAACAAAGAACCACGCATCGATGCAAGTTAAGTAATCATGCGCACTGGTCCGAAATGTGAACCGCGCATCAGCGCAAGTTAAATAAACATGCGCACTAGTCCGAAATGCGAACCGGGCATCAACTGAAGTTAAATAAACATGCGCACTAGTCCGAAATGTGAAATGCTCATCTGCGAAGTTGAATAAACATGCGCACTAGTCCGAAATGTGAACCGGGCATGGACGCAAGTTAAATAAACATGCGCACTGCTTCGAAATGCGAACCGCGCATCGACGCAAGTTTAATAAATATGCGCACTGGTCCGAAATTTGAACCGCGCATCAGTGCACATTAATCAAACATGCACACTAGTTCAAAATGTGAACCGCGTATCGATGCAAGTTAAATAAACATGCGCATTTGCCTAAAACAAGAATCGTGCATCAACACAAATAAAAGAAACATGCGCACTTGTCCGAAATGTGAACCGCGCATCAACGCAAGTTAAATAAACATGCGCATTTGTCTAAAATAAGAACCGTTCATCAACGCAAATAAAAGAAGCATGCGCACTGGTCCAAAATGTGAATCTCGCATCAACGCAAGCTAAACAAACCTGCGCACAAGTCCGAAATGCGAACCGCGCATCGACGCCAGATAAATAAACATGCGCACTGGTCCGACAAAGAACCATGCATCGACGCAAGTTGAATAGACATGCGCAGTTTCCGAAATAACGCACGTTAAATATATGCACAGGTCGGAAAAGGAAGTTATGTAATCATGCGCACTGGTCCGAATTGTGAACCGCGCATCAACGTAAGTTGCATAAACATGCGCAATGGTCCGAAATGCGAACCGGGCATCCACGCAAGTTAAACAAACATGCGCACTGGTTCTAAATGCGAACCGCGCATTAACGCAAGTGAAATAAACATGCGCACTGGTCCGAAATGCGAACCGGGCTTCAACTCAAGTTAAATAAACATGTGCACTGGTCTAAAATAAGAAACGCGCATCAACGCAAGCTGAATAAACATGCGCAGTTGTCCGAAATGTGAACCACGCACCAACGGAAGTTGAATAAACATGCGCACTGGTTCGAAATGCGAACCGCGCATCGACGCAAGTTAAATAAATATGTGCACTGGTCCGAACAAAGAACCACGCATCGATGCAAATTAAATTATCATGCGCACTGGTCCAAAATGTGAACCGCGCATCGACGCCAGATAAATAAACATGCGCACTGGTCCGACAAAGAACCATGCATCGACGCAAGTTGAATAGACATGCGCAGTTTCCGAAATAACGCACGTTAAATATATGCACAGGTCGGAAAAGGAAGTTATGTAATCATGCGCACTGGTCCGAATTGTGAACCGCGCATCAACGTAAGTTGCATAAACATGCGCAATGGTCCGAAATGCGAACCGGGCATCCACGCAAGTTAAACAAACATGCGCACTGGTTCTAAATGCGAACCGCGCATTAACGCAAGTGAAATAAACATGCGCACTGGTCCGAAATGCGAACCGGGCTTCAACTCAAGTTAAATAAACATGTGCACTGGTCTAAAATAAGAAACGCGCATCAACGCAAGCTGAATAAACATGCGCAGTTGTCCGAAATGTGAACCACGCACCAACGGAAGTTGAATAAACATGCGCACTGGTTCGAAATGCGAACCGCGCATCGACGCAAGTTAAATAAATATGTGCACTGGTCCGAACAAAGTACCACGCATCGATGCAAATTAAATTATCATGCGCACTGGTCCAAAATGTGAACCGCGCATCAACGCAAGTTAAACAAACATGCGCACTGGTTCCAAATGCGAACCACGCATTAACGCAAGTGAAATAAACATGCGCAATGGTCCGAAATGCGAACAAAGAACCACGCATCGATGCAAATTAAATAATCATGCGCACTGGTCCGAAATGTGAACCGCGCATCAACGCAAGTTAAACAAACATGCGCACTGGTTCCAAATGCGAACCGCGCATTAACGCAAGTGAAATAAACATGCGCAATGGTCCGAAATGCGAACTGGGCATCAATGCAAGTTAAATAAACATGTGCACTGGTCTAAAATAAGAAACGCGCATCAACGCAAGCTAAACGAACATGCGCACTAGTCCGAAATGCGAACCGCTCATCAACGGAAGTTGAATAAACATGCGCACTGGTTCGAAATGCGCAACCGGACATGGACGCAAGGTAAATAAACATGCGCACTGGTTCGAAATGCGAACCGCGCATCGACGCAAGTTAAATAAATATGGGCACTGGTCTGAACAAAGAACCACGCATCGATGCAAGTTAAGCAATCATGCGCATATTTGTTGAATAGACATCCGAAATAAGCACCACGCATTAACGCACGTTAAATATATGCACTGGTCGGAAAAGGAAACCACGCATCGACGCAAGTTATGTAATCATGCGCACTGGTCCGAATTGTGAACCGCGCATCAACGTAAGTTGCATAAACATGCGCAATGGTCCGAAATGCGAACCGGGCATCCACGCAAGTTAAATGAACATGCGCACTGGTTCGAAATGCGAACCACGCTTTGACACAAGTTAAATAGATATGCGCAGTGGTCCGAAATACAAACCGCGTATCAGTGCACGTTAACCAAACATGCGCGCTGGTCCGAAATGTGAACCGCACATCGACGCAAGTTAAGTTGACATGCGCCGTGATCCGAAATGTGAACCGCACATCAACGCAAGTTAAAAAAATATGCGCAGTTTTTCCAAAGGCGAACCACGCATTAACGCAAGTTAAATAAACATGCGCACTGGTCTAAAATAAGCCCCATGCATTAACGCAAGTTAAATAAACATGCGCACTGGTCTAAAATAAGCACCACGCATCAGCGCAAGTTAAATAAATATGCGCAGTTGTGAAAGATAAGTTGTAAAATATCTTTATACAGTAAAGTGCCACATATATAATTCCGTTTATTTACAAATGACACACGCAAAGCATAAACATTATTGACATTGACATGACGCCTGCTGGGAACCACACAAGGGCACGGGCAAATATAAACCACCACATAAGTATTTTTTATTCTCAAATAATCTTGTCCGTGACCTACCACTTAAATGCATTTCAGGCATATCAAATGCTACCACATAATGCAGCCACCACATAAGATACCTCTCGTTGGCCTGTCCGTCCAGCCGTTCGTCCGCCCTTACGAGAGCTACGTTGTGCGTTTAGTTTTAGGTAGAAAGCTACGTTGTGCTTTTAAATTACGTTGTGGATTGAACGTTGTGGGTTTAAGTGAGATTTCGACTCCCCGTTATGCTGTGGGTCCATTAAAATGGTTTTACAAATTAAGCCCACAACGCACGGAATACGGAGTTCTGTGCGTTTGTCCGTACTTTTCTCATACCGCTGGCGACACCTGGTGTTGTAATTCTTACCTATATTTACACGTGGAAAGCACATGGGGTAAATTTCTGGGTCAGCCGATAAGATTTTGCAACTCAGGATTTTGCAACTCGCTGTTTTTTGTTTAGGCCTTGAGGTTTCCGCCTTAGAAAACTTCTGCCTCCACCCTCTCTTCCCATCCTCCCCCAAATAAAAGAGACAAAGGTCCTTAGCTACTTGTATGGATATTGTGTCAATAAATACAACCGTTTTACTGCTTTCATGGTGTAAAAAAAGGCTAGAAAAGTGGGCAGAAACTTGGAACTATATTACATGTTGGGTGTGAATCGGTCCGTCATAAGCAAAAATGGCGGAATCTATGCGGGATTGAAATGTGCAAGTGTTGTTTCATTAAAATGTGACTATTTCCAAAAGGATACTACAGTAAATTATATGCATAACTGTGTACTCGGTTGGCAAAAATAAGAAACAAATTATAATATAAAGTGGAATTTTAAGAGTAGTTTTGAAACTTAAGTGAGCAAAGTTTGGTGTTATCGCTCATTTCTTTTCACGTGATGTTGCTAGACAGATTGGGATATTCATAGTCTAAATGTAATTTAGACCATAATTATCCCTATATAATTATCCCTTAATACTATCTTTGAATATGGACGAATGATAAAATTTTACATTTAAAGCAAAGTGACAAATAGAAACAACTCCTCACACATAAGCCATTTCCTATCTTCGAAACTTCCCGATGAAGGAGTCGTTTCAACTGCAAATTCTTTGGGTTAACTAAGTGGATTGGCTATGCAAAAACTTGCTGGTGCTTCGACCGAATATCCCAATGCGTACGTTCGGGTCTCTCCGACACAACTGCCGTTTCGACTGCGGTTCATATTTTGCTATAAATTGCAAAGAAGTGATAAGGGTAAAACATAGAAATTCTAATTTCTTCTTAGCATACACACTTTTAAATCAAAGAAGCCACCATATGATCTTTTAACAACTATTTTACATATTATTCTGCCTCTTTTATGGCTCATCTATGAATATGTTTCTAGAAAAAAAAGGAATTTTGTTGCTTGTGGTCAGTATTTCTCTATCGTTACGTTATGCCTTCATGCCAACCTCATTCGGTCGAAACGCCACATCTTTTCGGCAAAATTCTAGGTACAAATCTGCTTATTCGGGTGGGATAAAGGCATAAAGTAATGATAGAAAAAACTGGTAAAACTCATCAAAATTCAGTTTTCCAGCAAAAACATTCAAAGTTGGCTTTAAAGGTACATAGCTTAAAACAGTCATGTAATGGCTGGTTAAATTCAGACATATGAATCTAGGAAGGAAATTAGAATATTGATGTCTTTCCCGATCATTTCTTTAGAAATTGACCCAACAATTCGAAACGACACTTCGGTTGGAAAGACCCCACAGCACAAAATGGCTTATTATAAAGAAATGATAAAAATCATAAAAATAGGCTTTGAAGTGGACTGGAATCGAAAAATTTCGGATGTATGTAAAGAAATGCCACTTCAAAGTGCTCTGTGTAGACCGCATTTAAAGATATGGGGTAAGTGCTTTTCTTGCCTTTCTTAGGGATTTGTGAAGTATTTTTTATTTAAAAAGCTTTTTTGTTACGGGATTTTTCTCAGGGACTAATTTTGTTCCCTTTAAATTTTTATAAATTTACTATATCTGAAATAGCTGGATTGGTTTTGAAGTTGAAAAAAAACGAAGAGTGTAAAAAGAGCTAAACTAGCGTTTGATGCGATGACAGTGCTGCCAAATGAGTAAATGACATTACTATTGCTGTTTTAACGGAAGGCTCAGTGCTGCTTAAAATGTTAAATAAAAAATTATGACTGTCCTGTGATTGTCCATAGACACAGTGCTAAAATACAAGTCTGTCAAGTGAGTAAATGACTGTATTGTTAATGTGTTTACCTGAAAACTGTGCGCTATAAAAAGTTCTACATAACAAAAACTGATAGTGAAACCTACATAAAAACATGGGCATTTGTGGATTTATGAATGTTATATAGGTATTTAAGTAATGAAAAGGCAACATTTCAGGAGGTGGGACGGAGGGGAGGGGTTGGGACTCTGTGGTATTTCTTTGAAAATTAAAAATGCATTATGGAAATCCCAAGAGTCAATGCTACTAAATGCGGGAGGGTTTAGCTCGAGGTTTGGGATATTTCTTGGAAAATAAAAAATTGAGAGGTCCAAAATGTGTTACGGAATTTTAAATGAAACATGACTTTATTACTAATCCAGCACTAAGATATATATTAAAACAGAACATCTTCTCTTCTCTTCTCTTCCCTTCTCTTCAGGTGGATCCATCTTCTCACGGAAACAAGCTCCCAACAGTTCTTAAATACGCCCACATATCCTCAGCCTGCCCCCTTGATTAATTATAAAAGACCGCATGTGGCCACACTTTCTCACGGTACCATCTTCATCAAGCTGTCAGTCATCCAAACCAAAGCTTCTGTTTGAACTCTGATTGTACTGATAACATAGAAATTTGCTTGCCGCTGCAGTGGTGCTTTGATGAAATGGGGCTTTCTGTTTGGTTCGATTTGTTCCCATGCAGGAATGGAGTTGACAAAGAGAAGTGTGATAGGTGGGTATTATATTTGTATACAGTACCAACTGCTTTAATACTGCAAAATGCCAGTAATAAAATCTTAAATTGTAACTGTTTTTTTTCCTGAAATTTGTAATGTTTTGTTCCATTCAAAACGTGACAGGGCTTCTTTTCTTAGCTCTCCGTGTGTTATATGATTCTAAACGCAATCCTTTTTTGTTGTGATGTAAATATTTGCACTTTTCTTGCAGAAGGTTTCTCGGATTACGAAATCATTTGGGCAGATGGGTAGATACTATCTGGTGGCCAGGATTCGTGGCGAAGGCTTGTATAAGAAGCGTTAGGCTGCGGGTTTGGTCCGACGGCACAGATTGAGTGGCTTTACAGTAAATCTTTCATTGTAAAACCACCACTGTGTATTGCGTTTATGATTTTAATAGTAATTGATGGTATTTTAAATGACAGATTGTTAACGTTAATACGACCCGCTGGCGATTTGCCGTGTTATTAAAAATAGTAACTCAACACTGTTGATTCCTACCAATTTTGTGTGATATATTTTAATAGTTAACAGTGGTAATTTGTGGTGTTTCCTGTATTGCCTCTTTTTATTTCTGTCTGTCGTTCTATAGCCTAAGCGACAGGCTTTCTCTTTGTCCACTTGAAAGTCTGCTAAGTTGTTGTAGAACGCAAAAATAGATGCAGGCTCTTGCTATATCTCTTCGGTGTATATTTATCTGTATTTTGTTTGTTTAAATTTCTTAGTTTTTTTCTGGTTGGGCGTAAACCTGAACGGACCTTGACTTTGAAGATTTTCAAATAATATTATTGTTCTCCGTATTACTCTGTGTTTTATTCAAACAAAATGCAGGCTTTTGTGACAGATTTTTGGGTGCGCATTCCGTTGTAATTGTGGTTGAACCACCCCCTCCCTCCGTTCCCACCGCCACATGAGAAAAGAAAGAAGAAAGAAATAGCCGTTGTAGGTTTTAGTTGCGTGGTAGGAAAGCTGTCAGACAAATGCATTCTGTGTAGTGCGATCTTTAAGTCGGATGAGTGACCACTGTAGAATGAAATCTTCATGTCCGATGAGTGGTAACGTCAGAGAGTAACCTTTGTTTGACTGCTGTTTGCTGCTGTCCTTAAAAAACATCCATACATCCCTGATGTTCTCCGTATTAGTTTTGTGTTTCATTCCAACAAAATGGAGGGTATTCTTATTTTTACGGTGTTCAGCTAATATATATATATAATAGAGTGAGATCTTTACGTCCGATGAGTAGTCACTTCAGAGCGTAACATTTCTTTCACTGCTGTTTCCTGCTGTCCTAAAAAAGTCCATGCGTCCCTGATGTCCATACTCTTTCTAATTTTTGGTTCCGACATATCCCATTTCTGCCTTTTAATCTGAAAACTGAGCGGCGGGCTACCCACCGTGTATTTGAAGATCTGTACTAAATTTTGGTTAGACGCAAAACTAAACGGACATTGATTCTGTAGGTTTTCAAATCATTGTTCTTCGTATTAGTTTGTGTTCCAACAGAATAGGGACTCTTGTGACAGAACTGTGGGTGTTGTAATTTGTGGTTGAACCAAACCCTTCCCCATTCCTCACCATCACCAAAAAAACAAGAAAAAATTTTGTGGGTGTTAGTTTTATGGTAGAGAAGCTGTCACACAAAAGCATCTTTAAGATGGATGAGAGACCCCTGCAGAGCGAGATCTTTACGTCCAATGAGTGGTCACTTCAAAGAACAACATTTGTTTGACTACTGCTTGCTGCTGTCCTTAAAAAATCCATGTGTCCGTGATGTTCATATTCTTTCTAATTTTCGCCGGCGACTTACCCTATTTCTTTCTTTTTAATCTCAAGACTGAGCGACAGGCTCTGCAGCGTGTATTTGAGGATTTGTAGTAAATTTTTGTTAGATGTAGAACTGACAGGACATTGATTCCATAGGTTTTTAAGTCATTGTTCTCCGTATTAGTTTGTGTTTTACTCCAATAAAATGGAGAGTATTCTTATTTTTTTCAGTGTTTAACTAATATATTTTTTCTGTGTGGTTGTACGCAGAACGGAACGGTAATTGACTCCGTAGGTTTTCAAATTCTTGTCCTCCCTATTAGTTTGTGTTTGATTCCAACAAAATAGAGACTCTTGTGACAGATTTCCGGTTTTGCAATCCGTTGTAATTTGTATTTGAACTACCCTTTCCCCCCAAAACAGCAGGATTTGTAGGTTTAAATTATATTGTAGGGAAACCCTCGTGCAAATTCATTTTGTGTAGTTCGAACTTTTAGACGTATGAATGACCACTGTAGAGTGAGATCTTTATGTCCGATGAGTGGTCAATTTAGAGAATAAGATTTGTTTGACTGTTGTTTGCTACTGTTTAAAAAAGTCCATGCGTAACAGATGTCCATACTCTTTCTAATTTTCGGGTGCGGCTTAACCTATTTCTACCTTTTAATTTGAAGACTGAGCGGTGGGCTCTCCATCGTATATTTGAAGGTCTCTACTGAACTTTGGTTGGGCGGACATTGATTCTGTATGTAGCAAAGTATAAAAACAGGACGTATATATTTGAAAAGAAGACGATTTCATATAAAAAAACCGATGTGTTAACTTCCAAAATACTTATTCTGTTTTTCTACCAGAAAGAGCCCGAGTGGACACAGAAAGGGAAATGGCTGAGCATGCCATGGAAGGTGAATTAACAGTTCTTTCTAGAGCGCAAAGTACAGTCACAGATGAGAGTGAAGAGTTTGGCGACGAGCAAACTGAAGAAGACTTTAATGACGATATAGGTATCAAATGTACTTTCCTATCGAAATTGATAAGTCAGTTCCGTGAGTGATCTCCGTTTAGCGCATTTTCCTTTAATAACGACCATATTTTCCATGTGTTTTAACGCTGGATCTATATCAGAGAGTATTTCGATGTGACAAAATAAACCTTTAAAACAATGAGAATCACAGCTGCTGCAAGAAACTGCATATAAATGTGCCAAAACAATCTCTTCCAATATTTTTGAATGACTGAAGGGATTATACTATTTGTGGCCTAATGGTATTTCATTTTTCATTTGTAGAGATTTTTCACAGATGTGCAAAAGCCAAAAGTGGCCGAGTTTACATGACCGTTGAAGGCAACGTTGAAATTGAACAGCTGTTTAAAGACTTTTTGGAAAAGAATGAAACACCACGTATCGCGCAAATTGAAGAAATCCATATATAAAATTTATGACCCTCGAAAAATTCAGAAGAAAGTGCCACTGCTCAGAAACCTACACAAATATTTTAAATAGTTTGAAAGAAAACAAAGTCGAGCGAGCGAATGATTTTCTTGAATGGTATGTTTCCGTTGGGTTGTGAATTTAAACTCAAATCCGTCTCAACTTTAAATCAAGCATGTGCGTTCTGAAGTCAAGCATTGATGTTATTATTAGCGAAGATGTTTGCACTGCTCTGGATTATATTTTCTTTGATAAATTTTCGTGTAAAGACACATTTTTCACGATTATGCTTTTAACGGCGTGCGGTTCACGTATTTTGTACATCTAAGAGTCTTTTTGCGTATAATACACCAGCAAAATTTATTGCTACCACATTAAACTTGTTGGAAGGAGGGCATTGCCTTGGCACGTACAGATGACTGACTGGCAAAGTAAAGTAAAACTGTGTCCACTGCCATTACCTTGTCGAATGTTGTTAGCGTTACAGTATCTCCATTTCGTTATGGCTTTAAACTCAAATCCGTCTCAGGTTTCAATTGAGGAGTGCTTATCAAAATCAGTGTTTTTTGCGTATACCATCCAACATTATATATTGTTCGAAGAAAGGCTTTGCTTTTGGGCAGAACAACTGGTGACTAAGCAGGATTAACTGTCTGCGAGAATGTGTTGTACTGTCTCCTACAAGAGAGGCCACGTAGCGATGACGTTCTCGCAAAAGATTTTGTGCTCATTTTTTATTATTAAACAGAACAAAGCTCACGCAAGGGTTCTCTTTGGGTTTTAATTTTGAAGGGTTAGCTTAGGTGCGGCGGCGAGGCCTATTAGTTTTCCTGTCTTTCACAAAACAGGCAACGAGTTAGTATTCATCCATAAAATACAACAAACCACATTTTTCTAGAGTTAGGAAATGACAAAGATTTGCTAATCCTAGATTTTAGTTTCTTAATTATGAAATCTGTTCAATGACGCCAATATCATGTCGAATGTCGTTAGCATTGGAGTGTCTCTGTTTAATAATGGCTTTAAACTCAAATCCGTCGAATTGAGGAGTGTTATTTCGGAATTTAATATTGATAGCAATTTCTTGAGATTTACTACCTAAAGTGTATTTTCAGAATTTTTTATGCAGACGCATGTGTTTAAAGGTATTTCTGTCATGAAAACGCTTATCAAAATCAGTGTTTTTTACGCATACAACCCAATATTATATATTGCTCGAAGAAAGACTTTGCCTTTGGAAAGAAGAAATGGTGACTAAGCAGGATTAACTATCTGCGAGAATGAGCTATATTGTCTGCAACAAGAGAGGCAACATAGCGATGTTTTGTCTATTGTTAAATAGAACAAGGCTTACGCAAGGGTTCTCTTTGTTTTTTTTTCTAAATGTTGAAGGGATAGCTTAGGTACGGCGGCGACGCCTATTAGTTTTTCTGTCTTTAAAAATTAGGCAACGGATTAGTGTTCACCCATAAAATATAACAGACCACAGTTCTCTAGAGTTAGCAAATGACAAAGATTTGGCGCCAATATCATGTCGAATGTCGTTAGCATTGGAGGGTTTCTGTTTAGTAATGGCTTTAAACTCAAATCCGTCTCAAGTTTGAATTGAGGAGTGTTATTTCGGAATTTAAATGTTGGTAGCAATTTCTCGAAGTTTTATGGAAATGCTTTAAAATATTGTAGCTATTTTTCAAAGCATTTCCAAACGGTCTTTTATTTTAGTTAGGACTGGTCGTTGTGGGATTAAAAATGTCCGTTGAAAAAATGGTATGTTCTGCCTTTCTGGCGCTGTGCATTTTGAAACCCACCAATAAAAAGACGTGTATGTTTACTTCAAGCACGAAATATCTTTGTGCGTTTATGAACCAGTTTTCTCCGTACGTTATGTGATATTTTAATTTTTCGTTCGTACATTGTGTGATATTTTGATTTTGTCGTCCGTGCGTTGTGTGATATTTTTAACCCAATTTTGACATAAACGCACTCTAGCCCCTGGTACGCAATACCTGAGTAACCCCACAACGTTGCTTTGAACCTACCTGGCGTTTTTCCTCGATTAACGCATAAGGTACCTCTTCTCACGCTTTTGAGTAGTGGTTTTATATGCACAACACCTCCAGACGGGTAAGAACACACATTTCAAATGGTATACATATTTACTCCTCATGTATTGTAGTTGCAAACCTCGTATTTAGCTTGTGCGACTTTTCATTTATTTAGCAAAACTTGAGGTCGAAACTTAGCATATTTTTATGCCATAAAGCCTATATGATCTAAGTCTTGTATGCACAACTCCTCCGGAGTGGAAAAAGTTATTTGTTAGGTAATCGCTGGTATTGCATCGTTCACTATTGTATCTCTTTTAACATGTCTTTGTAGGCATCTGAAAACATATGGCGGGAAGGACACTCAGTGGCGATGAACAGAAGTTCCGGATGCTTCTTCTTCATTTCTTTGGAAATCGCATATGAGATGTTTGCTTAAGTCTATCACGGTGAATCTGGCACACATGGGTTTGTTAACACAATTTCCACTTTTTAACATTGGACCCCCCATCAAATCGTCATTGAAAATGCGAAAATGTTATCAACTTGTTCAGACGCTTGACTTGATACACAAACTCTACATCTACATGGCTGCATCATTCTCCATGGCCTTGTCAAACATATAATTGTTCATCAGCTTGAAGAAATCTTTTTCGAAGGAGTTTCTCTGTGTTTAAAACAATGTATAAGGTTCGAGACATTTTCTTTCACGAAACGAAATACCACAATGAATTTTGATGAGATACATTCCCAATGTCAAGTACAGTTGTAGGCGGCTAATTATAAACCGAGTGTGATTCTTAATCAAACAGTAGTAATATTAGTCTTTTTTCACTGAAGAGTGACACATTTATCTGAGTTGCATAGCTGGTTTTGATCAAACACAAAGGTGTTGTGTATGCCTTATAATCAAAGACGCTGATAGATAGTTTGTTGTTGTTTTCAAATGTCTTGGTTTGACAATGGGTGTTGGAAAAATTATTTGGTTTGCATTGAGTTGCTGGCACCTGTGTAATCTTTCACAGTGTGACCAATGTTGCAAATATGTCTTTCATAAGTAACATCATAGCCATCTTCTGACAATGCTGGCGGATGTGATTCTTCCAGGTTATGTTCCTCTTTTGTCAGTGTACCAAAGATTTAATAACAAATTTCATCGGGAAGACTCTTGTCACTGAACTGCATATCAGTTATGACGAATTGGTCTAATGCTTCCTGGGCTTGCGCCTACTACGCAAGACATGGCCAAAAACCCATAAGACGTTGGAAACTCCTGTGGCCGTATTTTTGTGTCAATCGATCTTGTTGCTTCAACGTCGACAATTAGCATTATGAGGAAAGCAATGTCACTGCAGGATCATCAGTAACGCTACGTAATTGAATATGTCTTTTTTCGTCATCAAATTATGTGACGTGCCCTCTAATTACCTTGATAATGTCCTTCACAAAAGTCAGCACTATGACGAAGGTCTTGTTGCTTCAAGATGACCTTGACAAAGACCTTTAATAAGGTAATTGATCTTTGACGGGTTTCCTTCTTAGAAATCCGACCAGGCTTCATTTAGAGTTCATGTGATGACAAACGTGTTGAAATAGGTGATATGGGCAGGAAGGAACCGAAGTAGGAAAAAGGAAGAGGAACGGAGGGGTGCTGATGGTGAAGTGTCGGGGTGCTTTTAAACTCACGGAACTGAAAAGGCTACCTCTTTGTAAAAAAGCGGGCTAGCCGACGTTTCTAATTATCTTCATCTGCGAATATTTAGGTCATAACCCCCTTCCTAAAAAGAAATAATATCCAAACACTAGCTGAAAATGAATATACGAATATACTTTCTTACGGTCGTGACATCCACCCTCTCTCCTAAACGAAATACTTACTCCTCCAAAACTTCTATTATGTTTTGGTAAACTGTCAAATAATAATAATATCAAGGTGGATAATTGTACAACCACATTCAATAGGGAGATATGTTTTTAAGAAATTTGATTAGGTCAATATTTCTGTAAGTTTTGGTAGATCGCCAAACCAAAGTAAAAGCGAGGCAGTATTAAAGTATGCCTCCATTAATGAACGTTTTAGGACAGTAAGACTATTTCTCTGGCGTCAGTTAAGATTTTGCTCCAATTTTCGCTAACTCTTCCATTGGTTTTTAGTTATCAAAACAAATTAGAGCCAGATAGGCAACAATGCTCGCCTTAAATAAAACGCCTGACATCAATTAAGATTTAACTAAGAAAATGGGATTTTCCGCCGCCCTTTCTGGCTAATCACCAAAAAGTAATAGTCAGGTAGGTAGTAATGCCTATTAAATTTACTTAAAATTTCAAGACAGTAAGGTTATTTTCCTTGGGTAAGTTAAGATTTTACGAACAACATTGGTTTTTTGCCAAGATTGCAGACCATTTTTGTCAATCGCCAAAAAAGTAATAGCCTGGTGAACACTTATGCCTTGCACCAAAATAAATTAAAACCTCAGGAGGAGATATGTTTCAACGAAATTTGGTTTTTGGCCAATATTTCAGTCAATTTTGCGCGAATTGTCTAGAGTAATGGCCAGGTAGGTACTTACGTCAGCTACCATCAAGTAACATTTCAAGATATCGAGGATAAGAACCTAGCAGAAGATACCATTTTCAAGTTAAAAACATACATACACACAAACTTTTAACAACTGCTACAGCCCCTGCTTCTGTAAGAACTTGGGGGGGTTGGGCTAAAAGTGTTAAGATGGATAATGACCAAAAACAACGCCTAAACAATGTTACGTACCCAACGTTTGCGTCAAAGACGTTGATTATACGTTGATCTGCGGTCGCTTCCAATCATAACCGAATACACCCAGATATACCACTGTGGTTTGGTCAGACGGACGTCGCAACCTCAAATGAAGGTCGGGTCGAGTTTAGAATGTTGACTGAGTAGCTTGAAAGGTGTATCTGAGGTGTATGCATTTGTTATTGCAGTGTTAAGCTTTGTGGTTATGAGGCGAAAGCTGCTCAAACTATGAAGGATAGAAAAATACTCAAGGTCAATTTTACTGTTCTGTTGGGTTTAAGGTGCCATGTGCTGTGTGGCTTGCGGTGCGTGTTAGAAAATGATAGTAGATTTAACAATTGTACTTTATATCTCTTGTTCATTCTTCAAGACATTCGGAATATATTGAGCTTGATCCCCTGCGTTAAAACCGCTCAGAAATAGAAAAAAATATATAAAATGACTTCATTCTGACCTCGTAAGTCAAGATATAGTTGCCACGGTGTTTGTTGCATGACGTGTTTCCAAATCTTTAAATACGACGGTTTACGACATATTGAGCTTTGAAATATGCAAGACGTCATAAGACGCAGATAATGACACCATTTTAGAGGAGATGTGTGCAAACACCGTGAAAACAAACAACAACAGTAAAAATGGAGAACAAAGAGAAACTTGCGGAATTCTTCATAAAGCAAAAAACCTCGGGGATTTAATTCCCAAGATTAGATAAAAGACAAGCTGAAAAATATTTATATGTTACAGGTATTGGAAACAGTTTTGTTACATCAAGAAGCCGATCCTTGATATCGCCATTTCTGCTATTAATGTCAGTAATATGCACTGCATTTCCAGTTGATTCATTACAAAATCCAATTTTAAATGTCAAAAATCCTTTTTATTCTTTAATAAATTTATTAATGTAATGATATTCTGAGATCGAGATTCATTCTTGGTATTAAAAAATTATCAAGTATTTTTGGTGTCAGTATCTGAATTTTTAATCGACGGTAAGGTAGTATGGTATATGCAAGATTACCTGTAAAGCTATAGCTTTCAAAGTTCACAGTTAAACTATCCGCTTCGGAGGTATTGAAAACAACACACTAATAAAATTCCAGGCTATCGTTGGCTCTCAGTCAATAAACTAAGAATTAAACTGGTAGAGGTCCCACACATTTCAACACCCAAAGGTAACTTTCTCACTTTTCAGCAGCTATCGCATTATTTAGAAAGGTCGACTTTGCAATGTCACCTCTTGTTTAAGTTCGTGTAGGGGTAATGTCAGAAAATGAGGTAAAATTGGTAATTTGTTCACAGTTCCCGAGATTTGTAAGTCACATTACATATGACCTCGACACTCAAGTCGGCGCTCCCGATTGCAAAGTTACCCTTATTTATAATTCCCATTTATTTTCAAAGGACAAAACACAAAACTATTACTGCAGAATAAGAATGATTAAACATTAATTGCGTAGTTGTTGAAATTAAAAGAAACTAGAACTTTCAATATCCTGAAAGCTTAGAAAGATTAAACTTTGCAGATTCGCCTATACTCCCAAATAAAAAGATCATGCAACCTGCCCCTCCCCTAAAAAGCGACAAAATAAATAAAAAAAACACACACACGCACACCTGAGTGGACTATATACACGAATTTTTAATCCGGTCTAACGAAAACTGCAAGAACAGTAATGTATAAACAAATTCTACAGACGGGTGGATAGACTTGAAAATTGAAGTGTGAAATTGGTCACTATGAATAGTTTTGATGTAATTAGTCACATCACATCTGATGTTATAGGAGTCATACATGCCCCCTTCCACCTCCCTTTCCCGTTGGAGCAAATGATAGCAATATAATTAAACAAAACTGCGTAGTTTTCCTTTATGCAAAGTAGAAAACAAACTTTAAGTTGTTAGTTTTTTTTTTACAACTACCATAATCAAATGTTATATGCTTGTTACTGACTAACTAGCCAGCTAACAAACAACCAAACAAAGGCAAGTCATACCCGTGAGTCGGTGGCGGCATTTTTTCGAGATCCTGTGCTGACCTGGATTTCGTATAGGTATTTGTCTCTGGCGTCATTATCCACAAGAGGCGTTATCCCCAACTACGAAGAAAACATCATCATCATAATTATCATTATTATCATTATCTTCATCATCACCATCATCATCATCACTCGAGCTATCTTTAGTAGACCTGAATTTGTTCGCAGGAAATTTAAATTATGTAGTCTACTGTTCTGCTGCACCTGTTTCATATTTTACGTATGTCTTATTTGGACCATAGTGCCAATTACAAAGTGCAAAAATACGCTATGTTTATGCTACACTTGGAGAAAAGAACAGGAAGAAATGCTTGTGTTACATTATGACCGATAAGGTCAAGGTCGCCGGGCTGCCTTTCATGTAGCGTGGTTAAGGCTCAGAGGGTCGAAAATGATCACAAAACCGTTCTACCCCAAACTGTAATCGAGATAATGACCAATTTCCGGTTTTCGTCTTTATTCCATAGGCTAGAAATAAGCGGACAATAGAGCCTAATCTGTTTTGAGATAATGGTCAATTTCCGGTTTTTTAACCTGGCCTTAATCGATTAGGTCAAATCATAATTTGCGTTTCATGTCGTTTAGTCCCAAAGGGTCGAAAATGAGCATAAAGTCGGTATCTGTAACAGTTTCCGGGATAATATTCAACTTTCGGTTTTGGCCTTGATCGTAACTGACAAAGTCAATATGATATCATTTATACCCAAAATGTAGAGACTGACCTCTAAAGTGCATTATGAACTGTCCTATTGCTGACGGTGTACGAGGTCATATGACCTTCAATTCTGACCCTCAAGGTCAAGATTCAGATTGCAACGTTACTCTCTAGTCAATACGTTTATGTATTAAAACCGGAATATGCACCCTTTCAAGTTATTATCTTGATGAATATGCGTTAAAAATATTTTCATCCAGTTTCATTTTTACTTTGTAATCAAGGTAAAAAATATAAAAATTTTTTGGCTGGACCTTAATGTAGTTTATAAGTGTGCCAAGTATGAAACTCCTCTCACTAGTAGACCAGGAGGAATTTTCTGGAAACCATTTTTAAGAAAAGATAACTTAGCACTCAGTGTTACTTTGACCTTGACAATGTAAAAAATGTATTCGCGGACATTGTCATCCTCTACAAAAGTGCCAAATTTGGGCATTTGCTTTTCACTACTCTATTAGTTTTACATTTCAAAATTTCGACAACAGTTAAGTTTTAAGCTATAGAAAAACATTTTGGCAATATTCAACATCTGTTTTATCCGTGAGTGAAATTTTAAAATAATAGAAAAAGTTTTGGAGGCCGAGCATAGACGATACAGTTAATTCCACACACAATAACATATCAGAACGCCTTACCAAAATTTAAAATACTGTTATTTTACAATTTTACAATTTACAAACTTGGAATTTGTCATAGATACGTACAGAAATACGGTGTTGCAGACCTGCTCTGTTTGAGTGTGGAGTTTTCGATAATCGAAAAAATTATTCATTTTGTCATCATTCATGAATCGGAATAAAAATACAACGTTGCACAAATGCATGTGTGTTATCCGTGTGTAAGCAAACAACAAACTCGGCTATAGTTTCGGAAATATAACGTAAGCTCGACGTTCCATTATGCCGAACAAATTACATTAACGGTAAGTTTTACCAAATTTCAAAATGCTCTGATTTTAAATGAATCGAAAAAAAATATGAAGTTGCACACCTTCAATATTTGTTATATCCGTGTATGAATTCCAAATAATTCAATGAGTAGTTCTGGAGATCTAGCCTGGATACTGCGTCAAAAATAGGCTAAGTTTCAATAATCTAAGAAATACGTTCACTAGACATTCTTTGAAGAATCTGAAGAAAATAAGACACTGCACACCCTCAATAGTGCTCTGACACAAATTCAATATGTGCTCTATACGTGTACGAAATTTCTAAACAATTCGACTAATGGTTTTGAAGATATAACCTGGGCTCGACATCGAAAATGCGCCAATAATAAAAATGCTGTTATCTTGACAACTTTACATGAATCCAAACAAAAATACGACATTGTACAGCTTCAATATGTGCTCTATCCATGCTCTATCCATGTGTGAAATTTCAAACCAATCCGACTATAACTTCGAAGAAGCAAATATTTAGTTCCTAGTTATAAAGTTCAAATATACTCGAAAGTAAAATAAGACCACAATTTAATTTATTTAGATTAGGAGGATAAGGTGACGTACCGATGAGGTCCTGGATTCTGGAAATTAAATAATAGTCTTTTAGAAAATGAAGACTATAAACAATCTATTATAAAACAGAAAACCCGATTTTATACGAGCAGAGGATAAACGAATATTTGGGACCTAATTAAATTTTATATTCTAGGCTATACAGTCGAATTTCAAAAAAATAGCTGAAGAAAAACGCGAATTGGAAAAAGATGTATTACGGAGATGTGAGGAGCTATACTCAAGCTGTGCGATACAGAGCTCAGTCCAGGCGAGAAGGTGGAATGCTTAAATTGTAAGACAGTGCTCCCGGAAATAAACATTTACAAAGAACAAGGGGTCTAGGGCCAAATGTAGAGAAAAAATGAAAAGAGTAATAATTATTTATTTAATAAAGAAAAGGGAACACTTGAAAAGAAAACTGTAGACAAACTGGAGGCAAATGACACGGTCATAATGGACCCAGCTGTTATTTTTCGAGAGTTAAGACGTTTTACAGCAATCTTTATGAAACGACAGACCCAGACTTAGAGCACCCGGAATTTAATATTCTATTGGACACGAAGGGATTAGGAAAGATGACAGAAGATGAGAAATTATGTGAAGACCACTGACCGCATTAAAATGTACACTTGCTTTGGATTGCATGAAAAATGGTAAAAGTCCGGGCTCTGATGACTTAGGTCCTGATGTTTGCACAACTTTTTGGCCATATATCGGAAACATTTTGGTTGACACACTGGACTTCGCAGCGGAAAAGGACAAATTATCCCTATCTCAAAGGCGGGAAATCATCACACTGTTACGAAAACGTAATAAAGATCCAGAGATTATAAAAACTGGTGACCAGTTTCCCTTACAAACGTGCTCTAACACAGATCCAAACTATAAATTTTGTTCTAAATCGCTGGCTAATAGAGTAAAAAAATCTTTACCTAAGATTTTTCATGAAAACATGAAAACACATAGGGAACAATATTCGATTGGTAAAAGACGTTATAAATAAATTATATAAACAGCTAAAAACATCACATGTTTTAATGCTACGTTTTGAAAAAAGAATTTGATGGTGTTGAGTGGAGTTACATGCATAAAGTTTTAGAAAAAAATAATTTTGGTAATTCGTTTAGAAATTGGGTATATAGCTGTTACAAAAATATATCGAACACAGTTATTAACAATGGATATTCCTGTGGTTGGTTTGATAATAATCGTGGCGTTAGACAGGGGTGCCCATTGTCAGCAATCTTATTTATACTGAGTGCCGACCAGTGGCACAGTTAATTAGAAGTGAAGAAAAAATCTCCGGTTTATGGTTTGATGAGGTTGAGAATAAGATCTATCTGTTTGCACATGACGCAACTTGTTCACTGAAAGATATTAATTCAATTAATCAAGTGTTTGTGATCACAAAGTTGTTCTCAAGATACTCTGGTTTGAGAGTAAATATTAAAAAATCAATGGAAAGCCAAACCTAAAGTAGGTTATAAGCTTTCGATCATAGAAGAAAGCTTCAACATGCTAGGCAGTGAAATAGGGGTTCAAGTTGAAATATGTACTCAGGTTAATATTGTAGACAAAACCAAAAAATAGCTACACGCATAAACATTGGAGTCAGATATGTCTTATCTTATTAGGGACGGTAAGCATAGCCATAACTATGGGAATGTCTAATCTCATATAAAGTATGAACAATACCACTTGTACGGATAATGATTTGTCAAGAGCACAGTGTTTGATAAATAGGTTTGTTTAGTCATAAAAACCCGGTAAGATTAAACATCGCACATTACCAGAAAATTTTGACGAGGGGGGGGGGGGGGTATTCGCGCCCCGGATTTAGTGTGATGAAAAAATTCTTGAGACTGGCTTAGTTATCAAGACCTTGGGGTACAGCTATAAATAATGGAAAAAGTGAAATGGAAAAATATGGCGGCTTACAATTAATTTTAAATTCAAATTTCAATTTAAAATATATACATCTTCCTTGTTGTTATGATGAAATGTTTATGTTTTTTACTGAATTAGACAATAAAAATAAGTATGGAGGCGTTTTGTGGAACAATAAAGTCATAGCAATCAATAATAAATCTCTATATTTTAAGCAATGGCATACGAAAGGAATATTATACATTAAAGATTTATTAGGTAGGATCACAAGTTTTCCTCTCTGTCGGATTTCGAGAACAAACGCGATCTAGAGTTACATATTCTGCTCGATAACGGTCTAAAACTTCAAACTGGCAAATGGCTTAAGAATACGGATAACAATAGATTTTAACAGAAACTATGCAGTCGACTGTGATAGTCCCTTTTTTAAGATACAGGATGTTATACTAAATGTAAGGAGAGCTAAATCTAGAGATTATTATTATATCTTGATAAAGAAATTCTATTGTAAAGTCTCAGATAAGTCTTGCCTTTTGGGTACAGGACGGATTGAATGAGGAGGTTCCGATTTTCCAAAATCCTGCCTTCTTATAAAAAATAACGAAAGAAACACAATTATTGGCCCTGCAGTTTAAATTAATCCACAACATTATAGCTACAAACAGGAGGAAAAAAGATTGGAATAGTGTAGGATTTGACAGTGTCAATTCTGTAGTAGTCAGGATACCTTACTTCACTTTTTTGAGACTGTAAAGCCACTAAGGGAATAATCAATCGACGCCTAAACGTGTTCAAGCTGCACTCGTTAGTCTTTAATAAATGGGATTTTCTACTTGGGAAGAATAGCTTATCAGAAGATAATCTCTCGCTTTAAATAAAATGTCACATTTATCAGTTTCTAATTCATAAGGAACAGTTTCAGGACAACAACTTTATCGCAACAACAACTCTATACATTAAAGCGCGTGAGATCAACTTTAGCTCCGTCACTTACTTGTCACAAATATTTAAATGTAATAGGCCCTTACCTGTTACACTGACGTTTTGCTTTCGTAAAACGCTCTTTTACGAGTAAAAGCATAATTCGCGTTCTCCAGTTTTGTACGGCTTTTCTCGTAAACTAAGAATTTTTCTAGTGACTCTAATAGTCTCGTTCGTGGTAATAGGAAATCAGCATCCTTGGTACCTTGGTTCCAAGCCTCATTCGAGTATTGTTCTCCTTCACCAACCACACCTAGGTCCTTTGGGTGGCTGAGAGGGACAATGTGATAAAAGTGGAGAACGCGAGTGACGGTTTTACTTGTAAAAGAGCGTTTTACGAAAATAAAACGCCAGTTTTACTTTGTAATAGCTCCGAATTCGCTTATCTCCACTTTTATACGGGACTAACACAGGAGTCGGGGTGACCTGCGTTGTGAGCCAAGCTAAGAAAAATTTTTCACAAGAACTTAGCTTTTACTCTAAAGAACGTGCCGAGTTCCGTGCGAAGGAAAAAAGGCGTAAATAAAACACTACTAAAGATTCGTCATGTTTTTTAATGTGCCTTAGTGCAAATTATAATCGAGTTGGTGAGCAACCCTAGCACACGGAAGGACGAACAGAGGAAAAGAAAACAAGTAGAGAAGACGCACCAGCGACCAAGTTCTCCTCGGCTACCAACCCTTGCTAACACTGTCTCCTCCCACGAGATGGTAGCCCAATCTAATCGCAAAGGTGGACTTGAGAATATGTATGATCGCGGAACCAAGGCCACGTAGTTAGCTGTGTGACCAAGCAGTTGTAATACTGAGAGATGCTCGGTCACTCACAGAATTTATACATTAGCAAATTCATTACCATGAACAAACATGAATTAGCTATGGTCAAACGCCAATTGACACTTAAAGTTGTTCCCAAAAAGTAACGAAGAACTAAGCCAAAGACCATACACACAGTGCCCTTGTCATGATATAGGGGCAAACGACACTCATACAAGACTGAACTACTTCATGCGCTGTTCTGGTAGAGAACCTCACATTATCGATTGACCTACACTGAACGCACTACAATGAGTTCAACTCAAGACACTGACCAGAAATGGGGATCACGCACTATCATGTGTTCATTCAGTACATGACCAGATATTATTAGTTACACAACGAACGCACTATAACGTGCTTATGTGAGGTTACGGTTACCAGTTAAGTGAACTGAGCTAGTCTAGGTACTTATTCCTGCGAGCCCCACTCTAGTCGCCGTGAGGATACGTAGTGTGCCTGTAGACAGACCCCTTTTACCAAAGGAAGATGGAGTACCGGCCTCACGGGGGTGAAACACCAAGATCCAACGCTCATCAAAGCTCAGGTGTGTGGGCTCCAGTAGCACCGTCTTTAGGGCACTGAGCCATCACAAGACCGTAAGGTGCTCCTGTCCTAAAAGAAACTGGTGGGTGCCACGACACAGTTATCGGTGGCCCTGGTTCTGGTCCCTCTTGTATTTGCCTGAGCCGTTGCCAGGGCGCTGAAAGGCTTCCTCGTCGTTTCACTGCAACATACAAGAGTGAGTTAGAGATTATTGCTTCGGTGCTAAGAAAGGGCCTAACGAGCACAGGCTGGACAGTTCGCACTGGGAATAGTCTTTTAGGTAATATTTAATGATCGAATTGGGTGTTGATCAACAACTCGTTTTCAGAATATCTGTTACGCAGAGCCCTGATTGAGTTGGCAACTTGTCTTACTTGATGGGCCTTAACGTTGCACAGGTCCCTGAACTGTGTCTCTGTTTGTGCTTTACTGTAAGCGTCTCGAATTACATTTTTGATGCATTTGAAAATGGTCTGTTTTGACAGATCTTGATTGTACTTGTGCATGAAGAAAATTATCAACGCTTTTTGCTTCTGTTTCCTGTAGCCCTCTGACAGTTGAAGATACTCATGTAGGGTTTGAACCGGACAGAGAGATACCACGCCTTCCTCGGTGTCTCCCTCCGCCAAGGCTGACAGTGTTTGCTCCAAGGTACCAAGATCCGCGGTGGCAATGTGTGTTTTCCCATGAACCCTGCCCTCGAACTTGGAAAAACTTTTTCCACCTACTATTCTCCTTCATAATCTGGCGATCCAGGGCGTGGAATTCACCTCTTCGCCTGCCTGAGGCCAGTGCTCACAGAAAGGTGAATCTTACCGTTGCATTTTTGGGAGATATAATCTCGTTCCCAAAAATGTCTGCTTTCTTGAGATAGTGCAGGACCAGGGACAGGTCCAATTGTGCTATGTTAGTGACTGATGGGGGAGAGTTTACCCTGAAGTGTCTGAATATCAGAGACAGTGCTTGGTCTTCTCCTGAGTCATATCTCCTCGAGGTTGTCAACCTCGAACCTTCTGCCGCTCGATAGTCCTCGATTGAACCCACTTTCAGGTGTTCGGATGTGAACAGGTGATCGAGGAACCTGCCACTACTGCTAGCGTAGTCTGAAAGAGATCTAACTGAGCGATGGCACGCCAACTAGCAAATTAGCGTCACTGTGACGAATACACCTTTGCTGTGGACTCACTATGGTTATTTATCATTTTTCGACACTTTCCTAAATAAGCCTTGCTTCTCGAGGAACAAAGGGACAGCATCTCAGGTGCAAGTCTAGGAAGTGGGAGATCGGTTGGAGGCATGACCAATGGTGCTGAGACAAGATCTCTGGGTGATACGGTGATCTCAGCGGTGGGATGGTCACGCGCTTGGTTAGGATGGGGAACCAAGGGGCATCGAGTGACTACGGGCCGGAGCAGGTGTCTGGGTTTGAGTAGTACTGCTGTCTAAATAACTCGCAGTAAGATTGATTGAGGGTGAAAGGCGTATAGGGCTTTGCCCCTTGGACAGGTACGCTCGCATGTCAGGGCGTTGAACGCCCAGGCCCGAGGATCTGGGCATGGGGATATATTCCTTTGTAACTTGGTCGTCAACGCATTTGCAAACAAATTCAGGGTCCTTCTTTCCCATAGAGAGTACTTGCTTACGGACGCAAAAGCCTAGGCTGATGGACACCACTCCCTGTGTATTACCTGACCGAAGTCTGCTAACACATTCAGGAACCCTGCCAAATTCCGAGCTGATAGGTGAATACTTTTCTCTTGAGCCAAACTCAGGATGCTGTGTTTAGCTCAGTCAGTTGTTTGAACCTGGTACCCCCTCTGCTTATTCAGGTCTGCCACCACCGTGGAGTTGTCTAGGTGGAACTCCAATTCCCCTCCAGTGCTAGGCTTAATCCCATTTTTCTCCCAAGAATACCATCATTTACTTTGAACCGAGCTCGGCAAGGTTCACCAAGTAACCTACCCTTGTTGCCTGCTTGACCAAGGCCTGTGTCTGCTCTTTTACTGTGTCCTGGTCGTGATGCGCCAGGAAACAGTCGTCAAAGCACTGGAATATCGACATACCTTGGATTAGAGCCCACGCCTTGAGAAATTTCATGATCTTCATGAAGATATAACAAACCCTTTTTTGGTTTTCTGGCATCTTCCTCATCTCTCCCTTGCGCATTAAATCTTCGACCATGTCCTGCAAGGCTTGGTGCTTTGCCCTGTCTTGGTTGTTAGACGCAACTAGACTGTTTGGGGCTTGGTCACGTAGAGGTATATGGGAAATGTAGCCCCGTGGGTGCCGTCTCCACGGAAGCGTGTAGCTCTCTCTCTCTCTCTCTCTCTCTCTCTCTCTCTCTCTCTCTCTCTCTCTCTCTCTCTCTCAGCCAACGCACCACCTTTTTCGAGGCACCCATCTTGTACCAAGTTGGCCAGAACTTGCCTAGCCTGCCTCCTACGAGCAAGCAGTAATTGGAAGGCTGAAAGTCCTCTCAGTGTTCTGACTTTATAAAGTATCTCTTAGAGACGATACGCTCCCCGCTGAGAGATACTTTGGCTAATTGCTACCTGCACTGCTGCGAGGCCTGCGGGGCGTATTGCTGCCAGCTTAACAAAATCTCTGGTCGCTAAGGCCAAGCACTCCAGTAGTTCGAGTGCAACCGGTCCGTCAACCGCAGATCATCCATGCGCTTTTTAAGTGCACTCAGTGTGTGGTCATGGAAGGACATGATGTTTAGCAGGTGTCTAGCTGAGCTTTCAATGGATTTAGCACCCCTACCGATCAGTAGAGTGTCTGAGAGCTGGCGGACCGACGGCATCCAAACTGTACTTGGCGGGCTGCTCCAACGTTTCCAACGGTATGGTTTTCAGAGGAACGACACCGCACAGAGAATGCGTTGGTTACCCCCGCGCTCGTCTTCAACGCGATGAAGGTTTCCGGTTTTGGCGATGACGGCTTGCGATGCCATACGAATCGGTGGATCGTCTCTCTCTCTCCGAAGCTGGAAATCCGCACTCAATACCTGCGAGCCTGGCAATCTCCTGTATGGCATCCTGGAATGTACCTCTTCGGATTTGGATGTTGAGGTAGGCGTAGACACCACCAGCACCGGGGGATCGTCCGGTTGACGAGATATGACAGCGGTAGGTGTGTTTCTGCGTCTCGGTTCTTGTCTGGGAGCAGAGTCTTTTGCGTCTCTTTGATCTGCCTCTGGAGCTGCGACTGCATCGATAAAAACGGTGAAATGTTCAGCGACTCCCACTGGGGTAGCAGGGGCGTATCCATCATTTGCAACGAAGGGACGTCCGGGGTGGAGGAATGCCAACCTGAATCACACCGCTGGAAAAGCACGCACCTGACTCCGTATGCCTAACTGTCACACGTTCCTTTGCTGGAGTCAATACAGGCTGTGGCGATTCCTGAGAGGGGGCTTTTTCCGTTTCCTGGTGGAGGGCTCACCAGGCTTTGTCAATGATGGTCCTCTCACCCACTACGGGCAAGTCTAACTCCGCCACTGTTTCAGAAGTAGTCGTGGGCTTTTTGCGCTTCTTGCGTAATACAAAGTCAGATCCCGCAGCCTGTCTGTGCGCGCCGCTGAAGAAACCTGGCCAAGTACCAGTCAACTCGCTCTTGGCATCTCGAATGACAGGGACTGCACCTTGCGACGCACTCTCCGTTTCACGTTCTTGGTGCAGATCTTCTCTAAGGTGTCCCAGTCTTGTGGGAATAGGTGTGCACAATCGTCGCAGGTATGAAGTGCGTCACATAGGGGAATGTCTCTATCTCTTCTGCATCTGTCGGAGATTGACTGAGGAGTAGACTAGTCTCTGTCACGTGAAAACGAAGCAAAGGTAGGTGTGCATAAGGAACTTGTACGCAAATTACCAATACTCATCTCAGAAAACTAAAGTCTTCACGGAACGAAGCTTTTTTGTTATAGCGAGTATCGTATTGATGACTCCTGGCGCGAGAGAACACAAGAAGTTACGCAGGACCAAACAAGACGCACTCGAACTTGGTAGTTAAACGAAAACTGTGATGGTGCTTAGTCCTTGGTAAGTCATCTGACCAAGATGTAAAAAGTCTTGCATATGTACCTGGGTTTTGGTACCGCTTAGTGTATGGTTGGTGCCAAGCACAAAGATGGGCCCTGGTGCCAAGTCACCTTGCTGAGAACCAGGATACTTGGTACTGGAACTCAGCCCTGCCTAGGAACGTACTCAGCAGCAAATATTAAGGGCAACCAAGGCTAGGCCACCTCGAAGATACCAAGTCTGCCAAGCAAAACAGGCGACTGCAACGGTTGAAAATCAGCCTTTTGCGTTCAGACGGTTCCCAGTAATCGTACTGCGCTGGAGCTACGGTAGTCTGGTAGGAAGCACCAAGCTACGCAGCTTGGTCACAAGTGACCAAATTGGACAAGTGGCTTGAGATCCGGCCAGAAAATCAGCAATATGACATGACCCAGCTCCTAGATGGTACGTCCGTTAGTACGCCTAAACTAGCAAACGCAAACATTTTTCGGGGAAGGCAACCCTTGTTATGCAAACTCAGATTTACTAGTAGAGAGCGTACGAGTCCACAACGCCCGTATTAACACAATCAAAAAATGAAAGTACTATTCAACGTTTAATAATAAAATCTGAGAATTGAGAATTCACCTTAGACCGAAGGCAGTAAATAAAAAATTATCCGCCTGTGGTTGGTGCGGCACACAATACGAGAATGAGGCTTGGTACAAGGTACCAAGGACCCTGATTGGCTATTAACAAGAACGGGACTATTCGAGCCACTGGACAAATTCTTAGTTCCCAATTGCGTGATTCTTAGAGTTTACGAGAAAACCCGAAAAAAATGGAGATAAGTGAATTCGGAGCTTTTACGAAGTAAGAGGTACTTGTGCGTTAAGACACTTTGGCAGACAAATGTTACAGGCACTTACCTGTTAAATACACATATATGTTACAGGCCCTTACCTGTTACAGGTACCTATATACTACAGGCACTTACCCCTTACAAGCGCTCATATTACAGACAAAGAACTTGCGCTTATTTGTTACATACAATTATATGTTACACGCCCTTATGTGTTACAGGTACTTATACGTCACAGGCCCTTAGCCATTAAAAGCACTTACATGTTACAGGGGTTAATGTAATTACCTTCTTGATGTCCTGTTTATCGGCACGCCGGGCCCACACTGCCACGGCTATGTACAAAACAGTAATCACGATCTGTGTGACATATATTGTTGGATTTTTGTCGAAATCGGCATTGGCGAACACATAGTCAAAGTCAATGCTATTGGGCTGCACAACGAAGCCTCCAGTGAACATCGTCAGATGGTTGCAGTCACAAACAGTCTGGTTAGGCGTGGTCAGGTCTTTCACCTGCGAGTGAAATGCACATAGAAACATATTAAGAATGCCGAGTCCAAAGAAATGTCATTAAATGCGCATGCATTAAAGCTCAGGGGTGACACTTAACATTGCATGTGCTACCACACGTGTAAATAAAGGGGAACGGGGAACTAATTGTGATGTCAGTCGCGATGTGCGTCGAGAGCCAAATACATTAAAATAGGAGGTAATTTTCATTCAGTACTCCCAGTTTCCCACAAAAGGGGTTCCTTTCGAAACTGCACTACGTATTTCATTTTAAAAATGTATTTTACACTTGGCACGGAGTTACTGCGTTACCAGCAGTTCTGGAAAGTTATCTTTTTACAGTTTTTTTTACCTTTTAATACTTGGGAATGAGTCCCAAGGAGTTATTGTTTTACCGGGAATTCATAAATTGTTCGCGCCATTTTCCGTCGGTTTCCAAACAACTCCTTCAAAACGGCAGGAAGTAGGAAAATTGAGCACTAATAGCTAACCACGGGATTTTGATCTTCAGGATGATTTTTTTGACTCGTGACGTAAGCATTGCCGAAGTAAATATATCAAAAAACGATTGCATTTAAGTCTCGGGGTCAGAGACTTTAATGACTGCTTTTTCACAAACAGCTATTTAGTGATCTACATTCCTTACTTTAAACCCAGCGTGGAGTCGTTTTATGAGATTTGTTAGCTTTACCATCATTTTAACTTCATTTGATATAGAAATATTTAAAATACAAGAACACAAGGAATTTAAGATAAATGCCCTGGAAAGTTCCTGGAGACTCTTCCCATCACCAGCCCCTAACTCGGTACCATAAAGTCTCTGTTAAAATACTACAGCAAAGGTGTTTTTACGGAATCTTTTGGTGTTAGGTCACTGATCAGATATAGCATAAACGTGGTTCTTCAAACACACATCATTCTGTGTGCTCCATAGTAGATATAAAAAGCGGGTTTCAAACCGTTTCCGGAAGCCGGCATGAAAACACAAACCGGAAGTGTTTTCATACAGGCTGTTGGGTATAAACTGTGTTGACTGAGCATACAGAGTTATTTGTACTGACTCAGCATATAAGACGTGAGTATGAAAACATTTCTGGTAGTTACTTCCGGTTTGCTGGTAAGTCTAAAGTAATTTATGCTGATTCAGCGTATAAATCGCGGGTATAAAAACAGTGGGGTTTCGGTTTGTGCTGACTCAGATTACCGAGCAATTAAGCAATCTGTGCTGACTCAACGTATAAAACGAGGGTATAAAAACACTTCCGGTTGTAATAACTTGTAAGGAATTGAAAAGTACACGTGTCTTATTTTGTCAAAGACATTCAGATACGTGTATCTTTGACTTCGAGATAATTTCGTGAAGGATATCCAGGCATGTGTATACTTTTAACCTTGACCTCATTTCATCAAGGACATTAAGTCATACGTACTTTTAACCTTGAATCAATTTCGTCTAGGACATCCAGGTACGTGTACTTTTAACCTCGATTGCATTTCGTCAGTGATATTCAGTCACTTGTACTTTTACTTTTGACCCCATTTCGTCAAGGACATCCAAGCACTCATATACTTTGAGAAGCTGTCACACACTCAAGTCTATCAAAGAAGGACAATGCTATTTATCACTACGTGTGCACTGGTGTATGAATTACCTTGTTGGACATAGCGAAAAGAAATTCTACCTGAAGTGAATAAAGTGTTATGATGGATGACTATTTATCTGAAATTAATTGGTTGATTGCTATTGGTGCAACAGCAGAGGAGGATTTTAACGGTATTGAGAATGCTCTCAACAAGCTAAGAGGAGACGACATTAGTTTGTCTCCGTTATCAATCAATTATCATGAACTTGATGGGATAGAGCGTGCAGACCAGGAGGAGGAATATGCTTGGTGTGCCTTACCATTTAATGAGGATGAGCTTAATGGCATAGAGCACGCCATGCAGGATGATAATGAAGAAACACAGCACGCAACAGAACCAGAACTGAACCAGGCGTCAGGTGGTAAATTGTACGGGCATTTAATGCACTATGAAGAAAATACAGAAGACGAGAAGGGTGGTACGCAGACAAGGCAAAGTATAATGAGAGAAGGCGTGATGAGACATCATTGCTCCATATGCAGTAGACAGTTTAGCTCTCAGAAAGTACAATAACTTCATAGAACCAATCACCAACGCCTTATTCTTATGTGCATCGATTGTGATAAAACGCTTAACAGTTATAAGCGTCCAGGACATCGTTGATTAATATGCGGCATGAAAGAAAGGAACAAACAGCAACACGTGGGTCGCAGGTATGGGAACAGCATGCAGAACCATGCGAGAGAAAAGCTGCTTAAGCCCAAACATGATCACGATATTTTAATGACCTTGAAGAAATTAGAAGCTGATATTGAACATTATTTAAAGGAAAAGATTAAAGGAATAAAATGGTATATCATCCTACACACAGCATATACCCAAAAAAAATGAAGAAGGAAACATGTCAGAAAAACGTATGAAATTTATCAAAGCAGTAAAACATATGCTATATTACAACCAGAAGAGATTCAAGATGCATTACCCGAAGTGTTTCAAACATTGCATTTTCAAGCATTTAAGCGTTAAGGGTCAGGGTTACATTTAGATAAAGTGGACAATAATGAAGTACATACTCCTACTCATGATCCACTGGCAGAAACTTCTTGTTTATCATTATATAGACAAATAGTGAGTACACGAACAATTGTGAACATTAGTGCTTTTGTGGTCAGTCTTGGCACATCTGCATGTACAACATCAAATTCTGCGTCATTACACAGACTATAAAAATGAGCCCAACGTAAAAAGGGTCTCCCTTCCAACACGGTAACAACCTTTGAGGACAACAGCTTATCCATAAATGTGTTTGAGTATGAAAATAACAATGTGGTACCTATTTATTTGAGTAAGTATAATTACAAGACACATATTAATTTATTATTCATCAGCAAGGGAGAGCACAACCACCATCGTTTGATTTGGTATTTTAATGTGCTCATGCATGGACGATTGACGTTTCCTAAGAAAGAAGAAGATTTAGCTATTCAAATCAAAGGAGTTGGAAAACAGCAAAAGATATAATTTATCATCAATGCGGATTTTTTAATGCTTTACGGAAAAAGAAGAGAACGGTTTCGAATACCAGCAGCATAAAGCAAACAGTTTTGCTTGCGCTGTTATCAGTACCGATGTTCGGAATTTTAATGCGCTTATGCATGGACACATCAAACATAAAAGACGTCAGTTTTATTGCTTCATTTGTCTCAATGCATTTAGCCGAGAAGATTTGCTAAATGAGCACAAGCTAGTCTGTATGAAACATCAAACAAAATGACTGACGTTTCCCAAGAAAGAAAATGATTAAGTGATTCAAATCAAAGGAATTGCAAAACAGCAAAAGATACCATTTATCATCTATGCGGATTTTCATGTTTTACGGAAAAAGAAGAGAACGGTGTCAAATACCAGCATGATAAAGCAAACAGTTTGATATCCTTACCCTGCAATCAGTACCGATGCTCAGTATTCAAGACCACCAGTGTTATTTCGAGGAGACGATGTTATTGATGTATTCTTACGAAAATTTATGAAAGAAACAGATCAAATTATAGATATTTTATTGAATGATAAACAAATGGAAATCACACCGGAAAACACACATGATTTGAAGCTCCAACCACTTGTTTTATTTGTCATACCACATTAGTATCTGACCGAGTACGAGATCACAATCATGTAACCGGGCTGTACCCCGGCGCTGCTCACAATAAATGTAATTTACAATATCGTTTGATAAAAAAGAGTCAGGGTAAGAAGGATTCCTTTATCATGCCAGTAATATTTCACAACTTACTGGGCTACGGCAGCCATTTCATTATGGAAAAGATTGTACAGTTTAAAGAAAGTAATCTACGTGTTATTCCAAACACTATTGACAAGCTGATATCCTTTTGGTTAGACAATTTACGGTTCATTTACGCTTTTCAATTCATTTGGAGCGTCTCTAAAAAAGCTGGTGACCAACTTAACAAACGAAGGCAAAACAAAAATTTCAATCATGACATCAACCATTGAGAACATTAACCGAGAAGATTTACTGCTGAGAAAGAAAGTACGTCCATATGATTTTGTGGATGATAAATTTCATGTATCAAGCCTTGCACCACAGGAAGCATTTTACAGTACATTGAGTGAGGAAGGTATCAGTGAGGACCAATATAAACATACACAGAATGTTTGGGATACATTTAATTGCCACACATTAGGAGACTATCATAATTTCTACTTAAAAACAGACGTCGTGTGATTACTTGACGTGATTGAAAATTTCTGACAAGTTTGTTTACCACTTATTAATTGGATCCAGCAATTATTATACAGCTCTCGGCCTCTCATGACACGCTATGCTCTGATATACAAAAGTCGCATTATCTGTTATGAATGACATTGATATGTATCAAATGACAGAGCAAGGCATTTGTGGTGGAATCTCTATGATAAATCATAAGTATGCTAAGGCAAATAGTAAATATTTAAGTACTTACATGGGTAGAAGACTTGAATTCTATTGATGTCATGACAAGTCCAAAAGATGGAGGGAGACAAAGGTTATATATTGGAGGTGGACACAGACCATCCAGATCACGTTCATGTTCCCCATAATGACTACCCAGCAGCTGTAGAGCGACGAGGTTTGAAGAAGACGAACTATATATCTGTTTACAGTAAATTCAATTTGAAGGAGAAGTCATGTGAGAAACTGGTCTCTACTCTTTATCCCAAAGCAAGTTATGTAACACATTAGCGGATTTTACAGTAGTATTTATTGTCAGCTTTGACATTAACAAAAATCTATAAAGCCGTTATGTTCAGAGAGAGGAAATAGTTACAGCCATACACTACACTGAATACCAAAAACCATGAAGAGGCCAAAAATCTGTTTGAGGACTTTTACAAACTCATGAACAATGGAAAATGTGCAGAAATGCATTAAATTAGAATTCGTAAATAAAGAAAAACGCTTTATCAAGCTCGCATCAAAACCAACATTCCATAGTTTCAAAATTTTGAACGAGCATTTAACTGCAATTTACTTGAAACAGGCTGAAATCATGTTGAAGAAACCTAACTATGTTTGATTCAGCATCTTAGATCTGAGTTAAATATTAAGGTGTTCCTTTCATAATCTTTGCATAAAAGTCAAGTACCCCGAAGCAAAATTGTTGCTTACTGACACGGACAGTTTGTTACTGTATTGAAACAAGTGACATCAAGATATGTTTCAAGGTGCACGTTACTTTGATATGAATGATTACCCTACATCCCATTTCCTTCATTCCACTGAAGCAAAAAAGTAATCGTAAAGATGAAGTAGGAAACTGTGGGTCTTTCTACAGTGGAGTTTACAGGTGTACGATCCAAAATGTTTTTTTATATAATCGAATAGAAGAGATAACCGCCAAAGGCATTGATCAGGCACATATCATAAAAACGAGACATGAACACTACAAATCAACTATGTATGAGAAAAACCAGACCATAGCGACAAGCAGTTTGTTACAAAGTCATGAACACGAAGTTTACGCAGAACGAGTTGTGAAGGTAGCACTGTCTCCATTTGATGATAAGAGGTAGATGTTGAATGATGGCATTAGTACATTGGCTTACGAATATTCTGACATCAGGATGACGTAAGTAGTGAGTATATAAGCCACTGTTTACACATAGAAGTCAGCACGAAAAATGATAATACTTCCTGTAAGTACCACCGCAACCTTAGCAATGGAGTAGAATTATAAGGACGCTATTTTATGCTTTAAAACGAGGAGTCAAATGTATTATCTATTCGCTTAAGCTATGGGAAACAATTAGAAAAATGTACACCACATGATGGAAGAGAGTTGTGAACTGGTACTAAATAATAGCAAGGATATGAAAGCCATCAGATTTAGGGGCCGACTTTCCACAGACTTAACCAAGTAAATGATAACGTGTATGGCACGTACATCAATCTGAATGAAGACGACTTGAAATTATTTCTGAACAAAATGCCATCGGTGAATGATGTGATTCATCCTAGATGTGAAGTTTATAAGAATAAAAAAGCTACCCATGTCACTTAAGAACCATCGCATGAAATAAACCAAGCTGGATGAGAAGAAACTTCAAGAGGCACTGAACTATAATAAGGAAAACGAACGTAATGTGTGAATTCTGTGGTTGTTTATTGTTTTAAGGTAAATGTGTCACTGTCACCGCTATGACTGTAAGGAGTGTGAAGCAAACATTTTTGTCAGAAATGTAGCACATTTGTTATTGTTGATGTTATCGTCTAATTATTTAAATGTTATTAACACTTGGCAAGACGAAGTCTTGCAAAAAGTTATATGCTTTGATATTAGGACACCCGTGAGATTTCATAGTTTTTTTTCTTTACAGTCGCCAGTGATTTTACCTGTCATTTTGTCATCACAACTCGTCAGAAACTACCGATTGGCACCAAACTGTGGAATAATAGAACTTGATCGAAACGAGTTCTATCGATATTTTTTTCATTATTAAGCTTACCAAATACCAAACTTTGGAATTATATAGAACTTGATCTAAACGAGTTCTCATTATTATGTTTGTTTTCAGTGTCAAATTAATACGCAAAAACAGGGTATTTTTGTTGCCTTTACTGCCTGCAGAGTGAACGTTCAGCACAAAGCTAAAGCTTACTGTGTGATGTTGCAGATACATTCTTAAGGCCTCTTGCTGCAAACACTGTGGAGGCTTTGGAGAATTGCTAAAGCTATCGATATTTTTTTCATTATTAAGGTGGTTTCAATGTCACTCGAAGAAAGGTTGTATAATAGGATGAATTGTGTGGGTTGGGGGAGTGTTGGAGAGCCGTGGGCGCTTACCCGGCTGTTGCTAAGCATCCCCCTACTGGGAGTAAACGTACCTGATCTTTTGTCAAATTGCCAAGTGTTCATTTGTCTAATAGTTTGCAGTAGTGTATAAATGGGCGTAATAAAACAGTGTTCTGATAAAACCCATTCGGACTGTTCTGATAAGCCCATCGGCGTAATAAAACACTTCCGGACTGTTTTGATACGCCCATGGGCGTAATAAAACACTTGTTGATGTGAGAGGGGTTAAGAAGGGTTGATAGGTGTTTTGGAAGAGAGGAATTTTTTTACAATGAGTTATTCTGTGACGACATTTCGGGGAGAGTGTGTGAAGACATTTATGGCGTGTAAAGGAAACGTCATTTATGCATTTGTTTTTCGCGATTTGAGTTGAACTAAGTGAATTCCGCTGAACTGTCAAAAAATATTTTAAAAGGGGAGAAAATACTGTGATGGCATTTATGGCGTGTAAACAAAACGTCATTTGTGCATTTGTTTTTCGCGATTTGAGTTGAAATAAGTGACTTCCGTTGAAGTGTGAGAAAAAAGAACGTTTTTTAAAGGGAGGAGAAAATACTTGTTTATTGAGGCTCGTGAGGTGTTTTTTAACAAAAACACCCCTCACATGAGTTCAAGGCGGCACCATAAATGAAAGTGTATTGGAAGGTAAGGGATTTTTAAACATTTCCCGCACGCTAATGCATACACACACATACCAACATCAGGACACAGTTAGCGTTCATTTCATAAGCCTCATAGGTATTTTAACCCAGATGGCAATTTTTTTCTCTTTTTTTCTCTGTCTCTCTCTCTCTCTCTCTCTCTCTCTCTCTCTCTCTCTCTCTCTCTCTCTCTCTCCACACGCACACACGCACATACCAACACCATGACATAAGTTTTGCTTATTTCATAATATGTGGCTTCTGCCCTAAAGGGCAGCCAGGAGACAATGCTCCTCACTGTTTGCTGCTCCTACTTTCCGGCCTCAACGGAAAGTCACGACGTCCTGCACCTGACGGGCACACTCCGAAATTTGCAGCGAGATAAACTTGAAGCAGTCTGTTGGTAGTTTGTATGTCAGACACCGCATTGTATATTCATGCCTCAGAGCTGCTAGGAATGCCGCGATGACACTGAAGTGTAAGCAAGCTTGGTGACCTCAGTTTGTTGTTATTGTCTTATCGCATCCTACTAAATACCCACAGCCGGGGCAGAGGTTAACATCATGGCGTAGAAAGTATGCTGCCCAGGCCGGGTACTCCTCTTCCTCCAACCTGTACGGAACCGACTCTCCCAGCATTGCCATCCGAAAATATACCTTCTGGAAATCACCCTTCTCTATGTTTTTGATTCGCTTTCCTAGCAGCTCTGAGGCATGAATATACAATGCGGTGTCTGACATACAAACTACCAACAGACTGCTTCAAGTTTATCTCGCTGCAAATTTCTCATCAAAAAAGGCTGGAATGCAGATAACTGCTGCATTTGCCGGGTCCGGTAACAGCTGTAGAACTCTCTGAACAGTGAGCGGGTAGTTCATCACGAAATAGCACTCCTTGACTGATGACTGAAGACATGGGTGAAGGGAAACACTCATATACCTTAGAAAAATGACGTCAGAACCCCTAGAACATACTATGTGTCGAACCCCCTCCCCCTCCCCCCCGGGAGCAAAACATAAAATCTGCCAGCACAAAAAAGTCGTATAAAAGCGCTGTTTTCGACTCGGGAACAGCAATGACATCGTCAGCAACATAATGGACACGCCAGCTCCAGCTATTGACATCGACATTGATGACCTGCACCGCTTCTATGCGGACGAATCAGTTTACATCATGTTATCTATGAAATACGACACTGCAAAGGCTACAATGGCATACGCCTTGGAGGAAGCGCTAGACTTTCCATGAGATTGTCACTCGAGTGAAGGCTGACAAGACAACTACAAGTGCTACAAGTGCTGGGTGTGGCTTGAATAACCAGGACAGCCGCCCAACTGTCCCGTACACAACAACGCACCGCGTCGATTCTGTTGCAAGACCTGCGGCGGTCTGCTACGGTATAAGGTTTGGGCATCGCTTCCTGGGCCGGGACAAGTATGTTCAGATTGCTGGTGGTGTGGCGCGACACTCAAAAGCATAACTAATTACAACCGCCACCCCTTCAAGTGTGCAGGAAGACCGTTCACCATGGAGCAGTTTTATAGATACCAGTGCAGTTGCGGAAACCTGACATGTTGGTGAAAAGCCAACTACTAAAATATTCTCTTACGAAATGATGCTAATCAGTCTGTGTGGGTTTATAAAAGGGGACGTCTGAGAACACATGTCATCACATCAGTTTTAGCATCTGACGCGACAACAACAACAATGGCAACTAGTTTAGACTCATCAGTTTTCTATCATGATTGCAATGTGACATTTCCATATCTAGAATTGTTCGTAGCACATACATGCATTCCAGCTAAGATGAAACGTGAAGAGCATGGGAAAGGAGTAAAGAGACGAAAGATGGAACAAGATGACAGTTGGACATACGGTCCAGTCCTCTGTATGAAATGCAATGTGGAATTTCTATCTATGGATGCGTTTGAGGCACATACATGTAGTAAAGCTGGGATGAAAACTATAGTGAAACATGCTCGTGAAGAGCTTGTTCGAGAGATTAAAGCCAAGAGACGAAAGACGGAACAAGTTGGCATTGACAGACCTGATCCAGTTCTCTGCCATGGATGCGGTGTCATATTTCCATCTCTGGAAATGTTTGAGACACATCCATGTGTGAAGATGGGAGAACAAGCTCCAAAGAGACAAAGGACGGGACAAGTAGGGAGAGGCAGAAGAGTTGGTCTTGGTGAAAACGCACAGGAAAAACGGTTTGAGCCTGAAGATGGATCTACTTGAAATGCCACAACAAGAGAACATTTGCTAGATGTGAACAAGATGTAGTTGTTCCAATACAACTTAGTCGAAACGTTAGCGCTAGAGAAATCAACTTACTTTTGATTAGTATTGATAACAAAGACATTACTTACTCATCAAGAATTTCAGCAGACTTATGACGTATCGATCAAAGCATCATGGAACAGCTTTTTATTGTTTCAACTGTCTTCACGGGTTTATACGACAAGATCTTTTAGATGAGCATCGTGAGGTGTGTGGCAAGCATGGAGCGCAACGTTTATTATTCCCTAAAGAACCTTTCATCAAATTTAAGAATGTAGCCAAACAACAGCGAGCACCTTTTGTGATTTATGCCGACTTTGAATGTTTCAGGCAAAAGCACGAAGAAGGAGACAAGTAGCAACATCATCGCCCAAACAGCTTCGCTTATGTAGTTGTCAGCCAGTACGACACACGTGCACCAGTCGTGTATCGAGGAGAAGTGCCATGAAGGTCTTTTTAGACTATATGGTGAATGAGCGTGATCGTACTGTACGTGGTTTAGAGCAACCAAAGGATATGTTGATGACCCATGAGGACCAAGAAAATTAAAAAACGCCGTCGATTGCTACATTTGTCATGAGCCACTAGGAGCGGATCGTGTAAGAGATCATGACCATATCAATGACAAATACCGCGGAGCTGCACATAATGAATGCAACTTGCAATTCCGACTTTGAAAGTATCAGCAGGAGGATAAAGATTCTTTTATCATTCCTGTGTGTTTCCACAATTTGCGAGGCTATGACAGTCATTTGATCCAGGAGGAAATTGGAAAATTCAAAGATGAAACGATTACAGTCATTCCCAACACCATTGAGAAATATATTGCATTCACCAATAGCAATTTGAAATTTACAGACAGCTTTCAGTTCATGAGTACCTCTCTACAGAAGTTGGTATCCAGCCTTGCGGCAGAAGGGAAAGATAACTTTTATAACATGACTGATCACATCTACGACAGTGCCCAACAAGATTTGCTGCTGAGAAAGGGAGTGTACCCTTATGATTACGTGGACGAGCCATCCAAGTTTGCTGAAACACAACTACCGTCAAAGGATAAATTTTACAGCCAACTCATTGAAGAGGACATTAGCGATGAGGATTATACTCATGCACAGAAGGTGTGGGATACATTCAACTGTACTACATTCGGTGAATACCATGACCTGTACCTGAAATCAGACATGTTACTTGGGGCTGACGTGTTTGAAAATTTTAGTTAAGTATGTTTCAACACGTATGAATTGGATCCTGCTCATTACTATACAGCGCCAGGACTGTTGTGGGATGCGATGGTAAAAGCGACAAAGGTGAAGTTGGAATTGATCAATGACATTGACATGTACCAAATGATTGAACACACAAGTATGCGAAAGCAAATAACCCCTACATAGCAGATTACAACCCCACGAAACCAAACAACTATCTGATGTACCTGGACGCAAACAACTTGTATGGCTGGGCCATGTCACAAGGCATGCCAGAAAGTGAATTTATGTGGGTGAGCGAGTCAGAATCTCTTGACTTCATGGAAGTGGCTGAAGATGATGACATTGGATACATTTTAGAAGTGGATTTAGAATACCCACAGACAATCCATGATCGTCATAAACACTACCCAGTGGCTCCAGAACGGAAAAGTATCAAAGTTGGAGAATTGTCAGAGCATAGTCAGAAGCCACGGAAAGATCTGAACTTGACAGGTAAACCTAGTGAAAAGCTCATTCCCAGCCTGTGTGACAAGAAGAAATATGTACTTCATTATAGGAATTTGCAGCAGTATGTCTCACTGGGGTTGAAAGTCACTAAGGCGCATCGTGCCATCAACTTTGCAAAGAGCAAATGGTTGGAGAAATACATCACCTTGAACACGGCAAAGAGAAAATTGGCCAAGAACCCGTTTGAGAAAGACTTCTTCAAACTCTTGAACAACTCTGTGTTAGGCAAAACCATGGAAAATGGTAGAAAGCGAATCAATGTTCACAAAGAAAAGCGGTTCAAGAAACCCGTGGCCAAGCCTTCGTTCCACAAATTTAGAATTTTCAACGAAGATTTGACCGCTGTACATTTACGCAAAGTGGATTTACTTCTGAATAAACCCATTCAAGTCGGGTGCACCATTCTCGACCGCGGCAAAGTGCTTATGTTTGACTTTCACTACAGCTACATCATGGTCAAGTATCCCAACGCCAAGTTGTTGTTCAACGACACCGACAGTCTATGTTATGACATAGAAAAGGACGATATCTACAAGGATATTCAGGAAGATGCTAACCTGTTCGACACAAGTGACTACCCACCACATCATTTTCTGCATTCCAACGTGAACAAAGAGTTTGTTGGACTCAGACTGAAAATGTACAGTTTAATGTATGGTGGGAAAGAAAAACATACAGCCAAAGGCATCACTCCAGCTTGTCAAAGACGCATCCAACATAAGCAGTATAAAGACAGTTTGTTCAACCAAACTCAGATGATGGCTACAGGGCACATCATTCGAAGTCATGACCACCAGATTTTCTCGGAGAAGTTGAGGAAAGTAGCCCTCTCCCCATATGATGACAAGCGATACGTGCTGAATGATAGCTATTCCACTTTAGCGCATGGACATTACAAGGACACATTATAAAAGGGGGAGACTCTCCAACTTTAGAGCTATTTGAGGTGTGAACACCGAAGCGTTAACATAGATCAGAATCGTAACAGATCTGCAACGGATATGGATACTCTTGCTGATACAGTCAAAGACTTAAAAGTGAAAAATCCTGCCAATACCACCACCAAGAAATTGAAAGTGGAGACGGTACCTACACCACCACAGTCGTGGGATGGAATGTTTTTTCTAGGAAATGGAAAGTATATCAAGATTATGAAACAAAGTAATGAAGGAGTGGTAAACATTCGCAAATACCTGAGAAATTGGTCTGGAAGAAACCATCCTACGAAAAAGGGAATTTTGCTGACAATACCTGAATGGAAAATGCTGAAGAAGCAGGTGAAAGAAGTGGATAAAAGACTTCGAAGACAAGAAGACACCTCATAAAAGGGTACTCTCATCATGAATACATTAGTGTTTAACGGTGGTGCTTACCTCGCTATAAATGACTTAAATGAAGTGATGATAAATTCTGCTTATCGGTTTAAACCTGAAGTGTGGAAAGACTTTAAAAACATATCGCTTAAACCTGGGTTTAAACGTAAACTTGAAAATAAAGTTGAAGTGTTAGTGGTTGGACATGGTTCTGACATACGTGTTAGATTCTGGAAAAATCTTTTACAGGATTATCCGGAGGATTATGATGGAGCTGTATCAGATACTCCATATTCATCATTAATTGACTTTGATATGAAGAACTGGCGTGCAGTCTTCGATTCCTAGAGGCTGCCCGCTCTTCACTATCATCCGAGCAAAATAGAAGAGATAGCTCATAGCTGATTCAACTGTTGAACGAGATGAAGGACTTTTTATCAGATTATGAATTCATTACAAATGGATTCTATATATATGAGAAACGCATGTGATGACATTGTACTAAAACATTTTGGAAAGTACATCACACTATCGTCTGTAGAACAATCCGTGTTGAAGGACCATCTAGAGAAGTTGAGGATACCTGGCTTTCTGCTTGTTCTCTCAAACGATTTAGAAGTGCGTGTGACTAAGAACTGTCTAGACGTTTTTGTACAATTTCGCCAAGATAACGAGCTTACAGAACACTACGAATTCATCACCCTAGACATAAATGAAGATGGATATGAAGTGAAACTGTCTGAACATGAAACTGTTAAAGTTATAAAGTTTGTTGGTGGTGTGAGTTATGTGAGTTTTCATAGCATTTACAAATATGGGCGTAATGTCTGTGATACATGTATCAATTTAGATTGTAATGAATGGCATTCATTTATCAATGTATTGAATGCAACAAAGTTTGTAAAAATGATTGACATGTATTGAATGTTTTTGTAAATAAAGTTTGTAAATAAAGTTTGTAAATAAAGTTTGTAAATAAAAGTTTGTAAGATAATTGTTTGACATGTACATAGATTTGAAACACAATAAAAAAGAAAGTTGTATGAAATTTGGTTTTTTATTTATCATAAATGAAATTGAACAATTACCAACAACTTAACTAATACAACTTAACTAATATAACCAATACAACATTAACAAAACAATGGTTTATAATGTATATAAAAAATCCTTTACAATAAAATCACCATTACTTCTTTTTAATATACTTACAATATCAAACATACTCTGATCTCTAGCTTTATGCAATATATAATATACACAATAAAAACCACATGTAGATGATATTGGCGTTTGTAATAATATGGAATTATACATATAGTCATTACTTAAAAACTTTTCTAAGCGATTATCTAGAGGTAAAAGTCCAAAAGAGTCAAAATATTCTACAGGGTCTTTGTCAAAATACACTGCCACTCAATGCTTTCCTGGTTCACGGCTGAGACGTGCATGCAAATAACGATTATGTAAACCATTATTTCCTTGCTCAGCTAGGTCACCACCGCCAGGGTTTACTTGAAACACTGATACATATCTTTCATGATTAGCTCTTTTCACCTCATAACTATTCATTGACCCGGCAGTATCTTTATATATGCGACGCATAGAGCGCTCAGAATGGTGACTTTCTTCCGAGTCATGAATGAGGTGAGAGATAATACTGGTATAACCATGGGTATTGTTACGATGGGATACCAATCGATCATTCAGAAATAGTTCAATATTAGACCATAACCCATTAAACAAATCATTGATGCATGATACATTCTCATCTGCAACACACGCTGTTCCATCACCCTTTACAATGCAGCATACAATATGAAGTTTGCTGTTCTTTAAATCTAGATATTCTTCTGTACTCGCAGGAATGTAGAATTTCTAATGGAGCGCCCCCTGTAATGGTAGTCAGTGGTTGATAGTCTACATTATATCTTTTCTCTACAGCAGTTTGCGTTTTCGGTATGTGAAACCATTCCAATGGAGAAAGATTACATTCACAAGAATGATTATGAATTAAAGACATTTTTTATGTGTTTAATAGATATCTTTTTTAATGTTTTTTATGTTATCCGTCTGGCTGTTTTTCGTCTTCTGGCACGTTTTGTCGGTTGCACTCTCTTTTGCCCTCCTAGCACATCACCAATCACATGCTGTGCAACTCGGCCGGTAACATCTTTCGCGACACTTTTTGCAGCCTTTTTAAGATGTGGTGCAACGATCTTAGGCCCTGCCTTAAGTAGTGGAATAGCTTTACCAGCCAATGATCCCAGTATTGAACTAATACCATCTCCATATTGTATTCGTGCTCTTTTGAATCCTGGTAATTCTCCACCCATTTGACGAAGAAAATGGTTGCGATATGCAGATGGATCGTGTGTGTAGGCTTTCATAATGCTTTTGGTCGAAAATGAATTTTACAGATCACCTTTCTAGTTTGAAATGTGACATTATGGCCTGTGTCATCCTTAATATTCCTTTCCATCACGTCAAATCTGGATGCGTTTGCAGGAACATAATGACGTTCACCATAAGTTTTCATGATAATATCACCATTATGACCTTGAATGGGAACAGAACGTAGCAAAGGAACATAATAATCTCCAACAACTTGTGGTTCACAAATACCGCAGTACACATAAAGTGTATAAAATCCCTGTTTCACATCTGCTTTATGTTCAGCTGTACACATTTCAGTATACCATTGATCTGGGATAAATCCTAAAATTTCAGCTAATCCAGCGGAGAATGACACTTCAAAGCCATAATTTATAAAAAGAAAAACTTTTCGTCTGATTTTATCATACTTTATCCGAATAGCTTGTTTAAGGTCATCTTTCATAGAATTAGTCGCTTTTTCATTGATCACATTACATATCTCTTGTATGGTTCTGTAGAAAACATAAGAAATAGTGACTGTGTGAAGGACAGCATCTACAAATGGTTGTTGTCGATACTGAATAGAATAGTCCATTCCATGTCTCATGGTTGTCCGTGCAGTTAAGGTCACTTCATATTTTCCTTTCACATAGATGGTTCGAGGCATATGAATTTGATAATTTGAAGCCTTGTTGTTGGGATAATAGTTCATACTAGCATTGCTTGGTAAAGTAATGTAAAAGCTTGTTGACTCCATGATGACTAAATTGTATATGTGCGTTGACGGAATGGATGCCTATCTACATGACTTTGCACATAACGCGCGCCATTCACATGGTCTACAATGTCTATTACTTCTCCTTCACAACAAGCACTTGCACATCTTATTTTTATAGGAATACTCGTTTTCGTTTCATTTTCTTGACAACAACATAACTCTTTAACCCATGTTAAAAATTTTCCCATCCTTCAGGAAACTGTCTTTGTTGACGCTGTTTCATTTCTTTTGTAATGTCGTCACGAGCGATCTTTTACTAAACATAGGCTTTGGAATATTAGCATTTACAATTTCCTGGATAAACTGATACCAACCATATGGTGGCTTTCCTCGTTCTTTTCTTCTTGTGGCAACCAATGCTTCTTTCATCAAATCAACAATGTTGGAGTTTGTGATGACATCGCCCGTTTTTAACACAAGTTCTTTTTGTTGTTGTTGTGATTGACTTGTTTGTAAATGACGACCAATAACAGCAGCTGAGCTAACAAGTGTAATGTAAATTTAGCAATAGCTTCAATGACTCTCTCGGCAAAGTTGGCTTTGGTTTCATTCTTTGTGGTATAAGCATGAATTCCCTCCTTCTTCAAAAATGCTTTTATCCATCTTTTTTTAAATTCACTTTCTTTATCAGACCTAAGAGTTCGCGGCCTTCGTTGTGTTTCATGAAAAATCTTCTGAAAGCCTTGTATAACACTGGTAGGTGATTTATTATCTATTGGCTGCACCCACAAATATTTAGAAAACACATCAATTACAATGAGTAAAAAGCGAGTGTCATCATTATAGGGAGCTATATTTCCCATATCAGGAAAATCAATATCCCACATGTCATCAATACCACATGTAATAACACGTTGTCTGTTGAAGCTGCATTTTACAGGCTGTAGTAAACTGAATGCATCTTGATCCTGTAGCCATTCACTTCACTTGTGAATGCGTGACTGGCTGATCATGTTTTCTTAAGATGTGATAAACTTTGTAAGCACCAGCAAATGCCCCGGGCTGTCCAGGTTTGAAGTAAATATTGGTTAAGTAGTCTTTCCACGTCGACATATTAACACGAAATAATAAGCACTTCTTAACATATCATTTTTATTTTATAACTCAACCAACATGGTTTTTACAACTTACCTAACATGTTTTATAACTTAACCTACAGCAAGTCTTTTTACAAATCAAGTATAGATACAATGGTGTGAATCATTGAAGACCATTGATCTTCAGTATATACTAACCAACTACTTAATTCATCAAATGTGATAGCATCTACACCATATTTCTCACAACGCTTATTTGCATTATCTAACACTTTATCTAAATGAATATAATATTTAGCTTCATTTCAATATGTATATACACATGTGGTATGACAAGTATGTTCCTGACACTCTTCATGTTGACAAGCAGGACATAGTAAACATGCAAATTGTCTTACAGCTAGTAGCATTTCTTCGCAAATAGGCTTTTTTTACAATACAGTGTCTCAATGTAATGTCTGCCATTATACTGTAATACAGATTAACCACTCTCTCACTTCATCAAACAGTCTTGGATCAAATCGAGCAAAGTGATATGCTGCTTCCACATCGAACTCCTCAGCTCCGGCAATGTTTGAAAACACACACTCTTGTTTCAACATCCATCCTTGCTTCACATGTCCATATATTTGTTGAAACACGTCTGCACACCATGGTGAGTAAATGAAAAGTCTCCAGCCACACTTGTTATAGAAATATTCACGCTACTTGTCCAGTCACATAACACCACTTTTATACCCCCTCACACAAAATTTCTAACAACTTTCCCATGGTATTCTTACCAGGATATGATGGAGATGACAATTGTTTAACACCAGCTCCCCATCAATGATCACACGTTGCTTCAACTGAATGCTTATCTTTACATTCTTTTAACTTTTTGCGAAACAATACACACTGATTCAATTTTACATGTAAAACATCTTGCATTTTGCTTCTCTTCGCTGTATGCCACAAAAGGACATGGCTGTGTCACTTTGGCGATACGTTTCGCGTCATATCCATTTCTACATGAAACAATAGCTGAAGCAATATCTTGGCAGCTGTGAAAAATTGCTTTCTCATATTGATACAAAGCTTCACTTGAGTTGAACGTATGTCCATACTTTTCAAGTCGTGTTGGAAACATGTTTGAAAGAACATCCTTGTGACCGCTTAATAATACAACATTCTCCATGTTGTCTGGTTGCATGATTATGTTCACCAAGACTTTGTTTCTTTGTTTATTCTGCCGCTGACATATCGGTTACTTTGTTCACTTTGAAACCACTCACATAAGATTAAATTTGCTAGAAAGAAAAACATTGTTATATCTTCAAAGGTTGTTGTTGTTGTTAAAGTTGTTTAAAGGCTTACCTGATAAAGCTGCTCAGTTTCTTCTTCTTCTTCTAGTCCACAACAATCTCTCAAATAATCAACCACGCGGAAGTATACTTCCACATCAGTGCGGGCAGAATAGAGCGCAGAATCAAAGTCAAAGTCAGGATCTTCTTCTATTCCAAATTTATGATATTCTCCAATAAATCTTGAATGCAGTTCAATCACATCAAGGCTGTGGAGTACAATATCCCAAAAAGCGTCTAAATGGTAAAGCTGATAGTCTGGAGTTTCACAGCAAGTAAGTTTAGCAATCATCAAGTCAGCATAAGCCTTTTTAAAACACACGTCCATCTTGTTTCTCTACGTCTTGAAAAATGTTGCTTCTACTTTGTTTCACTGACTTTAAGTACTCCACACTTGCTGCAGAAGTTGTTAGGTTCAGTACTTGTGGCAGTGGCAATGATAATCCTCAGCATATCCGTAAGCGCCACAATATTCACAGGCAAATCCAAGTTGATTTTGCACGTCCATATTCTCCAACTGAACTTCAGCTAGTCTTTTCTTGTTTAATATTGACACTTTCATCCGATCATCCTTTTGCAGTTTGATGACAGTTTTCTTGTCATGACATTCCGTACATGGCTCATTCAATAAGGCTGAGCTGATGTTATCCATCTCCTGAAGCAGTGTCTCCCATTCATCATCATTCATGTTGATGTAACGCGTATATTCTTTCCCTTCAAACACTGATGTGCGCACAAAACTCACATAACGCATGTTTTGGTATGAAATGACTTCAAGCCACTTCGTTTACGTTAAGTACAGTCTGAAGTCAATGTCAAAGTTCTGACACACAATCTTCCACAAGGATGGTGATAAAGCAAGCCATCTCGCTCCACGTTTGATGCGTAGAAATGGTCCAAATTCTCCATGCTCTACAGTAATGGTTAAGTTTGCACTAATTATAAAGCTGTTTGGCTTCTCCATGGCTGCACATTGAATGATGATTTGATCCTCTTCACCCTGCTCCTTTTATATTGGTATCACATGTATGTTTTCATTAGATGTTTGTAAAATCGCGGAGTCAGCTCATTGAAACCATCAAGAAAGGCTGTTGGCAAACCGCCTGTTAGAGATTGTCTCATGACGAGTACTAAAAAGTCTCCTCTTTTGCCATGGCCCATTGTCCATGCAAAGAACATTGGCATGGTGAAATGTCCTTTTTCATAGAGGTAGGCCATCATATCACGCACCTTAATGAGTTCTTCAAGGTATTTGTAACCATGTAGCATGACCTTCGCACATTTGAAATCACGATCCTCATTAACGCGCTTCGGCTGTGGCAGACACCAGGTCTTAAATGTTCCTCATAAAGAATTCTAAAAAGTTGGACGAAACGTCGGGTCATGGCCTCGCTGAACTCCGGCTGTGACGCGGGAACATGATATTTTTCCTTCTAGCATACGGATGAGTCGAACGATGTTACTCAGTTCTTCAGTCAGGTACATGTACGTGTGTTGGTCGAAAAAGCCTTCTTCACATAAACACTATAAAATGTCAGTATGGGTTAGAGAAAGCATTGCTCGAAAGTTTTGTTTCAACAGCGTAACATCTTCCTCACTAACAGATATGGTCTCGCTAGATTCAAATTTAGATTTAAGATGCTTGTCTTCTTCGTCGTCGCTTGACATGTCCACTTCTGAATCCTCATCTCTCTTGTAGTTGCTTGATATGCTCAATTCTTCTTCCTCCTCAAGATGCTCCTGATGTGCTTTTAACTTTGGGCTGAGTTGTGTGTTACAACCATTTACAAGTGCATTTACAACCCAGAACGGGAAGTCAGGTCCCTCAGGATCTGGCATTCCTTGCTGCACTGTAGGTACATCTGACGGAGCGTCTAACGCTTCCTCCAAGGCTTTTCCCTCAGAATCTAACATTTTTTGCTGCACTGTAGTGACATCTGACCGAGCGCCTAACGCTTCCTTAGGATTTAATATTCTTTGTTGTACTGCACTGACGTCTGACGGAGTGCCTAACAGTTCCTCCAAGTCTTTTTCAGCTTCTGTCATTGTAGTCAGAAATGCATCAATCTCTTCCACTGGTAATAATATGTCATCAAAAGCAATTGTTTCGAAGCCAAACAAGTCATCAATGTCTGTGTTGATAGCTGGAGGTGTATTCAGCAATGTTTTCATGATGTCGTTGCTGTTCCCCGAGTCGAAACCAGCACTTTTATACAACCTTTCTTGTGTTTATTCGGCTGAATCTTGCTCTCGTTTCAGACAGGTCTAACTTTATTCAATCAGTTTGCTTTTGTCTGTTGGCTTGTGAACATGGAGTTTAATGACGAGTTCTTAAGTGCGGAGCGAGGACAAAAATTCTTGCTGTCGGATAAAGACATTGTTTGAAGAAATATACGTGGAGTATGAGCTCTTTAAGTTGGAGAAATGGAAACAGCGTGTGGTGGCCAGCAGCAAGCAGCACAATCGTTTCGGAAGGGTGGCGGAGGAGAGCTACAAACGTTTGAGGCAACGCTCGCCTGAAAAGTTGCTGGATCCGTCGCCCTCCAAGAAAGTGATGGCTACTCCGGTCAAGCTGAGCGCCACTCGGAAGTCGGACGTGAGATCGCCAGTGCAACCTGATGTCACTGCGCAGAGTGGATCCTGTAGTGACGAGGCGGAGACGCGTTGCCAGCGCTACAGTCACCAAGCCGGACAGTCCTCCGGTGCTAGCGCTATCTCCGGCTACCAGCCCAGACGAACTCACGGCTGCTGTCGCCAGCATCACGGAGACAAGCCAGACGCAGCCGCCTTTCGACTCTGGCCAAACCACTACCCTGATTGAGATGAAAATGGAGGACTCTAGAAACGAGTCTCTCCAAGAGGTCGTGCGTTTCCTGGACTCGATAAAGAACGCATGCTTCTGTGAGTTCTGCGACTTTCTTATTCCGCAGGGCATCACAAGGCAAGCGCACGAAGCGAGTTGCCCGGACGCTATGAAGTCCGAGTCTCATACGTGTAGCGTTCTGGGCAAGGATTTCGTCTCAACTAGCGCGGGGGTAGCGACACACAGGAGGAAGTACGGCTGCAAGAGCGGCAGCAGCAAGAAGTGAAGAAGATCTCATCGGCTGCTCTTTTCAGAGCGGCCACCCACTAACACGAAATAAGCGCAATTCGTGTCATGGTGTTGGTATGTGTGTGTATGCATGAGAGTGCGGGAAATGTTAAAAAAAAACCCTTACCTTCCAATACACTTTCATTTGTGGTGCCGCCTTGAACTCATGTGAGGGGTGTTTTTTTTTTCTAAAAAAAAAACACCTCACGAGCCTCAATAAGCGAGTATTTTCTCCTCCCTTTCAAAAAACGTTCTTTTTTCTCACACTTCAACGGAAGTCACTTATTTCAACTCAAATCGCGAAGAACCAATGCACAAATGACGTTTCGTTTACACGCCATAAATGTCACAGTATTTTCTCCCCTTTCAAAATGTTTCCTTATTTTTTGACAGTTCAGCGGAAGTCACTTATTTCAACTCAAATCGCGAAAAGCAAAAGCATAAATGACGTTTCGTTTACACGCCATAAATGTCACAGTATTTTCTCCCCTTTCAAAATGTTTCCTTATTTTTTGACAGTTCAGCGGAAGTCACTTATTTCAACTCAAATCGCGAAAAGCAAAAGCATAAATGACGTTTCGTTTACACGCCATAAATGTCGTCACACACTCTGCTGTAAATGTCGTCACAGAATAACTCATTGTAAAAAAAAATAAATTCCTCTCTTCCAAAACACCTATCAACCCTTCTAAACCCTTCTCACGTCAACAAGTGTTTTATTACGCCCATGGGCGTATCAAAACAGGCATAAGTGTTTTATTACGCCCATGGGCGTATCAAAACAGTACGGAAGTGTTTTATTACGCCCATGGGCGTATCAGAACAGTCCAGAAGTGTTTTATTACGCTCATGGGCGTATCAGAACACTGTTTTATTACGCCCATTTATACACTACTGTTTGCGAAATCGGTTCTCGTTTGTTACATTTAATGTTTTCATTAATATGTTAAAACATTTGTAATATAAAACTGAATGTATATTTGAATGTGTTTTATTTATATGTGTTTGAAATAAAAGCCTACGTTATTTTAATAATTGAAACAGCAGTTTGGTTATCTGTGCAACTCCATCCTCCACCCCCAACGCACATCTCCTAGACCTGGAGGTGTAGTACCTGTTACCAATTAAAAATAAGGACTTTCCTGTGGGAGAAATAAGAAAAATGACTCAAGAACATAAGCCCCTACTATCGGTCGCATTGGAACAAGTTTTTGGGTTGGTTCCGGATATTTTGGGTCGATTGAGAAGACACTTTGCTTAATAATACCTGAAAGACACTTTGAGCAGGTAAGAGATTTTGGGTTGGCACGTACATGCATCTAACTAACATTTCCATAGAAATCAATATGGGTAGACGGACCAAAGACGTGGTGACATGGGATCTAAACACTTCTTTGGCTTTTACCGTAATATAAGGATGAACCAGATATTGTTAGCTCTTGCAAAATCAAGGGTCTCCCCCGCTAACTGAGTCAACTCGTCGAATCGAGTGCCTCCTTGCCACTGCGACAAAGATGGCCCACTGCGATAGAGATGTCCAGCAGAACATCCACCGGCTTGTTTTTCTGACTGGGGAGCAGCTGAGTGAGTGCTAACCAATGTACAGTACTTTCAGTTATAGCCAATTTATATGTGTTGGCGCTAGATTGGGAGACCAAGTGTTCTCCCCTGAAACTGGAAAGCCCCACGCATCTGTTTGAATCGACAGAGTGGTCGGGGGAGGCTTGAATGGCTAGCCCTCAGTCAGACATTCTGGGTTCAACCACCACTGCAGTATCTATGATGGTTTGCTTGGAAACGGCTACTAGCTTGCTTTTTCCCCTTCCTCGAATCACTGGTGATTTTGTTATTCTTTGAAACTTTCTGTGATGGAGGTTGCCCAATAGAGCTATCTTTTCTGTGGCTACTAGAAAGAACAGTGAAGACTCGGTTTCTGTAAGATTCATTGGGTACTGTGCGGAAGGGGGTGGACTGTATGGCTTTGACAATTCTAATACTTTTATTTTCCACCCTTAACCTTTTCCCCTTTATCTTTTCTCCGTGGGATAGGCTCTGGTCAACCCCAAATCCATTTCTCTCCTAGAAATTGCATTTGTTGCTTGGGCATAAGTTCTGTTTTCGTCAAATTCACTGACCTGACCAGGCCAAGATAGGCTAAAAATAATAGTTTACATGCCAAAAGTATGTATGAACTGATGGACGGGATTTGAGCATGTGGGTAAGTTAATGTGATGATCAATGGGAGCCAGATTTTGTGTATTGGGACTTGATGGATGATCCCTCAATTTACCTCTTATCTGCAGACCATTACAATTGCGAATTTTTAGGGACGGATGACAAGAGCGGGAATGCTTCGCCTGGAAACACAATACAACAGGACATTTCATAAAACACTATCATTCTTACCGTGCAGCCGTCTGTTTCATACTTCTTGTCATTCTCGTTGTAGTAATAGCATCCGGATGTAAATATTGAAAGCTTGTATGATGCTCTTAGTCTGTCTGAGGCATCAGCTGAATTAAACGAACATTGGAGATAATTGAACTGTAACAATAACACCTGACTTTGCAGCAAAGGTACCCAGTCCTTCACTTGCATACCTTAAAATATACACGAGAGATACCCAAAACCACATCGGTATACCCAGCAAATACTTAAACGTGGATTCAACATCGATTTTAGGTTGCGACGTAGACCCGACCACACCACAATATTTGCTCTGTTTGTAGATTGGTTGTGACTGGTTGAAGCCATGGGACAACGTTTTGCCAACATTTTTGACATATCGTTGCAAAGAATTAGATAAGCAATGTCATTTAAACGTTGCTTTTGATCGTAACAAAAATCCAAAAAGAAGTTGGATAAACGTAAAAAAAATCAACCCTGCATAGATATTGGACTCACAACAACAACCTCCTCATGTTACCGCTCATCGAAAATTGAAGCCATGACAGGTCACTTCGGTAAAAAGATCAAAGGAAGAACATCAATTATGGGAATTTTAGGAGCACGTTATTTTTTTCTTCTGCCTGCGTGACCGGACAAATCAAGCGCAAGGATACTTCGGGAGATAGCTTTAACGACTTCCATTTGCAACCTTTGCGCAACTTTGATTAGACGTTGAATAATCGATGTCTATCCAAAGTTGCAACGTAGATACTGTTTATAATTCCATTACAACCAAATCCCGGCCTTGCTCTGACGTCTGGTGCGACGTCTTTCCAATGGTGATTAAATATCACAATGTTTCTCCAGATGTTGTCAACTTTGTCATCATCATCATGATCATCATCATGATTATCATCATGATCATCATCATGATCATCATCATGCTCATCATCATGATCATCATCATGATCATCATCATGATAATCATGATCATCATGATCATCATCATCATCAACATCATCATCATCATCATCATCATCATCATCATCATCTCTCTTTCTTCTTCTTGTTCTTCTTCGTTTTCTTCATCTTCTTAATTTTTTTCTTATTATAGCAAATATTAATAGTGGTAGTAACAGAATATTAGTAGTGTAAGTAGCACCTGTGGCAGTAGTAGTAGTAGCAGTGGTGGTAGCAGTAGTAGCAGTGGCAGTATTAGGGGTTGTTGCAGTAGTAGTAGTCGCAATAGAGAAAATCGAACATATTCGAAAACAATGTGGAAAATGTGACACAAAAAGAAGTCAGAAAAGTCAGTTATGTAAGTAAACACGATTTGCGATCAGTTATACCTGGTACGAGTGGTTCATAATCATCTGAGTATAGGTCGTATTCTTCAGATGTTAGTGGACGTATTCCGACACAAATCTCTCCCTGGTGGCCGTTGATCGCCATGTTGTCGGCGAATACCGTGTATTGATCTACTTCTGACATGTTAGCCTCATTGTTCACTGTAAATATAGTGAATTGGGCTGCCCAGATATATTGTCCTGCAGTTCAACTATTGAAATAATAAATTAGAAAACCGGAATTAATTAGAATTGAAGTCAAAATAGCAGAAATGCCTCGGACCTCGGACCAATGCCTCGGACCTATAACTCTTTCGTACGAATGAAAATGTTTTGCTCAGCAACAACTGGTTCTACTTGACGACAACAATCTTTCTTCTGTTTCTTTTTTATTAAGTTCGAAAACTCTCTTTTATGCACTTTCCGATCGAACTGACTGGCAAGCTTTTAAAACAGTGCACATGATATTGATCTGTTATAAAAAATTAATGTGTCGAAGAGTTAGCTAATTATCGATGACCAGGCTGGAGAATGTTATACAGTAAAAGCTGCCTCCCGCCAAACCTCTATAGTGTTGACAGCTCCCTCATTCAGATAAAATAGTCCAGTCTCATTTATTTTCTCATTAGTTTCTACGTAATAAGAATCTTGGTAACTCGGGAAAGTTCCCAGTTCCAGACACAGGACACAATTTTTATGGAGAATTGTTGATTTTCCTGTTTGGATTACCAATGTGATTTGGACAAGTTAACGGCGCTATCCTAAAATGTTGTTTGCTTTTGTCTTACAGATAATATCTTCCTCAAGAATGCGCCACAACAAATACATATGATTGCTTCTATGTGCTAACCTCATAACGCTTGTCCCAAGCGAGTTATTTGTGTAGTTAAGTGTAGTTTGTGTAGCTAATATTGTTAATTCAAACTGAATAATTTTATTAACGGAAATTATAAATGGAGACAAAAATGGAAACATAATTGCTTAAGTCTTATTGAAGGATCAATTAGGAAGTTGGGTGGTAAGGGCTCCCCTTACGAATGCCATCTATCTGCCCTCCATTACTACTCTCACATGTAGACATGGATGTTTGGGTCCGGTGGGGAAACTAACTAAGAAACTTTTTTCCAGTGTATTTTTTTTTCATTTTCATTTTTCATTTTCATTTCATTCAATTGAAATAAACTTGCCTAAATGTCCAGAAACCGATATAATTATCCGCGTTCAGTTCATGTTATCTGGAATTGATCATTCAGTTCAGCTAAACTTGAAAATTAATTTGAAATTGAATAGCAACATCATAAAATATTGGCAAACTGTGGGTTTGGGGCAATGTAACAGTGGCCAAAATTTGTAGAACACAGACGTAGTATAACGGGAGGGTGGGGGCTGGCTGCTTACAATACGATCAATACTTCATTCAGTAAGCAAATTAAGTTATTATTGTTAATCCTGAGTAATCCGAACACCTTGCCAATAGGGACACCTTTTTCAGTCCCAACGATGTCCGGATTAAGAAGTTACATAAGAGGTATTTTGGTGATCTTGACCTCCGCGGTCTTGACCAACGTCAAAAACCGGAAGTTGATGACCATTATTTCGAAAAAGGTTGGATATTTTGAGCTAATTTTCGACACTTTGTGCCTAAAAGACGTTATATAAGACACACCTTGGTGAGCTTGATTCCAAAAAAAATCTTATATAAGAAGTACCTCGATTTTGAGCCTGCTTCGACCCTTTCGGCCTGGAATACCTGACAGGAGAGATACCTCGGTGACCTTGATCTCCCCTTTCATGGGCAAAGTCAAAAACCGGAAGTTGACCATTATCTTGAAAACGATGAGAGATAGAGCGACTTTGAGATTACTTTTTACTCTTTGGGCCTAAAAGAGGTACCTCGGTGACTGCAATTTCGAGCCTGTTTTCGACCCTTGGGTCTCAAAAACGTTATATAAGACGTATCTTGGTGACCTTGACCTTATCGGCCATGGTCAAGGTCAAAAACCGGAAATTGATCATTATCTTGAAAACGGTTAAAGATAGAAGAGATATTGAGCTTAATGTCTACCAGTTCAACATAAAAGAAGTTATATAAGACGTATCTGGTTGAGCTTGATCTTCTCGATCATGGTAAAGGTAAAAAACCCGGAAGTTCTCTATTATCTCGAAAACGGTTAGAGATAGGGCAATTTTGAGCTTATTTTCGACTCTTTGGGCATAAAAGATGTTATATAAGAAGTACCTCGCTGATCTTGACCACCTGGACCTTGAGCTTATTTTCGATCCTTTGAAACTAAAACACGTTATGTGAGACACGCCCCTGTGACAGAGCGAGATTGGGCTTGTTTTAGGCACTTTGTGTCTAAAAGACGTTTTATAAGACGTATCTCGACGACCTTGACGTCCTCGCCTATGGTCAACGTTAACAACCGGAAGTTGACCATTATCTTATAAACAGTTGGAGAAACTCTGAGCTTATTTTCGGGTCTTTGCAAGACGTCATGAAAAAAGTATCTCGTCGATCTTGACCTCCTGGGTGATGGCCAAGGTAAAAAACCAGAATACGTTTAGAGGTGGAACGATTTTGAACCTCTTTGCGACCCTTTGGGCCTAACAGATATTATATAAGAGGTACCTGGAAGACTAGGTGATTTTGACCTCCTCGGTCATGACCCAGGTGAACCACCTGGAATTGGACCATTATCTTGAAAATGTGAGAGATAAAGCAATTTTGAATATCGAGAATTTGAACTTATTTTGATAATTTGTGTCTTAAGAGGTTGCACTACATGTACTTCAATGATGACCTTCTCGCTCAAGATAAAAACCCGAAAGCTGATAATTGTCTTGAAACAGTTAGAGATTTGTTTTTGGCCAGATATATTGTGTCCTAGCCTTCTGCCAATGAAAGTGGGTGCCATTTCGCCACATGTGATGAAATTCGCTCTAGTTGTTCATGTTCTATTTGAAGACCGAGAAGCGTTATACTATCCCCAATATCTAGTGATTCCCACTTTGTTCACTCTGAAACACTGAAATACAGACATTCTATGAAATAGGTCAATGCCACGTGCACTATGTTAATATGATTCATTTCTAGAAATGTGGCGAATAAGTTCCTAAATTGATATGGAAGTAACATTTTTGTCACCAAAAAATATAATCAGAACCATTTGCAATAGCGAAAAAAATTATCAGTTTTGACAATAAAAGCGCTTGATCGTCTTCCGATTTCATAACGGAAGGCTCAGCGAAACACACAGTGGAAATGGGATACTCACGTGACCAGGTAAAATTTCTTGGAGAGAGGCCCATAAAGTCCCATCCTTTGTCTTTGCCTTTTATTCTCGGAAAGTCTCCCATTTTTCCTAGGACAAGGTATTGTCTACCATCTTGTGGAATCAGCTTGACATGCACCGACGCTTGTTGTGTAGATATGTTCAAACAATGGTAAAACAGGCCAGATGATTCAGGAATGTCATGTTCTTCCAGAGTCTCGCTCACTTGACTGGCTTTTCGCGGAATTGAAATGCGAATAGGCACTCTCGTGTTCTCTATGGGGACAACATGGCCGTGGTCGTCCAGTATCGTGACCCCTTGAAGTCCACTGCCGTCAGGCACATTCGCCGCATTCGCCACGAACGCGAAGGGATTCGCATACATGGATGTGATCTGCGAACACAAGGTAATTGGGGTGTCTTAAACATCAAGTACTTTGCCTGCTGTCTGTTGTTTGTTTCTTCTCGGCCTTCAGATTAGAGGAAGCTAATACAATGAAAATGCGGTTGACCTCTAATGACACAAAAACTGCTTTAGAATAATTCCAGAATTCAATCTTCATTACACAAGGCTGCTGCATTACTTTACCGAGGGTCACTCAGCTGATCATTCAGACAATTTGTCCTTTTCTGCTGCAAATTTTGATAAGAGGCGTTCCATAAAATACTGTTTGAATGAATTCCACAGAAGTTAACCTTTGAATGTCTTTGAACGACCTTTGGAATCTCGTTTTTTTCACTTTGCAAATTTAACAAGAAACCTAGAGCTAACAATCACACTATAATAATGAGACTTTCACAATTTTAAGAAAAATTTTGAACTGGTAGGTCGACCTTTGCTACTTAAGTAGATTTTTGCTGTTAACCGTGGTTTTAACGGCCAGTCAGCGTTAATAGATTTAAGACTCAATTCTGGAATTATGTTGGAACTGTTTTTGTGCAATTAGTGATGAGTTGCATTTCACTCTATGTGCCTCACATGGGGCCTCATCTCTGGTATGAATGCCAAGAAGACTCAAACAAGAGGCGACAGGCAACAGGCAAAGTACTTGATTGTGGGAACTCGCCCATAAAACATCCACAACTTTCCAATGATACCGGATAGCAAGGGTTTTAGAAAATGACATTGCAATCTCCTACCTTCTGACATTGAAAAAGCCATTGAAACACAGAAGGTGCCAAATTCTTCTAAACGCTTATTTTATTCCTCAAAAGAATAACTTATCTATAATTACGGTAGCTTCACAGATTAACCACGTCCCGATGTTTCACTTATTAAAACTATTTTGTACATATCATTAATTCAAAGCGATTCCGGGCATGCCACGTATTTTTTTAGCATGAAGCAAAAACATCAGTTCGTTGGAGCTAAACGTAATTTCAGGTTGTAACAGCTCCTTAAAAACACGGTTTTCCCGGTGTCACGAAGTAGTATTTTATAAAAAATTGGAGCATTCTTAATTAGTTATGTTCAACAGCAGCATATGCAGCATAGAGTGCTGTAATGTCTGAGTGATTCAGGTACAACGGAACAGGGGTGGTGGTGGTGGAGGGGCTGGGTTGACAACGGGTAATGAGGACTGTGATGACGACTATGAAAGGTTTAAATGAATTGACATTATCAAATCAAGCCAATATCAAAGTTATCTGGCTGGATCAATGCTATGTTACTTTTCCTAGCATTTACAAACGGGCTGATAACATTAAATTTGGTGTTGAAGTATCGACCGTTTGAACATGAGCTGAATGTGGAAGATATCACATTTCCAACACCAATTCATCAAATTCCTAAATTTGAGAAGATGAACAACATTGCCATCAACGCTTTTTGGTTGGGAAAATCAAATTGTAGTACCCACCCATAGGAGTAACGTGAGTCAAGATGACAGCGACACTGAAATCAGCTTACTGCTCATCAGTGACAATGAGAAGAGACATTATTGCTCGATTAAGAACTTTAGTCGACTCGTGAAGTATCGTACAAGACACGAAGGCAAACGATTGTGAAGTTTGTAGGAAGAATTTTCAATTCCAGAGGATACAATCATTCGATTCAAAGGCTTACAAAACAGCAGAAGGCACTCTTTGCCAATGATGAGAGAGAAATGCGACACACAGGACAAATATCAACACTATAAGGCCTACAGTATGCATATGTTGTCAGCGAATATGGTGATCCTGTGCTTTACTGCGAAGACTGTCCAAAAATTTCTAAAGTATATGGTCGATAAACTTAATCGCATTGTTAATCGGCTGAGCTACCCAAAACCATTTGAAATGACTGCTGAGGATAAGAAACAGCATGCCCAGGCTACTTATTGTTACATTTGCCATGGGTTGATGGGAGTGGATCATGTGTGAGATTATGATCACATCAGTGGAAAATACCATGGAGCATCCCCTAGTGAACGTAACCTACAGTCTCGCTTAAGAAAGGATCAGCAAGAAAAGTGGATTCATTAGTCATCCCTATCCTATTTCACCACCCTCGGGAATATGAATGAAATCTACAACTATCCAAGAATTTTCCCAGTTGTTATCCAATACTGAACGAGACTGACTCACTATTAATATTTAGCCTCAGAAAGAATTTATCTCCATAATAACAACTCTGTACACCACAATGGCTGACGTGTGGCCTCTGTGCTTCTCGAAAATCAACTACTTGCACTGTTCAGACCGAAACCTGACGTGCGGCCTCTATGCTTCTGAGAAATCAACTGCTGCCCCCTTCACCGCGTAGCTTATATACGATCTGAGTTGTCACGTGACGGTGCCGAAAGTTGGCCAGTCGCTTTGATTCCCGCCTAAACATTCGACCAATGGAAACAAAGAGGGAGCGAAACTTCCTGGGGGTATAAATACTAAATCACGTGACAAAGTCCGACCAATCGAACAAATGCTATTATTTCGGCACTAATTTCAAAAATATCAAAACTCTACAATACATGAAGGAAATTATCACACCGACGGGCGCTATTCAGCACTCCAGCAAGCACACGCATCCTGCACCACAACAAACAGCAGGGGGCGACAACAACACAAGCATGTCCAGAAAGTCATCCCTGCACACTCCAACAGAAACGAATCGTCACTACACTTCCCGCCAAGTTCCATCACACCCAAAACCTCACCTCCGCGCTACACTCCATACAACCAAAACAGCGAACTCCACCGACAGTGCCGCGATTCTCGTGCAAAGCGTTAAGAAAGCCTCAACGCCAAAATCATAATACATGAATATCCGACACCCGGAATAAACACGTCAGTTCATCAATTTCCCCCAAAATTTGCTCGCCACTTAACAATACATAAAAAGGAAAGAGACTGCACTCGGTGTTCTGATAACGCACACATATTTGAGATATCGTATACTACAACCAAACACAGCGGGGCGTAAACTACATCAAACACACATTCTATCATCCTCCAACCACCATACCAAAGACGGTTTACTAATAAGATATGACACTCAGCCATTTTTGCGTATCCAGACAGCAGTGGCGCCGCCTGGTATAAGAGTTGCAAATTAAGCTGTCAAAAGCATTGAAGTCATCTGGAAAGTGAATGTGTGTTTTTTTACTTTTCATTACTTTTTCGGTCTTGAAGTTTTTAAAAATATTTTGTCGCCTGGATAATGATTAGTAAAGAATAAGAGTATGGCTACGATTAGAAGAGGACGACCTTGTGCAACAAAAGTGGCAAATTAAGCTGTCAAAACATTGAGGTCACCTGGAAAGTGGACGTGTTTTTTTATACTTTTCATTACTTTTTCGGTCTTTAAGTTTATAAAAACATTGTGTCGCCTGGATAATGATTAGTAAAGAATAAGAGTATGGCTACATCAAGAAGAGGACGCTGGTTATTTGCTTCGTAAAATTAAATTTATCTGTAATATAGGTATTAGGGAGTTTGCTTCCGAATCAGTTCCATATTCGGACATTTTTTGAGAGAAAAAACATTACAGGAAAAAGGGTGCATTATTTATATCATCCAAAAATTTTTGCTTATTTGTGAAAGATCTGGCGTCTGTTTTCGTCACTGTTTTTTCAATGGTGCAGCACATGACAAAACTTCACACAAGACTCGTTTGCAATTCCAGAGATGTGGAAAATAATGTAATTGACTGTACAAATGCCGGGTATGTTAAAAAGATAAAAAGCGCTGTAAGATTGTTTATGAAGATGCTTTGAAAATAGCAAATTTTTCTTCAATTAGATCCTCAAGTGGTTAAAGAAACAGAAAAGTTTTAAAGCTTATTTATGTGTAAATGTGAGAGCACTTTTTCTATTGTGATCTTTGACAGGAAAAGAAGGGGGCGGGCGATCATTATTTGATCAAATTTGTTAAATAAAAGCTGGCTGTGTAATAAAATGGTAATTTTTTATCTTTCTTACTTCTATTGTTCAGCTCCCGTTCAAACAAATTAATTTCAATACCCTCAAATCTATTTAAATATTGAGCTTGATACCAATACTTTAAAGTTTTTTGACAGCTGTTTTTCTCAGTTTGCAACACTTCCACCAGGGGAGCTACAATCAGCTGGGGGGTACTATAGGCTGTATAGGGAGTGTCATATCTTAGTAGTTTATAGTCTTTAACCATACCACACCACCCAGCAAAATAATAACACAAGTGTGCTCCAACTGTCAATCCTGCGTACCCCAACAAACATACACACATATAAAATAAAAATTGAACTCACATTCCGACAATGTCCCACATATTAAAAATAGAAACATGGATTAAAAATATCGGCTGTTCCAAGAAAAAGTAACCTGGATTTTGTTGTAAAAATATTCTTGAATTTTCATCTGTGTTCCTTTATTGCAATTGGTTTCCAGGAATGGGTATAATTTTAGCGTACAGACCTTACCATTCGGAACGTCTAACATGTGATTGTAATGAAGGACCACTTAAAGGGGTTTCGGCCTGTTCCCATTGGTACTGTTATTATTGTTGATTTTCCACTAAAAATGGCTTAATTTAACATTGCTTAATTCCTGCTTATCGTATTCATAAAGATATGTCTTCTACACTGCACATTTTCAGTGCCTCTAATCAAATGTTGAATTCGTTGAGGTGACGATTATTGTTTGAAGTGAATGATTAATAAATAGTAGAATTACTGTTGTTCCACTTTTTAATAGGAGAAAGTTATAATATTGACTGGAAATTACAGAAACAACTTCGGCACGGAATAACAAAAGCACGGAAAGGCTGTTGACATGCAACTGAGGGCGTGCTCTTCTTGTTCCGTGCAACAGGCCCGTTGCACGGAAGAGGAAAAGCACGACACAACAAAAGCACGCAACAGTGGGTAAACCGACATGGAAACAGCCATAGCAGAAAGCTCTTCCCCGTGAGCAAACCCCATGGTGATGTATAAAACAGTCATCTACTGAAAACCCTATGGTGATGTATAAAACAGTCATCTACTGAAAAAAAAATCGGCCAATACCCCTGAAGAGGCCTCATAAGGGTGTCGATTGTGTTTCTCATACCCTCCAAAAAATTTCTTTGGAAGTTTCAGAAACAAATATATTTTTACCTTACAGCAGAGGTATTTGTCTGGGTCTATGGTGATGCACATTTTTTAAAGAGATGTCCCAAATGTCCTGCTGCTGCAGTATCACGTTTATCACTTGACCGGTACCCATTTGAACAAGTGTTGGCTGTGAGAACTGGTTCATATCTTACAAGCTTATCATCATTTTCCAATACCCTGCGATTTGGGGGGAGTAGAAATACCCGACTGGAATATCCCTGTCTGGAGTCCGGCATTATCTAAGTAGCCTGTATGCTCCTCATCTCTTCAATCGTGATCCTGATCCTACTCAGAGCCCGGACCTTAAGAGGTGGCTGGTTGTTTCAAGATTTTTCATGGACAGGGATCAGTGACGCCTCACCTCTACACAGTGATTCGTTGTTACCAATACTACTGTCCTGTCCTGGTAATTGAGACGGCTGCTTCCTGCTCCTTCCTTAAGGAGTGACCCTCAGTCTAGGAAGAGTTCCGTCTGGCTCAGAACGTATGTGTGTCGGAGCTCCCCGCCCCCTTCTCGTACGACCAGCAGTGCAAAAGGAATGCCTGGAGTGGTATTCTGCTCTGTACTTAATTTTTAAGGATATCCTTATTTTTAAAAATAAGAATAAAAAGTTATTCTCCTATATCTTTAAACTTACCAAAGTCTTTTAAAAATAAGGATAAAAATTAAGGACGAACCATCTAATCTCAAGAATAAGGACGTCCTTAAATATAAGGACGCACTCGGGGCATCTGGACAGTTCTTTTGAACTACCCCAGCAGTTTTTCGGGGACCAGCTTGTGAGCTGACTGGCATGGCAATGGCCTGGATGACAGTTGCTTAGATGGGTAGAGCCTTGCCTCTTTTTGCTCTGGTGCAACAGGTAATCTAATCGGCTCTTCCCACACGAACCGATTGTAGGTAAGCCCAACCATACTAGAAAGCTCTTCCTACACGAACCTACCACCCCCCCCCCCCCCTGTTGGTGGGTAAGACCATTTTAGGAAGAACCACCTCCTGGGGAGGCCTAACCACGCAGCTGAGTATAGATATATTCGGAGGAGGTTTTTCCCAATCAGCCGACATCCGACTGTGGGTAAACGCACCTGGGTAGTAGTATACCTGAAGGCTATTCCCACACGAGCTAACGGGGTTACTGGAGATTACCACTTGGGAACAGCACCCTACATGGAAGGCTCTACCCACATGAGCATGCAAGTATGGCTTGTTGGTATACTCGTTAGCCATGAGAACTAAAGGGTATATCCATGCGGAAAGAGCCATCTATCGGGGAGGTCCTATCAATGACTTTTTACATCCTAGAGGAAGAGGCTTTTCCGACATGAACTGAGCTCTGACTGTGAAAAAACCCACAAGGGTTGCCCCATACTTGAAGGCTCTTCCCACACCCCTTGGGAAGAGCTATCTACTCCGAGAAATGTGTTTATCACGGTGTATTGTGTACAGACCATTCAGCTCTAGCCAGGCAGGACAGAATGATTAATAACTGTGCACACACACAACAGCACCACCACCACCATCACCTATTAAAACAGACCGCTCTGTCGTGTCCAGTGGGTGCTATGTGGCAGTGATTAGTCAGGGTGATATTCCAGTGGGGTACCGGCGTGAAAATACTCTGGTTGGGATACCAGTGTGCGTGAACCCAGGTAGACTAGCCTTGGTGGAGGGTAGGGGAGGACTACCCCTGTCAATTACTGTCCAGGGGATGCTTCCCTGCCCCTATCCAGGTGAGTTGAACTACTTAATTCCCAATCGAGCCTAGAGGGAAGGAAAGTGTAGTGTTAACCCCGAGAATCCAGCAAGAGATGAATAAACCATGTCCTGCTAATTCAGATAAGCATCCATTGCTGTGACATCCATCACAACCTGACAATAACACTCAACAGGCTGTGACATCCATCACAACCTGACAATAACACTGAACAGATCTGTAAATGTGAATCCTTTGCTGACCGGTGTTGAAATAGGAAGACACACTGAATGGGAGGAATTAACTTGATTTCTTACTCGCAGATCACCAAAAGAGTTTCTAATGTTAAATACTCATCTAAGAGAAAACTCGCAAATATTCATCACAGAATGCCAAAATCTGAAAACTCTATACTTATAAGTATTGAAATGATGAAGTAAGCGCCTTGTTTATCCCGGAAAAGAGTTTTCTTTTTAAAATCACTTCGTAAAATTTTCTGGTCGCCCGGAGGGCGACCAGCTTTAAAAAGTTAATCGCCCGGCACAAAAGTTAGTCGCCCGGCGCAATTTACCTGAAAATATCCAGAAAAAAAGTTAGTCGCCACTCGGGCGACCAACTCGAAAAAGTTGGTCGCCCGAGCCAAAAGTTGGTCGCCACGGGCGACCGGGCGACCGCGAAATCTCAACCCTGCTGTATTACGTACGCATATAAAATGAATGTGGGTCAGTGATATTTCAAATGCCTTTCGAGTGTATCGACCTCCCACATTGCCAAATGAGGCAGTGCTGACAATGAGCTGACATGGTCCGCCCATCGAAAACACATTAATGCAACAGTTTACCGTAAATAAAGAAATTCTCGTCTAAAGTGGGAGATAAGGGAACGAATGCTTTTGCGAAGTAAAATTGCGCTCGACAAACTGCTGCAAGGTTGAATGCAGTATATTCTCCCTGCCCAAACTTAGCAGTATACTTATAACATGCAAACATAGATCAAAATATCCAATGTATATGGGTGACAGATTATCTCTCTTTACTACTACAGGAAATGAATGTAAAGAACAGACAAGAAGAGTCGAAATATAGAATTTTACGTAATTTTGACCACTTACGACAATAGATATGGTTTCTGGTATGGTGTCATTGCAGTCGGCTGTCGGACTGATGTCGCACCATGGCGGTAGGTTGACATATCCGTCCTGTTCTGTGATCGTTTGGTTTGTTATGGCGTCTGAAAGCATATGGTGGAAGAGCAGGGCTTGCGGCGCTGACCCTTCGAAAATGGCTGCTCGATCCACGAAGAGAGAGACACAGCAGAAAAATGATCACTGTCCTCCTCCACATGGGCATCCATCTTCCGTTATATTATTAGATAATTATAAATCAAACAAAAACGTAATTTGGGAATAAGATCACAGAGATCTTACAAGTCCTGGGATTTGTGCTGGGTTATTTGTGGATGCTGCAGTGTTAACATGGAAGAACTTTAAATACAGTTAAAATTTGATATTATTTGTGGAATGTTACTTTGTGTTTTCACATTCAAATACCAGGTTAGCTCCTTCGATCTTGAGAGTGGCCCTATAAGCAGGTCATGTACTCCTCTAATCACTTTCCGGCACCGAGGATTCACAGACAAGAAATTGAGATGAACCGCATTTGCAAAAAAAGTTGATTCTTTAAACTTAATATGAAAAAAAATGATTTTTTAAAGCCGACAATCTTCATTTTTACTAAAGTCAAGTTCATTATAAAATTATTAAGATATAAAAAGCAACCAAAAGTTAGAAATTTGATCAGCATATCATTCAAAGCAAATTTTATAAAGGAAACATTCGTTTCATTAAAACAGTAAGCTTTTTTAATTACACCTTTGATGATGCCAAAGTCATTATAGCTTCTAGCATACGACAAACTGCTTGACTGATTTTGTGTCGGTCCTTACTGTAGGCCACAATATATGGTTAAACATATTTTTGTGTTTAAGGTACACTGGCCAATCTAATTGCCAAGAGCAATAACCGGAGATAAAGCCCATTTCAAACAACTCGAAGATTGCTATAACTTAAATATTGTCTCATGCTTTCCGGGAAGTTCTTATGGTTGTTGTGCGGGTGCCAAGTACAGTCGCAATCCGGTAAACTTTTTTGGTTTGGAAAACGTTTCATAAAAGATTTTTTTAAAACCTAAAAAACCTTCAAAAAACGTTTTATTTTCGTTATATATGAAATGCTAGAAAACGTTTTTATGGGAAAAATTTTTGAAGGTTTCAAATGAAACCTTTTCTGAACCATTTTGACGGGGTTTTGACCTCCGGCATCCTACGCGTCGATCTTACATCTACGCCACCACGCATCCGATTAACTACGAGCTATTCGGCTACCAATATCTTGTTTCTATGCGATCATTAACAGTTAATTGTAACATTTTTCTGTTTTTAGTGGTGCTTTTAAAATTATTTGCTTAATAAAAAACCATGTATTTTGCTTTCATAGTGGTTATTTGCTTAGGATTAGTTGATCTAGGGAAATAATATTCTTAGCTAGCGATATAGAAAGTACGTAAGTTGACCTCATTGCATTACTATATATTATTTTGATATAGTAATATAATAACTAAAATCAAATAAATTATACCTAAAAGTCAATATTAGATTTTGAAATTATATATTTCATCTTATTGGCATCTAAAATTTGCCAATTTATTAAAAAATGGTATTCAGTACATATGATTTCCCATGATGCTACAATGCACGACATAAAATAATATAGATTTTTCATAATGCTCCAGTACAAAACGTTTGATTTTGGTTTAAAAATAGTTCCACCTGAAACATTTCGAAAAGGTTCTACAAAAACGTTTTATTTTGGTATCCGAGAACACAAAGGTTTTATAAAGGTCAATAAAATGTTTCAACCATAAACGAACCTTAAAAAAACGTTTCCATGTTTACCGGGAAAGAACAGACATGATATTATAAATGCAGCATGGGTAAAGCCAATTCAGGCTGCTTCAGCGAGCGACTCCATCTGTGATTATAGATGGTTAAGTGGGTTGTGTGGGCATTGTAAGATTCGCTTTTAAATCTTTTTTTTATTTTTGGTATCTGACGGTTGAAAGGTGTGCTATTTAATTGCTGCAAAACAGTTCTCTGTGTGTATTAGCGAGGGTCTCCTCTTTTTATGCAAATGTGTCCAAGCCATGATTCGCATTGAGTAATGTTCTAATGTTCATATCTAAGTCTGCGTTACGCCAGTTCAAGTTTATTGCTCTACTATCTCCTCATGTAGTAATATCCTAAAACTTTGATAGTTTCAGGCAACTCATTTTGGAGAACAAAAAGATTTAAAATGTCGCCAATTGGCTAGATTTTGGAGAATAGATACAAAAGTAACTTCTAGGATACATCTAGGATACATCTAGGAAACACTCGTACCCGTGACCGGAATCCTTTCAAGAAGCATTTTGAAAATTGGCTCCAAATTTTAAGAGAGGCTTACCCAGTAAGCATTCGTGCAAAATGTAAAGGTAATCAGATCCAAATGTGTGCGAGTAGAAGCATTTATAAATGCCACCACCCTTCCTTATTTAACCAATTTCTGGCGGATCCACGAAAAAGTCAATTTTCTAGAGGAAACCATAAAAGCACAGGCTTATACTACACACTTTGAATTGACACCTACTTTAGTTTTTTCGTAAACAAAAATAAATGTCTCCCCGACTCAACGTATAAATCCCTAATAACCATTGTCCTTTTACTCTTTTTACTGAAATAAATGATTTATATCTGTAAACAAGGTCATAACTCATTGCCAAAAATCCAAAATAAACAAAACAAGGTGATGGTCACTAAAACACATTTTACTGTACATCACTTGTCATCAGAGTCTAGAAGATGGTCGCTAAAGGGAATTTTACTGTAGGTCCTTTGTATACGGTTCTTGAAGTTGGTCACTACATCAGTTTTACTCTACGTTACATTTTTTATCCGGGTCTGGAAGTTGGTCAAGACAAGCAGGATTCATCGTACGTCTTCTATTCGACTCTTCAAAGGGTCCCGACAAACAGGGTTTTCTTTATATCTTCTCAACCGCTCCCGAAGTTGGCCGTTGCGAATATGTTTTACCGCAGTCCTTTTATCCTGGTCTGTGAGCTGCTCGCTACGTCATCACTTCCCTACTTCATTGGTAGTTTTTTTAATCTAATATAGCCATGATATATTACCTCTTTTATTTCAGTGGTGATTTTTTGCTAAGCAACAATACACAACGTTTGAACCCTCTCCGACGTTCAGCGGCTGAGAACTTTTGCAAGCAAGATTTTTACGTAATGACGTCATTCCCCTAATAATGTAAAGTACGTCAAAAGTTGACAGAACCGTTGGAGGTAGCCAAGGAATAAATAGATCAAGTTTGAAGTCGATCCAAATTTTCGTTCTCGAGATATCTTGCACACAACCATTGTTCACAACACACAAACACACACAAACACACGTACATACTAACAGACACACAGAGCGTACAAACACTATTTGTCTCCACTTGGTCGGGGAAACATAGTTGTAGCAGAATATTCATTTTGAAAACTGGCTACGAAATATTTTTCAATGCTCCCTATCTAGCCAATTTTTGGCGATCATTAGAAAAGTAACTTTTTAAAAGAGGACCACATAGTGAACATTTATGCAAAAAAAGACACCAGATCAAAATCGTAGTACAAAACTCTTTGGAAAATTGGCCACCAAAAAGTTTTTGGTGGATCGCCAAGACATTTCAACATAGGCCTAACAAGTAAAAATTCGTACAAGATTTAAAGGTAACCTGATCCATATTGTGGGAGAAGAATCATTTTGAAAATTGCTTACAAAAAAATTATCTGGGCTTTCTGGCACTCCTTTTCGGCCTGTCCATACGTGTTTTTGAAAGTAATGAGGACACTCAAGTCATGGGTTCGCCTAAAGGGTATGCTAGTGTTCCAGCACCTAGATGATTGGTTCCTGGCACACTCAGACAGAGACACAGCCCATCGTCAGACCATAGCACTGGTACTTCCCTTCGACCTATCAACAGCTTCTTATGTTTTCTCAAAGGTTATGAGGCTTCTGAAGTGATGGGCTAAGTTAGTGTTCTAGTACCTAGACGATTGGTTTCTGACCCACTTACACGAAGAGACAGTCCATCAACAAACGATCCCACTGATTAAAAAGGCTTTACAGGTCGGTCTTGTAGTAAAGGTATGTTGGTATTCCGGTGGACCAGGAGATAAGCCGGTATTCAGTTGAATCACTTCTGGGTCTACTAGTGACTACCAAGAAAACATTTTCTTAAGGGCATCTACACTACAAGCTCTTCCAAAGGCAGATAAGACGGGCTGTAGTTCAGGGAAGATTCGTCAAGGCTAAAATGGAAGTCCCTGAAACTGCGCTGTCTCCCCTCCTCTGGTCGTGCGACCCAGGGATCATGGACGAAGGAGTGCCTTTTCATCATCCCCTCCCGCAGACAGAGAAAAAAAGATCCAGATGGCTGCCTCCAGGGACGACTAGGGATCCATTGGCAAGGGCGGATGTGGAGGGGGAAATGGCTTTCTTCCCTGCACAGTACATCAATTGGATAGAGCTTCGAGTAGTTTGGATAGCCCTGAACCGGTTATCCAAACACTTAGTCAACAGGAGTGGTTTAATACTCTTAGACACAGCGGTAGCGTACGTGAACAAGCAAGGCGGAAGGATACCAAATCACTAGCAGACTTGGCTCTAGAGCAGGCCAAGTCATCCACACAGAGTGGTGCCTGGGTAAGTCATCTTTTCAATAGGTAGTACGTCAATTTCCATGGCACCCTCCTACGCTAAACCTGTTTGCCAATGCAGTAACAATACGGCTACCAGAGTTCATTTCCCAATGCTCGGACCAGACGGCTTGTGCAGTGGACGCATTAAAATGCCCATGGCCCACACAGGAAGTACTCTATGCCTTCCCTCCTCAAACAATTCTTCACCAAGTATTGCAAAGAATAATCGAGCTGGACTATTACACCTACTGCTAGTAGCCGCATGGACCACAGAGTCTCCATGGTTCAACCTACTTCTCAGCTATCTATAAGAAACTGCTGTCTCAACCCACTGGCAAGGCTTCCATCCCTTCCCTCACTTGCTGAAACCACATATGTGGTGCCTTTCTACAGGAGAAAGGGTCCTCGGGCTCCATCGTAGCCCAATCCGACCACTTCTTAGTTTTGCGATGCTTGGAGTTCTATCTCCGGGGTCCACCATAAGAGGGAATACAGGGAAGTTTGTGTCACTTTTGCCTGTGGAAATCTCCTTGTCTCAGGCAACTCTCACCTGTCTTTGAAATAGTCTTTAGTGCAGACGGCCCAGCGGGACTGTCCGCTCGGTGGGAACTAGAAGGCCTAGTGGAGACTCCATGGGTTGCAGCCGGACTGGATCCCATTTATACTTCAGGAAATCTTTTGTTGTCTTTTTGTGCCTTCGTTGGCTGTTGTGTGTGTTTCCAATCCTCTGACGGCTTGGCCTTCTAGGAAAGGGGTGTCCATCCTGGACATTAAGGCAAACGCGTGGGAAGGCGTACGGCTTTCTTGATTAACCATTTCCCACTTTCGTGGGCGAAAGAGTTCTTTCTCGTCGAAGGATGGGGACAAGGCGTAAGTCCCGTAGTCCCTTGACATTGGAGCAGCAGTGTTGCAGAAACACGTCTAAGGAATACCATGAATGTCATGAGCAGGGTCGAGATCTTCACAATGTCATGCGTTGCAAGGGAGAGGCACTCTAGCAGCTTATAGATACCGGATTGCCGAGACATAATTTCTCCAATCTTGTCTTTAAAGCTTTCAATGTATGGTCCTGAAAATACATGATATTAAGGACATAATGGGAGGAAGCCTTAACGATTTTAGTATCTCTCTCTACTAGGAAAACGTCCGAATCGCAGCGCACTGTGGGCATCCACACGACCTGTTTGGATGGCTGTTCCAACGCTTCCAGTGGGATCTGGTCATCGCACCAGCGGTAAGGTGCCGGTCGGACTGCACAGTGTTTCGAAGGGGTAAAGTCGCGACCTTCACTAGCGTCCATCTTCTTAAATTGGTTTGAGCCAGCCGTTACAACATTGGTAATACCTTCATTGGTGACTAAAGCAACAAATGAGTCCTGGTGGGAAAGCACAGATCGTAACGGCATCCTTATCGGAGGGAGGGGGGGGGGGGGGGTGGGGCATCCCTCTCTAGACACGAAGTGCTATTTCCTGGATAGCGTCTCATAATGAAACGTCTTCCAGTGCTAGGGTCGAAGGTGCCACGGACGTGGTTGCGACTTCCTCAGGTGGTGAGAGGTCAGGGGGAGAGGGTGTTCTGATAGGGCATCGTCCCGTCGCCGCCGGGTCTCGCCATTAGAACTGACCACGGCTTGGTGAGCGTACACAGTTCACTTCCCATAGAGGTAATCTGGAGTAAGAAGGCGTGGTGGACTCTACAATTTCCTCATCAGCCTCGGTCCATCTGAGTCTTCCTGTTCTTCCGGTTGCAGATTGGAGGCTTTTTGGGTGGCTACTTCCTCCGATTGCGTTTAAATGCCCCGCTCCTTGTTAGAGGAGATGGCCGCTGGGGGTGAAGTGTGTGTGTTCAGGAGCTCGTTGTCATCGGAATCTGAACCAAGGGTGGCAGACCTGAGAATTCCTCTTCACCGGGCAAAACAATATTCGATGCTAAAACTGGCTCTAGCACTGGGGGAGAGCGAGGGTGAATGTCATTGTTTGAGTCTCAGTAAGGGAGGGGGTCGGTCGTGAGACCGTGGCAGAAGGTTTGGTCCTCGTTTTGGGGAAGAGCCTTGCCTCTTGCCCCTTGACTGTTCATTGTAGTTCTTGTATTTGCCGCTGGAGTTAAGATTAAAGCGACAGAAAAAAACTGTTAACTCCAGAGTCACTCGATAGGAGGGGTAACTGTGTTAATTCCGTCAGTTGCTCCTGCGTGGGGATGCCTAGTTTGCCAGATGTTGCTGCAAGGCGTATGGGTGACGGTCACCTGTTCTGTGGGGGACTGGCTTTGTTATCCAACACATTTTCGACCGAGGTTGGCTGATCAGGCACCCATGCCTGCGCAAAGCCGTACGCTCGTCACCTTTCAGAATATCCAACTCCGCCAGAGTTTAAGAAAAGGCTTTAGACGGCTTGGATTTACGGCTTGGATTTGGAAGCTATGGCTTTCTCTGGAAGACTGTTACATCAGACTCTGTCCTAGTACCCACTAGGATCCGTGTTGGCACTTGATCCGTAACCACGGAGCTTGCCTTCCTCATAGTATCCACAACGAACTCGTGATAAACGAAGCACCTGTAGCTCTGCGTCTGTCCCTTCTTCGTGTTTAGCCCTATTCCTATAGATGGTCTTCCACTCTTTGTGATACAAGTGTCGGCACTCTGGGCAAATTCTTGATTCAATACAAAGTACTAGTCTCCGGCCTCTTTTGCAACGGTCGCACCCTGAATGCGGGTTGAGAGAGGTTAGATGGGTGTGAGCACTGCAGAGCTTTCGAAGGTGACTGCAGCGTGGCCTCTATCATGTTTGAAAAACAAGCAGAAAAAGAAAACATAAGTAACTGTAAATGTTATCAGCAAAATACACTGTTACTTTTAAAACGTAAATTATCACTCCAAGCTCTATTCAGTGACCTAAGTGTAATAAAATATCTTAAACTGACACCATGAATCAATTTAGGATATTCCAGGGAAAACGATGTTTCAGGCGTATGTTTCCATATGAACCATGTTCATATGTTCCCATTTACGGTCACATTGTCCCATTTATGAGACCCATCCTCCCATTTATGAGGGCGTATGTTTCCATATGAACCATGTTCATATGTTCCCATTTACGGTCACATTGTCCCATTTATGAGACCCATCCTCCCATTTATGAGACCTATGGTCCCATTTATGGTATCCATGGTCCCATAAATGGAACCATGGTCGCATATGCCCTCTATCCCTGGTTCCATGACCACCTAAGGGTTTATGGTCTCATTTTTTTAGAAGGGTCATGCTTTCCCTACACTGTCCCTGGTCAGGTCACCGTGCCTCTAACCAAGGATCTTGAGAGTACTAAGGAAGGTTTTTGAGGCCCACTTACGGCCCCATTAGGACAGTGTGGTCCCAAAGGGCGCCATAATCCCTAAAAATGTCCAAACATTGATCTGCAATGCAAAGCTTTCTCGTACAAAACCATTCCAGTCCTATGGAATGCTAGCTTCAACAAACACTGGCCATATCTGCGACGGTTTTTTCAGCTTAATAAAGCTTGGAGTCTATACAGGCAATGCGGACTGTAAACACTCAAAACAGTGACGTCATATCAGAGGATTCCCTTATTCGGATCGGTTGATGGGTGGATGGCGGGATAGATATCTGCAGCAAAACGTTTGTTTCTATTGCGTGAAAGGATCCAATCTGAAAGTGGAGATAAGCGAATTCGAAGCTTTACTGAAGCAAAACAAATTTCCTTGGAAGAGATTGCTACGTTAATTTAGATTGGTACCGAACTCTAGTCAACCAAAGTGAGTACAGATGTCCGGAATGCCGTTTTAACATTTAATGCTTATTTTTGATATCAAAATATAACTGAAGATATCAATAAATCAATGTAATCTCATTAATTTATATTTTGGTGTCAATAATTGAATATTAGATGGCAAAAAGTCATTTTTGAGGTAAAAAATCAATTTTACAACTTAACAAATCTTTAGGGAGACATACATTCATATGAAATTTAACGAATCGTGAATTACATTTTGGAGATGAAAACCTGAATTATTGATGTCAACAATAACAGCAAAACTTATCAGTTTAAGAATTGCTTCTCTTCTGTACGGTAAAAAAATAAAAGAAAGGTACTGTATACAAGGACCAGTCATTATTTTGTTCAGAGATACGTGTTTATGAATTTTTTATAGAAAAATATAGACTGATACTTTGATACCAAAATTAATATTTGGAGACCAAAAGATCATTTGTCAAAATATAAATTGAAAAAAAAAAGACTCATTCTGAAATAATGATAACTGAAAGAAATTCTTCATATCAATGAAAGGAAAATAATTTTTTGAGCTCAAACTTAAGATTTTTGTTTCAAATTTTTCATTTTTTGCTATCAAAAATTGAATTTTTGATCTCTAAAAATTAATTTTAGAGATCATCAAATCATTTTGATATCAATAAATAATTTTAATATATCTAATTATTTATTGATATCAAGAATTATTTTTTGAGATCAAGAATACATTTAGAGACATCAAAAATATAATCACAGATAGCAAAAATTGATTCTTGACATAAAACTAAAAAATTTTTGACATAAAAGCTTGATTCTTAACATAAAAAATCAATTTTTGGGATGAAGAATTAATACTTGATATCAATAATTTCCTAATAAATGTGAAATGGCATTCCATACGGAAGGACAGATGGGTTCGTGTGAAGCTGTTGTGGTTCGATATTGCAACCATGAAGCTGGCAGGCCGCTTACAAAACTTTGTCTCTTGGCAGCGTGAAATCAATTAAATTGACGTGTTTTTACGTTAAGCGTATTACGGCGTAATACAGCGTAATGGATATTGTGTGTATATTTATAAAAAGCACCCATTGTATTAGGGGAAAAAGCGTTATGACGTCACTGAGAAGAGTCTTAAACTATGTGTAATAACACACATTCATGCGTATTAGACTGCAGATACGCGGCTAAGCTATGTAAAAAAATTCGAGAAAAGGTTATGAATGGAACCAAAAGATGAGAGACCCCAGTTAGCACCCCCACATATATAGCCCACGCCGGCTATACGTGGGACATCCCGTGTTCCCACATCGGCAATACATGTGCTTTTCTTGGGTTGTCCCATGTAATTACGTGGGCGCTTGGCGATTTTGAAACACGTTCCGATGTATACCCCACGTGGGCTGTCCGACGTTGGCTATACATAGGCTGTCCCACGTTGGCAATACATGGAACAGCCTACGTATAACCAGCGTAGGTTTTAGGTGGGATGTCCCACAAACTATAAGGGCGTTTGGCGATTTTGAAACACGTGGGCTTCCCACGTTGGCTATGCTTGGAACAGCAAACGTTCCAAAACAAATTTGTAACAATTCGTAACATCCCGTTTAACATGGAATATCATTTAGATACCCTAATTTAATAAAAATATTCAAAATCAAATGAGTGATGGCTAAATTCAACATTAGATTTTGCAGTTATATATTAAAATCACAAATAGTATCTGAAATTTGTCAAAAATGGTATTTAGTTTATATGGTTTTCCATGACGGTCCAAAACACAACATCCAATAATATTGATTTTTCATAATGCTCCAGCGCAAAACGTTGGGTATACGTGGGAGTAAGAGGGTCATCCGACAGTGGGACATCCCACATAATGCCCACTTGAAGCCGACGTATGACAGCGGACGTGGGCTACACATGGGCTGTCCCACGAAGGTTATACGTGGGAGTAAGAGGGGGCGTCCGATAGTGGGACATCCCACATAATGCCCACTTGAAGCCGACGTTTGACAGCCGACGCGGGCTACACATGGGCTGTCCCACGAAGGTTATACGTGGGAATAAGAGGGGGCATCCGACAGTGGGACATCCCACATAAAGCCCACGTACAGCCGACGTTGGACAGCCGACGTTGGCCACACGTGGGTTGCCCCACATAAGGTATACGTGGGAGAAAGATGGCACGCCCCACCGTGGGACATCAATCTTGATGCCGACGTATAGCCGACGTTGGCTGTACCACTTGGGTTATACGTGGGCTGTCCCATATCGGCTATACGTAGGCATTAGGTGGGACAAAGTGTAACTGGGACGTCCCACACATAGTCCACGTGTGTCCGATGTAGGACGTCCCATGTCCCACATCCCATGTAAATCCAACATAATGTCAACGTCGGATATACGTGGGAGAAAATCTTGTGCTAAATGGGACATCCCGTGCCGATCGAATAAGTTTGTCGTTATTCTAAAAGTTTCCTCCCATTTCCTTTTTTTTTTTTTTTTTTTTTTGATTTTTTTTTTTTTTTTTTTTTTTTTAATGGTTTCCAGAAAACTTCTCCTGCACTGTTTAACGTACAAAGACCTCATGTGGCACGGGTAACCTCCCGACCTGAAGCTTGACCTTGACCGTTAACGTAGGACAACTTATCTGGAAACGGTTAGAGATAGAAAGGTCGATTTGGAACCTCATTTTCGCCTAAAAGACATTATATACTCAACAAATTTAAAAACGCAACGCATATTTTTTACGTAATCGGATGCCAATCACTTCCTACATTGGAAATTCGGCTTCCGTGATCGCTTGAGCTTTTGCAGTACACAAATCCACAGTGACATGCCTTAGTACCCGCTTAGGGGAAACTGGGTCCACCGCAGACCGACCTCGACCTGGGAAACCGCTGGTTACTACCCCCAGGCAGGATCAAAGAATACGTCTGTCACATCTCCGAGACCCTTTCCTTCCGTCAACAGTCACTGCGCGACAGACCCTTGGAACCCACAAGCCAGATTGTGTGACAGCGGCACCGTCGATACGGTTTGCCAGCGCGCCGCCCCTGCTGTTAATTCCTCACCCGAAGGAGCGCTAGACTTCACTGGGTCAATCACATCTCCACTGGATGCAGAGACAATAGAACCATGTCCTTTTTATCGATAAATCTCGTTTATGCTTGATCTACGCCGACAGAAGAGCGCGCGCTTGGTGCCGAATGAACGAGTGCTTTAGCAACACCTGCGTTCGAGAAAGAGACAGATAGGGCAGTCATTGTGTGACAGTATGGGTAGGTATATCGTTCGCTTATAGCACTGAGCTCCTTTCTGTCAACGGCATACTGCAGATACGCTCGTGGAGGACACACTCGATATTAAGAGCCTACGTTAAAGTAAGTGTGACATTGTCGCTATTGATGCAAAGTCGATTTCGTTTTCTGAAACAGAAAGCTTAACATTTCAGCTACTGAGATATGTAATTATAGTGAAGCTTAATTTTTTCGCATGATACATTTTGTAGGTTTCAAAGTTGGGTTTTAACATTTGTTGAGTATATAAGTACATATGCGATACTTCGCTCAAGGTCGGAAAGGGACGTTACATATGATGTTACATAACAGGTACTTATTGACCAAGGTCTATTTCGAAAATCTTAAGTTGATTATTGTCTCGAAAATAGTAAGAAATATGACCTATTTGAGCTTATTTTCAACACTCTGGGTGAAAAGAGGAGACCCGGCGACCTTTTCGGTCAGGATAAAAAAACAGAGATTGGCCATTACCTCGAAAATATTTAGAGAGAGAACTAGAAAACGAGAGAGAGAGAGAGAGAGAGAGAGAGAGAGAGAGAGAGAGAGAGAGAGAGAGAGAGAGAGAGAGAGAGAGAGAGAGAGAGAGAGAGAGAGAGGGAGGACATATGGACAGAGACAGAGATAGATTTTAATCTCATTTTAACCCTTTGGGCCTAACCAATGTTGCAAAGTCGGTGACCTTTACTTTCTCGGTTAAGGTCAAGGTAAAATACTGGATGTTAGCCATTATCTAAAAATGCTTACAGATGAAGCTATTTTGAGCATATTTTCAACTTAGGACAAAACAACGTGACATAAAAGGTTCCTCGACGAAAACAGAAAGTTGACCATTATATCAAACGTGCTTAGAGATCGAGCGATTGTAAGCTCATGTTCAAACTTTTGAGCCTCAACGGTGTTATATAAGAGTACTTCGTTGACCCTGATCTTCTCAGTCAAGGCCAAGGTCTAAAAACAGGAAGTTGACCATTATAGTTAGAGACGATCCATGGTGTCGAACCTTAACAAGACTTACCTCATTTGCCCTGATCTTCTCGCTCAGAATATTACGCATGCATTTTCTCTTGTGGTTCTTCCAAATGGGCCATTCCGCTATGTAGCGCAAATCGGTCTATTTTGTGTGTGTGTGTGTGTGTAAAATATGTGCTATATAACAAAATATTAGTGTTTGTTTTCCTTTTTTCCTTTATGTGGCAATGTGTCCCACCTTCGTTGGCTATGGTTCGAATTGAGTAATTTTCTATTGTTTATACTTTCAACTCTAAATAAGTAAAACAGGTTCCGTTAGGGTTCGGAGAAGGGCCAGGCCGGAGGAGAGGAGGCACTGAAAGAAGATCGTCAGAAGGTGTGGGGGTGTAGTCGAAGTTAGTGGGTAGGAGGGTATGTTCTGACTATAATATGACTTAATAATTCGGGTAAATGTTCAATAAAACTACCCGAATTGGTGGAATCAGAGTTTAACCTGTTATAAGTCCCGAAAAGGTGCACAAAATGTATCCCAACCGGGTCTAGGACAATTCCCCCCCAGACAACTCCCCCCAGACAACTCCCCCCCGACAATTCCCCCCCGAACAATTCCCCCCGTAGGACAATTCCCCCCAAGGACTATTCCCCCCCACTTAATTTTTATATTATATTTTACTTTGAATGCCAAAGTCTTTATTTTTAAAATACCTTAAAATCAAAAATGCAAAATTTTTCTATCTGGAACGAAAGTTTTTTCTGCCATTTAAAACCTAAATTTGTGGGCAATTCCACGCAGATAGTCAACAGTATGTCGGTTTTCGAAGTCGCGGACTGTTTGACGAATGCGTTGCGCAGAGTCGCGTACCAGCGACGTGGTGGCTCGGGCAAGCGGCCACCCATAATTTGACCAGATGCCCCGTGAACATTACGGCGGATCCGACCGATGTAACATGTAAAAAACCCGTTTTTTGCTGGCACTGAGGTGGCCAACTTAAAGTTCATTGGTTTGGATAAGGCATGTAAATTGCAATGCGACAATGTTGAAATGTTGAAATGAAAGGACAATTACCATCTCCAGTTAGAAGATAAAAGGGCAACAATTTGTAAAAAAAAAAAAAGAGAGAGAGAGAGAGAGAGAGAGAGAGAGAGAGAGAGAGAGAGAGAGAGAGAGATACAAAGAAGAGAAAAAAATAAGAAAAATAAAAATGAATGGGGGGGGGGGAATAGTCCTCGGGGGGAATTGTCCTACGGGGGGAATTGTTCCGGGGGGGGGGAATTGTCGGGGGGGAATTGACTGGGGGGAATTGTCTGGGGGGGGGGGATTGTCCTGTTCCCATCCCAACCACAATAAATTTGGAACAGGCGCCACTTTTCATGTGATTCATAACTCCTCATGCACCATGTTTTTTAAGCTTTAACGTTGGAAAATTTTACTTGCATTTCGAAGCTTCCACTGTTAGTAATTAACACTTGACAAGCTGTGAGCATTCAAGGGTTATATAAATTTGTGCGAGCAGCCGTTCGTCCTTTTTTCTTCTTTACAGTTTTCCGATTTTTTGTGTCTTCTTCTCTGACACTATGGGCTCTAGGACCATGGAACTTGGGACTTATGAAGAGCTTGATCTGAATGTGTGCATGTCGTTTTTTTTCTTTTTTTTTTTTTGTTAAAACGCTATGTGAAAAGAGTGTATTTTTTGCAAGTAAATGCGAGGCATTTAACGTACAGCACAGAACACACAGTTATTCAGCTTTGTTCGTGCTCTCACTGCGTAAATAGATAGCATGGCGTATGCCTGACCAGTCAATAAAACCGTAAGTCAGCAAAAACCAAACACTAGTCGGCTTATAAGACGCATTTAAGCCGTGTCGTTTGCTAATATATTTAGCTGGTATTAAGTTGTCAACCTATGGAGTTTTTTTTCTTGACAGTGGTCCGATTTTTTAGAATATTATAAGCCGCATACATGCTGTGCAAAAAACTCTGTACATAGTTGTATAGCCAACTGTATGCATGATGTAAAATATTTTATATTATTCAAGACATAACCCATTGAAGGAAGTATTTTTGCGTTTTAATTTTTGTCAAGTGTTTAACATTTCGCTAGCGAAATGCGGTTCTAGTTAAATTATATAAAGAAAAAGCACCTATTTATAAAACTCTGATCTTTCAGATCTAAAACAACTTTCATGTCTCATTTTCTCAAAACCAAAAAAATGTTGCTTGTGCACTTCTTTTCAAGCCTAGGCCCAAACCCCCCCCCCCGAAACCCCCCCCCCCCCCGGCCCTAACCCCCCGTCAAACCCCCCCTCCCCGACTAAAACCCCCGGCGGCCTAAACCCCCCGACCCAAAACCCCCCCGTTCTCAAAGAAAATGTGTGATGATAATTTGTTATGGCGCCTGTTTTCGCACTCGTACGAAACATAGCCATTTGCTTGATTTTTACGTACAAATGCCCTTGGTACAATATCTTTGGAATCCCTTTAGCAGATGTGATGTATTTCATGATGGTAGCATGATTTTTCACAGCAATCTGGGTCACTAAATTACCCATTCAAGTAAATCACAATGGATGTAAGTCACATCTACCGCAAGAGAAATTATAATTTGTAAACTCGACTGATCTCGCAACCGGCATATGAATAGCAATTTTTAATGTGTACACACTCATCAATGGTAAGAGCAATTGTAATTTCAAAAACTGAGTGCTTTCATCAATGGATGTATGAAGTTTCTTTTATAATGATAATCAATTCCTTCAGTGGTTCGGAAATTGCAATTTTAAACGCCGTGTGGTCTCTTCAATGGGCATTTGAAGTGTAATTAACAACGTGGATGTATCGCAATTACAAAATATAAAATAGACCTGAGAACCGGGGGGTTTTGGGTCGGGGGGTTTAGGCCGCCGGGGGGTTTTGACGGGGGGGGGGGGGTTAGGGCCGGGGGAGTTTCAGTCGGGGGGGGGGGTGGTTGGGCCTGTTCTCCTTCTTTTCCCCTACCTTTCATTTGAATTTGCAGTAAACTAACCCCAGATCATTTGCCCACTTCGTGCTTTTTCTGCATGAATCATGGTATTTAGTTTAGGCGTTGAAGTCAGGGGATATTGTTATTAACACTTGACAAGCCTTTGGATTGCAAGGGCTAGATGAATTTGTGTGAGCAGCCGTTGGTATCTTTTTTTTTCTTGACAGTGATCGGATTTCCTGTCCATCTCCTCCACTGGCACTATGGGTCTTAGGGCCACGAAACTTGGGATTTAGGTAGAACTTGATATGAACGTGTGCCTGACACTTTTTATTTTCGTCTTCGATTTCGTTTTCTTGTTTAAAACGCCATGTGAAAAGAGTGTATTTTTACAAGTAAATGTGAAGCATTAAACGCACGGCACAGAACATACAGTTGCTCAGCTTTGTGCGAACCTTGATTCAACAAAAAACAAAACACTACTCGGCTTATAAGACGTATTCAAACTGTGTTGTTTGCAATATATAACTGAAGGAAGTATTTTTGCGTTTTAATTTTTGCCAAGTGTTTTTTTTTTGTCAACATTTCGCTAGCGGAATGAGGTTCTAGGTTTAGTTGGCCCTGAGGATTGTGTTTGAATTAAAACTGCGAATTTTCTGGTTTAATTTAAGATTACTTAGAACAAAAATTATTTTAATTTCTTTTCTCTGCTATTGCAATTTGTTTCCGTCATAGCTAGAAAATATGCCCATCAAAATTACTCAGATTTACTGAACAAAGAATGTGAGTTTTAATGGTATTTAGCTTAGGCGTTGAAGCCAGGGGATATTGTTATATTAGTTGGTCCTATTTTCAAAGTGAGGATTGTGTTTGAATGAAAGCTGTGATTTTTCTGGTTTAATTTAAGATTACTAAGAACAAAAATAAGGTATTTACAAAAATAACCCTCAAGTGGACGCTATGGGCAACAAAAGTGTTTGTCAGGATGGACTGAAATCACAGGGTCACAAAACTAACTTTAAAATTGAAAACTGCGAATTTTTCGCTTCTAATGTAAAATTTCTGAAAACGAAAATAAGTTATCCAAATAAAATACGCATAAAGTCATATTTTCACAAAACAAACTTTAAACAATTGTTAATGCAAACAACTGCAAAATGGATTCTAACACATTTTGTTGAAACACTGGGTTTTACTGAACTGTGATTCTGGTATTGAAAGTTTTCAGAAACTGTTCTCAAACAGTGGCAATATACAGAAGGTACCCATATTTTTCATGATTTCACACCTTTACTTGGTGCCTATTTTTATTCCCCTTTAAAATCTTATTTTGTTTTGTACAAATGTTGTAGCTGTATAGTTGGATCCAGCCGATGCTTAGACAAGTATCATCCTATCTGTTCTGTGCCCTAACACGGTCGAAATGTAATTTCTAATAGCATTTAGAATTAATTTCACTTTGAGTAGCTCAATGTGCTGCATGGGTAGCCCAATATTTACATATTGGGATTCGATGTTCATTTTTTTCATCCGACGCCACAAAAAGGGGGCTTTGGAGAAATGGTTAGAGGAGATGGGACTGGCTGTTGTAAAATACGTACGATCCAACTATACAGCTACAATATTTGTACAAAAGAACCCATTTGGTTCATACAAGTACCTTGTAGCTGAGTTGGATCGATCCGATGCTTTGAAATAGATTTACCTAGTCTGGCATTACAGGGGAATTCGTTCCCCCTATGTTAGCATTAGAAACATGGCGTACAATCTATATGCTATGTACGGCTGCGTCTCATCCAGACACCTGATACTGAAGCTTATACTATAGTAGAATTCATCAAAATTAGAAAAACCTCGAAAATTCACCGTTTTTGCCCCATGCTACCAAACGTGTCCCCGTTACCCTTGTGCTACTAGGTGTGCCCTCCGTGACGCTCCCTCTCCAGGTGCTGTCAAGTCAGTGCTTCTACCTTGAGTGACTTGCCCCCCCCCCCCCCACCTCTCGGCCTTCGGTGCTGGTGAGCGATCTACTGTTGCTACTCCACAAGAGCTCCATACTTGGTTTTCCTTGTTGGAAGCTGCTGTCACCTCATGGAGCCATATGAGTAACTCGCTGTCTTCACTTGTGCTCCCTTGCGTTACTGACGTGTAGCAATCTTAACTACAGTATAAATACTACAGACTACAGTCTGCTTTATCACACCCTGTTCGCTTTGGTAGTTGTTTCTCACTCGTTGCTTCGAGTCTGCGACTCTTATAGTTCTTGTCTTTGACCCCACAACATTTGCGACCCCACCTTGGTATTTTCCTTTTCCTCACCGTGTCACTTATTAATTATGCGGTACAGTCTTGACACGGAATTCTAGGTGCAGTTCTATAAGTAAAACCGAATGAAAGAATTAGCGGATAGGCAGCAACCGGACCGCAATATTTCTTCCATGATCGCGCCGGTTACCCCTTCATCGACGATGCGACCTGTTGCCTTCATGGGTTGCATCTTGGGACCCTCTTGTATCTCCGCATTTTGCGATATCGCGTCATTTGCTCGATGTAGTTGGAAATCGTGGGTTTCCCTGTGTCTCTGTAATGAAGAAATGGTATTATTACTGTGTTTGTTTTGGGCTGCATATTACCTTTGACGCCTCTGTGTATGTACGCAGTGTATCAACGGGGCACTGTATTTCTTCGGGTAGCACAAGCAGCGAAATTTCCGAAAACGATGTGTGTCGTGACTACGAAAACGGCCCGATGCTTCAGGACGACTCTGCCGTTTTATTCGCCTATGAGGTAATGCTGGTCTAGTCCGTGTGTATAATTTTTTTTTGTTCACCTGACGCCAGGGCTACAAGGAAAATTGCCTTGAACGTTATGTCCTACAGTGGCACCTTCTTTTGTTCCTGGAAGGTTGGGCTCTGAAAGAAAGCTAGTACCTTCTGCACTACAAGTACCACTGTACTATGTGTTTGCTGGGGTGGTCTCTGAAAACGAAACCTTTGTATTAGTTTTGACAGAAACTCACTCTCGCTCGAGTTGTATACGGTGGCGTTTTTCAACACTGCGTGGTAACTCTCTATTGTTCTAAATTGCCAAGTTTTTCCCTTCAAAAGAGGTATATGGGGAAATCGGCTATCATTGGTCCTGTTGCTGCCCTTGGATCTACTGATTTCATAAGACACCACCTCTTGAATACTTTCCACTGTGAGCCCTGGACAGAATGGGTGAACTTGGCGTGCACCTCTTGCATGCGTGCAATCACATGCACCGAAAATCCTGTTTTCAGCCAGTTCACTTTAGTGACTACAAGTGAAGGTTCATCGCTTGTCGAGTATCATTAACGTTTGAACTGCCACACTTTGTCTTCGCGTTCAGCCAGTCGGCTAGGTATTGAAACAATAGTGCCAGTTGCTTTGGCTCCCACGACTTCACTGAGCAACTGCCTTGCTGAAGACCCAAGTCACCGGTGCCAGCCCAAAGGATAGCTAGTGCGCGGTACCAGTACCTGTGCTCGCCAAAGTGAAAACATAGCCTTTGTAATGTAAAGGCCACGTCGGTATGCGCAAGTGTGCTTCTGACAGGTCGATTGCGGTCGTCCACATGCCTTGACTGACCGCCTGCCTGACAGATGTGCTGACAAGTGTCCATTTTGAAAGTTGGCGTTTCCAAATACGCGTTTAATGGTTTCAAGTCTGTTATGAGGTGCCAGCCCCCCTTTCTTTTCGGTCTCAGGAAAACCTCGTGACAAATTCCTTTTCTTTATGTCCTATTTTTTCTAGCAATTTGTCTAGTATATCTGTGAGTACCACTCGCTTTTCCGTTCTGGCCGAGGCTCGGGTGTGCGTTTTGAGTGAGACTACTGATGGTCGGCACTTGGACGTTTACTTTCTGGAATGGGTAGCCGTACTTTAGCCACCTCGCCACCTTGATTTGTGCCCCCCCCCCCAATTCTTTCCATCTTTTGCAAAAGTGTCAGCCCACCTCCTACGGTTAAGCAGTTTGCGTGCAGCATTTTGTCCCTGATATCTGGCAATATTATGCCAAAACTTAAGCGAGCGTTCTCCGGCAGCCAGTCAATTCTCGTGACGAGGAGTGGCGCGCTGCTGGCTGTAGTTGTCACCTGTTTCATGGAGTCTAACTGCACGGTTGAGTTGCGCTGTCGTTGTCATCTGTTTGATGGGGTCTGGATGTAATTGCGAAAAACACTGCGGCGTGGTACCGCCGCGGTGCGTTAAGGATGATCAGGTTGGGGTCTGAGCTGCCTCACTTGTCTCAGCCTCGTAATATTCGTGGTTCGTGCCTGCGCCTGCAGAGGATCAGTAACGAGATCACGACTGCCGGCTGCTGTAGTGCGTTGCAGAGGACGTCTTCGTGGGTTATCTGTATGGGGAGAGCCGGCTTCTCTTCTGGTGGCTGGTATCCCCCCCCCCCCCCCATACTCGCTGTGCCACCCGCTTTCGTGGTCGCATGCTCCCATGTACCAAATGTGTATGCCCTGTTTCCGGCCCTAATAACGGATCCTTCAAATGATTTTGTGGCCTTGGTGTCAGTAGGTCGAGTTGAGGATATTGGTGTTGCCCACTCTTGCTCTAGTTCTGACGACACAGGCATGCTCCCTCGCCTTGTAGAGCTCCTCGAGTGCGTCCTTTCCTTCCTGGGCAACCTCTTCGACTCCGAATCCTTTCCTGACCACACCCTTCTCATCATGCAATGGGATGCCGGGATCCTTACCTGGTGGCTCGTGAATTTTTTTTTTGTGGTATCCGCCAAGAACATTTTACACGACCACAATTCTTTTATTTCTCTATTACGAAGTTGAGGGTGCCTGTTTAAGTTTCGCCACACTTGTTCTGGAAGGTGCTGGAAACGGCTCACGATATCACACCGTCGCGGTCTTGTCCCATAGCGCAGTCCATGCAGCAGCCATGGAATCATCCTCAAGTCCACAACGTGGTTTCCTTACCATGCTTATTCATGACTGCAAGCGATCTTGGTTTAGTGCCAGCTCTCTGCACTCGTGCTGTTGCAGATTTCAGCGTCTGCAGCCTGTGCTTTATCTGTGCAGTCACTGGTAGCCTGTGTATCCCCCTCACCCCCCCCCCCCACCTGTCGAATAACGCGTGCAGCTCGCGACTACCTGGGAGTGCGGCACACTCTGCTGCGTGGTATTGCAAACCGCGGGAAAGCTATCACTTGAGAAAAGTTGACTGGGGCGTATCGCACGCCACCAGAAGTTTTCTCGTAGGTTGATAGCAGCTTCCTATTCTAAAACAGTCAAAATTCGCCGTGAAGCGGTTCGAACTTCCCTATGACGCCGCTCCACCTGGATGGAATTCTCCTACACATCACCTCATTGATCTTCGCGATTTCCAGCAAGTCTCTTCAATGTTCACTCCTCCATCGGTTCTTGGGAAGGGCCCTCAAAAATTAACCATTTTTACTGGTGTTACAAACTCTGTTTCTTCACAAATGTAGGGATGAAAAGTGAACATATCGCATGCATGAACGAGTACATGAAGTACGTCCCATGGAGCTAACCATAAAGTTGTGCATCCTAGTGAAATTAATTCTAAATTTTATGAGACATTACATTTCAACATGCACAGTTTTATGACACATTACATTTCAACATGCACAGAAAAGATAGGATGATACTTTAAAACTTCAGATTGATCCAACGGCAGCTGCAAAGCATTATTTGTATGAACAAAAACCGAATTTTACAAACATATGGACATGCTGCACTTTACAGAATCTGCGTTTGAATTCAACGAAACTGCCACAGTTAACAGAACAGCAACGAGCAAGTGCAGATCGCTACTGTACTTTTTTCTCGGGGGGGGGGGGGGGGGAGGGAGAGACTGGCCGAGACTTGGACGCGTAAGGAAATGATGAGTTCATAGTTGGTTCTTTATGGAATATTCAGGTCATAGCCCCATTCCTTAAAAAGAAATTCAGGTAATTATAAAATATATCGAAAAAAAAAAACTCGTGACATCCCTGGAATAAATCCACACCTTATACCTCGCCTCCCCAGTCCCTCACCTGAAAGCTTCCTATTTATGAATATCTTGGTTTATGACTATGGTGCAGCACAAATACTACAATAGGCCCCTCCTGAATGCGTCGCCATTGTTCTATTATACACACTTATTTCCGTTTACAGTAAAAAAATAGACTCACTAGAAGATTCATGGCAAAACTAGAACTGTGTTTCGCTTGCGAAATGTTAAGCACTTCACAAAAATTAAAACGCAAAAATACTTCCTTCAATGGATTATTTCTTGAATAACATAAAGTATTTTACAACATGCATACAATGACCCCCAGCCATAAAAACTGAGGGCAATTTTTGGAATCTGGGAACCATCGCGGCCCCGGCGAAAAATTTAAGGGGCCATTTTCTGAAAATGATTACCCGCCACAAGTATCCGTGTTATTATTATTATTATTCACAAGTTCTACACAAGTCCAAAGTTTCGTTGTCCTATGGTCCATAGTGCTAGAGAAGAAGATGACACAAAAAGTAGGACCACTAGTCAAGAAAAAACTCCATAGATTGATAACTTAATACCAGCTAAATGTATTAACAAACAACAGAGATTGAATGCGTCTTATAAGCTGAGTAGTGTTTAGTTTTTGTTGACTTAAGTTTTATTGACTGATCAGGCATACGCCGTGTTATCTATTTACGCAGTGAGAGCTCGCACAAAGCTGAGCAAGTGTGTGGTCTTCTGTGCTGTGCGTTAAATTTTACATGCAAAAATACAGACTTTTCACATGGCGTTTTAAACAAGAAAACGAAATCGACGACGAAAATAAAAAGTGTCATGCACACGTTCATATCAAGTTCTACCTAAGTCCCAAGTTTCGTGGCCCTAGGGTCCATAGTGTCAGAGAAGAAGAAGACACAAAAAATCGGAAAAAGTGTCAAGAAGAAAAAAAAAGGGCGAACGGCTCCTCGCACAAATTCATATAACTCTTGCAAGCCAAAGGCTTGTCAAGTGTTAAATGTGGAATATATGGTGCAGTAACATCAAGGTAGCAAGACACAACATGAAAGCAGCTGCTAGATAAGATTTTTGTAAATTGTTGTATACTGAAGGACAAAAGAAAGTTCGCACATAATGAAAAATTGTATTGTTACTCACCTAATTGCTCGATTGGTTTCAAATTCGTACCAAAGATACCTCTCAGATAGTGCTACAATATAATCGAAAAGTGAAAGTTCTGAAGAAATTTTAATGAAAGGTCACAAAGCGTCAAAGTCAATGTAAATGCCGTTTTGAGTTTTCATCGATTTTCCGTGTTTATAACAGCCAATAATACCGTATGCGGTATCCATTGGAACTCAGTACGGCCTAGATTTGACTATGCATTGAAATTATCAACCTGTTAATTTTGTAATGAGGATATTTTTGCCACTCCTCAATCAATGCTTGCCTCAGTCCCGCGAGATTTTGAGGCAGTGGGTTACTTGGTCGAACTTGGCAATCCAGATGATCGTATAGATATTCTATGGGATTCATATCCGGACTACACGCCGCCAATTGTTATGTCTCCATGCTCCATGGTTGTAGTTGTTGGCCCAGCGCACTCGATTTCGTCGTCTCTTGCGGTTTAGCACCACTCCGATGTGGACCCGACGAGCGCGGATCCCATGTTCGCGTAGGCGCCATATAGCGGTTTTCGAGCTCTTACGGTTATTCGTCCGTCCAGGGATCTCAGTTGTTGTTATTGTGACTGATCTGAAGCGATCCCGGAGGTGGATCATGCGGATCCGGCGATTCTGGTTAGGTGTGGTCACACGCGGTCTGCCACTGCGTGGTCAGTCTTTGATTGATCCAATGTCCCGATACCGTCTTCGGAGTTTTTCTACTGCTCTTTTACTGTACCCGAAACGTCTGGCAACGAACTGAGCAAGAGCACCAGCTTCAAACATGCCAATATCCTGGTCGCCACAATTTTGCGGTATTCGCGGCATCTCAGCTCTCCGTTATTTTCATCGATTTACTGCGTTTACATATGCAGTTATATTGGATGACCACGTGTGTAATTTTATAATTTTTCAATATTGAGCCGGTACTGACTTATGTGGATTAATATGGTACCGTGCTTGAATGCCTACAAACCCGTAATAAATAACCACACCCGCATGAAAAAATAACGATGGTTACAACTGTTGATTATAATTTGATGCTAAAAATTTAGAAAAAAATATCCATAGGTTTTGGAGATATTTGGGTTTTTATGTGCGAACTTCAGTATACTTTATGCTTATGCCTGAATCTGTTATCCTTTTCATTTTCACTTGACAAGTCTCTGACTTGGTCAAGGCTTATATGAATTTGTGCGGGCAGCCGTTGTTGCTTTTTTCTTGACAGTAAACATTCATGTTCTTGTCTCAGCTTCTTCTCTGACACCACAGGCTCCAGGACCACATTACTTTGTACTTATGTAGAACCTGATCTGAGGGTGTGCATCCCGTCTTTTTTGTCTACGATTTCGTTTTCATGCCTAAACGCCATGCGAACACAGCTGATTTTAGAATAAACTAGACCGTTTTCGCTACCGAGTAGCGAAAATTACACATGGGGGTCACAAAAAATACGATTCTAAACTCTTGACCCCTTACATATCGTCTTTTAGGCCCAAAGGGTCGAAAATAAGCTCAAAATCGCTCTATCTCTAACCGTTTTCAAAATAATGGTCAGCTTCCTGTTTTTGGCTTTGACCATGGCTGAGGAGGTCAAGGTCACCGAGGTATCTCTTACATATCATCTTTTAGGCCCATTTCTAGAAAATTTGGTCTTATTCCGGTTTATATCTCTAACCGTTAACGAGATAATGGTCAACTTCCGGTTTTTTACTTTGACCATGGCCGAGGAGGTCAAGGTTACCGAGGTGCCTCTTACATTTCGTGTTTTATAATGGTGTTACGGCCAGATATGCAACGAATTTTGACCTTGAAAAGTAAACAGTTGTTTATTGTTCTAGAACTAAGTGCATCAACGGATGCAAATCCATCATATGAATAACACTGAAGTTCCTTTAAAAATCAGCTGTTTCTTAGAAAAACATTTCGAAACAAGTTTCCGTGGTTGAGATAAGATGCCGTTTTACTTCCAGGTTTAATTAAAAGTCTATTAATTTTGAATTGTTATTAGTTTCCTGTGTATGACGTTGCCGTTAATACTAAGCGTTTCCATGAAATTCGGAGAAAATGCCGGTATTTTATCCAACCACATCCCCAAAACTGGACCTTTATTTCCACACCCAAAAACACTCATTTCCGACCTCCCACTTTATTGGTAAATTTTTATGATCCTGATTTCCGTTCGATTTCCCATAAATAGCCGTACATCGCTGTTCTGCAGCATATGATATTTGGTACGCATCTGCGTAAAGGCTCTTAATTACAAAGGTGTAATTAAAGGGAAACTTGTGGAAGTTAAGGAATATAAGATCGCATAAAATGTGGTAAGCTGTTTTATGTTAATTCGTGGATTTAAATTGATTGAAGTTAATTCACATTGAGCAAATTGCGCACAAGATTGTATGGTCGATTATGTATACGTAATTAAGATGTGTTTGCCAATATTTCTCTATTGTTAAATGTCAGGTCGGTTAATTGATTATTAATTATTATTAAATGTTGGTTTGTACTAGATGAGAATATTAGACTATGTTTGAAAATGATAATTATTTTGAATTCCACGCGAATAATATTTTGAGATCGAAACGCAATTGAACTTGGTTTATGATTTATTTTTATTTATTTTTAATTTTTTCAGTTAATCGTTGCGTCTTTACGTGATTAAGGAATCACATCAGTGAAGCGCACGCATTACACATAGTGCAATAAAGATATATAAATTCCAAAGACTTTGACTTCCACAATTATTAACACATTTTTGATGATGGATACGGTCGACAAACCGACAACCCGGTCCGAGTCGAAGCGAATCCAAGATGAGCAATATGCTCAAACCTTTGATTGGCTGACAAAACTGTCAGGAGAAATTGATGTCCTTATGCTCCAAAAGGACAAAGAAAGCGTTCGCTTGAAATACAAGGATTGGTTGGAGAAGTATGGCAACTTCCTTGACCAATACGAAGCCAGAGTTAGCCACACAGCTAGTGACGGCACTGAAGTAGAAGAAACAAGGCTGGAGTCGCAGCGAAACTTTCTGCTTGAGGTCAAATCTCGGGTAGAAACATGGTTCGGCGAAGTTTCTTCCAGCCAAGCAGATGGAAGCATTTGCACCCAAAGTTCGCGGAAGTCGCAAACATCCTCACTGTTGAGGGAACGTCAGCGATGCGAAGAACTCAAGGCCGAGGCGGAAGCCATGAAAAGGCGGCAAGAAATAGAAGACCAGGAGCGAGATCTGTATCGCAGGCGCGAACAGCTCGAAATTGACCTCAGACGGAAAAGGGAAGAACTGGAACTGCAGACCAAGCTGAAGATAGCTGAAGCCGCGATCAGTGAGCATGATAGCGCTAGTGTCAGGTCAGTGTCTACCCGTCGTTCTCGAGTCGTTGATGACAAACGTTACGAAAGTAATTATGTTACCGACGTTGTCAATATTACGAAAATGCTTAGAAAACCGACGTTCGACGTAGAGAAATTTAATGGCGATGCGTTAAAATATGTACGTTTTGTACGTCAGTTTAACAGTCGTATTGTCGCTTATTGCGACACAGATGAAGAAAAATACACGTTTCTTGAACAGTACACTTCCGGCGAAGCTAAAAGTATCGTTTCGGGCTTCGCTCATTTGAACGCGTCGGATGCATATGAAACGGCGATGCGCGAGCTAGACGAACGTTACGGTGATCGACAAGTTATCGCTCACGCTTACGTCAAACGAGCGTTAAATTGGCCGTCAATACGTGCAAATGATGGCAAGGCACTAGACCGCTATGCAGTGTTCCTCCAAGAACTCGACAGCGCTATCAAAGATGTTCGAGAGGTCCGCATATTGGAATATCCGGAAAACATGAAACGCCTTGTGGCAAAACTTCCTCAGTTTCTACAGGATCGGTGGTGCAGAGAAATTCATCGCTTCAAAGGCCACCACGAAATCAGTTTCACAGATCTTGTGACATTTGTGAAATCCGAAGCAAAGATTATAAATGACCCGACATATGGAAGAAGCGCAATCAGTGACGTGACGTCATCAACTACACCAAAAGGGCACACCGGATCTTTCGCCACTTCAACGGACAATAAACAGACCAAACGCAAGTCTGACAAGTCAGGGTCAGGTAAGCCTACGAGCAAAGGTTGTGTATATTGTTCAGTCGAGACACATGGGTTATCCGAGTGCGAAAGGTTAAGTAGTTTGTCACCTGATGACAGAGCACTGTTTGTTAAATCAAAAGGTTTATGTTTTGGTTGTTTGAAGTTTGGTCATTTGAGCAAATCTTGTGAAAACAGGTGTGTTTGTAAAAAATGTAAACGTCACCATCCAACATCGCTTCATAGAGAAGACAAAATTAATGATAAAAACATTGAACAGAAAACGGAAGCTCCAGTAAATCAGTTATGTAGCTCTACGGGGGCCGGTAGTGACGAATGTGCTATGGCCATTATACCGGTTGAGGTGAAGGTTAAGAACGGTTTCAAAGCTGTTAAAACATACGCATTCTTAGATTCAGGAAGCAGTGTTAGCTTCTGTACGCAAAGTTTAATGGAAGAATTGGGTGTGGGTGGCAAAAGGTTGAAAATGACCATAAACACAATGGGCAAGCCATTCACAATGGTGACTAACGAAATTAAGGGATTAACGGTTAGTGATCTGGAAGGCAAAAATACGATAGAATTGCCAAAGGTTTACACTAAGGATAGGATGCCTGTTTCGCACTGTCACATTCCCAGGATGAGTGACATATCCCAATGGCCGTATTTGTCAGATGTGCATTTACCGGAAATAGAAGCAGATATCGGTCTTTTGATCGGTGTCGATGCACCAGGAGTCTTTACTCCTATCGAAACTAGGGCTGGTCCGATAGACTGTCCCTCAGCTACAAGGTCACCCTTAGGGTGGATCGTATGGAATATAAGGCGTAATTGCCAGGCCAAAGCTTTCGCTATGGTAAATAGAACGTCTATGATAGCTCTGAAGGAAGTTGAAGATTTAAAGGCTTTAGATAGGTTAGTCAGAGATTCAATCAATTTTGAGTTTCCCGAGCATATTGTAGACGATAAAAAAGAAAATTCACAAGAGGACAAGGCCTTTCTCCGAAAGGTAGAAACTTCAATGAAAAGGGTAGGAAATCACTATGAGGTAGGATTACCATTTAGGGACGAGTCCATCGTACTCCCCGACAATCGTAACCAAGCCGTTCAAAGATTGAAAACTTTGGAAAGAAAAATGAGAAAAAATCCAGTGTTTTGGCAGGACTATACACGCTTCATGACAGATGTCATAGATAAGGGATACGCAGAAGTAGTTCCAAATAGTGAATTAAAGAGACATGATGGGAAGGTCTGGTACATTCCTCATCATGGCGTGTATAATCCAAACAAACCGGAGAAAATCAGAGTTGTCTTTGATTGTGCGGCGAAGTACGAGGGACTTTCACTGAACCAGAATCTCCTTCAGGGCCCAAATTTAACCAATAATCTGGTTGGGGTACTGCTGCGTTTCAGACAGGAACGTTATGCAATAATGGGAGACATAGAGGCAATGTTTCACCAAGTCAGGGTTCGAAAAGAGGACAAGGACTGCTTGAGGTTTTTATGGTGGCAGGATGGGGACCTAGATAGCGAACCGAGAGTATATAGAATGTGTGTCCATTTATTTGGGGCCACTTCTTCCCCCAGCTGTGCAATCTCTGCCCTTAGATCCACTGCTCTGGACAACAGAGATGGATTCGACAAGGAAACAATAAATACGGTTATGCGTCATTTCTACGTCGATGATTGTCTAAAATCGGTTCCAAGTGAAAGTGACGCAATTTCACTTGTTTCTAGCTTATCACAATTGTGCGAGTTAGGTGGATTTCGTTTGACCAAGTGGATAAGCAATAGCAGGACAGTGTTAGAAGCTATCCCCGAATCAGATCGAGCCAAGACCGTTAAGGACATAGACATAAAATCAGAAACTCTCCCAACTGAGAGAGCTCTAGGTGTCGTATGGTGCACAGAATCGGATTGTTTTAAGTTTCGTATAAAACTACAAGACAAACCTTTCACAAGAAGGGGTGTACTCTCAGTCACGAGTTCAATCTTTGATCCTCTGGGCGTAGCTTCCCCCTTTGTACTGCCTGCTCGAAAATTGCTTCAGAAACTTTGCAAGAATGGATTAGGTTGGGATGATCCCTTGCCCGAAAAAGAATCACAAAGGTGGCAAAAATGGTTAGTGGAGCTCCCAAAAATTTCTGAATTTTGCATACCCAGGTGCTTTAAGCAAAGTGAAGGCACTTGCTCAGAATTTCAACTTCATACATTTTCTGATGCTAGTGAAGACGGCTATGGTGTAGCATCATACCTAAGGCTTAACATACAAGGCAGGGCAGTGTGCTCTCTTGTTATGGCGAAATCAAGAGTAGCGCCATTAAAGAAAATTACAATTCCCAGATTAGAACTTACTGCAGCAACTGTTGCAGTTCGAATCGCAAGAATGATCGAAAGAGAATTGGATTTCAAGTTGGAACTGTATTTTTGGACGGACAGTGAATCAGTATTAAAATATATTGCAAATGATAGTACTCGATTCCACACCTTTGTAGCAAATAGGGTGTCCGTTATTAGAGAAGGTAGTGACATTGGGCAATGGAGATACATCAGCTCAGCTTTGAACCCTGCCGATTATGCTTCTCGAGGCTTGTCTCCAGACGAATCAGGTAAATGCAAGCTATGGTATTCAGGGCCCGAATTTTTATGGCAGCCGCAGTCCGACTGGCCAGGGACAAAAGACTTACGCAAGACTATTGATACGGATGACCCTGAGGTTAAGGCTTCTGTCAACACTGCTCTCCAGTGTGAAACAGAAAGTCTTGATGTAGTGCTAAGTAGATTCTCGGATTGGAAAAGGGCACGAAAGGTTTTTGGGTGGATTGTCAAATTTGTTTCAAATATAAGATTTTTGGCTTCAAAACGCAAACAGTTGCAAGAGTCAATGAAGACTCAAGACGAAGTTGAATTGGAAATTGCGAAATTAAGGTCCACTGAATCCTCCAAATCCCTGGAACTGACCGTCAGTGATATTGAAAAGGCGGAAAGGTGTATTTTCAAGGGTGTTCAAAGTACACATTTCCCAGAAGAGATGAGGTCTCTTCACACAGGCAAAGGTATAAGGAAATCTAGTTCCATTTTGAAATTTGATCCAATCATCCACGACGAACTTCTGTGTGTAGGAGGACGTCTAAGAAATTCTGACTTAGACTTTAACGAAAGACATCCTATTCTTTTGCCGAAGAAATCTGAGGTTTGTGCTCTACTCATGCAATATGCTCACAAGTCCGTGGGTCACATGGGTCGCAATGCAATGGTCGCATTTCTTCGACAAAGGTATTGGTTAATAGGTGCAAATTCTTTGGCAAAAAACGTTGTTTCAAAGTGCGTAATTTGTCGAAAATACCAAGGAAAAACGTTAGAACAAAAGATGGCAGATCTACCGATTGATCGTTTGACACCGGATCAACCTCCGTTCACAAACACAGGTATAGATTACTTCGGTCCAATAGAAGTAAAGAGAGGTAGGGCAACAGTGAAAAGATATGGAGTTATATTCACTTGTCTGTCATCAAGAGCAGTGCACTTAGAGATGGCTGTGTCTCTGGACACGGATTCCTGTATCAATGCCATAAGACGTTTCATGGCAAGGAGACCGGTGGTGAAACGACTTTTGTCAGATAATGGTACAAATTTTGTTGGGGCACGACGAGAACTAAAAGACGAAATAGAAAAATGGAATCAAGCTCAAATCCACGACACCCTGCTACAACAAGGTGTCGAATGGAAAATGAATCCGCCAGCTGCATCCCACTTTGGCGGAATTTGGGAGAGACTAATCAGAATAGTGAGAAAACTTTTGTATTCCATCATGAAAGAGCAGACCATACATCTAAATGATGATGGTCTTAATACATTATTTTGCGAGATCGAGAACATATTAAACAACAGACCATTGACCGAAATTTCGGACAACCCAAATGATTTAGGGTTTCTTACACCGAACCACTTACTCACGCTATGCCCACAGACCAAATTTGCTCCCGGAATCTTTAATCAAAATGATAACTACGCCCGCCGCAGATGGCGTCAAATACAATATCTAGCAGATATATTTTGGAAAAGATGGAGAAAGGAGTACCTTGCTCTTCTCCAAACACGTCAAAAATGGGAAACATCAAAACAGAATATCAATACAGGTGATAGAGTTTTGATAACAGAGAATGCCCCTCGAAATTCATGGAGCTTAGGCAGGGTCGTAGAAATACATAGAGATCACAAGGGCTTAGTTAGAGTAGTTAAGGTGCAAACCAAGTCAAACATTTTAGAACGCCCCATACACAAATTGTGTCTTATCTTAGAAGGTAATTGAAAATGCTTCAATTATTATCATTATCATTGAAATGTTTGAACTGTAGATATGATTAATGTATGTTACTCGTACTGATTATGTTTATGCTTTAATTGCGATTTAATTGTAATTCGTGTTTATTTCAATATATGAGTAGTTTGGAACAGCAATGAAATGTTTAAAGTTGAATTTGAACACTGTAAATGTATGTAGTGACAATGATGCGTAGCGTCTGGTATATTTCAGTTCAAACTAGGCACTAGCATAGCAGCTTAGATAATGTATAACTTCTGTTTTAAGATTAATGGATCTTGCATGTGTTCCACTTGTGCTGTTACAGTTGTAAATAGTTTAAGCTAACTAGAGCAACATGTACTGCAAATCATAAAGGGCAAAGGAATTCTAAGTGATAATATTATATCTGACCTTTCATAAGATTAAATGCCCAAGAGCATTTAAAGGGGGTGGTGTTACGGCCAGATATGCAACGAATTTTGACCTTGAAAAGTAAACAGTTGTTTATTGTTCTAGAACTAAGTGCATCAACGGATGCAAATCCATCATATGAATAACACTGAAGTTCCTTTAAAAATCAGCTGTTTCTTAGAAAAACATTTCGAAACAAGTTTCCGTGGTTGAGATAAGATGCCGTTTTACTTCCAGGTTTAATTAAAAGTCTATTAATTTTGAATTGTTATTAGTTTCCTGTGTATGACGTTGCCGTTAATACTAAGCGTTTCCATGAAATTCGGAGAAAATGCCGGTATTTTATCCAACCACATCCCCAAAACTGGACCTTTATTTCCACACCCAAAAACACTCATTTCCGACCTCCCACTTTATTGGTAAATTTTTATGATCCTGATTTCCGTTCGATTTCCCATAAATAGCCGTACATCGCTGTTCTGCAGCATATGATATTTGGTACGCATCTGCGTAAAGGCTCTTAATTACAAAGGTGTAATTAAAGGGAAACTTGTGGAAGTTAAGGAATATAAGATCGCATAAAATGTGGTAAGCTGTTTTATGTTAATTCGTGGATTTAAATTGATTGAAGTTAATTCACATTGAGCAAATTGCGCACAAGATTGTATGGTCGATTATGTATACGTAATTAAGATGTGTTTGCCAATATTTCTCTATTGTTAAATGTCAGGTCGGTTAATTGATTATTAATTATTATTAAATGTTGGTTTGTACTAGATGAGAATATTAGACTATGTTTGAAAATGATAATTATTTTGAATTCCACGCGAATAATATTTTGAGATCGAAACGCAATTGAACTTGGTTTATGATTTATTTTTATTTATTTTTAATTTTTTCAGTTAATCGTTGCGTCTTTACGTGATTAAGGAATCACATCAGTGAAGCGCACGCATTACACATAGTGCAATAAAGATATATAAATTCCAAAGACTTTGATTTCCACAAATGGTAATGGTCAACTTCCGGTTTTTGACTTTGACCATGGCCGAGGAGGTCAAGGTCACCGAGGTGCCTCTTACATATCGTGTTTTATAATGGTAATGGTCAACTTCCGGTTTTTTACTTTGACCATGACCAAGGAGGTCAAAGTCACCGAGGTACCTCTTACGTATCGTCGTTTAGGCCCAAAGGTTCGAAAATAAGCTCAAATCGCTCTATCTGTAACCGTTTTCGAGATAGTGACCTACTTCCGGCTTTTTTACATTGACCATGGCTGAGGATGTCAAGGTTATGGTTAAAAATGTGGCTTTCACGGCGTCTAATCACCCTCTATCAGTGAGCCAAATGGGAAAATTCAAACGCTGCAGCCAACTTAACCTTGCGCATGCATGCTGTGATGGCTTTCATTGAGAGTTGGGCGATCAATACACCGAGACTTATAGCATGCCAGCTTATACTACTGCTCTCAGCTTCTTGCCGCCTGTTTCGCTAATTTTTGTTGTTGTTTTTTTTATTGAAAAATTAAGCGATTTTGTAAAAAAAATACAGGAGAATCACTTAGACATACTGAAGTTCATCATATCCAAATTTCATCTTTCTAGCCCTAGCGGCCTCTGACTAGTTCCACGGCCAAACTCGGAAAAACATGCCATAACTGCGGATAAAATGTTCGTACACATTCAATACACTGGGGGATTTTGGCAAATCCCCAAGTATAATAAAATACAGCGCATTTAAAAGCAAAGTAACGGTTGAGAAAAACAGCACATTAGCCGCAGACGTGCTGCACGATAATCTCTGTACTTAGTTGTATTACGAACTATGCGGGCTTGTAAAAAAAACTTCATGTTGATCAAGAAATAATAAGCCGTTCAAAGAAATATTTAACTTTTAATGTTTGTCAAGTGTTGAAGATTTCGCTTGCAAAATGCGGTTCTAGTTTTTGTTTCACACTAGTCTCAATTTCCTCTGTTGCGCAATAATTGCCACTTAATAAACTTTTTTCACATAAATGGTTAAAAGCATTCAACGGACAAAGTCAGCACTAAGGTCATGTCGCTGCAGTAACGCAACTTGTTTGACCACGCCGTCATCAAGGAATTCTTACTCACGCGCGTTTTGTTTGTGGACTGAAGCAGAAAGGCGCGGCGTCACGACGGAAACCGTCTCCTCTCCGGCCACCAATGAAACGGAAAGCAGCGATAGCAGCCTATTCATCGAAGAGAACGCACTCGGGATCATTTTATCCATCTAGAAATGACACAGAACATCAAAGGTTAAGGCTAAGCAACAGCTTTCTTGTAACTAGGGGTTGGAGTGTTGGTCTGGTAATCCCAAGTTCCCAAAGGTACCGGCCCGCTGAGGCTTTCTCCAATCCCTTTTGAAGTTGAACATTTCACTTGCAAAATATGTATCGCGATTTGTTTCTGTACCTCCTACGGCTCTTCTCACAGTTTGTGAGTCAGCACACACCCAGTTCTAAAACTTTACTGAGACGCACACGAATACGAGCTCACTTGGGTCTCGCAACACCAGGTCACAATGTACACGGACCGGGTCCGTGTACATTTCGTCCTTTCAATATTTCACTTCAAATGGAAAATGGAAAAAAATTAAAATTGACCCGTTTTCCATTTTCCATTTTTAATTTAAAACGGAAATTGAAAAACAGGAAACAGCAATTTTCATATTTCATTCAAAATGATAAATGAAAAATTAAGGGTTGCGTTGCAGGTGCTGGTAAGCGACATAAAACAAACAAACGTGATATGATGCAAGTTGCGTCGGTTATGAGTCAAAACATTAATTGTTTCTTGTTTTTCAAGTTTTCCACGAATTTTGCGTTTACTCATAAAAGTTCGCATCAAAGGTCACTTTTGCTTCGCATAAACTCCGAACTCTCTTAACTCGATTTTTAGATGGGTAGCCGGCCTAATTACGAAATACTCGTAGTAACAAGCCAGCTTGGTAAAAGACAAATGAAACAGCGGCCGTGGAACGGAATTTGGTGTGTACAATAACCTCCATGTCATAAGAAAACTAATGCTGAACAACACAGACCAACGTTTGGCCAAGAAATGCCGAGAGATAGCCATGGAAATTCGAGGATGACAGGGGTTGCCCAAGGATTGCCAAGTAATTCCAACGATTGCTTAGACAACAAGTGCCAGTACTTACCCACCCATTTACTCCCCAGCTGTCATTCGCTGCAAGATGAAAGCTGTTTATTGTTGTTTAGAAAAAAATTCGTTCCTGATAACGAAATCCCAGTAGGATAAAGAAACCGATCAAGGAAAAGAGGAGAAATTTTGTTGAGTATCATATTGCTGTAGTTTCTGGTCGTGATATCTGTTGCAGCTGAGAATTGAAGCAAAATCCAGTCCCTGTGGTTAGTGACTTCCTTCTTTTTGCAGTGGTGCCCACGCCTTCTGGCAAATTCTACTTGAACCAAAGGACATAAATTAATTTGCACAGGAGCTGTTAACGCCAAGAGCATCAAAAACAAATTCGGCCGTTAATGGCTGTTACAGCGAAATTTCGTGAGAATAGCTACTTGACCATCGTCACAAGGGTAGGGCTGGCCCACAACATCACTCTGTGATGTCAGGCTGTGAAAAGTGTCGCTGTTGAACCCACACTTTTCTTTTACAATCCGACGGCAACGTGATACCAAAAGCTAACGAGGTGGTTGGTAAAGACACCGGTACAGATTCTTTTAGAGGCGGGGGACTTGTAATATCCCCACTGAAATCACCATCATGCGAAACAAAAATCCTAAGCCTGCAGCTGTGGCCTCAGCATTATAATGGTTAAGCAGTTCACTTACACGGCATACGGCTCCCAATGAACAGTGTTTGAACGATGGTGGCTTCTTAGTCAAATCGATCCAGCAACGGCTGTGATGCAGCTATAATACTTGATTTTGAGATACGAAGCGTGGGCGTCTGCTCCACCGCAGACTATGGAGCGGCTCTAGGGGCGACCCTTTGTAATGCGTCGGGTCAAAATTCCAGGCCAAGACGAGTGCCTTAGTAACTTCATACGAAATCTCAAAATTTATAGAGTGCAGATCCACACACTAGAAGTATATTACTTGCTTGAGGAGGCACATCGCCGCTTTATTTTTAAGGCAGATTTTCTAGAGCAAACACATAAATTATGTTAAGGGCATATTCTCGGAGATATACCTCAAAGCTCAAGCATAGACAAACGAAGGGAAAAAAGAAAATCCTAGTTGGAAAAAATTTTATTTTATGCTCAGTTGTCGCGTTGTGCAAGTACGAGGAGGCAGAAAAGGAGCACAGGCAGTGGCGCTCAGCAGCGACCACCCCACACCCTATTGTTCAGTGGCCAATGCAGCCAAAACAGAATCTTCCTGTGACACGTATTATCTTCACCCCCTTTTATGCCTTTAAGGAGGAAACTAGGCGTCGTCGGGCTACCAAGGGGCTACTAGAAGTAGCCCAGTTGGTTTGAATTCCAAGATTCAGTTGAACCTGAAGTAGAACTGCCTGGGCAGGAAACGTGCAAAGAACTTTCCTCACTGGACCTGAACAAGCTTGAACATCTGCTGTGATCTGGACGCGGAGATGTGTACTTCAGTAGCTTGATTGTTGCTGCGTTGGTAAACAAGTCTATGGTAATAGAACCACACGGAAGCTGTGGATTATCGGTTGAAAGGCTGGGGCTCTTTGCGACGTCACACGGATCATCTTTGTCTGCCAATGCTGTGCCACACTCTACTTGAGTTAACCGAGCGATTTCTTGAATCGCGTCTCTGAATGGCGCATCCTCCGAACTCAAACCGGTTGACGTGGTGGAGACGGTAACGCTGACATTGGGACTTTTCAGGTTCTGGCTCTGGATCGTCTTGAGATTGATCAGCTACCGTGGAGTAGATCGGCACCTATGTATTAAGTTGTATGGTGGTTAAGGGCAAGGTTTGGATGCTGGCGAGTTCCCCTTCTTCGGCCTGGTCAATTGCTGAGACCTGGCTCGTATTAAGTTGCATGGTGGCTAAGGGCAAGGTCTGGATGCTGGAGAGTTCCTCTTCTTCGGTCTGGTGAATTGTTGAGACCTGGCTCGTATTAAGTTGTATGGTGGCTAAGGGCAAGGTTTGGATGCTGGAGAGTTCCTCTTCTTCGGCCTGGTGAATTGTTGAGACCTGGCCCCAAGGGAAAATACCTACTGAATCGTCTTCACTCACCAATACCGTTTCTATTTCAGGGCGACTTTCCATTATCAATAGAGAAGCCACTGGAATCGAGATAAGTAGCGAACTCTGAGTCTAAGCTGTCGGTAGGCGATATTAGTAGCTTAGGCAACTCATTGCGTGGATGACACTGACTCAAGGTTCTTGGTCGTAAGTGTGATTTGCAACTTCGGTAGTTTTGCTTTTCGAGTTGAGTCTTTATGGAAACAAACACCGTAAAATTGAAAGAAGGAGTCGTCGAGATTTCTCCAGTGATGAGAAATTTCAGACTGCGGCGGAAGTCCAGTTGCTTTGCAGATGCAGATGAAGATGTGAACAAGGAGTCAAAAGGTTGGTGGTCCACTCTTACTTGGTCTCTCGCTACTACTTGGACAACATGTTCGAAATAAGAGTTGGCTGCATCATTTTGCAGGACTTCCTAAGTTCTATCCGATGCCAAACGATCACTTCTCCAGCTAAGTCTAGTTCGGCGATTAATTCAGAAAACGCTATGACTTCAGGTTTTTGCTGTCTCTTTTTCACTAACTGAAAATCAGACTCCGCACAAGTATCCAGGCAAATGGGGAAACTAGTAGAGTTTGCCTCTGGCATATTCGAACTTTGACTTTCAGACGTAGACATGGATGACTGCGCATTACACCTATCCCTGCGTTTTAGGTTTCTGAGGCGATTTTCGTATCCCAGCAAACAACCGACGTCTTTTTTGGTTGAAAAAAGGTTGGATTTTGGTCACGACGACTTCACAACCATATTCTAACCTATTACCCTAAAACCAGACTTTATTCCGACGTCGAGGCAACGTCGGTTTTCTGACGTCATTCCGACGTTGCAAAAACGACCAAAAAGCGATGAACATTATTATCGCTCACCGGAAATGGAAGTCATTTTGAAAAAGAGGAAGAAAAAAACGTAATTTTTACATGAAAATTTTAGAATTTTGATGGCGCGTCGGTATTTTTCTTCCTAGATTGCAAAAATTTACATGGAAAATGCTTTCGTATGTATTTCACAACAGCAGTTGAATAATTAATTATCTATTAATTATATAACTCTAGTCAGTTTCAGGTCGGAATCCGACGTCGGTTCCAATTTCATATACAACCTAAAACCGACTTAATTCCGACGTCGGTTGTAGGTCGGAACCCGACGTCATTCTGACGTTGAAAACCCGACGTCGGTTCCATTTCATATACAACCAAAACCGGCACGTCAGTCCGACGTCGGAAACGTCGGGTCACGACGTCGACCCGACGTCATTCTGACGTCTTAATGTTTGCTGGGATGTGTCCCTAATCCGAGAAGAAAGATGGGTACAGAGCAGTTGTCGTTTGCATCTCCTGTAACGGTAGCAAAGCGCGTGTGGCTTGAACGCTGAAGCTGAATGTGTGCACTATGGATCTTGGAGTACAAGCTTAAGGTTAGCCTCGATCATGCTGTAAAAAGCGAAAAAAAAAAACTCTGTACACGTACTGCCGTGACTCAACCCTTTCCAGGCAGCAAGTGAAATCTGCCAAAACTGGCATATTTTTGACAAGATGTATGAATTACCGAAGAAGAATACTCAATGTGAGCCCTCTGTTGTTTCTTGGTACGTCTCGGTTTGCTAACCCAAACAAAATTATCAAGAATGGAGGTTGATAAGGATGATACCAAAAAAAATTGCAAAGGGGCGTACAGACCAAGGTCACACACTAAGGCACAAGATATTCGAACTACTTGACCAAATTTTATCCAAATGCATTGAAGAAAGTCACAGTGGACTGAAACGATTCAAAACACCTGAATGTTGTGTGTGAGCATCAACTTGTGTTGTTTTGTACATCCAGGCACATTCTATAAGAATACGCATACCGTGGTGTAAAAAAAGTGCTAAATCCGAGCTTCTACCAAACCCAATCAATCTAAACTAATAGTAGTGGTGAAGTAGGTTATTAGCTAAACAAATCGTACCTTTACAACTGATTCCCAAGCGAACGTTTTTTGTGAACAAAGAAGGGTGCGTGTTTTCCAAAACGCACGAAAAGGAATGACGTATTGACCTACTTTCAGCTTGCTCCTGATTGACTTATCAGAGTATTCGAACTGCTATGAAACAATGTTGCTTTTATTGCACGTGAATTTAATGAATATGAACGGAAACCTTAAAAGTATAGGTAAGCTAATTCGGAGTTTTTTCCGAAGAAAAATTTGTAACTTTTGGTCGCAAAAACACTTTGCGTAATGGACAAAAACTAGATTGTTGCATTTGCAAATAAAGAGCTCCTTTCTGATTAGTCGAGAGGTGTTTGACAAACTGGACTGTGACGTAGTCAACAAAGCAAGACCGTTACGAGGTCTGGCGTCAGGTAGTTTTGTATTACAAAGTCAGTAGAAAGTGCGTGTTGGGTAAATAACAAATACGTTATATATTCCTAAATATAACATTAAACATTCATTTTACCTAAAAATGTGTGGTTTCGCTCAACATCCAATATCTTTAGAATGCTTGAGAATCGTTAAGAATTCCAAAGTTCCTTTGAAAACGTCGAATACCTGAACAAGATTATGAACTAGCATATAAAACAAGTTCACAAGCTCGAACTGACATTGTTTGTAACGCATAAACGGCACAGAAAGTATGTCCCAGCGGCATTGGGAAGTACCATCAAGACCATGTCGAAAGCCAATGACGCAGTGCGCCTTGTATCAGCGAATTTCTGGATGACTTACAACATGGCACATCCATCCATCCATCCGTCAATCCATCCATCCATCCATCTGTAGCGAAAAACACCTTCATACTTAAATACAACATGTAGAATTTCTGTGGAGTAGAAAGATCATTGAGCATATGGTAAAAGACATGACTAGCACTACCGTGAATGTCTGAACTTCTGAATTGGTTTCCATACCAAGCTGTGTCTTTTGGTCGTCTGCGCTGTATTCTGCAAGAGCTGCAAAAAGAAATATTCAGCGTGTTAACACCGATAAATGTTGTACACGAAGAAGTGGTTGTTCCACATGCAAACTAGTGGGTCAATGTTACAGTAAACATCCGAGGTGGTTGAAGTGTCACTTAACACCTTTGACTTTCACTAAAGCCCTTGACGTGTGCCTCGCGTCCTCATGATAAATAACATTTATACGATCATTATCTAAATTTTAAAGTTGAAACAAGTGCTGTAGGAAAGACATTGTGATTTAGTTGCGACGAAAAACAAGTGAAGGTTATGTTTCACGTTACTTCTATTGATGCTTACCTCTACACATTTGGAGGCCTTGCTATAAAATTCACCGTGAATGAAACCTGAGGCTAGATTAGGGTTAATTGGTCCCCAGGTCGAATCTGGCTGGGATGGTAAGTACGTGACTGGTTTTTTCCAGTTACCTTAGTTCAGCGGATGCAGTGGGTCCCTTGTGTCTTCCCATCGCCCCATTTAAAATTCACAATGATTTGATATGTGGTTGCCACGTTTTCCAGGTTTAATATATATTTGAGTTTTTCAAAAAAAATGATACAATAAAATACGATGTCCCATTGTTACGTCTTCGTTAAAAATTGTCCTTGTTCATATAGATGGCTTGGAACTGCCGCTGAATTGACCCGATGCTTTGGAAGGTTTATTCAATCTTTCTAATGCCCATAACACAGTTGAAATAAGATTCCTAACGATAAATCACAAGATATCATTTCACTAGAGTGAAAGTTTCTTAGTAAGATCCAGTGTGCCACGGCTGAATCCTGCCCTTACTGGTACTGTGATATGGTGTAAGATTAGAGAGAGGTACAACAGCACGGAGCGCATCTATTGAGAGTTACGAAAGATAGAGCAAGGAGACGCAGTTCATATCATTCTAAAGTGAGTGGGAGACTTGTCGCCACACCAAAGAGTGCAAAAAATTAAATTATCCAGAGCAGACTGTATGCTATTTGGGTCGCCCATCAAGAACATTTAATGTGGTAACTGGCCAAAATCACCACGGAAACGCAACACATCCGAATAGCTGGGAGAAAAACAAAAGCAGACGACTCTCAGACTTAGAGAGCGAAGAAATGGTCTGGACATCGGAAGTGGAATCACATGCCCTTCCGCCATGTAACAGAGATGATGCAAAACCACACTCCAGTTTCAGGTTGGAATCACAGGATCCGCGCCCGGAGGCCATGGCGTTGAACACGGCGATTGGCATTCTGGATGCCACCAGATTGAAAGAAGTTTCAGACTAAAGATCCAAATTTAGGGAAAGGCGCTAGATTTTTGCCGTATGCACAGTTTTGCACGTATCGCATATCAACCGTCAGAGAAAATTGTAACAACGGCTTTACGCTTAGAGCCACTCGGGTATCAAAACACGCACTAGCCTGGCTACCGTAGTACGCTCCGAATACAAAGACGCCAAACGCCAAAGATCTCTTTATAGAAGGCATCGGCCTGACAAGGATGACTGTGGAATACCAATTTCACATTCAGGATTGCAAGAGCGAACCACAATAGCTATACACCAACCCATCTGTATAGAATGTCATTTTCACATTTATTACGAAATTATTGAAATGAAGCATTAATTCTTGATCTAATATTTTCTTACATCAAGAATTAAGTCTTTATTTAAAAAAAAACAACATTTTTTGATAGCAAGAATCAATTTTTGCTATCTATATTTCTATTTTTGACATTGCTAAATGTATTCGTGATCGAAGAAAGTAATCTTTATATCAATAAATATTGACAGTCTTATCATTTGTGGAATTTGTTGACCAAATTGACCTTTAATAGACGTCGTGACCAAGAATTGGTTGAACGTCGCCTTTAGGTCGATTACTGAGGTCAAAAAGACATCGTTTTCCAACGTTAGATATTAGTGAGTGACGCTGAATAGACCCCTGGGAAGCAATGTCAAATAAATATCGATAAGGTTGCCCAAAACCATTATCCCGACAACGATTACCATAAGGTGATAATCACTTTAGACAATCATTTACATTATAATAATATTATAATAACTGTCACAAATCTTCGTCAAAGTGACGCTGCCACTGGATTATTCGGTAACTCATTGTGTTCATAACGACAGTTTTCACGAATATGTCTCGTCTCATTTTGGCTTATTTCTAAATAGGCTTGTGACTCCCATTTTCAGTGAGTATTAACATCATTGTCACTTAGTTGTGAGCCCGATATCCACCCGAACACTCGCGTAACGTCGGGCCGACGTCGGAACGGTATAAACCAGGTCTTAAAACGTCGGCATCGGCTTCGATGCATCGGTAATGCATCGGTTATAGGTTGGCAATAGTCGAATTTCCATTTTTTCCCCATTCATCGGAAGTTCATCGGTTACCGACGTTGGCCCGATGATTATTTTCCTCAATTTAATAGATGTTGACAAATATTCATCGGGCCGACATCTTTTTCCGACGAACTTCCTACCAATTGGGAATTTTTTTAAAATATTATATTCATATATTATACGTATTTCTCAATGCATATATTATACATATATTTTAATGCATTGGTTATACGTTGGAAATAGATAAACTTCCGACCAATGGTAAAAATATTGAAACGGATATTGCATGTGTATATTCGATGTATTTAATTATACGTATATTATACATATATTTGTATATGTTGGCCCAACGTCTGACATGGACGGACTTCCGACGGAACAAAACTTGTTTTTGAAAAAAATATTACCGATGTATAACCGACGGGTCCCCGGTTCAAACCCGAGTAAGTACTAGTGTTCAGTTACAATATATTAATATGCTATCTTGTTTTTAATATGCTATGATGTATGTATGAATATGTGAATTATGAATGCTTGGTAAGGGTTCAATGGGTCAGTTCAGGTTAGAAACAATTTTTTTTCAAATGCCCACACGCATTTTTATACGTCTAAAAACACGCATATTTTCTGATTGTCACTTGGTCGGAAATGCGTTGGAAAACCTCGGAAATATGCATTTTATACGCATAAAAATCATCGGAAGTTCGTCGGAAATGCATCGGAATATAAACGTATAACCGACGTATAGCCGACGGTTAGTATCCGACGTCGAAGAATTTGTAGGGATATTTCCGACAGTGGCCCGACCTATTAAAGATATATCGGCCCGATGTATATCCGATGTACGAAGCCGCTATATCTATTATGCGTCGGGCCATAGTTAATCCTATGTGCAACCGATACATCGGCCGACGAAGTTGCCGATATTGCCGATCTAATATAGATGTATTTTAGACGTTACGCGAGTGTTCGGGTAGGCAACGTCGATTTTCCGATGTGTATTCAATGCTTACCAACCACGCTGAAAAGACGACGGGGAAAGTCGCAACCAAACAGGTAAGTCTAAACAATGTTAAGATTTCCACACTTCTTCAGCTTTGGACCAAAGTTTTTAATCCAAGCCCAGGATATCGGGTGTTCGGTCGGATCTCTGCATTGTTCAGCCTCATTTGATTGTTCTAATTATTTTTTTTCACTAATTTTTAATCAAAATATGCGTGTATCTTGGAAGAATTCATGATCGAACTTTTTGAGCTTTGTGTTGCATTTTAATGGATTTAATTGGCAGTCATCGCTGACACTTTACGCGAGCATAGGTATATATGTCTTTTTGTCGATATTGTTTTGCTATTCCGGTTTTAGTAATGGATTGCGTTGTGCTGTAGTACATTATCGAACACGAGTTGCCCCCCCCCCCCTGGAGCCGAGGGTGGGGGTGGGGGTGAGTTTTGGTATCATATTTGTTACCATATGTGTCCAAAAGAAAGAAATGCGGTAAAAGGGTGGTAATTCTGAGGCCAGACTTGGTCCGGGCTGAGTAACATATTTCGTTAAAAGGAGAAATAATTTTTGCTCAGTATTCTGCGTTTCCCAAAAAGGGGGGTTATTTTGGAATTTCACCGTGTTTATTTAAAAATAGGGTATTATTTTAAACTTAGCGCTCTTCATTTAGGGGTCCTTTTAAACAGTCATGCACACTAATGTAACGATTTGGCACGGGAGTGCTCCCCGGAAGTTGCCCCTTTTACTTGATCTAGTATTACGAGTTCTAGAACAAAATTACAACTACCTACGAAAACATATTATTAACACCTGTTCGAGTGTCCTGGATACGTAAACTCCTGTGAAGTATGCTACTTATTTCGCTAAGTAAAACAAACTACTTACATTATAGGCTTTATCAAAGAATAAAGATAAGCCTTCAAAGTCAGCGCAGTTTGGTCTCTGAGAACCAAGTTGTCTTTATACGATTCACCATTAAGGAGAGAGCATTCTGATAGCTTCTTAGCTGGGAATGTGTTTCCTGAAGGTGGAGGGGGTCTAAACTAACCCAAAATAAAGTAGCGAAAGTGACGATAGTATATACCGACCACTAAACACATTTTCATTGAAAAACAATGATTTTTTCTAACTTCTTCAGATACTAACATCTAGAAAACTTCAAGCACATGTAGTTTTCTGCCTGAGAAACGAGTGACTACGTCACGAGCCTTTTTCTCACCAGGAAACCATCTGTGCGAGAAGTTCCAGATGGACACAGTTCAGGTCACAAAAGAAATTCTAAGGTAGGGATTGGGACGCGTCAACAGATATATGAACGATGCTTTTGTTCACGCCTCCTTTCATCAGTCTGCCTGGAAGTATCTCTGTTTCCAAATAGGGTAAAACGCGTCTGGTTCGAAGCACTTCCCTTCGGCCTATTCACAGCCTCCATGTGTTATCGAAGGTTCTGAAAGTCCTGAGTCATGGGCTCGTCTGCAGGGTATGCGAAAGGTCTAGCACCTAGATGATTGGTTTCTGGCTCACTGCTCACTGAGACAACCCATGGTTAGAGAATACAGTTGGTCAAGAAGGCTTTTCAAGTAGATCTTATAGTAAATCTTCTCAAGTCCGAATTTTTGACTCTCAAGCAGGACTTTGTTTTCCCACAGCAACAGAAATTTTCAGGGAAGGTTTCCTGTCATTGACATATATTGACACAATGTAACGCTCTAAGGATCGGCTGTGTCATTAAACCAATAATATAACTAACTCAGGGAAGGTCCGCAAAATCCAGACTGAGGAATCACAAACTACATTATCCCTCCTACTCAGGTGGTACAACCCAGAGGTCATAAACCGCTAATCTAGATAGGTGGAGAATTCATTGGCTAGGTTAAATGTGGAGAGGAAATGGTCCGCCCCCTTCGCAGTTATCATATCAATTGCTCTGAGTGATTCCGATAGCTCTAAGCATGCTATCTAAATAACTCAGAGACAAGAGCGTTCTAGTATTTCTAGACAGCGCCGCAGAAGTGCAGTGGCGTACCTGAACAAGCGGGGACCCAGCAAACAACCGACGTCTTTTTTGGTTGAAAAAGGTTGGATTTTGGTCGCGACGACTTCACAACCATATTCTGACCTATTACCCCAAAACCCGACTTTATTCCGACGTCGAGGCGACGTCGTTTTTCCTGACGTCATTCCGACGTTGCAAAAACGACCAAAAAGCGATGAACATTATTATCGCTCACCGGAAATAGAAGTCATTTTGAAAAAGAGGAAGAGAAAACGTAATTTTTGCATGAAAATTTTAGAATTTTGATGGCGCGTCGGTATTTTTCTTCCTAGATTGTAAAAATGTACATGGAAAATGCTTTCGTATGTATTTCACAACAGCAGTTGAATGATTAATTATCTATTAATTATATAACTCTAGCCAGTTTCAGGTCGGAATCCGACGTCGGTTCCAATTCCATATACAACCTAAAACCGACTTAATTCCGACGTCGGATTTAGGTCAGAACCCGACGTCATTCTGACGTTGAAAACCCGACGTCGGTTCCATTTCATATACAACCAAAACCGGCACGTCAGTCCGACGTCGGAAACGTCGGGTCACGACGCCGACCCGACGTCATTCTGACGTCTTAATGTTTGCTGGGGAGGAACCAGGTCACCCAGCTGTCGGTCCTAACTTTGCACATTCTGTGATTTGCTCGCCAATGTCACATTGTTATCACTGCCCATCATCTGGCAGGGAAACTCATTGTGCCGACAGAACTGAACAAGTCAGGTCATTCACACGGAGGGATGTCTAGTCCGATTGTCCTTTGTGTGAATTGTTAATCCCAACAGGTTTATTTTCCCCTTGTCCGGATCGAACAGTCTGAACAGTAGAGCTCTCAATTGCCCGTGGTCGACTCAAGAAAAGCTTTATGCCTTTCCCCCACATGCAGTTGTCGGGGAATTTTATCACTTTTTTTAGTTTAAATTCAATCATTATTTGAGTTTAAAGAGTCGAATTTTTGCTGGATTTTTGGGAAAAAAATTCGTCCTAAACTTTACGCTTTTTCACAGGCTATGAAGTCCAGCGGAAGCATTCAGCCCGATTTAATTCTCATAACGTGGTCAAAGCTGCTTTTGAGCATTTCAGAAGCAATTCTCTGCAGTGACAACAGTTTATTTTGCAAAAATATTTCTCAAAACTATTGTCCGGATGGGAAAACCATCCAAAAGTGGATAATGTAAATTGCGCTTTTACGCGTAAAACTCCTTTTACGATATAAAACTAGTTTTACTTGATCATCATAGTTATCTGTTCTGTACAAATCAACCAGATAAAAAACGGTCTATCCAATTGGAAAGCGTTTCGTTAGAGTACCAAGACACACCTATATTCTGAACATACAGTTTACAATTTCAAAAAGAAGGAATTAGTGAAAAATACAAAAACAATGCTTTTACTTCGCAAAAGCTTTGAATTCGCTTATCTCCACTTTTAGATGGGTTTCCCTTTAGGTTTTAACCTTTCACGCAAATAAAAACAAACTTTTTGTGCCTGCAGAATAGCCTATCCCGCCATCCATCCATCAACCAACCAAAATGAGGGAATCCTCTGGTATTTCGTCATGATTGACAACGGGCATTCCCTTTAAGCGTGTGTTTGAAAACACACGCCATTCTGTGTGCTCCGCGAATTTTTTCGTTGGGGAACTAGTGGAAAGGTGCGGTTTTGCCTTTTATTTAGTATATTTAACTAATAATGGACTTCTTTATCATTCTCGGGAAGTTGGATAAATTTGGTTCAGTTTCGAGGCAAATACAGCACTTGTACTTCGGTCCGGCAGAATTTGAGTTTGCACGCAGCGGCGACACGTCGATAGTCCCGAGAAGTGCGCCTCTTTTTCTCCACCAGAAGCTGTAGGATCGAGTGGCGACATCCACTGGTTCAAGCACGCACCCTCAGGAGTTGTTTCGGGTCTTTGCAGTCCTCATTGCCTGCTTAGACTCTAAGCTTTTACGGCTTACCGTGCCATGGCAGAAATGGCCGGCTTTTGCCAATGCTTACACTCCAACAGGACTTGTTCTTTCTTGTATCTGCAAGCTCTGCAAGATAGAATTTTGTCCGGGCGAAAAAAGCTGTTTTTAGACGTCTTTTCGAGCTTGTGGCACCCCTGGGGCCGCGCGTCCGTTAGGGGTCTCCAAACAGGCATAGTCCCTCCGTAGGCCCCCTTTAGGGTCCATGGCAACGGCCCACATGACCGCAGGGACCGTAGTCCATGTATTCCCAGGCCGGTGACTACAGGCCTACGGGACGTCCCATGCCTCCGCATGGGATCATGTCCCCATGGGTCACATGGAACTATGGGTCTCATGGGAACAGGGGTCCGTAAGGTACCTTGGGACTATGGGTTCATGATCCCATAGGGACACAGGGCCCTTATGGGAACATGGTCTCATATAGGAGCATGGGACTGTGGGTTCTATGGGAATATGGTCCCATAGCGTTACCGCCCAGAAATACGAGTTTTTCGCCCGTATTCATCTTAATTATCAGCATTTCGATTATTTTAGATGATGTATTTCAATATAAGCACTGCATATCACTAAGAACGATAGTCTAAGCGTTATTCTATCTGTTGCCTTGTGTTTCTGATGCAATCTTTTATGGTCTCTTCGTTCTGCTTACTTTTCAGACATGACACAGGCCACCCTACGGTCAAACAAGAAGGAGTTGCCGTGTTCACACCCGCCTACCTTACTCAATCCCCATTCAGTGTGCGATCGCTGCAGAAGAGATCGGGGTCTGGCGTTGTGTGTGGAAACAAATACCTGCCCTGAGTGTGAGCAGTTATCCCACAGAGAGTGGCGTGCAATTTACAGGAACAGGGCAAAGAACGACCGTAGAAGGAGTAGACGCAAAGCCCCCTCCCTTTTCTCTCACCGGACTATACCTCTAGCTCAATGGAAAAGGCGAGTTCAGTGATCCTTCAACAGGTGTCGACCCCCATCCGTCTGGATACCAGTGCAGAGTCGGATACAGCGGGCACTAAGCGCAAGCGTAAAAAGTCAAAGACATCTAGGGCCTTTTCAGAAAGAGTGGCTGAACTGGATATATTAGGTGGCGACGAACGCGCGGCTTTACGTAACGCCTGGTCCGCTGACCGACAGGACTCTGGGAAGGAAGGGTCAGGATCCGAGAAAAAACTTTACCCCGCGGAAGGGCAAGTAACGGTTGTGCATACCGCCACGGGCTCTGCCTTCACGTCTACCCCGGGTCAACTGGGCATACCAGCTCCAGAGGATTTGTTCCCCCAGCTAGGTCCGCCAATTGTGCCCCCCTCCACGGGTGACTCAGTGAACTTGTCGGCGATACTGGCTTTACAGACTCAACTTCAACGCCAGATCCAAGACTTGCAATGCTCAATTAAAGAACAAGAGGAAAAAGGGACCTCCAGCAGAAAGCGTACATCGTCGGCCACGGTCTCTCTGCCTCCACCGGAACCACTTCCCTTAGCGTCCACTTCCCACGAACCACCCGCCATGGGTTTAGTCCGGGACCGTGAGACGGAGGACCCCAGTGAGGAGGACTCTTCGGGTATTCCACCGTCGAAGCAAGTTTCCAAGCTGGTGGGAGAAGAGGACGACGACCTACTTCAAGCGCACACCTCCCCCATAACATCTATTCCCTCTAACAGAGAGAGGGAGATCTATACACCCTCGGGGGAAGTACTCACCCAGCATCCCATGAACACCCTGCAGCAGGGTGAAGAGGAGCAAGAGGGGGGAGAGTCCGATGAGGAAGAGACCGGAGATGTTCCCCAAGAGCTCTCAGCACCGACTCACTTCCACTTACCCCTACGGGAAATGGACTCTGTACGTTCCCCAGGTCGCGGTCAACGTCTATGGCACGACCCAGCGGCAGCAGGCCGTCGCCCGATCAGGACCCCGTCTCCTCCCGATCTCTCATCTCCGGGGGAAGAGGGAGCTCCCTCCGTGACGTCATCGTCCCTAGCTCCGGAAGACGTCCCGTTTAGAGATGGCATACAGGAAATAGCCCGCCTTGCTAACGTTACCTGTGGCACCCCATGCCTGGAAAGGGATGACCCCCCCCCCATTCGGATGACATCCCAGACATCTCTACCCCACCACGATTCATTCATTGCCTTATCAACGAGTGAGGGCATCGCGAACGCAGTGGTAGTACGGTCAAACGAGTTCAAAAAGATGGATGCCAGTGAGGGCCGCACGTTATCGCGATTTCATGCCTCAAAGCACTGCTCCGTATGTCCAGGCCCATACCGTACCTCGGAGGATCAGATACCGATGGAGTCACTGGATCAGCCATCCAAGAGAACAGTGTGGATGCCGTCAGTTCGTGCGGACTCAGACATTCCGTTAGTAGAAAAAGACGCCAGGAACATTGAGTCGTCGGCCCGTCAAGTTTTAAACATTATGTCCTTTCAGGACCACACTCTGAAAGCACTACGAGCGAGATGGGATAACCTTCGGCTCAGTGACCCAGTGTCCTCTAAGCTTTTGGAATGACTGGTTCTGGCCACCCGTGACGTCGTAAAAATCTCTACCTTCCTAATGACGTCAATGGTATTCTTAAGACGGGACGCCTTCCTCCAGCACTGCTGGTCAAGCGTCAAAGGGCTTCGTGACTTAAGACACACGCCTATCCTGGGCGAGAAAGAACTGTTCCCCCCAGCAGAGGTGGAGAGAGTAAACCAAGAAAGTCGATCGTTGTCGCAAGACTTCGCTTTGATGTCAAGGATGTCGCGTGCCTCGTTCCGCCAACCAGCAAAGCGCAAGAAGCAACGTCAGTCCTCTGCGGATCACCCCCGGCCCAACTCCCAGGTGCAGTCCCCGCCGCCGAAGAGGCCCAAGCACTCGGGAGACAACAAGCCAGAGGGTCAGCATACCCAGCAGCACAGGTAGCAGCCAACCAAAGTACCGCTCAGAGACGAGGGACTCGTCTCTTGGCGATACTTTTTCTGGCTTAAACGATCTAAAAGAACTACCGTCTTGCGACACATCCTTGCCCGTAGGCGGAAGGCTAGGCAAGTTCTGGCAAGCTTGGGCGGAGTTAGGGGCTTCCCGGAGAATAGTCCGGTGGCTCAAGAACGGCTACCCCCTCCCCTTCAAGAAGGGCCCGAGGGGACTCAAGCCAACTATTCCCCTAACACTCCAAGCTCCAGGCAACCTGGCCACCGCTTATCAACAGGGATCAGAAAAAGACTTAGCCCTGAAAGAAATGCTAAAAGACTTACAAGCAAAACAGGCTATAGAGGAAATGCCAGAAGGGCAGGTAGGCTTCTTCAGCCGTGTCTTTCTGGTACCCAAAAAGTCAGGGGGATGGCGACTAGTGATAGATCTATCTTCCCTCAACCAATCCCTGTAAGTAACCTCCTTCCAGATGGACACGGCACAGGTTATAAAAGCAATGTTACGGGAAGAAATGTGGGGCACATCGATAGATCTATCCGACGCCTACCTACATGTTCCCCTACACCACTCGGCCAGGAAGTACCTATGTTTCCAAGTAAATCGAAAGCGTTTCTGGTTTCTGACACTCCCTTTCGGCCTCTCTTCAGCCCCGTACGTCTTTTCAAAGATGATGCGGGTCCTAAAGGCATGGGCACGTCTCCAAGGAATGCTAGTGTTCCAATACTTAGACGATTGGTTCCTAGCACATACTCGACCGGACATAGCCCATCACCAGACAACCCAACTGGTCAAAAGGCGATACAGGTAGGTCTTGTGGTAAATCTAGTCAAATCAGAATTGACCCCAAAACAAGACATCATCTTCTTGGGGGAACGATGGGACAGCCCGAGCATTCCCCACAACAGTCAGACAGCAGAGAATTTCTCGGTTTATCCGGAACATTTCTGCCAACCAAAAGGTAAGGGTACAGGCTATGGAGTCACTACTAGGTCTGTTAGCAGCAACCGAGAAGACGGTTCCATTAGGCCGCTTACATTACAGACAATTCCAGGCACAGGTAAGACAAGCCCTAACGAAGGGACGGTCTCCCAAAGCCACTATGACAGTGTCCCCTTCCGCATTCTCCCTTCTCCAATGGTGGTGCGACCCGGTTACCATGAACGAGGGAGTTCCCTTTCATGCCCCTCCCATGGATATAGAGCTCCAAACGGACGCTTCCAGGGAAGGGTGGGGAATTCACTGTCAGGGTCAAATGTGGAGAGGAAAATGGCCAGCAACGTTTTGCAGATACCATATCAACTGGCTGGAACTCCGAGTGGTATGGATAGCTCTGAACAAGCTATCGAACCATCTCGAGGGCAAGAGTGTCAGAGTCCTTCTGGACAACTCTACAGCAGTGGCGTATCTGAACAAGCAAGGTGGAACCAAATCCTCTCAACTATCGACCCTGACTTCTCAGATCCTTCTTCTGGCACGGGAACGCAAAATCTCCATTGTAGCACGCCATCTGTCAGGGAAGCTAAACGTACTGGCCGATTTGGCGTCCAGGGCGGGCCAAGTCATCCACACAGAGTGGTGCCTAGCCCAGTCATCCTTCCGTTGGGTGACACGGGAATCCCTATGGGGCCCCCCGACGTTAGATCTATTCGCCAATGCGTTGACAACCCAGCTACCCAGGTTTGTATCACCATGCCAGGATCAAGCAGCCTGGGCAGTAGATGCTTTAAAGTGCCCATGGCCTCTGCAGGAAGTACTCTATGCCTTCCCTCCCCTGGCCATTCTGCTACAGGTCTTGCAAAGGATAATAGAACTGAGACCCCCAGCGCTGTTACTAATAGCCCCGTTGTCCCCAGAGGCTCCGTGGTTTACCCTTCTTCTACGGTGCAAGGTGATCAAGTCCATCCCGATACCTTGTCACAGGGAACTATTATCCCAACCCCATTGGCGGCACTTCCACCCGTCCCCACAGCTAATGAACCTACACCTGTGGTGCCTAACCAATCCTACCTAGAGAAAAAAGGTTTTTCCAAGCAGGTAGTGGAAAAGATGGTAAACAATCATAAGCAATCCACAGCGAAAGTTTATAGGTCACAGTGGAACAAGTTTTCCGCTTGGTGCGCTACCTCTAAGCTAGACCCCTTCCAGGCGACACCACCAGTTGTAGCAGATTTTTTGGACCATCTTTTCACGCAAGGTCAGCTGAAGGCGGGATCGATAGAAGGTTATCGAGCCGCCATTGGTTCTAGACTGAAGGCATCTACTGGATATGACCCGGGTGAGGATACGGCCTTGTCACAGTTAATTAGACATTTCAAGGTAAATTCTCCTCCCCTACAGTCCAATGTGGCCCAATGGGATTTGTCACTGGTATTACGTTATTTGCAGTGCCCAGAGAATTTCGCGGAACAAAACATTTCCGCAAAAGACGCCACGGTAAGATTCACTTTCCTGTTAGCCTTAGCATCTGGTAAGAGGAGAGGCGAAATCCATGCGTTGGACAGGGAGATAATAAAGGAAAATGGGGAGTGGAATAGAGTATTCCTTACTCCCAGAGCTGGTTTCATGGGTAAGACACATATTGTTTCCCAAGGCCGGGGCACCTTTGACCATATTGCCCTCCCGGCCCTTCAAGGGGAACAACTGTCTGAGGATCGCGTTTCTTTGTGCCCGGTCAAAGCACTACGTTAATACCTTTTGATTTCAGAAACCTATCGCTCAGAAAATCAAAAAACCCTCATTATCTCATTCATACCGAAATTTAACAAAGACCTTTCTAAACAGACTATCTCAAACTATATTAAAAAGGTCGTTTTGGCAGCTTATGAACGGGCACAGACCGATACGGACCTACAAAACGAATGTAAAGTCAAAGCCCATCATGTCCGCCAGAAAGCAAATTCCCTCAGGGCTCTCCGTAATGTGTCTTTGGTAGATATACTTAAAACAGGTTGTTGGTCCTCTCCCAACTCATTCGTTAAGTATTTCCTTAAAGACTTTTCGCAGAACGAGTTGTCGGGTCTTTACTCTTTAGGCCCCTTCATTGCTGCGGAAACCATCATTACGAATCCTTCTGCTCTTGTTTCAGACAATCCGCTCCAAAACTGAAAGGCAAGGGCAAGCAAAAAGGGGGATTTCCCAAGGGACACAACAACGGGTTCAAGGGCAAGAAGCAGTGACGCTGCCAGACCTTGTTATCGTACCTCGAGTACCGTTAAGCAAGTGTTTTTAATTCACCACGGAACTGATTTTTTCACTTGCATGGACGTTAATTTTAAACTCTAGAATGTTTCCAGTTTAAAGGTATTTTAGCTTGTGCAGGCAGGGTCATCATGGTCCTAATACCCAGCTACCTGCCATCATCCTCTTTTCGGACCCTAAGGTCAGAAAAAAGGGGGGGCGGTACGTGCACGGTACCTACGGTTCCCGTGGTCCCGTACCACCTCCGGTAACTAGGGGATCGGTCCATGATGACCATGCCCATTGTTCCCATGGGCCCGTAATTGGCCCAAGACACGGGAATTCATATTATAGTGGAAGTTTTTCACTTTTTAAGTTTAGATTCTATCAGTATTAGTATCTAAAAGATTATCTAGTCGTATTTTGTAGGTTTTGCGGGAAAAACCTTCAATTTATATTGTGTTCTTTGCTTCGGGCATTTGGGCCTTATCATTTTGCCTTAGCTTAACGTCATTTCAGCAGGCGCACTCCCTAGCAGTATTAAGTTTATTTACGTAAATCTCCGAGATTTACGATCGTATTGTCAAAGTATCGACGGTTTGAAATTATTTCTGGTAACCTCGATGTTGAGAGTGTGAGGTTGGGACCCATCCAGTGGGCGGAAGGAGGGGGATGGCAATAACCACTCTTATGTATTTGATGCACTTGACTTACATGTGTCAGATCTCGACATTTTGTTCCCATGGGGTCATATCCCACAGTGATTGTTATGGGACTGGGAGTGTTCCCCCCCATCCCAGAGTTTTGGAAAACATTAAAAAAGTGGAACGTAGTTAGCATTTTTATTCAGTCTTCAACTACGGTTCATCTTTACATTTTCCGATGAGTTTTACGTATCTAGTAAAATTCGCAACCTTTTTGTGAAGCAGTACAGAATGGCAGGCTCCCCTGCTCCGGACTCAAGTCCCATCTAAAAGTGGAGATAAGCGAATTCAAAGCTTTTGCGAAGTAAAACTAACGTTTTATTTCGTAAAACGTGCTCCACTTTAGCCTACTCTCCCTCCCATCCACCCTCAACTAGCCTGGGTGCGTTTTCAACCACCGAGTGGGGCTTAAAGGGAATGCCCATTGTCAATCATGACGAAATACCAGAGGATTCCCTCATTTTGATTGGTTGATGGATGGATGGCGGGATAGGCTATTCTACAGGCACAAAAAGTTTGTTTTTATTTGCGTGAAAGGTTAAAACCTAAAGGAAAACCCATCTAAAAGTGGAGAACGCGAATTGCGCTTTTACTCGTAAAAGCACGTTTTACGAAATAAAACGTTAGATTAAAATCGAGCCAATAAGTAGCGCTTGCCCAGTTAGCATAATTTTTCGTCCCAAGTATAAAACGCGTTGTTATTAGATGGGATTTACATGGGAACGTGGGACGTTGGCATGGCCACATGGAAAACATGTGTAATATACGTGTAATATACGTGTGATTTCCGTATAAACTCTACATATAATATACATAGGCTTTCCCAGGTATAAATTGCACGGGTAGATACACGCGTAAACTGCATGGTTTTTCCTGCGTAATGCCCACCGTGGAAATTTCCCTGTATAATACATGTAGAATTACCGAAAACAGCCGCCATGGAGCGATAATATATTTAAATTTTGCTAAATTCTGCATATTGTGGTGGAGGGCTGCCTTTTTTCTAAGTATTATAGAAAGTTAGACATGGAAATACCAATTTCACAAAAATTTTTATGCTTAAAATTCTTTTAAGGAGTACTTTATAACTGCACTATAGTTATAAAGGTTCATGTCTGTATATTCGATGGAGTTATCGTGTATGCCCAGGGTGGGTCGTCCCTTTAAAAGTCCATGCTTAATATGCGTGGGAATTCCCACATATAAAATGCATGGAAACATGTGCGTATAAAATGCATGGGTATTCCCGAACAAAACACACATTATTTATGCGTGGGTACGTGGGAATACCCACATGTATTATGCATAGTTCCCATGTGGGACTGCTATCTGGGTGAATGAATTCATCTTTTATCCCCGTTCATTTGCCAAATAAATGCTCCGCTTACTTTTTGCTTTAGGAACATTCCTTCTTTTAACCAAAGTGAAATCAAGGGGCATAGATTCTAACTAGCTTTAGCAGAACTGCAATTAGTGTGAGAACACATGACCCAAATAATTTTGATGGATGTTACACGGTCTGATGCATAGCAACCTGTTAAATCAATGCAAATTATATGAAAATTTACAAGGAAATTATATTCTTCATACTTTGATTATCTTCGGGGATGTGGATTTTTACACTGCATTAGCAGTGTCTCTTGAAAATGCCTGCGAGGTAGCTGCCTGTATTTCTGAGAATTAGGGTTAGTCTATTAAATCTCTTACAGGATCATCAGAATAAAGCTTTTGTAAAAACTAACCATTCACCACCTGTGTAACAGTCTACCCCGGCCTCGTACATTTTGAGTAGAGTATAAAAGACATTTCTGGACACCATTGGTATGAAAGTATGAAGGACATTTCCGGACACCATTGGAAAATGTATGGACGAGACTTTTGGACGGTCCGGCTAGAAGTCCATGGACTTTCTAGCCGGTCCAGAAGTCCCATGAGACTTCTGACCGGTCCCCACAGGGATGATAAAAGTCCCATTTTATGCTTCTTGGCAGTGCATTTTTTATTTCACAACCAATACATCAGAAGTCATACATCATCAGTTGTATAACAACACAACAACAACAAGAATTTAGTCTTGGAAAGATTTTATCCCGCAGAGTTAGCTAATGCTTCTTGCAAAAGGCATCACTGAGAAACGTGGTTATTGCGGTGTCCATCGCTGTGAACTGTATGTGGAGAATGAGACCATAGCGCTGCACATATATATGGGGACAGTTCTATATAGTTCAGGTTAGTGCTCAACAGAACTTTACCTTTAATGAAGGGTAATTGATTGTTACGATTTCACCACTGAACGTTAAGCTGTGTTTATAATGTTTGGCAAGAACTTGAAACTTTGTTTTGAAGTAAATAACAAGTTTACAAGTGCTAGAAGATCTTACTATAAAATTTATTGAACCTGGTGAACGCTGTATACGGTTTCAACAGTGTGATAAGCTTACTGAAGGCTACAACTTCATGTGCTGCGTAAGACATTGGATGTACTGCAACAAAAGCCAAAAACCCTTCAAGTTCAACACTGATCAACAAGTTCGCACTTCACAATGAAATATATATTTCAAAGGGATTACCATATAAAATGGACACAAGTAGTGTTCATTGCCACAAGTCGTTGTTAGAAGCAACTAATACACTTGTATACTGTCAAATACTTCTTAGACAAGACATTGATAGTAATTTCAATGAAGAAGAATTACAAGCTGCCACAAAAGACTTTCAATCTGTGTGCAGAAGTGAAAAAGTTTGAGAACACGAAAAAAGACGAGATGTGAAAAAATTATTTGTCACGTGGTTAGGCTGGCCAAATAAATTTAATAATTGGCTAAGGGAATCCGACATTCAGGCGATATGAAACACCCATTACATGTCTGGTTTCTGGACAAACAGGTGGTGGAAAAGCATCTCTTGTGGAAGTGCTCATTAAGTAAAAAGTCATTCAACCATTTCTCAAAAATATTTTATGGTTCCATGCTGCGGTTTAGCTCTTGTAAAAAGACATCAAAGGAGTGATATTTCATCAAGGTATTCCAGAGGATATCGAAAAACGCTTGAATCCAAAACAGAATAACTTAGTAATATTAGTTTAAATGCACATTACATTATTCTCTTTAATACCCAAGATATAGTCAGCAGATCAGTACATTAGCTCAGCAAATGTATCCAGAGAAATTTCGGTTTTTAATTGAAGCATATCAAGATGCTACAAGCAAAGCTCATGGTTATTTATTTATTGATTTGAAACCAAAGGCAAAAGATAAGTTACGCGTTCGCACAGAAATTCTACCATGTGATACATATCACGTTTGTGTGAATAGAATAGTGTATGAAGAAGTACAATAGTTTGATATTAAACATCAAGATGTCCTAACAAATTCAAGCGAATCAACTATGTCTTAATTTATTAGCATGTAGCAGTGCTAAGCGACGTAAATTCTTATTGAAACAAGCAACAAACGATTAATTGCCTAGTTTGTTTGAAATATATTTGAATATATTGCATGGGCACTTACCATTAAATCCACATATGTATAAAAATTAAAGCGTGGACAACAAACCATTCGACAACTGGCGGATAAGAAAATTTTCCTCAAGCCCAAAAAGAAGCTGATTAATCAGAAAGTGTATTTATGGGAACAATTGCAGGAATTGTGCTTTCATTATTAGCTCAATTGTTATTAAAAATGAAGCATGCAATGAAAATGATCCTTATTCCTGAATCAGAATATAGAAAATTATTAGCAAGTCAACCTTCAAATGATGGTATTAAAGCTAAAATGAACAACTTTTTTTTTTAAAAAGCAGCAAAATTGTGAAATTGCAACGGAAAATGTATCGGCAAACAGATCCAGTAGGGGTTGTCATAGTTGGCGCCGCGGTGATTGCTTTACCAGCTACCTAAACTGTTTGAATGATCATGTCTGCTATGGAGGCCAAGTCGACGAATGACGGATATTTTTGTCCGAAAGCATCTGTCAATATTGACCAGATGCTTTCGGACAAACAGCAGGTTCTCGGTGATAAGTGGAGTTAATTGGGTGGACCTGCTATCTGCCTGCTTGTTGAGGTAGGCTACTACTGTGGATTTGACTTATGAAACGAGAATCCTACTGCCATCAAGTAGATGGAATAGTCTGCTCAAGGCTGTCCAAACTTCACTGAGTTCCAGCAAATTGATGTGGTGCCACTTGAGCGACGGAGGTCACGTCCGTTGCCACGCCTTGTCCTGAAAGTGAATTCCATAAACCGCCAGAGATGTATGGGTCTGGAAATCTATCTCTGAGGGTAGGAGATCAACGGTTCTCGTGCGACTGACATTGAGGCCTCGGGGTACTGATCTCGCCTTAAGACTAACATTGCCTGCCTTCAGAAAGGTCTATAGTGAAGACGGCCCAGACAGCAGGATAGACTTTCAAGCGATGGATCAGCATTCGGTCTGCCAGCTGCAAAGAGGAGGTGCTTACAACTAACAGATCAGCATTGTATTGTGTTGCATTGTATTGTTCTTTAGATCCCTTTCAACTGCTATGGTCATGTCGAGATTCTCCGGCCACATTATACGGAAATGTGGCATTCCAGTCCTCTTTCTAACCCTTACATGTGGAGTGCCTTACAGGGTAGCAAGGAGGAGTCCCAATTTTAAATTCTTAGGTATGGCTCGACCGGAATTTGAACCCAAGATCTTCCAATCTCGAGGCGGACACTCTAACCACCAGGCCCACCGAGACAGATCAGTGGTGATTCCATCGCTTGAAGGCTTATCGTGCTGTCTGGCTGGATTACTTGCATTGTTTGATAAAGGTTCTGTTGGCGGTGTGTGAGATAACCACCTGCCGCAGTTAAGTCCCATCTCTCCCGTGTGAAGGTTACGTCTTGATTTGGGGTCAATTCTGAATTCAATAGATTTACAGTAGGCTCACCTGAAAGGTTTTTATCAGTTCCCAAACCCCTTGCCATTTGGGGAATCTGAAAAACTCGGCTGAAGAACTCTGCCTGGTTTTCTGGTATTTCTCCTTTCTTCAATTTCTTTCATTGTCTACTAAAAGATTGCATCCTTTTATTGGGTGATAGGACGTAGTAAGTAAACTGTCTTGGGCTTAGGAGTGGAGAGGATGGACAGCTTCTGATCAGGTCGCCCTTAGCAAGCTGGCATCGTTAAGTTTTTCAATAACCCCGACTTCAGAGCCTTGAGTGAGTGGCCTAACACGACATGATGTAAAGTGTGTGACGGTCCGACACCTCAATGACTTTTGCAAGTCTGGTGGAAAGTCTGAATCCATACGAACCGACGATATCTACGCCGTACATTCTCAGTCTGCTTTAAATTTTCCAACTGCACTAGCTTATCGGAGCAGTATGGATCTGGGCGGGTATAGACGATGTCTTTATAGATGCAAACGAAACCACGTACGTCTTTCTGGTGCGCCCAGAACTTCCTAGAGCGGATTGTGGTGGCACTGTCTATGCCCTCGCTTGCCGCCAAAGCTGCAAATGTGTTCTGTTGTGCCGGAACGTTCTGTGATGTTATACGTGTAGGGGTCAACCTTATCTAGAATAGGAGAAACACAAGACCTACTCTAACCAGGCAATTTTCTAAATTACATCTCTGAATGGCGCTTCCTCTGGAGCAACAGAAATCGGAAGGTTAAGGAGTGCAGATATGACATCTCCCGCCGCCGCTAGATCTCTTCAGAAACGTTCACAAAGTTTGTTTTTCCATTAGGATCGAGGTAGTGGGCCTAGGAGAGCTCCTCTTCCTCAGGTGCTCCACAAGGAGATCTGAACTGTAGGAATGGGAGTTAAGTAAGGTCAACCCCACCCTTTCCATGACGTGTGGTTGGGTGTGGTGGGAGTGCGCTAGGTAGCGAGACTGCTGTCGGTGCAGGGATTGCCTTAGTGGCTGGGAGGGGGAGTGATTATGGTTGAGGGCTTTTGCTTTCTTGCAGAATCTTTAGCCTGGACTGCTTTATGCAAATCTTTGAGCAATGTTGATCCCGCCGAGTAATGTTAACTTAGGTAGTAATGTTAATCACGTCCGGCGGTAACACGGAAATCTTCAACTCATCTGTGGATGGGGGAGAGCTCAAGCTACTTTTGTATTCCCACTGTCCAGTTAATGCTGAAAAGATTTTGTCTGCAGGCTCTTAAGTGGACAATTCGCGTTCACCAGGCGACTGAGTTTTATCCTGCCTCGGATATGGACTGAGCCGTGGGTAACTGCGGAGTCGACCATACTTTTTCCTGATCTGAGCGTTCTTTACTTTCAGTAATGTCTCAACACTAAGATAATTTGTGTTTTGACACATGTAGGCGAAGAGAAAAATGCATAAGGGAAGGGATGGTCCTTCGGCCTTCAGGCCATGAACCATAGCAATTGCAGTCCAAGGATTGTGATTGTGTCACAGATGGTCCTAAACCAGTCCACAGAGGGTCTGACAACGATCTATGTAAAATACGAAGTAAAGAATACTATCCTGTTCGAGTGTGCAAACTAAATTAAACTGACCGAAGGTGCGAACCCAGTATGCAAAACCAGCTTGGAGTCGGGGCAGGCAATCGTGAACTGAAATGACTTATAACGACCTCTAGGCGTAAGTTCTGATGACTGCCGCTTGCAAACTTACAGATACGACATTAGAAGAATTCAGAAAAATGCTCATTTTACAAAACAGGAATGCAAAGCCACCAAATTCAGATATTTTAAGGAACTGAGTGCAGCGTAGAAATAAGAATTTTAGAAAAATATTTAAGACACCTTGGGTTGCTGTTAAATGAGCGGAGCTTCGATTGCGACTGCGCACATACAAAAATTGTCCGATAGTACGAGTATTATGTTAGTAATACTTTTCTGGACTACATTACGGAAGATTTAAAAACACTGGTTCATAGTAGACACAATAAGGTCCATCAACGTCGGTTTATGGTTGCCACGTCGATCCGGCCAAACCACAACAGTAAGTCTGGTTGTGCATTGGTCGTGATGGTTGTCTAACCAAAATCTTTGACATAACGCTGAATGGACGTTGGATAAACAGCGTCAATTAGACGTTGATTTAGAGGCAACCAAACGCAACTTTCGGCGGCGTCAAATCAACGGCTTTGGTGCAATATTGAATAGACGTCGGAAAGTAGACCGAACGTGGACGTAAAATGTGAGAATTTTAAGAGCGATTGCAAGTTTTTCCATCAACTTTTGAAAAACATTCATGAAAATCGATTTCATACGCATTATGCGTGACTGGATTACCGAAGAGCTGGGGGTATAAAGACCGGGTGACCATACTATGACTGTTGCTGTCTTGACAGCGATTCTAATTTGATCCGACGTTGACCCGATATGGATTCGACGTTGGATCCAATATTGATCTAACGCCCCCATGTTTACACGTGGTATTATGAACAGAACTTGCAAAATTTTAACTTTTTTAAACTTTGTAATCGTATTTTGCTGGGCACATATTGTTAATAACATTTAGGAACTTATAGATGCACACATAACTTTTTGAAAAATTTAAGTGGTAAAGAATGGGAAAATGAATCTCAAAAATATGCTTAATTTAGGCCTACTTTGTTTTCCCTACTGACCCTCATGTTTTGCAGTCGATTCAAATTTCCCTTGTAGGCATGTTCGTTTGGAATCTTATTGGTAAACTATGCGTTTGCCAATTTTGCTTCTGTGGTGATCTAGCATTTTAGAATATGTATCAGATATTGTAATCCCACCTTTCCGGTCGCTGTCATAATCAGTATCATAATAATAAAATTCGCTGTCCCGGGCTCTGTCTATGTCAGTGATCACAGGATCATTCATCCCAAGACTGGCAGCCTGAAGAGATAAGAAACATAGTGCCACTCATCTTTTTGTCATATGAGAAACACACAGCCACTCACCTTTTGTCAACATGGGAAACACACCGCCACTCACCTTTTGTCAACATGGGAAACACAGCCACTCACTTTTTCTTAACATAGGAAACACAGCCACTCACCTTTTGTCAACATGAGAAACACCCTGTCACTCACCTTTGTCAACATGGGAAACACTCAGTCACTTACCTTTTGTCAACATGGGAAACACACAGCCACTCACCATTTGTCAACATGGAAAACACACAGCCAGTCACCTTTTGTCAACATGGGAAACACACAGCCACTCACGTTTTGTCAACATGGGAAACACACTGTCACTCACCTTTTGTCAACATGGAAAACACACAGCCACTCACTTTTTCTCAACATGGGAAACACACAGCCACTCACGTTTTGTCAACATAGGAAACGTGGAGAACACACTGCCACTCACTTTTCGTCAGCATGGGAAATACACTGTCACTCACCTTTTGTCAACATGGGAAACACACAGCCACTCACTTTTTGTCAACATGTGATACACACAGCCACTCAACTTTTGTCAACATGGTGAACACACTTTCACTCAACTTTTGTCAACATGGGAAACACACAGCCACTCACGTTTTGTCAACATGGGAAACACACTGTCACTCACCTTTTGTCAACATGGAAAACACACAGCCACTCACTTTTTCTCAACATGGGAAACACACAGCCACTCACGTTTTGTCAACATAGGAAACGTGGAGAACACACTGCCACTCACTTTTCGTCAGCATGGGAAATACACTGTCACTCACCTTTTGTCAACATGGGAAACACACAGCCACTCACTTTTTGTCAACATGTGATACACACAGCCACTCAACTTTTGTCAACATGGTGAACACACTTTCACTCAACTTTTGTCAACATGGGGAGCACTCAGCCACTCACCTTTTCTCAAGATCGGAAACACACAGCCACTCACGTTTTGTCAACATAGGAAACATGGAGAACACACAGCCACTCATCTTTTGCCAACATGGGAAACACACAGTCACTCTCCTTTTGTCAACATGGGAAACACACAGCCACTCACCTTTTGTCAATATGGGAAACACACTGTCACTCACCTTTTGTCAACATGGGAAACACAGTCACTCAACTTATCTCACCACAAGAAACACAAAGCCACTCACCCTAACACGTTACGAGAAAGACTCTGCCGTCCACTTCATATCCATATGAGAAAAGTAGGCAGGGAAGATTTCTTGATATGATTTCTGGATAAGAACCCCCCCCCCCCTTTGCGACTGATCGACTGAAACCCTCCCACTGGTAACTGATCGACTGACACAACCCCCCCTTGGTAACCGGCCGATCTCTGATATGAATGAACCTGTTGAGTAATTTCTGAATGGAGTATCTAGAGATGTCATGAAACTTCTGGATGATGACCACCAGGTTGAAAAGAAAACTGACATTTATGCATAGTTTTACGTTTCAAATAATTCTGCGCACTTTTCATTTTTTTACCCGCCCTCCCACGATCCGAAGACGGGAAACTGAGATTTATGCATAGTTTTACGTTTCAGACAATTCTGCACACTTTTCATTTTTTGACCCCCTTCTGCAGCGGGGATTTTTGGATAGTTTTACGTTTCAGCCCATTCTGCACACTTTTCATTTTTGACCAACCCCCCTCCACCCCCAGGCGGGAAATTGAGACATTGGCATAGCTTTACGTTTCAGATCATGCTGCACACTTTTAATTTTTTACCCCCCCCCCCCCCATTCCTGATTGAAACTGAGATTTATGCATAGTTTTACGTTTCAAACAATTCTGTCTACTTTTCATTTTTGACCCCCTCCTAAGGCGAAACTTAGATTTTTGCAGAGCTTTACGTTTCAGACCATTCTGCACACTTCTCATCCTTGGATCCCCCTTTCTCCCCGCCCTCTCCCTCCCCCCACCCACCCCCCCCCCCCCCACATTATGCCTATATAGCATGTAAGACAGACATGATAACTTTAACAGCCTATAACTTCAAAACTATTTGACCGATTTCAACCATTTTTTTCACCAAAGTGTTCAGCAGGAATCTTTAATAAGGGAAACTTAACATTGCAATTTCACATGTAGAGAACGTTGAAACTAGGCTTACACATCAAAAAGGAAGACATATATTGAATAGTATGTGTATACTTTAAGTGTTTGAAGGGGGAGGGGGAGTTGAATAAGTATTCAGAACAGGCTGTCTGTTTTGGATACGGAAGTGACGTCATGAAGTAACGTCATTTGTTTTAGCACTATATGTTTTAGATACGTATCCAGAACTGATAGTCTGTATGTATGCTAGAAAACCTGTAGATTGATCGGAAGTGACGTCAGCTGTTTTTGGCACCGTATGATCTGGATACATATCCAGAACATACAGCCTGTTTGGAAAGGATTGGTATAAATGATAGAAAAAAAACAATGTTGTTTCTACCGTTGTTGTGGCAACAACAGTTGCTGTTGCTGTTGTGACAACAAAAGTTGTTGTTGTTGTTGTTGTTCTTGTTGTTGTTGTGGCAACAACAGTTATTACCATTGTTGTTGCTGCCGTTGTTGTGGCAAAAACAGTTGTTGCCATTGTTGTTACCGTTGTTGTCATATATATTGAAAAACAAAAGTTCCAGGACAGTAAAGGTATAGACCGATATCTCAGCAAGTATATAACACAAGTTTATAAATTTTACACAAGAGATACCTTATGATAGTGACATTGTCTGTGCACAAAATCGAAGTTTTGGGTCTAGCATAAAAGAAGATCCAGATCATTATTCGAACAGACTCACAGAAAACGACTGTTTCAGTAGCGTGTGTGCCAACCTCGTGCCCTTGCGAAGGCTCGTACGCGCCTTGGAATCGAGAAAATTAGGCGATTACCTGCCCTCTGAGGTATCCGATGCCACTCCTCAATGAGAGCTTGTCGTAATTCTGCATGTGTCCGTGGTGGTGGATCGTGTATGCGTTCTCTCCGATCGAGCTTATCCCATAAATGCTCAATCGGAATCATGTCGGACGAGTACGGAGGCCATGGCAGAGTGTTAGCAATGTTTATTCTCAAGTAATACCGACATTGTGCAGCAACATGCGGTCATGCGTTGTCGTGCATAAACAGCGATGTCGGATTTTGTTGTACGTAAGGCACGATGTGTGTTTCTAGCTCCACCTCTTGGTATCGGGCAGCGGTCAAATTGCCATCAATGATGACAAAAGGTGATTTCCAGCCGTATCGAATCAGTCCCTATATCATGACAGCGCCGCCTCGAAATCTATCGATCTGGTTTGCGCAAATCGCTCTCCTCGCCGTCTGTATACGTGTTGTCTTGCGTCATTACGATACAACAGGAAGCGCGATTCATCGCTGAACACAAGGCGTCGCCATTCTGTGGCCGGCCATGCATGGCCAGAGTGTTGCCGAGCCCATTGCCAGTGGTTCCTTCTGCCAATAGCGTTTAAAACTGGTCCGACGTATGTTCTGTGTGCTCTAATATTGCGCTCCCTTAGACGCCGCACAACAGTTTTTGCTGAAATTCGATGATTATGAATGCCAAGTGTTATTGCTGCTGTAGCTTCCGCAGCCAGAAACCGATCGCGCAGATGCGTGATCCGGATCCATCGATCCTGAGCTGGAGTCGTCACTCGTGGCCTTCTGGACATGGGTCGATCTCGAACTGTTCCTGTTTCACGATATCGTCTGCGGAGTTCGTTTATGGCATTCCTAGACACGTTTAAATGTCTCGCAGTGTATCTAATAGACATTCCGGCATTAATCATACCAATGGCAATCCAACGTTCATTTTCATTTAGCTTCGGCATTATTGCGTAATCAATTTTTACAGACCTTTCAAAAACATAAATGCAACACAATTTTGCTTCGTACCCCTGGTCGTTAAACCGGAAACTCATTATAACTGTGTCCTGGAACTTTTGTCTTTAAGTATATATATATATTAACATTCAAAATTTGTTTTATCATTTGAGAACTGGTTGTGGAATCGAAATGATGTATCAATGCAGCATTTGTTCGAAATCTTACCATTGGCCACAAAGTCTTAAAAGACACTCAATGCATGCACATTTCAGGGGTGAATGGAGAATTGGAGATAGATATGGAAAACCTTATGAAAACGCCTATCACGCACACTTTAGATGAGTCTTCTATGGAAAGTCAAAGTGTCAACATGGCTGTGCATGCTTGTATGGAATGTGGTGCGTGGACTAAACCAACTGTTTATGAAACTATCCATATGTAACCAATGTCTAGAAAAAAGCGAATATTCTCAAAACATTTCAGAAGACTTTAATTACTTTGTTGATGAAAAACATTACGATGATTCAAAGGCACTAAAGGCGGATATAAGAAGAAATTATGCATTCTCTGTAGAGCTTCTAGATGAAGTGGGAAATGATTAAAACAACGACGAAGAAAGTGATGTGGATGAGGACAGTGAGATGGAAAAGAGCGAAACAGCTGAAGAACAATAGACTTATTTGACTAGACTTGATAATAAACGACTTTGTAAATCAATAATTGTTGCAAAATTGTTATTGATTTAAGCGCTGTCTTCAAAGTGTATTAATAAAACTATAAAATGTACAGCTTGTTTTTATGTGTAAACACAGTTTCAACGTTCTTCACATATGAAATTACAACATTCAGTTTACCCTTAAAGACAAAGTCCTGCTGAACAACATGGTAAAAAAATGATCAAAATTGATTCCATAGTTTTAAAGTTGTGCTCGTTTGATTTTTTAATAAATGGCGTTATCAATAGCAAAACTTAAAGTCTTCCTGAATATTTTGCTGAAAACATGGTTAAAATCAACCTAATACTTTTAAAGTTATACTCATTTCAAATTTTTAGCACATAACATCATCAGTGATGTCAGGAGAGGGTCGAACGACAATAACAGGTTAAAATATTAAAAAAGTTTTACTGGAAATTTTTCTGAAAGCATGGTTAAAATCGACTGAATAGTTTTCAAGTTATGCTCGTTTGAAATTTTTAGTAAATGATGTCATCAATGACATCATTAATGGTTAATGTTTAAAATCGACCCAATATTGCTAGAGTTACGCTCGTGTGATTTTTTAGTAAATGCTATCAATAATAAACTTAAAGTCTTGTTGAATACTTTGCTGAAAACATGGTTAAGATCAGTCCAGTAGTTTTGAAGTAATGTGCTGTTGAATATCTCACACCATCTATGACGTCTTCGATTACGTGGGAGCGATAATGCCAGGTTTGAGGGGGATCGGACAACAATAATAGGTTTGAAAGGAGTTGATATCATCAATAAAAAATTTAAGTCTTACTGAATGCTTTTTTAAAAACGTGGTGAAAACAGTTATCCTTTGGTTTGTCACAATGTAATTCTTTTTTAGATCACTTACACAGTATCCACAACGATAAAACTGCTAATGAAGCATTAAACGGAAATGCACTTTTATTACGAAACGCTATGATGAAACGCTACGACGTACGTAAAGAGCGCACACACACTGTCCATACATGAGCACATACATGTGGCATTCTGACTCAGGGTGCATTCTGACTCAGATTTTTATACGTTTCCAAAACAGACTGTCTGTTCTGGATACGTATCCAAAACGTATAGTGCTAAAACAGATGAAGTTACTTCCGTGTCCAAAACAGTCTCTGATCTAGATACAAATCCAGACCTTCCCCTTCAAACCTAGTGGAGGGTTACATATACAGAACAGCCCCTCCACCCTTACTCCAGTGGTAAGATTTCGAACAAAAGTTGCATTGATACATGCTTTCGGCTCCACGTCCACTTTTGAAATGATAAAAAAGCCTTTGAATGTAAGTATATATACGAAGACGACGAGGATGATGACGACGAAATGGTCCAGTAGTTTTGAATTTAAGCTCGTTTGAAATTTTAATAAATGAGGTCATTAATGAGATGATCAATACAAAAACTTTAAGTCATGCTGAACATACTGCTGAAAGGATGGTTGAAATTGATCCATTTGTTTTGAAGTTATGGACTGCTAATTTTATCATATCTGATCTATATGCTATATAAGCATGATGGGGAGGGGGGGCGGTTCTGAAAAATGAAAAGATTCAGAATGGTCTGAAACGTAAAACTATGCAAAATCTCTATTTACCGCCTCGGGGAGGGGGCAGGGTAAAAAAAATCAAAAGTTTGCCGAATTCTCTGAAACAAAGAACTAAATTTCAATTTTCCGCTTGGAGGTTGGTTGGTCAGTCGATCATTCACCTGGGGGGGAGGGGGGTCTTATCCATAAATCATATCTAAAAGTTTCCTTTCCTACCTACTGAGAAAACACAGACATTCAGTGTAACGCGTACCAAGAAACATACAACCACTCAACTAAGGTCATCACAAAAAGATATATCCACTCATTTCATCTTATTACAAGCAACATATCAACACTCTTTATACACTCAGAAGGAACATAAATAGCAACTCCTTTTCTCTCCACATAAGAAACATATAGCCACTTACCTGTTCTCATTGCAAGACTCATACATGCACTCACATTATGTCATAACAAAAACACGCTCACTCACTGTTTCTCTAAACAAGAAATATACAATAACTCAAATAACCTCATCACAAAAAACACACACCCAGTCACCTTCACTCAATGCAAGAAAGTCAAAGCCTTCTCTCATCAGAAGAAACAGGCAGCCGCTCACTTTATCTCACAGAATGCCATTTTCACATTTATTAGGGAATTATTGATATCAAGAATTAATTATTGATCTCAAGAAATCATTTTATATCAAGAATTAATTTTTATTATCATTTTTATGTCAATAAATATTGAGAGATATCAAGAAATATTTAGTGATATGAAATGATTTAAAGATCTTTAAAATTGATTTTCTGAGATCAAAATTTTAATTCTGTATAGTAAGAATGAACTATTTTATATCAAAATTTTAATTTTGAGCTCAATAATTTATTTTCTTTTTATTCATATCAAGAATTTATTTCATATATCATTATTTCGGAACGAGACTTTCTTATTTATTTCTTGAAATGTATAAATAATACTTTTTATTTCAAAATTAATTTTTGATATCAAAATATCAGTCAATCTTTTGCATAACAAATTCACAAGCACTCATTTGTGAATAAAATAATGGCTGGTCTTGTATAGAGAATCTTTCTTTTAGTTTTTACTGTGCAAAAAAGAAGCAATTCTGAAGCTCAAAATTGTGTTGCTATTATTGATATCAGTCATTCATGTTTTCAAGTCCAAAATTTGATAGACGATTTGTTAAATTTATATAACTGTGTGTCTCCTTTAAGATTTTTTACATTCGTAAAATTGATATTTTATCTCAAAAATGAGTTTTCCTATCTAAAATTCAAGTATTGATCGCAAAATATGAATGATTGAAATCTACATTCATTTATTGATATCTTTAATTATATTTTGATATCACAAATAAGCATTAAATGTTGAAAGTGCATTCCATAAGAGACACACATCCACTTCATTACAAGAGACACAGCGATTTTCATCTCCTCATACCATAAACATAGTGACTCAAACTAACTCCTCACAAACGACAAATGTCGCTTAAGTTATCTCTCCACAAGTGGCCCACAACCATTTACATTTTGTCTGCAAATAAGAACACCATCAATCACCTTATCTCCACACATGAGACACACATCCACCGACCATATCTCTGCAAACGAGACACATAATCATTCACCTTATCACCACAGATGAAACACACAGCCACTGACCTTATCTCTGCAAACGGGACACACAGCCACTGACCTTATCTCTACAAACGAGACACATGATCACTCGGCTTATCTCCACACAGAAAACACACAGCCACTGGTCTTATCTCTGCAAACGAGACATGTAATCACTCATCCTACATCCCTAAAGAAAACACACAGCTACCCACCTTATCTCTGCAAACGAGACACACAGCCACTGACCTTATTTCTGCAAACGAGAGACATAATCACTCACGTTATCTCAACACATGACACACATTCACCAACCTTATCTCCACGCATGAAACACAAACGAGACACATGCTCACTCACCTTATCTCCACACAGAAAACACACAGCCACTGGCCTTATCTCTGCAAACGAAGCACACAGCCACCGACCTTATCTATGCAAACGATACACACAGCCACTGACCTTATCTCCACACATGAGGCGCACAGACAATGACCTTATGTCTGCAAACGAGACATATAATCTCCACACAGGAGACACACATCCACTACCCTTATCTCCACACAGGAAACACCGACATGCAAACGAGACATGTAATCACTCATCCTACATCCCTAAAGAAAACACACAGCTACCCACCTTATCTCTGCAAACGAGACACACAGCCACTGACATTATCTATGCAAACGAGACACATGATCACTCGGCTTATCTCCACACAGGAAACACGCATCCACCGACCACATCTCTGCAAACGAGACACATAATCATTCACCTTATCACCACAGATGAAACACACAGCCACTGACCTTATCTCTGCAAACGGGACACACAGCCACTCACCTTATCGCCACACGAAGACACACAGCCACTGATCTTTGCACAGAGCCAAACTTTCTACTACAACAGATATACACCCATCACCTTATTTCCACTCTAAAGATCCAGCCACTCACTTTATCTTTGCAATAGAGACACACAATCATTCACACACTCCCCACAAAAAATGCACAGCCATGATCCTCATTACACACACACAACTATCTATAAATGTAAGAACTTCAGCATTTAAAATCAGTATAACTCTTGAATAAAAAAAACAAGAACATACCATGAATGTTTGACCAAGAGCAGACATGATGCTACTGGCGGCAATTTCTAGGTCTTCAACTGACGTGCTGTTGATGGCGCGGCCCATTAAGTCAATCATATTTTCGCAGCTTTTTAGCGCCGCTTCCTAAATAACATGTATAACAGTGTGCATGCTCTATATCGGAAAGAAACTAATTTTGTCACTTTTAATCCTTTCAGGAGTCACATATATTTTTAGACTTCTTACACTGAAACTGTCGTTGTCAGAAGTAAAAGAGTAGTTCGCGTTTTCCGGCTTGAGACGGGATTTTTCTTATTTACGGTAATAGACGCATGAATTACGCACGAAACTTTTCTGCGCGTGTAGGCGGACAAGGTAAACAAACACTATGTCAAAGAGTTGACCGTATACTGCCAAAGGAAAAAGAGGACAGAATGTCCAGAGACATTGTGACCGGCAGAGATCTAATAAATCAAGCATAACAAGTATTATGTTCAACTGCTTGTAGTACTAGGGCCATTACAATTACAATTTACAATAGTTATTACAATTTAAGCTTGTATGCCTAATTACTAGAATCTGGAAGCAAGTAATTCACTTAGATGCCCAAAATACATATGAAAAGTGTAGAAACAACACATTCACTGTAAAAGCAACATTTTATGAATCAACAATACTGAAAATGAATTCTAAATATATATCGCAGCTTTATGCGAGAGCAATACGTATTTCCGCCCTGTGTGTAACGATGACAAATTGACTGAATGCAGTTAAACATGGAATACTATAATCAGATATTCATTGAAGCTAAATATCTTACTACAGTGGTCAGGAATAGTATGCTCAAGTGTAAAATCATCCACAAAAGTTATGCGTCTAAATATATTGTTTCAAAATTTGACAGCTCAGTTAATCCGATGTGTAAAAACTGTAAAATAAATAATGATATCACTCATATGTTCATACATCGCGCAAATGCAAAATTATATTCGACTCTATTGGAAAATTGTATAAAAAAAATTGTATTTTAAATGAATTTGCCTTTGACACTACGAAAAAGATGCTTAGATTAGTAAAGAGTGATTGTGTTGAAAAAGACCTTCAGTTCGTTATTGACTATGTCTTGTTACAGGCACTTATAGTCATACCTAGATGCCATTGTAAAAATCGGAAAAGTGTTTTGCTGAATTTTGTATATTTCTTAAATCTAAACTGCAAATTGAAGAGCAATTAAAAAAGAAAAAAATAACGTGTGACCGATGCTTTGAATAAAACTGATTCCTTGTTATGACGAATGGAATACATGTATCTTTATAACTGTTAGAACAAAGTTTTCTTTGTACATGATTATTGCATCAGCAACAACAACAAAATGTCAGTAGTAGTAGTTATCAGTAACTATCAGTTTGACTGAGTATTGTTAAATATGTACCGGTTATATCTAAAATAACAATCAAAACAAGCCTGTCTGCCTATGAAGTGAGGTAAGATATGGTGGATATTGTAAGCAATTACCAGAGTAGCCCATAAACAAGAAGCAACTTCTTATTTTAGTTAAATCACACAATATCGCAATTTCTTTTTAAGACAGCTATTCTTGTTTATTGCCAAAAGTAATCAGGTTCAATGAATATGTCAACTGTATTTATCAACACGAAACTCAGCAACACGCAAAAGAAAAATATTAATCAAAGCAAATAATTTCTTAAAGTTTACTTTTGTTATTTAAACGTTTCTATTCAGATTAAAAATATATTTCAAAAACCTTCTAGGGTGCAATATTCCAACTGGAATTAAAATGCCAGATAGTGGCGATTTTTGAAATGAAATAAAAGTCAAAATTCAAATAATGTGAACCTATCTGCTTTTAGTTAATATGTAACCAAATATCCCAGGATGAGCGAAATAGGTGGTTATAGACGCATAGACAAACGGTAGGAAGGGTATATGGACGGATGAACAGAAAGACCAAAAACAGACCTGTGAACGCCTATTAACTTCTTCCGAGCCCTGCGTTAACTGGCTGATGAGTGATGCTAAGGTTTGAACATCGGATACGGTATTGATTGCCATAGATGCAGTCGCCTCTAACATTTGTTCTCGTAACTAAAAACGATTACATATTCAAATGAAATAATTATATTTTAACTATGTTTGTACGAGTGTTGCATCTATCTGTTATCATAACTGCGATCATGGGTGAGAACCATGGACAAGTAGAGGAACAGGAACTAGAGTTAAGGACAATAAGGTATACTGTATTCATGTACAGGACTAGAGGAAATGGGTCCGTTTTGGAGAACTTTAGTAATCTAGAGGACCTTCAAGAGATGACAGTCTTGGGGTAACGGATAACCACGATCATGTAGGAGGACTAAGAGGAAATGGGAAAATGGTGGAATGGTGTGATGAGGACCAAGAAAAAGCGGAGGTCGGGGCGATGGATAAACCGTGTTCATGTGAAGAACTAAGCCATTGTTAATGGGGGCTAGAGGGTGAGAATTGAGCAAATGTGGAAAACTAAGAGCAGGATGATGTCAGGGACCATGGAGAAGAACTGCAGCCATGTTAGACTAAAAACAGGCAGAGGCGTTGTAGCAGCAGATGTAAAACAACTATTTACAAACGAAATATTTCGGTAGACATGTACAAGCCAAGTGCAGATATGTATGGTAATGTTACAGAGCAGCTGTTGAAAGCTATATACCTGTGACCTTTGATCTCTTGCGTGTTCATATTGTTGTGTTGACTGCGTAATATTTCCCTAAAACACAAACAATAAAGCGCCACTCTTTGCACAAAATAAACAACATGTTATTATATTCATATATGCAACATTTATTGTCTAACCACACAAGTAACCTACAAATTGTCAATTTTCTGACTCCATGCACGAAATCTATTAAAACACTTAAAAGTAGCTATAAGGAATACACATTGCGGAGCATGTACATCCCTATGTTCAGCAGACACTGAAGTGGCGTACACCATGCAATACATTGTGAGGCCTGGCAGCTATGGCGTTTATTGAATAATTAAGTCAATTCTTACACGAAACACGACGCGACTTTAAAGATAAAAGCACAGTTACATACTGTTCGAGCAAACTTCTCTGAACAGTTTCTGAGATCATCCTGCGAATATTTTGTAAATTTTTAGAAAAAGCGGATTTTATACAATGTAGCACAAAATGCTGTTCATGCAGACTTTTCCGAACAGTTTCTGAGATCATCTTGCGAATGTGTTTTGTAAACGGCATTTTATACAATGTAGCACGCAAAGAAATGCCTCAGGTATCGAAAATGAAGCAGCATCCAGCCAAACAATGACTATGAATGTTGGGCTCACCTAGAGCAAAATGTAATGAAATTTAGTTTTCTGTAGTAAATTAAAAAGATAGCAAATACACAAAAGTTTCAAAATACTATAATCTGTTACAACCATATTTATCTCGGAGCTTAACCCTTGATATTTGATAAATATAAGCTTTTGTACTTGGAACTTGAAAAATATAAAGTATTCTTGATCTGTAGGGGTCATCAAAATAGTTAGATTGATTAAGTATGTTTGCCGAAATAAAATGTCAGTCAGTGCTCATTTCAAACTGTGCAATCCGGTTTAATTTAGCTATAAGGGGCAAAGATATCTGAATTTCAAACATTTTACAGCATTATTTCGCTGAAACATTGTGATCACTGATAACATGCAGTAAGAACTTTTATGTTTTCCCAGATAAGGGGAAGTAGGAGTTGTGCATAACGACGCTGTAGTCCTGAAATGTCGTCAAAAACAGCAGAGTCATCAATTTCGTGTTCCGGTGTAAAAACATTGTATGTTGAAGCAGTACGATAAATACCTATCATGGATGGTCAGGCTGACAATCTTTTATGCTATTTCCAAATGAAATGGAAATAGTTACGGAAGTCATAACGTTTTCGCCAAAGTAAAGGTTTTATGGAATGACATTAGCAATAATATATCAGAGAACTGAAGGACACCAGTAAGTGATTATGTCAAGACTGAAGAGACTTGACATTGATCAAACGTGGCTAGATCGTAGCTTCTTAAACGAGAACCACAAAATTTGTTGTTACAACTACAAATCATAAATGTGGTTTTTCCAACAAAATTCCTGAATTTATAGAAAGAAAATATAAAAGCCATTATAGGGGATGTGACAGAAGAAAAGAAACCGCTAAGACAGGTGAATACTAATTATATATGACTACCATCATCCGTTTGCAACACCAAATATATTACCTGGTTTGCGTTGTTGTATGTATATTCGTGTTCAAATGAAGGTCCGTAACCATCCGAAATCAGTATGTTATCACTGATGAAGTCGCCATATGCTGCAAGGTAGCAGGTTATAATATCTTGATTAATATAATCTTAAACATTGAAACATTTTTTGTACAAAATTGCATCGTATCCGATTCACACTAAAAGCTGTGCTCTCGAAATTTATTGTATTTCATTTAACTAGCTCAGTTTATTCATTCTATTTCTTAATGCAACACACTGACGATAGTTTAAGGTTCTAATATCATAAATCAACACCATTTTAATCATCCTGTCACATTATGCGAACGAGTTCCCAATTGTGGGACAAAGCATAACAATTTATAACATTTTCAAGATGTGCAATATACAGTATTGCAGTTGGGTGCAAGATTCACAGAGGTTTGTTGTCCTGTGAAAGTTGTGAGATGCGGGATGAGATACGTGGTGTCCTAATACCTTTCAATTTAATTGCCTTGGCAAACTCTGTCCTTGAAAGTTAGATCAATTCAAAGTAAATAGTGTTTATATTAACATAAGCTGATGCAAGTTTTGTTTATTGCATATATCTTTCAAATTAGTTGTTCAACAGCTATTAGTCTGATAGTCAATAGGTATAAGCAAAAGGTATAAGCAAACGTGGTTTATAAATAAACTTTTTTTGGCACGTACTAGCCCTATCACTCTGTGATGCACTGTTAAGCATAGCTGCGATGCTGAGAAAGGCAGTGTTGACAGTGCGCAGGTCGCCGGCAGCCGCCGCTATCGTCAGGTTGTTTTGGTCGGTCGTCAGCAGCTCCTCCACATACTCAGATGCACGCGCCGCCACTAACCCTTCCACCTGAGTGGTTACAAGCAGCAGTCAGCATATCAGCATCACAACCCCAGTCTACATTTGGGAGCGAAATGCAATGAGACGGCTCAAACGCCAAAATTCACTACTATTTAATTCCCATAATTTCACGTAATCCTTAAAATTTCTAGGGATTTAATGAAATAAAGATATTATATTACATGAAATTGATTAAAATTTCGAAACTTGTGTAATAGTGACATTTAGTAACACAATAGAGTGCCTTGTATGCAGCATTACTGAATATAGATAACAGTCATCTATTAAAAGGTGATGTGTGACGGCGCTTTTTAACTTAACTTTGATGAAACGTACATCACTCAAAGGTTGTGTTTTTTTTAAATTGTCAAACTTCACCAACTAACGCTACTTAAACAGCGACAGACAGGCTCAAAATGCACATTGCACTTGCTTGAGCTTGCAGATCAAGACGAAACTGCTTTTTCTAGTGATCGGAATAAATAAAGTAAAGCAGTGCCCATGTACTCTGCACTGATGATATATTTCTTTTTGACACAGAACAGGCTCTAATTTTAAATTTTAAACCTTCGGTTCTTCGATTCCTCTGAAGCCGTCGCAGCTGGTGAAAGTTTTTATCCTACCGTAAACAAGGCGAAAACCCGTTTTGATTTGGGTTCACACCTATCAAAGTGGTTTTTGACCATTTTAAAGGTCACGGGGTTGATAAGAGTACTGGGCTGTAGAATTGTTGTATTTCTTCCCAAGTTCTGGGTTATTGTCTTTGCTGAGACATTGGGCTTTGGCAGAAATTCCAGAACTTCTGGATCGAAATGTAGTATTTCAAAGTTGTATGTTTTTATTTCAGAAATGATATACACTTTTGGCTATTTTCGTCAACATATGGTTTGACACCCAAGTGGTGTATGTACGATGCTGTGGTAGCATTTTCTGTGAGCATTTGCATCTGAACTTGTTTGTGTTAGAGAATGAATACATAGCGAATAGTGAAATTTGTCTAGTAAATGCAAACATTTTTTCACTGATCAATGACATTGAGTTTTCGATGCAAGGAAATGCAGCCGGTATCGAAATAGTAGAGACCTGTGCCTAAATATTTGTGTTTGGGACACTTCTAACATAGCTGAATCAGAAAGCGCCAATATGTCAGAGCTATGGCTTCGCAACATAAGAGCTGCAAACAAATCAACAATAACAATATGGTTGGATTCTTTTATTGGTGAAGCCAATATTGCAAGGTGCAATTTATCACCATTGATAACGAGCCCTAGGTGCTCAAAAGTGTCAAGTTACAAGGTTATTTTTCATTAATCGCATTTTCTGCGCCATTATCAGCTCATCATGTATCATGAAGAATGCGTGACGCATACATAATTCACAAAGCTTGTTGAAATAATATAGACTGACGTTAAGGTAAAAGATTCCATACAAATACTTTACTGGTTTAGTGGAAGCTGAGGAATGTTTTGAAAACGTTATTTGTATCTATGTGGTGACAACCAGCAATTGGATCTAAGCAAATAAACGGCACACTTGATTGAATGGGAACACACACTGTATCAGTGACATCCTATTTATAATATATGCATTTAAGGTTCACATGCCAAAAGCCAATAACCAGCCACCATCCAACGAACTGGGATTGAATGACGGAAATGTATGATTTTTCTTACGGTTCAGGTACAAACACTGCAATTACTTCATTTTATATCACGTTGTCTACTTTATTATGCCGTGGTTTGTTCTGATCTCTTACCAGTTTACAGGATTAAGGCTGAGACTCTCCATTTATCGGCCTTCACACTCCAGACGCGAAATGTATCCCCTATCGAAACTTTGTGTGTTACGCTGCCGAAATAGTGGCAGATACTTGGAGTAAGAGAGTCTTCTTGAACCATTGTCGTAGTGAGGGCCAATACTCTTAAGAATTGCTTCACTTTACTTAGCTGCGTTTACAATGGAATTGTACCTAGAGTTTTCATTGCTTGTAAGAGATGAGAGCGAACCACGGCATAATAAACTCGACAAACCCCTGCTCTCCGTTTTGAGCTTGTTTCTCACTTCTGAACTACTTTTCATTTGGATTCTCTGTCTTTTAAACAAACGGAAGTATTTCTGAATGTCTGCAGACGGTTCAGACCCTCGGCTTATGTCCTCTGCTCTCGGTGAGCTGCTGTCAATCTGTTGGTTGCAGTAAGTTACAAGCGTGCCAGCACAAGAAGTTCCAGGTGCTATGTTCGGCTCACATTTCATTGAAACTTTCCTGCTATTTTGCTCGAAATACATCTCATTTCGCTCAACTCACTACCTGATTTTGTTATTTTCACTTTGTTTTTGCAACTACAGCAGAAGTAGCAAAATCAGAAGTGAGAAAGTGCAAACAGTATTTTTATATGTCAGCTTTAACTTTCACGCATTTTGCCCTTCAAAGCCCCGTTTGCTATAATTCTATGTTAAGCGGTCATCAGTTCTAATTCATAAGCTAAACAGCGACTCAGTTTGAAAGAGCTGATGACAATTGAACGCCATTTATTTCACTTATTGGTTCTATTTCTGTCACACCTTCCTTAAGAAAACCTATTAAAAAATTCTGACCATATAGATATCTGTTCAGTTTTTATGCCCGATAGATAGTTTTAAGTGCATTCTACAAAGGCGATAAACGGATGTTCGCTTTGGGGAAATCAAACTGATATATTTTTTTACTTGTTAAACACTGAAATTGTTTTGTTCTTTTCTTCATAAAATATTTTAGAATAAACGTGAGTTTAACAACATTATTATTGTTGTCACTGACATAAAAAAGTCGCATTTGTCGCAAGCATTAGTTGTGCTTTATTTACCACCCATAAATGTCGAATTGTATAAGATATGGGCAAGGTAAAATACTTTCAAAAATGGAAATTTTATAGTTCTAACGTGCAAAACATATCACAAAAATGTACTTACCTTAACCTCTCTGATGAAAAACTCTGTAAAGGCTCCTTTTTTGTCAAATATTTTAACAGTAATATTCATTTTGTAGTCATTGTAGTGTGGGCCCAGCGGCAGCTCTACTTCAATGGAAGGGTCGACCGAATTTTCTAATTGCTTTTCAACATCGTCGTCCTTGAAGTGAGCTGTGGAAACAATAAATCTAAAATTGAACGTAATTGCATCTCTTGAAATTCTTTGATATGCAGCAGCGATATACACAAGTGTACCAACAAAAATGCATTTTTCCATACACGTGATAGTGTCACCGGTCGTGCAATCAATGTATTTATATTTGTGTCACGGCATCTCACAGGCTTGCTGCTTAACTTAGTATCCGATGAAATATACGGGACTGAACGCAATTACCTGGATAGTGTTCGTCAATATCACACATGTAACGGTTTTTTGTGTATCATTTTCAAATAAAATTGCTATTCAAAGGCTTAAAAATGTTTTTATTTTGCTGTCCTAGGCCCACCTTATTAATTTGGAACTGTTTAGCAGTTTATGCAGAGCATAACAGAGTAACAACTCAACGACATAAAATTTAAAGAAAAGAAATAAAACGAAATTAACTCAGTTCATTCATTCACTGTCATAAAGATATTTTACTGTTATTTTCCATAGCCTGAATAATCAGAATATGTAATGCGTGGCAACACTCGCCTGTAAACTGATAGTTTGAAATTCCATCATAGTCAAACCAGTCGTTGCAGTGAATGACCCACGTCGTGACATAAACCTGTCCCTGGTGTGGTGTGATCGTGCAGTTTCCATTCTCAGGTCCCTTAAACAAAAAAAAAAGGAATGCCATAAACGCAATGCTTACCTATGGCCCCTATAAACGCAAAAGCAATTAACATTTTAGAAAATTTTGAAATTAATCAATAAACGTTCCGACCTCAAACAGACGGTTTAGAGACGTCGCAATGTTTACTGGATAGGCAAATAATCAGCAGCATATATAACTGTGCTGCTTCGCCTAACTTCAAACAAGAATAATCAATATGAATTGTTGTAATTGTTGACGAGGTCACTGTTGGAGATGTACTGGGGTAAGTCTAAATGAAAAGATGTCTAGCTCAGTTCCACCTTTAATGATCATACCAACAAAGGGTCAGGTGAACATTCTTGAACCGAGTGAATCTTCATTGATACCGTGTGAATCGATCCATTCCCCACCTTCTCCAACTGGACAGATCCCAAAAGACGATCAAATTGGCGATACGGGAAGAGGTACAGTCCTACGAACGTTAACCTATTGGATTAACCAAATAAAAACATGGGACCAGAAAGGAATGTGATTTAAGTTATGATCAATTCTTGATTAAGATCAAGACTTGGATTTTAGCATGAAACTTATAAAAATACAAGCAGAATGTTTATAATTCAATGCTGATTGAAAATAAAAAAGGTAAAAAAAACTCGTATTATTAACAATCTGAGCCAATGATGGGCCCGTAATGGCATCTGGTACGATCTTGATGGATGGTGTGACCATGAGTCAACACGGCACTAGGTGGCCTGTAATCAAGGGAGTATGACACGACTTCTGCCCCCTTTTCGGCCCCAAGTACGAAAAAGGAAACTCAAAAGACCATAGAACATAAAACATTTCTGAAATCCTAAAACACAACTGAAATGGATGTCAAAAACAAGCACAGAGCCATTTCAAAGATTATGACATCAGTCCCTTTACAAAAACAAAAGTCCTGGAAAATGGGCCATCTGTGACCCCATTTTAGCATGGGTGCTTCTGTCCTTTGCAGTTCGCTTTCTGTGACTTGGCTAAGTTGCCCCTCTGCTTCCCCTTGCTCTTTTGCTTCGATTGAGTTTCTCTCTAGGCAAAGGGAAAACTTAATGAGTTATTGCTGTCTCGGCTGCTATAAACCGGCCGACTCAAAATAGATCCGTAAGCTCGTCCTGGGAGAAATCTTTTAAATAGTAAACGAATTCGGCGTGTGCAGCCTGATTTGAGTGTATCTGACAGAAACACATTATGGTAGCTGTCAGAGAGCTGGCAATCTGTCTTACATGATGGGCTTCAACTTGACGCTCTGCTTGAAGCCCTGCGTCGGACTGTGCTTTGTCATATGCAGCTATTGTAATCTCTTTCATATAATTGGAGATCATTTGCTTCGTAAGGTCCCTACTGAAATTTGGCATCAAACAAATAATTAGTCATGTAATGCTCTGTCAGGACACACAGAGACGAGGTCTGCCTTTTGCGGCCTCTCTTACAAGGCTTATGGGCAGTTCGACTAAAAACACTCATTCTTTAGGTGGTGATCCTTCTTAGGGATAAGAAACTTTCCTTCTCAAGCTAGTGCAAAGGAAAAGGTAAATTTTACCGGGGTACTTTCTGGTGAATTAACTTTGTTTCCAAAGACTTCCGCCCACTGTAGGTAACAGAGGACTAAAGCTTGGTTCCATTTCTCAATGTTTGACTTAGTGGGCAGAGTATTTTCCTTGAAATGCCTAAATAGTTGGAATGGGGCTGAGTCTTTCCCTTGATCAAAGCTTGTCCTAAGCCCTAAGGCTGGAACCGATGGATCTTACCCGGGGGTGATATTCCGTGAAGAACCAATCAAGAAAATCTGCTACCTCAGCTGGTTGAGACTGAAATGGATCTATTTTTGACTTGCTACACCGAGAGGCAAATTTGTTTCATTGCAAACCTGACGTAGATTGCTTGTGTCTGCCTAGCATTTTCTCAAAAATCTGTTTAGAGAAGCCCTTGCCATCCAAGAAGTTACTGTTAGGCCCCATAAGTGTAAGTTCAACAGATGGAATCAGGATGGACATGGTACCAGTGTGGATGTGACAATAGGCTCTCATGGCACGGCACTTGTATTGTTTTCACTGGCTGATAGCGCAGAAGAAAGGGGAATCATGGCTTCTCTGGCGTCCAAAGGCCACTAGGAACAGTCTTCCCAGGCGTACCTCCACTATCTTTTGCATCACATCTAACATGATAGCTATCGGTGGAAAAGCATATAGTACCTGGGATGTCGGTCACGCTTATTGGTTGACCTCACTCCTAGATTCGAGCATGGAAGACCTTGAAAGTTGAGTTGTCAACGAATTAGGACACAGGTCCAGCGATGGGGCCATGGAAACTGTCGTATTAATCGTAGGAACGACTTCTGACTATGGGTGACCTGCCCTGCTCTGAAGGGTAGGTCTGCTAGTACGCTAAGTTAAATGCACTGAAACGTGGATCTTGCGGTTTGATGCAAATACCAAGACTTGATATGTCAGATTCGCAAGTTGGGGGAACCTTGTGCATCACAGCCATCGACTTGCCAAGAAGAACTAGAGCACGATTGCCCTTTGGTTGTCTGGATAACTTGTTTATTACTATCCAGACTACCAGGAGCTCCAACCAATTGAGAACTATTTACGTACCCTCTTGCAAGTTCTCTTTTGTGACCTGTTCTTTTGGAACAAAGTCTAATGGAGATACTCGTTGAAGGATGAGAGGACGGTGACCAATCTCCAACCACCGTCTTTTTGTTTCACGTTTTATTGTTGAAGCTGCTCCCCTCAGGCTTGCCGCCATTGCAAGATATCTTTGACTGCTGGGGCTGTATCTGACATCAAGCCTTTGACTGGTCCAAAGGAGACCGTTGTGGCCTCTTACGTTTGATGAACTGACGGAAGTGGGTATACGACATTTGTGAATTAAGATGAAATCCTGCCACATTGAGAGTCTCTATTTCTGCTGGTTGGAATAATTCCTATTCATTCGGGACCGGAGTGTGGCGCAGTTCACTAAGACCCTTCACCGTGCGCTAGCAAGGTTGTAGGAATGCGTCTCTATGCAAAATAAATCATTGCTGTCATTGTGTGTGGACAACTTGACGACATCCCGTGTTAACAGCGCCAGACACTCCAAGAGTTTTGAAGGCACGGGGTGACACAATCGCAAATTCTCTCACTTAGATTTAAAGGCTTTAAGCGTATGGCCCTGAAGACATAATGCTCAGGAGTTGGGAGAAGATATTTCTATGGTCTTCTCCTCTTTCTCCACCAATGGTATGTCAGAATCGCTTTTGGCTGATGGCATCAAGGCGGAATATTGTCGTCTGAGTAACGATAGGGGGCTGGATGTAGCAGTGTTATAGGGTAGAAGCGTGACATCGTTCGGTTCTCATTTGCTTCCATCCTCTTGAACTTGTTTTATAGGACCCGTATAAAATTTGCTATGCCTTCATTTATGGATCGGACTATCCTACTGTGGCAGTGCAGACTGGAATGTTATCTTGATAGGAGCATCTCTGTCTTGTAAGGTGTGCCACACAGCACTGGCGTCAATTAAGCTATTTCACGAATCGCGTCTCGATATGACACAGCGTCCTGGGCCATGTCTATGTCCTTGGCTAGCAAATGTCTATACTCTTCACTTGACGGGCCCAGGTCCGGGGCAAAGCGGGCGCTAATGGGACAACCACCTACTACTGCTGGGTCCTTCACATAAACGTTGACCCTGACCCGGTGACCTTACACAGTCCACTGTTCCAAGTGGCAAGTCTGCATCCGTCTTCTCCCCCATCGGACCTCTCTTCTTCACAGGCCTCCTTGTCGTCATCGTTTTGCTCTTCTTGATTAGTAGGAGCTTCTAATGGGAAGTATACCTTTATGTTTGTATTCTTGGAACAAGAGAGCAGAGACGAGTCCTGAGAGAACTCCTCTTCCATTTCAAGATGGATGTCCGACACTTTACAGTCTATATTGCTTCATTAGCCTTCGTGCGTAAAGATGTCTGTAGGGTAGAAGGGAGACTGGTTCTCTTCCAATGGGGGAGCGACACCGCAACCTCTCCAAGTGCATAGCAGCCGAAGCCTGGTCGAGGATGAAGTGTTTTATAGTATACCTATACATATACTCAAGCTTTTTACAACGAATAAGTGTCATTATAGTTCCGAAATTATGTTTTCTGCAACAATTTCAGGCACTCTGGTCGATTAGAGGTGCTATAGGCGTCACGGTCCCTTTTTCCGACAAGGGTACGCCAGGTCTGTATGGAGAAGAGGGGGTAGGTCCTTAATGAGCCATTGTCAACACAAGAGTCATAACACACGTGACCCAAAGACCATAGGGTAACAAGATGGCTCGATATTGGTGCTTAAACCTCTTGCAAGTCTTGAAGATCAATTTCGTGAAGTGTGGGAGAACTACATCGAGAGGCGCAGCAACAGTTTGACGTCCCTACGGAGGTGTCAACACTTTGTGGTGGGTAGCCTAATTGCTTGTGTCGCTAGCGTACCGCTTTCAGGCACATCATCGGTCGAACAATAGGCTTTGTTATGCTACAGGGACGTTCGAACCGCTTCACGGCAAATTTTGGCTGTTTTATCCTATTTTAGCTGTTTTTGGTTGTGAGTAACGCGGCGGTGCCCGCAACACCAGGGTAAACCAAAATTGTCATTTTTTTGGAAAACGAGGGCATTTTCTAGATCTCCAGCTTCACCGATGTTTATGGGTTATCGATAGTTCTTTTAGATACCTGTAACTTTGGGTTTTGACCACGTCACACAGAGAAATAAGCACTTTTTAATTTTGTCGAGAAGGCGCAGAGTGTGCGGCAAGTTGACAGAGACACCATGGGTCTGCTAACAATGTTACCTTCCTAACTCCTGGTCAAGAGAGTGTAGAAGCTGCTGGCCGCCTAAGAGAAAAGTTTTGGTAGCGTGCGAAACGTCTCAGCCCAATTTTGGCAAGTGTGAGTTTTTGCGAGCTTTGTGTTGCAACGCAGCAGAGTGTGCCACACTCCGAGTTACTTGCAAGTTACAAACGAGTTACTCGGGGGAGCACACAGGCTACCAGGAATAGCACAGTCAAATCACGCACTGAAGCGTGAAAGTTCAGAGGGCTGCGCAACACATACTGCTGTGTATGCTACACGCCAATTTAATAATATGCATTGAAAAAAGAAGCGTGCCTCGATGGCTGAAGGTCGTTCGACCCTCAATCGTGGCAACAAAAACTGTCATTAAATAAAATTTCCTGTGTTCTCTTGCAGTCACGAACAATCATGGTAAAGAAGCCACGATGTGGGCACCCAGGCCTTAAGGACGAGCCCCACGACTACTGCTGGGACTGTGCAACTCGCTACGGGGAACAAGAGTGCGACGGTGCGATGACGTGTGCAGTCTGTCAGTGTCTCAGAGCAAGTGTGGCGGAACTTGAACAGGTAGCGTCGACGCCAACTACGTAATAGACAAATAAAAGAACCCTGGTCGCGGACAATATTTTTGGCGGATACCCCAAATCATGAGCCATCAGACAAAGATCCCGGCATCCCAATGCGGGATGAGAAGGTGTTTTTGGAACAGGATTCGGGCACTGAGAGGTCGTCCAAGAGACGCCGCAAGCACAAGTCCAAGAAGGACAGGCAGCACTGGGGGACCGCGACAACTGCAGGGAGCGTCCGTGTGTCGTTGCAAGAACTAGAGTAAGAGGCGGCAGCTATAACACTGCCCTCAACCCGACCGACTGACAGTAAGGCCACGGAATCATTTGATGAATCCATTGTTAGGGCTGGCAACAGGGCGAACACATCGGGCACGTGGGATCACGCAACCACGAACGCTGGTGACAAACCCAGCATGGTGGATGCCAGCCACCAACAGAGAAGTCGGCTTTCCCGATACAGATAAACCATGGAGAGATCATCTGCAACGCACTACAGCAGCAGGCAGCCGTTATGTCACAACAATTCGTGGGGCTGCAGGCGCATGCAACGAGCGCGACAATTACAAGACCGAAGCAGGTGAGGGAGCTCACATCCACACCTACTCTAGACAACAGAACCACAGCAGGCTACCTCTCGAACTATTTCGCCGATGCCGGCCAGCACGAAAGGGAAGCCAGCACCTCTAGCCATGACACTCATGACCCAGATGGAGGATTAGGGCACAGTACTCCGCAGCGGGAATCAACGTCCTCCAGGGGATGCAGGTTAGAGGTAGAAATCGCAGGCCCCTCAACGCCGCGCCGACAAAGGAGATGATGTCGGGTGCCCAGCCGGCATCACAAGCCCACACTCTTCGACAGCGAAACAGAACACAGGGCACGACCTCGAGCAGAGCGAGGCCTACATGCCTCGCAATTCAGTCACCCGGAATATGGCGACTGGTTACGATCACCGCGGAAACGCGACGTGTCTCTATAGAGAGGTGCACAGAAAAGGAGGCGCTTGTCAGATGAAGGGTCCCCCAGCAGGAGAAGTGAGGAAGTTGGGTCAGCCACAACAGTCGACACTCTGGATATCTCGTTTCGAGATGTCGTAGAAAGTGATCCAGAGATTCTCAAATGCTTAAGTAAGCAAGCCGCTGAAAGAGACGCACTCCAGTTTCAGATTGGCCTCTGAGAGGCCGCGGGAGCAGGACCCTGAATTTATGGCATTGGATACAGCACCGAGCATTTTGGATGTCATGAAGTTGAACTAGAGTTTCCGGCAAAGGACTCGAATTTCGGGAAGGCTCTGAACAAAATTCACACCTCGTCCAAACTGCGCGTTGCGCGAACGGCCTACAGACCATCGCAATCAATTTCGAGCCATTTACGTACCTTAAGCACGCCCCATACTGGCTACCTGTGGTCCGCCGCGACGACAAGGTGACGATAAAAGACAGGGAATTCAGCTATATAGAGAGTATCGCGAGAACAATTCTGCGGGTGCTCTCATTTACTGAGCATGTTTATCAGACCTTGGTAAGTGGTCTTAGCAGTCCGATGCTTCCGCAGTGACCAAACTCATTGGGTGTCATGTGCGCGGGACAAAAAGATCTCATTAAGTTGGAAAACAGCACTGCTGTCATCCAGCATTCAGCTACGCAGGGACAATGTGCTCCAAAGCTGGACAGGCTCTTCCAGTTGCAGCACGCAGAATACGTAGGGAAAACACAACAGTTCCCAGATGATCTACAGGTAGAACTCAATGGCCTGCACATCTAGGACCTCCAGAAGCGTTACACGAGCGGTACACGCAGGTCACGTCACCTCATCGGACCTACAGCAGCAGCCACTAACGGGGCGCACACTGCGGGCGCACGGCGTCGGCACCATCCAGGATTCAGGGGTCGCAAAGCCAAGTGAGACGAAGCAGTATTTTTGTCAAGATCACCCAGAGTCCATCAAACAGGCGACATCTACAGTAAGCAGCAGGCCAGTCCGTGTCACGAGAACTGGCGCGCTGCAGTAGGACATCTAAATTCTGGCGTAAGATTGTCAAATGTCACGGACAAAGTGCTGCGCGCGAACTCCTTGCCCGTGGAAGGCAGGCTCACGCACTTTGGGCTAAGATGGAAAGAATTGGGAACACCAACAAAGGCAGTGCGGTGGCTAAGGTACGGTTACCTGTTCCCATTCCGTAAAGTAAACGGTCAAGTGCCGTCCATCAGTTTGGTTCAAACCGCAAACCCGAGCCTTGTGACCTCGTAAGTTCTAAGTTCTGTGAGATTCACGGATAAACAGTTATTAAACGATCATTCACTGATCAATACAACTACCCATTTCTGATGTGAAGTTACAATGAGTCCATGTAGTGCTGCATTACGTCATAATGATATTGATCCTCTCAGGCAATGGCTTATAAGTGGGGAGTAACCACGCTGGAAAGCTGCCATGCCTCTATGAAGTCACATTTGTTAACGGTGTGAAAAAGATGTTTTTCCCAAGAGTGATTTAAATTATCTGGGTTAAAAATTCAATAAACTGCAGGCGCTGCTGATCTTACTGTTACGTAAACGAGGTAATAAAACTAAGAGGGGATTTACATGAAAATGTGGGGATAAAAGAATCCTATTTGCTAAATGGTCATAAATTTTTTTAACTTAAAGTGGTAATTTACCCTTCATGTGCAGTGATCATAAAATATGGGGTGACGTAAAAGCATGCTAACTGAGAACAAGTTGATAAACTGGCTGAAAAGTTCTTGACCGTGTAGCATCTCTAAAATTTAATTGCGAAAACTTGATTTCAACTTGAACAAAAATAAAAACAAAAGAAAAAGGAAACAAGAAATGATTAAAATTAAAATTAATTGATTTTCTTTACATTTTGTAATCGGTTAGGTTACATATTTGGTTGCCTCAGGATCTTTGAAAAAATAGGTTGAATCTGACAAATAACACACACATAACGCGGAATCAGTCTTAAAAGGATTTATGAAAAACATTCCAAAATCATTGTTGGAACTTTTGGGGGAAATATCACTTGTTATCTAAGCAGTTGGAAATCTTGCTAAAAAATATCTCGATCTCACAATTGTGGCAGTATCTCGATATCACAGTAGCTGGAGTATGGTGGATTTTCTTGATATCTCCGGAGCTGGTGTGTGGTGAATTTTCTCCGATATTACAGAGACTGGTGTATGGTGTAAATCGGCAGGTATCATAGGCCTGGTGTATGGTGGAAATTGTAAGACTAGTGTATAGTGGAAATTGTCAGATATCATAGGAGCTGGTGTACAGTGGAAAACTCTTGAATATAACAGGAACTGAAGCTTGGTGGAAATTTATCAATATCCAGGAGAAACATTTTGGGACACACCATAACCTTACAGTGACTGGCAATATGTTGCTTAAGTTATTAATGTAAGTTTTTCTTTTTATGTTTGTAAAAGCATTCAAATTTTTATTTTTTTCATTCCCAATACTCAGAACTATGTACACACACATACAGCATGACCGAGGCTAATGCATCCCTGGAACTTCAGCGTTGTTTTCGTGACCTCCAAATGGAAATTAGGGCGGAGCGGTCAGAAAAAGAGTACCTGATTTCAATGGTAAATGTAGCAAACGCTTCCGCGATTGCATCGCTGAGATAGGACGCGTTTCCGGCGCTCTAGGGGGGACAGAATGCAGCCTGCAGGGTTTTGTGTCCTAGAACTTTCAAAGGTTCAGCCGCGGAATTTTACTCCATCCTGGTACGATATAAGCTCCTCATGAATTGGACACAGGCACGTGCACAGTTAGTCAATCAGTAAGCTTGTGTAGCGGTACAGCCAGCACAAAATTATGTCGTATACGTCAGAGTAAATAATATTAATTGACGTTTTATTTTCGTAAAGCGCTCTTCCACGAGTAAAACCGCAATTCCCGTTCTTCACTACGAATCACGCAATTTGGGAACTAAGAATTTTTCAGTTGCTTGAATAGTCCCGTTCTAGATAGCAGCCAATTACCTTGGCACCAAGCCTGGGAAGCAAGCTATGATAAACGTGGAGAACGCGAATTGCGATTTTACTCCTAAAAGAGTGTTATTCGAAAATTAAACGATAGTTCTACTTCGTAAAAGCGCCTAATCTCCACAACACCCCACTAAGGAGTTGGGTGATCTTCGTTGTGAGCTAAGCTTAGAAAAATATTTTCCCAAGAACTTAGCTTTTACTCCAAAGAACATGCCGAGTTCCGTGTGAATGAAGAAAGGCCTAAATAAAACACTAATGTAGATGGTTCAAGTGTTTGATGCGCGTCAGTTCAAAATATAACCGCGTTGGTGAACAACTCTTGCACGCGGAAGCTCGAAAAGACGAAAGAAAAACAGGTAGAGAAGACGACTAAGCTCTTCTCCCCATAAACCCTTGCTAACACCATCTCCCTCCATCCTCCCATGAGATTGTATCCCAACGTTATCACAACGGTCGAGACCTGAGAATACGTTTTATAATATCTTTTTATTTGCTTTTTCACAATCATAATAGCGGAACTAAGTCCACGTAGTTAAGTATGTGACCAAGCGGTTGTATTAAAGAGAAGCTGCTTGGTCACTCACAAAGAGCATGCATTAGCAATTCATTACAAAGAAAGGCATGAACTAGCTATGGTCAGACGCTTTTTGATACACAGAGTTCCAAATATAACCACGAATCAAACCAGTGGCTTAATACGTCCGCTTATCACAGTATAGGGGTAAGCGACACGAGGCACTCGTATAAAACGGCTGGATACACTATCATGCTCCCCTTTATTACACTATCCAACATTATCGATTGACCCACACTGAACTCACTACAACGTGCTCGACTAAAGACCAGTGAGGTGGAGTACTCGTACAAGACAGATAACGCACTATCATGCACTCATTCGATACAGGATTACACAACGGTTTGCTAAGTGATCTGGGTTAGTTTCGGTACCTGATCCCTGCGATTCCGACTCTAGTGAGCGTGACGGACGCAACGAGGAGGATGCGTAGTGTGCATGCACACCCCTCCCCCTCCATTTTGCCAAGGGAAGATGAAATACCGGCTTCGCAGGGGTGCAGTCTCGAGACTAAGCGCCAACTAACGTCAAGGTGGGTGGGCTTCAGTAGAACTGTCTTCTGAGTACTGAGCCGTAACTAGAGCGCACGGTGATATTGTCCTAAAGTGAAACTAAGGGAGTCGAGTCAGAGTCGACGGCCTTGATTCTGGCCCTTTTTGTATTTGCCTGAGCCGTTGGAGGGCGCTGAAAATAAGTTTCCTTGTATTTGGGTTTGCCTTTGCCCTTGGTCGCCGTCTTACTGCGACAGACAGGGTTAGTTTGAGACTATTGTTTCAGTCGCTACGAAGCGGCCTAAAGAGCATAGGCCGGACAGTTCACACTGAGAATAGTCCTTTAGGTAATTTTAATGAACGAGTTAGATGTTGATCAACAACCCGTTTTCAGTATGTCAGTTAAGAATATCTTACGTATAGCCCTGATGGAATTGGAAACTTGCCTTACGTGATGGATTTTAACGTTATATAGGTTCCTGAACTCTGTAAGCACCTATAATCATATTCTTGATGTATTTAGAAATGGTCTGTTTTTATAGATCTTTATTTAACTTGGGCATAAAGGAAATGATCAACGCTTTTTGCCCGTCTTGTCTGTAATCTTCTGACAGCTGAAGATAATTACAGCCCGAACTATGCAGAGAGATGCCATGCCTGGCTCCATGTCTCCCTCTGCCAAGACTGGCAGTGTTATTTGTTCAAAGATACCAAGACCCGCAGTGGCGATGTGGATCTTGTCCATGAATCCTGACCTCGGTCTTAGAAAGACTTTTTTCATTCTCCTTCATGATCTGACGTTCCAGGGCGTGGATTTCCTTCCTTCTGTTGCCTGAGGCCAGTGCTAACAGGAAGAGGAATCTTACGGTTTCGTTTTTGGGAGATATTACCTCGTCCCCAAAAATGTCCGTCTTTTGGAGATAACGGGGACTTAGGATAGGTCCCACTGCGCTATGCTAGTGACTGATGGGGAGAATTTACTTTAAAGTGTCTGGATAACATAGACAGTGACGGGGCTTTTCCGCGAACAAAACACGTCGAGACCTTTAACCTAGAACCAATGGCCGCTCGATAGCGATCGATCGAAGCCACCTTCAGGTGTTCGGACGTGAAAAGTAATCCAGGATTTTTACCACTGCTGTTGGTGTAGCCTAGAATGGTTCTAGCTATGCCTAAGCACACCAACTAAAACATTTGTTCCACTGCGACCGATACACTTTCGGTGTGGACTTCCTGTGGTTATTTATCATTTTTCCTGTCACTTCCTTGGAGAAGCCTTGCTTCTTTATAAAACTGAAAGAGACAGGCACCACAGATGTAGGTCCAGTAGATGGAGGTGGAATGGAGGTATGGCCAATGGGGCTGAGACAAGATCTGTGGATGGCAAGGCAGTCTCAGCGGTGAACTGGTCATTAGGGGGAACCAAGGGGCATCGGGTGACCAAAGGGCTATCGGGAGTAGGTGTCTGAGTCTGAGTAACATTGTTCTCTGGATAAACCGCAGTAAGGCTGGTTGGGGGAGAAAGATGTAAAGGCCACTCGCAGGTCAGGGCGTTGATCGTCCAAGGCCGTGTGTCTGGACACGGGAAGATATACCTTGGTAACTTGGCCCTCATCGCGTATGGGAACATGTTCGGGGTCGGTCTTCCCATCGGAGAGTGTTTGATCACCCATTCGAAAGCCTGGGCTGATAGGCACCACTCTTTGTGTATTACCTGACCGACTCTGGATCCAGATCTGCTAACGCGTTCACGGACACTACTAGATGCGGAGCTGATAGGTGGATACTTTTCTCTCGAGCCAATCACAGAATGCTGGTTAGCTTGGTGAGTTGCTGGGACCTGTTACCCCTTTGTTTGTTCAGATATGTCACCGCCGTATAGTTGTCTAGGGTAGGTCGGTTAAGGCTATACAAACTACCAATTTATTTGGCGGCTTCTTACCTTCTTGGCCACGAGCCCTGCCACATTTGCCCTGGAAATGAATTCCTCACCCCGACAGAGACGCATCAATTAGTATCTCTAATTGCAGAGGTGGTGTCGAGAAGTGAACCTCCTCGCCCATGATCCTTCTGTCGTACCACCAAGCTAGTACCTGATGGGCTTTCTTGGATATATACAATGCGGCCTCGGGGTGCCTCCCGTGACACGGGGCACGTCTGATTTCTCATTGAAACTGTCTGTGGTGGAGTTTTCCTAGAGGCACTATCTTCTCTGTTTCTACTAGACAGCCCAAGAGAGACTCCATTTTGCCAGACTTACCCTCGAACCTAGTTTTATGGCCTGGATGTAGGGCCGAATCCTTTCTAGACGTTCGGGAGTGGGGTAAGCTGAGATGCGTCAGGAACCAGTCGTCCAAGTACTGGAACACTAACATACCCTGGGTTCGGGCCAACACCTTGAGAATTTGATGATGTTCGTGAAGAAAAGGGGCGCCGTGGAGAGACCGAACGGGGGAACCTGGTACCAAAGCTTCTTTTGCCTTATTTGAAAACATAAGTACTTCCTGGCAGAAGGATGCACCGGTAAATAAATGCGCATCGGACAGACCTATGGACGTACCCTACATGCCCACGACCATGGGGGCTGAGAGCATTTGCGCTTCTGTGGGCGCGAGAATCATCTGGTTGTTCTTGTCATGAGCGCCAAGTCCTGAGAGAGGGACTTTCTGCCCTAGTATAGGGGCGTGACGTAAGTCGTGGAGGTTGTTTACAGTTAGTTAACTGTGGTTGTTTACAGTTAGCTCAGAAGGGTAAGATACCTTTTATTTTGCACAGCATGTATACCAGGACTGGTTACATGAAAGCGTTTAAGGAGATTTTACTTGGAAAATCGAGCTAGGAAACCTAACCTCAAACGCAAGTAATGGATGTTTATCTGACTCAAAGGAATATTAAGGTGTGTTTCATTTTTTTCTACCTTTGGTTCAAGGAAGGCTTGTATTCTAGAGGAATCTCAGAGGATATTTTTAGGGTTTAGCTAGTTAAATTACACTGAAGAAATTCTCTGGGTAATAGGTACATGTATCGTGCCGTGACGTCACAATGACGAAAGCGCAGCAGCTTATGAATATGTCACTCTCCCTGTTAATATAAATAATATTCAAATTCCATGTAAAATATTCTTTTACTTCATAAAGGCTCAGAATTTGCATATGTCCACTTAAATAGGGTTTCTCGTGTAACTGTAAATAATTCACACAAAATTTTCTTACCGCAGCTTGCATAGTCCCGGTGGGAGATCGAAAAGTGCCCCCCCCCGTAGAATTCTGACACCCCAGACAATATTCTATTACAGAATTATGACCACCACCACCACCCCCCGCCCTATTAAAAATTGATCCCTGTCTCAATTAAGCATATTTTTTAAGTAAAATGTGTATTCGTGTCATTTATCTTCTTTTCCAAACTTCTGCTCGCAAGCCTAAAAGTAATAACAGCCTGTGTAGTCTCAGTTATCAAAAGCATCATTGCACTCTGCTTGAAAACTATTTCTATCATGGAAGAAACTAAAAAATCTCCCGTTTAAAATCATTCATCCATTAAAAATATTAATGCATTACTAAACATCATTTACAGGAAAATTTTACACTATACGGATATAGATACAAATCTTCTCTTCTCTGGACAGAAATTTTACCATCTCTGGGGCATTCATAAACTATTCAACAACTTGATCCTATAGAGGTTAATTGCAATTAATTAGAATAAAATATTGCAATTTGATAATTTTGTAGCACAGAGGTGTTTTCTTCGATGCATTGATGGACGAAAGAGTCAATCGATTGTTGTATCGACAGTTCTATTTGTAATTAGGCCATTGATTAATTATTAGATCAATGATTTCACTGATGTACATTTGCAATCCCGTATCTTGAAAAAAATTAATTTATAGATCAATGACCTCTTTGATATTTATCAATGAACACTTGAAAGGGCCAATGATGTTGGAGAATCAATACATCAAGAAGCACTTTGATATAGATCGATAGAGACACATGAGTCATTGAAGTGAGAAATAACAAACGACATCGATGTTAAAGATAAACCATGAAAAGGCGTGAATTCGGGAAATATAATACACCGAGGGTGGCTACGCCACTCCTTATGTTTCACGAATCAACGACTTTGAATTTTTTTATCGAACTTAAACCACCCCACCCCACTCCAATAGAGAGTGAAATATAATCACAACATAATGCACTGCACTTGGATCAGAAAAAAAGTTTTCAGTGAACGTGATTTTAATTAATCGATTTTAAGTCCTTTGTTTTTCACAATACAGGGTATGCTGGATGAGTAGTGTCAAATGTTCTCATTACATAATACACTGTCTATCTAGCATTTAAACTCTGCTTTGTGCAAGAGCTTCATTCAGTTCAATTATGTGACCAGTTTACAACCATGGATAGCGGGTACGAAATTTTTATAACCCAAAACATTCTACCGGATATTACTGTTAAGACAAAATTAGTGGCGGATGCTGTTATGAATCTTAGTGTTTTATTTTCTGATCAGTCTGGCGAGGAATTGCTTCAAAATACTCGAACTCTTGAAAAACAATTAGAAGACAAATCGGATGAGGAGTCGTCGTTATTTTAATTAGGCGGTGTATAATACAGTGTATTAGTGAAAATTAATACACACCACAAACAAAAGATTACATAATAGGAGAGGAGTCATAGTTCAATAAGGGAGTCAACTTTCATTAATGTCCACTTCTTTTGTTTTCTCTGGTGACTTATTTTGAAGAACGAGGCAAGCAAAGTCGCACCTCTTTTGTGAGGCATGGCATTCTTAAAAATAACGACCCGGTACACAGGTCGTTCTTTTTGAGAAAGCCCTGCAAGGTGTGACTTTGTTTTCATTGTTGTTTAAATTGATTCATTGAAAACAAAAGACATAGTCATTGATCAAATGGAATTTTAACAGGAATCAAACATCAAGAATCTTCGCCTTGAAAAAAAAGATTTATTTAAACTTAAAAACATATATTCCTTAACAAATATTGTGATGCCTAAATACCTGACGAATTCTTTAGTTTTTACTGGAGTAGGGGGAGGGGGCTGATGAAAGAGATATATCGACACAGACGTTCGGCAGCCGTCGTGATTTAGTCGCGACGAAAATGACAAAACGCATCTCATTTTCTATGTTAAATATTCGTCGACAGACGTCGTGACCTCAAAAAGACGTTTGATAGACGTCAGAATAATCACTTAATCGATTTTATTTCTCTCGATTTCAAATCTCGGGCAAAAAGCTAGAATTTTACGACGAGTAACATTAACTTAAACAGAAGAAAGTAGAAGCTCAAATCAATTACCTTGTAGCTAATGTCGGAATTCATTTTCAAAAAATATGTAAGGTCCATCCGGTCTTAACATGCTTGTGGTATCGATAGATCCGGCACGCTCGTTAACATTATATACTTGAATAAATACATCAATGTGAAATCCAATGTCAAAATTCCCAGACTCCCTCTGCAAATCAGAAGGATCATTTTCCGAATCGTCCTCCATATTAATTTTGTCCCCAAAAAAGCTCGTGTTGACTCTTGCACTAACTAGTTGTTATGAAAGATCGTTCGGTTTTTTATACCTTGTCATGATTGTTATTCTTTATTTGTCACCTTATGATTGTTATTCTTTATTTGTCGCAGAACAATAGGGGTTGACGGGCCGGGGGAGGCGGGGCCAATTCGTCTGGCACATGGACATTAAGTATGAGAATGCCTTCCTTCTCGGTAGACTCTATTTTCATGGCCCTGTCTATTCACACCTCGGGCTGACGCCCTCGTTATGAATAGACAGGGCCATGAAAATAGAGAATACCTCGAAGTCAGGCATTCTCATATACATAATAGAATGTCTGGGGGTCACAATTATATTCAGAATATTGACCGGGGGTCACCTTAAAGGGGGGGGGGCAAAATTCTATACCACACCGCTATCGTCCCTGCCAAGCTTCCCGAGTGCCTTTTCGTTAGCGGGGTATACCAAACTCATCACGCCATTGGTTTCTTTTTAAAGTAGTGCTGATCTAGTGTGAAGGATCCTGCGGGCTCTGTCAAGTGTGAAGGATCTAGTGTGAAGGATCCTGCGGGCTCTGTCACGCACCAACTTCAGGCCAGAAAGGGCTGTTTTCGCTGGAAGAGGCTGAGAATATTAACTAAGACAGCAGAGCCGTATCGCATGATTTGGCTGCCATCGCAAGAGCTCGCCCGTCATACTAGTCTCGTCACAATAGACTTCGGTTAAGCAGCAGGACAAGAACTCCCCCCCCCCATCCCATCAAGATAGCCAAGCTGTTCTAAGAACGGCAAGAAACATCCGCAGACCTAACAGTAGTGCAGGTAGCAAGCAACTAAAAAACTTTTCTTCTTGTAGCAACCAATACTTCTTTCAATAAGTCAATAATATTGGAATTGTCAATTACATCGCCAGTTTTTAACACAAGTTCATTTTTATCTGTCCATCTCGTACCATGTTTCTTGAGTTCTGCCAGAACTTCTGTTACTTTCACATGATATAGTTGTGGAAAATGGCTTAGAAATCTTAATTCTTCTGATTTTACTTATTTTTTTACATTAGCTGAAACAGCAGACCCACGTTGTTGTGACTGAATTGTTCGTAAATGGCGACAAAGAAGCTGAGACATTTCCATTGCAGTTCCACAATTTCGTTTCATTTTGAAAAGATGATTCACCTTAACCCCGCCAACCTTCATTTGAAGGTTGACTTGATAATAATTGTCTGTATTCTGATTCAGAGAATGAGGACATTTCTCAATGCACACTTGATTTTACTAATAATTGACCTAATAATGGCAATGCAATTCCTGCAATGGTTCCAATAAATCCATCTTGTTGATTTATCCGCTTTTTTACGCTTAAGGAAAATTTTCTTATCAGTCAGTTGTCGGATGGTGCACGCTGTAATTTTTTATACATATGTGACTTCAATGGTAAATGTCCATATAATATATTCAAACATATTTCAAATAAATTGGCTAATTCGTCTTTTGTAGCTTGCTTCAATAAGGATTTACGTCGTTTAGCACTACTACGTGCTAATAAATGAAGAAATGGTTGATTTGCTTGAATTCGTCTAGACATCTTGACGTTCAATACCAAACTGTCGCATTTCCTCTTCATACACTATTTTATTCACATAAATATAATCTGTATCATTTGGTAGAATACCTGTACAGATACGTAAATTATCTTCTGTCTTTGGTTTAAAATCAATAAATAAATAACCATGAGTTTTGCTTGTAGCATCTTGATATGTCTGAATGAGAAACTGAGATTTTCCTGGGCACATTTGTCAAGCCAGTGTACTAAACTGTTGACTGTCCCTTGGATTTTTAACAAAGAATAATATAATGTGCGTTTAAAGTAATATTGCACATTTCCTTTCCATGGTGAAATAATTCTGTACGATGGAAATAATTCGTAGATTTTTATGACGATTCCCAACACTAAATAATCTTGTCATGCGTTCGTCACTATGACATTTCGTCATGAAATCATCAATAATAAGTAAGTTAGTCTGTTTTGGATTGAAACGTTCTTCAATATCCCGTGGAATACCTTTATGAAATACCGTTCCTTTCATGCATTTGTACAAAGGTTGATCCGTAGCATACAGTCATAAAATATTTTTAGGAAATGGTTGAATAACTTTTTGTTCCATGATTGATTTCACAAGAGACGTTTTTCCACCACCTGTTAGCCCAGAAACCAAGCACGTAAATGGATGTTTCATATTGAATATCAGATTCCTTAACCCAACTATTAAATTTCTTTGGCCAGCCTAACCACTTGACAAATAATTCTTTCACACCTCGTCTTTTTCGTGTCTTTAAAACTAATTTAATTTTATATGTGGATTGAATGTCTTTCTTAAAAGCTTGTAATTCTTTTTCATAGAAATGACCATCAATATCTTCGTCTAAGAAATCTTTGACCCCATATAAGTATATTCCTTGCTTCTTTTAACGATGTGTAGCAATGAATAATTCTTGTGTCCATTTTATATGGTAATCTCTTTGAAATACATATTTTATGTGTGAAATGCGAACATATTGACCAAAGTTCAACTTGTTTGGTTTTGGCTTTTTCTTTGATTTCAATTTCAATTTATCAGTATACATCAGTATACATTTGTTTCCATTAGATTCATGTTCTTGGTAATGTCTACCGGTGATAATCAATTTCGAAAGGCTCCTTGAGATCTATGATTTTAACTGTAAAATAAGTCTTGTAAAATATCTGTACATCGATAGGATTTTCGATGTAGAAAATAGCGATACATCATTCCTTTAAGAGTACGTATAACTCTTTCAGCAAAGTTGGGTTTCGTCTCATTCTTAGTAGCATATGCATGAATGCCTTCTTTCTTTAGAAATTGCTTTACCCATCTATTCTTAAATTCTGTTCCATTATCTGACCTCAGTGTTCCAGGTCTTCTTTTTGTTTCTTAAAAAAATCTGTTGAAAGGCTTGAATGACACTCGTTTGACTTATGTTTGGAATAGGTTGCACCAACAAGTGTTTGGAAAAGACATCAATGACAATGAGCAGAAAGTGATTGTTTTCATTATGTTGTGCAATGTTAGCTACATCAGCCAAGTCGACATCCCACATATCACCAATACCACGGGTAATCATACGTTGTCCTTTAAATCTATATTTCACTGCTTGAAGTAAACTAAAGGCATTCTGATCTTGTAAACAATTCGTTACTTTGAAATGTGTCACAGATTGTTTTTCCTTGTTTCAGTTGTTTGTATAATTTATTAGGTCCTGCAAGTGCTCCAGGGATTCCAGGATTAAAGTAATTATTGGCTGAGTAGTCTTTCCACGTTGCCATATTAACTTGAAACAAAAACAATCATTCACATAGTACAGCTTTTATTGACATGCAAATATAAGTCACATAACCACTATTTATTAATTTTTTAACCAGTTAACAGTTACGTTATACACTACCATACAGACAAACTTTAATGTTTTTCAAACATTTTACGAATGTCTATATTCACTTCAACTCGTCCGTTATTGAATAGGCAAACTCTGATATATCCGTTGACAGTGAAAAATTAGTATCATAATGTAAAATAATTCTAGCAGCCACAACTAACATGAGGTCAGCTGCCCAAATTGTATAGGAGTTGATAATTGCTGGATCAATGTCATAAGTGTTCCCTGGTAAATTCAGTTTTCTTCACAGTTGGAAATTTTTTATCAAAAAATTGGATAAAACGATTTCTTGGAATTGTTATTCCATCAGCTTCCCAGTGTTTGTGCTTATTCTTCAGTTGTAAAATACAGTCAGATACAGTCAAAATAAGGAAGCTTTGAAAACAAAAAGTCAGTATAGTTCACTTGGAAGACATCATCCAATGTCCCTATACATCTGTAAAGAAGGGATTGAGATGCTGACATTGTTCACTGGTCTTCTTCTGCTGCAAAACAATCTCTCAAATAATCCATAACGCGAAAGTACATCGGTTCGAATAAAGTGAAATGCAGAATCAAAATCAAAGTCCCCTGCGTCTTCCATTCCAGTGTCAATAAACGTTGTTGTAAAGTTGTGTAATTCAATTCTGTTCGCCAAATCCCAACAGGTATCTTAAGTTCCAAAGTTGTTCTTTCTCGAATCCAAAGCAAGTTAATTTATCAATCATAAAGTTTACATATATCTGTTTGAAAATAATATCCATGCTCACAATAAGCACGTTTTACTGCTTAGTCTCTGTAGAATATATATGATTATGCACCTTACCTAAGAGTTCTTTTATAGTGTCAGTCTTCTCAATACATATATGCATCTCACCAACCTCTAGAGCTTCACATTTACGACAAAAATTTTCAGGTTCACATAATTTACAGCCAAATCTGTGGCAGTGACAATTATCATCTTCTATGAGCACCACAATATGTATATATTAATCCCCAAGCTGGTTCTGTGCATTTGCATTATTCAGCTCCACTTCAGCCAGTTATTCCTTGGTCAGATTAGTTGTTTTCATCTGTTTATGCTTATACATGTCTCATCAAGTAAAATACTGGATGTTGATGATGACGTCTCATGTAATACGCTTTTGTGGTGGCATTACGTTTAGCAGCGTTGCCCATTCCTTATCATTAAATCGATGTAGTAAGAATAATCTTTCCCTTCAAACTGAGAGCTGCGTACAAATCTGACATAGCGCTTGTCGTTGAACGTAATCACTACTAAACGCTTTGATTTTGTTAAATAGAGCTTGAAGTTAATCATACGCATTTTCTCCAAGTTATCATTCACTCTTTTCCAGAGAGAATCAGAAAGACCCAGCCCATTTTCATTTCGTTTGGTTCTGATGAACCGACTATACCGACTATCTTAAACTGCTACGCTTAAAGTAGCACTGACCTGAAAATTGGCTATCACCGTTTGTTTCTCCATTTTAGCTACAAAGATAGGTTGTTGCTGAGAAATATATTCAAGAAATGCTTGTACTCGTTCAAATGCTGAAGAAGTTATGTGCTATTCAAAGCAGCAGATCTCCCTTTTTATGCTCTATTTCCAGAAAAACACCAAGTTCAGAATCGTCTAAAATGTGTAAAGATGCAAAAATCACAAAATTTTCCCACGGGGGGAGGTCAAAAACTAAAAATGTTAAGAATAGTCTGAAACGGATAAATATGATACAATCGCAAAATTTTCCCACAGGTTGGGGAATAAAAAACCAAAAATGTTCAGAATCGCCTGACACGGATAAATATGATAGAATCACAAAATTTTCCCACGGGGAAGGGGGGGGGGGGCGTCAAAAACCAAAAATGTTCAGAATCGTCTGAAACGGATAAATATGATAAAATCACAACATTTTCCAACGGAGGGGGGTCAAAAACCAAAACTGTTCAGAATTGTCTGATAAATATGCTAAAATCACAAAATTTTCCCAAGAGGGGTGGCGAGGAGGGTGTCATAAAATATTTACCACGAGGAGGGGGACAGGGGGGTCACAATAGTAAACGAGACTTCTGGATATATCCAGATAGCCCATGGGCTACCTGGATATATCCAGAAGGCTCCTTTTCAACTACTTAATAACCTCTCAGATATTTACCAATTTGCATATGTTAAAAGTTCCCACCCCACTGTCGGGGTATTGAGCCACAGCATAAGACTTATATAGTAAAAGGGGGAACTGTATCCATGGGGAACTACTGATACGGAGCACCGGAAAACATCAGTCCCATGTTCCCCGAATTAGTCAGGTGTAATTACATAATAAAATGAGTTTGAGTACATGAAGTGACACGCACCTTATTGAGGCTGAGGAGAGTGTAGGCGACGCCGATGGCGCTGCGCGGCTGCCAGGCTTTGAGCCTCACGCGATACACATCCATGTGCTCGTACAGCTCGTAACCATCCGCGAAAAGCTTCGGAGATATCGCTATCTCTTTGGAATCTCGACCTGTTTTCAAATAGTGTAATTAGTAAAGAAAATACGTACGATTGAAATTGAAAGTACACAAGAAGTACCATGTGAAAACTAACAAGCAAATATCAAGTTTTCCTGTGATGCTGGCTGCTTGTAAGATTGTTGTTATTAACACGAGATATCATCAAACAAGCATATTACTTATTTTACTATGTGCAAATTAAAGCTCAAGGATTTCACCAAGGGCATACACAATGAGTACGAGTATGACACTTCATTCGAGTCAGGACCACTATCATGTTTGAGGGCGAAATGTCGTTTTTGCATTATAACACATTCAGCTATTAATTTTCACCCAGCCGAAGAGTATCCCCTATACTTCACACACGAAGATATGAATAACAAAATAACAAAATAGAGGTTTGAGCTTTTCTTCAGTGGGAACATTTATACCTAAGGGAGTTTTGACTGACCTAAACTGGAAACTTTTTTCGACAGCACCAAATACACAGAAATACATTTTAGTGAACAATACTTAATCGAAATAGTTTTTCAAATTCAGATACTTGATATCAGTGAGCGGTAATGCTTAATTTCATCATATGAATAGTCGGTGACTCCCTGAGTCGTGTACACATGAAATCCCTCTTTTGCTTCGCAAAAGCTTCAAACTTCGCTTATCTCTACTTGCAGATGGGTTTTTCTTCCGGTTTATCCCTTTGACGCAATATAAAAAAAAACTTTTTCTATGGCAGTTCCAACAGTCCCGCATCCCCCTCAAGAGCCATTCAGAACCCAGATAGCAGTCCCACATGGGGACTATGCATAATATATGTGGGTATTCCCACGTACCGACGCATAAATAATGCGTATTTTGTTGGGGAATTCCCATGTAGTTACGTGGGATTTAGGAGAGTTTGAGACTCTTTCCGATGTGTATTATGCACATGTGAACCCATGCATTTTATACGCATGTAATTCCATGCATTTTATATGTGGGAATTCCCACGCATATTATGCATGGAATTTTAAAGGGACGACCCACCTTGGACATACACGATAACTCCATCGAATACACAGACATGTACCTTTATAACTATAGTTCAGTTATAAAGTACTCCTTAAAAGAATTTTAAGCATAAAAATTTTAGAGAAATTGGTATTTCCATATCTAACTTTCTATTATACTTAGAAAAAAGGCAGCCCTCCACCAAAATATGCAGAATGTAGCAAAATTTAAATATATTATCGCTCAATGGTGGCTGTTTCCGGTCTGCGATAATAAGCCCACATTACCAGACTGCGCATAATATACGTGTATTTTACATGGGAATGCCCATAATGGAAATCCCACGTAAAATATACGTGTAATATACAAATGACTTCTAATGAAATTTTACGTGGGAATTCAAAAGTATAATATACATATAATATGCGTTAATTACCCATGCATTTTAGAAATGGGAAATTCTACGTATATTATACAGTGGAATGCCCACGGTGGGCATTACGCGGGAAAAACCATGCAGCTTACGCGTGTATCTACCCGTGCATTTTATACGTGGGAAAGCCTATGCATATTATATGTAGAGTTTACACGGAAATCACACCGTGGGATGTCCACGTATATTACACATGTTTTCTATGTGGCCCTGCCAACGTCCCACATCCCACGTAAATCCCACCTGAAAACAACGCGCTTTATACGTGGGACGAAAAATTATGCTAACTGGGAAGTGGGGAACTATATCACGCCAAAGCTGTAATACTACGTTACACTTTGGTTTGAGTTTGTTATTCTATGCGCTTCTCAATTTTCGAGATAATCAGTTGAAAGGTGTGATATCTTATAGTTCTGCGTCTTATTGAATTGATAAAAGACTAATCTATCATCGACTAAAATTTGGACAAATTTGGTTCAGTAGAATTTGACTATCTGGATGTGGTGAGTGCTGCGGGCGGGCTCGAGGCGGTAAAAAACGCGCTATGGGGCATGGTTACATCTCTAGTTGTTGTTGGTTTAGGCACAGTTAATGTACTTACTCTCGCTATGAAAAGCATGAGTTTATTTCGTAAAAATGTCATTTTTGATTACGTGTAAATTTATTGTCTACATATACAGTGATTCTTCTTCTGCTCTGTGACGGTGCCCTAATTTATTCTAGTGTTACCACTTGTCTCACAAAGGGTGGAAGGCATCAATAGGATACGTGAAAAGAACAAACGGTGGCGTGACAGAAGGAAAACGTTAGCCACGGTCCCTCTCAGCACCATCGAGTTAGCGGGGACTAGCGGAGAAAAAGGCTTGCTCAGTAATCCTGGGTGTCATCACCGATCTAAATGGACAAGGGAGTCTGATGCCCCATTTACACACAAGAAGTCTAAAGATACAAACAAATCTAGACTTATCGGAAACGATAACAGAACTATGCGAGTGATAACATCATGGTAGACGGTAAAGAAGTGGAGAAGTTTCAAGAATTTGTCTTCTTCGGCAGTGTAGTACCAGACTGCTTAGCGAACGTCAAACGAAGAATCGCGCCCGCCTCGTCAGCCTTCGGCCTACTGAGAAAAGGCATATGAAGCAAGTAGGTTACAGGTAGCGCGCTCAAAACCCGCTTATACAAGGCCCTAATACTACCTATCGCCTACTGCATCAGACCTGGACTCTCAAGTCAGAAGACACACGCAGAATAGAAGCCTTCGAAATGAGATGTCTGAGGGTAATACTAGGAATATCCCTAAGAGACCGCTATACGCACGAGAGTCCGAAAGACACTCCAGATTACTGAAACAATGTTAGAGGTAATCAAGAAGAAACGATTCCGTTGGTTCGGCCACGTCACAAGGAAGCCTCCCGAACACATGGTGTACCAAGCATACAAACAAGACGTCAAAAACCCAAGGCCCAGTGGAAGACCGCCAAAGAAGTGGATAAGCCAGATTGGCGAAGGCACCGGCCTCCCATTAGCCACCGTAGAAAGAACTGCATCAGACCGCGTAGCTTGGAGGCGAAAATATCATAGAGCTGCAATGGGACAACGGGCCCTAAGCACTTAACTAACTAACTAACTAGCAGAAGTGGATCTACCATTGAGTGGTGAACGTTCAATACTGATTGGGGCATAGGCAACAATAGGCAGCCAAAGTCCTGGGTAGAAGGAAGCCAAGTAACTGTCGTCTAGTAACCAGGTGTTAATGACACACAAGGACTCGGGGGCTATATTTACGGCCCCAGTGAGCCAGTTGGGCATCCCGACACAACTCCCACAGAGTACATCGCAGGAGTCACCTCTCTCTTCACATAGGTGATGGACTTATCGCCTTTTCAGCAACTGCAGGCTCAAATGCAAGAGCTACGGTGCGACCCAAGAAAGCAGACCATCGGATACACGGTGACAGAGATAGACCCTCACATCCACCCCACTGACGTCTACACACACGGAGCCCGCCAAGGCATCCGAGACGTGCATTGTAAGCCAGGACGATTCTCCTGGCCTGCCCCTTCTCATCAAGTGTCAAGCGTTCGCCTTGACGAAGAAATTTACAACCCATTGGGGGCATACGCAGAAACAGAGGAATCGCCCACCCCAAGAACATTGAACTACATTTGCGGACAGTGAGCTTTTTACATTCACCGGGCCTGGAACAATGCTATGGAAGGACCCAGCAGCAGCAGGCCGTCGCCCTATCCATATCTCGTTTCTCCAGACTTCAACTCATCAGGAGAGAAAAACTCACCCTTTTTAGCTCACCCTATTTAGCTTTGGCATTATTCACTCCAGAGGACGCACCGTTCCGGGACGTCATCCCACCCACTTCTTGGACATGTGGCATTCTTTGACCCCCACCCCCCCCCCCCCCCCAGCGTCATTATGACAGCTCAGACCAAACTTCCGGAAGAGGAATCGTTTGTCGCACTGTCGCACAAGTCAGAGCATAAAAACTCCTATCCTGGGCAAAAAAATTTTTTGTCTGGTAGAGATCGGAAGAGTAAACCAGAAGAGCTGTATATTGTCACAGAACTTTGCTTTGAGGCCCAGTTCGCCAGTCCAACAAGCGGAGGAGCCCCCAATGGTTGTCTTCGGAAAAGTTAAACGTTAGCTCCCAGATGAAGTCTCCTCCGCCGAAGCGTGCGAAGTTATCCAAAGGTATGAAACCAGAGAGTCGGCAGCTTTAGCAACACAGGTAGCAGGCAACCAAGTACCTCTCGCAAGGCCAGGAACGTTCTGGCAATCTTGGGAGGAAGGGGGCAACTGAGGGTACGTTGGCTCAGGGATGGCTATGTTCTCCCTTCTAGAAGGGACCGACAGAACAAAAGCCGTCCCTCACCCTCCTTTCCAGGAAAGCATAGTCGCGGCCTATCAACCGAGCTCGGGTGGACGGTGTCTTGCAGGATATGGTAAAAGAGTTACCGAGAAATAGGGTATAATAGGGGAAATGACAGAAAACTAACAGGGCTTTTTCAGCAGGGTATTTATGGTTACCAAGGTCAACTGCACTGCCCCAGTCAGCATAATTTTTCTCTCTATATATAATATACATAGGCTTTCCCACGTATAAAATGCACGGGTAGATACACGCGTAAACTGCATGGTTTTTCCCGCATAATGCCCACCGTGGGAATTCCCCTGTATGATATACGTAGAATTTCCCACTACTAAAATGCATGGGAAATTAACGTATATTACACGTATACTTTACGTGGGATTTCCCATATCAGCATTCCTATGCTTAATATGCGTGGGGATTCCCACATATAAAACGCGTGGAAATATATGAGTATAACATGCATGGGTTAACATGGGCATAATACGCATCGGAAAGAGTCTCAAACTCTCCCAAATCCCACGTAACTACATGGGAATCTCCCAAACAAAACAAACATTATTTATGCGTCGGTACGTGGGAATACCCACATATATTATGCATAGTCCCCATGTGGGACTGCTATCTGGGGCAGAGCATTCCAGAGACAGGTAAGGTTAGCTCTTTTGCAATGTTGGTCTCCTCGATTTAAAATGTGAGTATCCCAGGTAGCTCCACTCTCAATTGTTTTTATTTTTTGAGTCGGAGATATTAAGCGAAGGGTAATGGAAATTCAGAAGGATGCTTCCCTTGCGGGGTGACGAATATATTTTTAAGATAAGATAAGTCGAGGCAGCTAGTATAGATAGCCCTAGACAAGCTGGTCTGACAACAAAGGAGCAAGATTGTTCTGGGACCACTAGACAACTCTGCGGCCGCGGCGACCTGAACAAACAGGGGCACTAAGTCATCCTACCTCTCAAATCTGACATTTCTTGTTTGCTCGAGTTCACCTTGGCGGGGAAACCTCAACATCTTAGTATGACAGGTCATTCATATGGAATGATGTCTAGCCAAGCTCTCGTTCCAATCGTTAACGTGGCAATCCGTGTGAGGCCCCTAACCCCTGATTTGTTCGCATATCCTGACAACAGCTTAGAAGATTTGTCTCCCCTTATCCAGATCAGGCGGCGTGGGCGATCGATGCCCTAAATTGCCCACGACCGACGTACGAGCTACTCTGCGCGTCCTCCCTAAATCTGTGCTACAGGCCACTCCACGTATTTCTGTTAGCCCCTGGGCACCAGAGAACCCGCGATTCCCGCTTCTTCTAAGTGAAAACTTTGCCAATACCACAGCCACACTGAGAGCATATCTCCCCATTCCTCACCTCTTAAACTCGCTTCTATGGTGGCTAACCTTATCTAGCTGGAGGACAAGGGCTTCTCTAAACAGGTAGTTTGGAAAATGCTGAATAGCCATAAGCGGTTGACCTCAAATCTCTACCGCTCACAGCGGAACAAGTTTGCCTCCTGGTGCAGTGAGTACAAAATTGACTCATTCCAGGCCTAACGAGCAGTGGTGACGGATTGTCGTGACTGTTTACGCAATGCCAGTGGAATCAAATGAGGGCTATCGGGCAGGAAAATACCAGGTCCTGTCACAAGTGAAACATTACAATGTGCTGAAATTTTCCGGGACAAGGTTATTTCATCAAAAAATGCCACGGTAAGGTTCACCTTTCTCTTAGCATTAACTTCAGGTAAGAGAAGGAGCGAGATCCATACCTTGCAAGAGATCAAACGAGAACGGTGAGTGGAAAAGGTTTATTTGTCCCTTTGCTCATATATCCCTTTCAGAAGGGCCAGAAGGACCAGCCTTGATCTTTCTGTGCTCTGTCAAAGTATCACGTCGTTGTCCTGAAACTTGGAATCAATACGGAGCAGTGAAAAATAAAAAATTGTCGTATCTTTTATGCCAAATTTAAACAAAGATCTTTCGAAACAGACGGTCTCCAATTGTATTAAAGAGGTCTTATCACCGCACGACAAGGCACAGACCGTTACAGAGCTTCAATCAGAGTGTAAAGTGAAACCCGTCATGTTCGTCAGGTTGTCAATTCTCTGAGAGCTACCGGTGTAACAGAATATACTATGCTATCTTTCCCCTCTGGTATATCATCCCCCACGTCTTTTTCGGGGCTAATATGTGTGATATTAGCCGTCCTAAAGTTGAGCAAAGATCATAACACTGTTTAGACGACTTTATTAGCACAATTCAACAATAAATCAAAGAAAATGGCACAAAAATTAAATCTTAAATCTGATAAACTGGAGTGAAGTGCTCGTGCATGTTCGCCAGGTAAATTGTTGTGCACGACTTCCGCAGCTCCAGGAAACAGCTTCCTATTTATACTTACCGTGTGAAGTGAACAATTTGAGAATACTCAACCTGGAGTAAATTTTATACCGCAACTTGAAATTACCCGAGATCTCTTATCTGAACTATTTTAATCCCTCGCTTTAATCCCTCGGCAACTTATCCCAGGTGCGGGGGGGGGGGCTATACTGGGATAGCTTCATCCCGGGTGGGAAGATATCCTAGTATAGCTTCCACTGGGGGGGGGGGGAGCTACACAGGCGGGGGGGGGGCAAGATATCCTATCACACCAATAATGTGTCTCTTTCATGTATTCTTTAAACAGGCTGCAGATCCACACTGAATTCTTTTTAAGTATCATCTATAAGGTTTCTCCCAGGACAAGCTTTGATCACACCCGAGACGGTAATTTCTGATTAATTTTCGTTGCTTATAGACTACTTCAGTCGAAGCAGAGACTGTTTTTTTTGTGCGTGTTCTGCGGCGATTTTGAGTCAGATCGGGCCCATTTCTGTCCTTTCCTACCTTCTTTTTAATACTAGGGATCGAAACGAGGAGCGGAGGGGGCCACGAGCGGTACTGGCTGCTCCAGTGTGGAATCAGTCAAGGGACAAGAGCCGCGGTTTCTTGTCCCGTATTAACAATCTGGTGCTCTAACACTGAGCCACGGTTTCTTGTCCCGTATTAACAATCTGGTGCTCTAACACTGAGCCACGGTTTCTTGTCCCTTTCTTATCAAAGTATGCAGTATGCGCATTTTGATGCTTTTGTTATTGCGCATCTTTTTAATGATTTACAAATCGTGCATATCAACAACAATTTTGCAGTTTTCTCGGAAGAGTAAGCGCGGTGTTTTTCAGGTCTTTTTTGCTGCTAAACTGCAATGCCAAATTGAATGCAAACTAACCAGTCATCCAAGAGGAGCGGAACAGGACAATCCCCCCAGACAATTCCCCCCAGTCAATTCCCCCGACAATTCCCCCCCCCCCGAACAATTCCCCCGTAGGACAATTCCCCCCGAGGTCTATCCACCCCATATTCATTTTTATTTTTCTTATTTTTTCTTTTCTTTGTATTTTTTTGTCTCATTCTCTCTCTCTTTTTTTTGCAAACTATTGCCTTTTTATCTTCTAATTGGAGACCGTGCAATTGTCCTTTCAACATTGTCGCAGTTGCAATTTCCATGCCTTATTCAAACCAATGAACTTCAAGTTGGTCACCTCAGAGCCAGCAAAACGAATCAAAGCTGGAAATTCCGGAGTCACTGGTTTTTTACGTGTTCATCGGTCGGATCCGCCGTAATGTTCGCGGTGTACCTGGTCAAATTGTGGGTGGCCACTTGCCCGAGCCACCACCAAATAGTCCGACAACCGACAGATTGTTGACTATTTGCGTGGAATTGCCCATAACATCAGGTTTTAAATGGCAGAAATTTGCATTTTTGATTTTAAGGTATTTTACAAATAAAGAAATGATATCTGGTTGTTTTATTTTGGCATTCAAAGTAAAATAAAAATAAAAATTAAGTGTGTGTGGGGGAATAGTCCTCGGGGGGAATTGTCCTACGGGGGGAGTTGTCTGGGGGGAGTTGTCTGGGGGTGAATTGTCCTAGACCCCAGAAGACTCGTTTTCCTACTCCACTGATAAAATTCAGTCGACTGGCCGGTTAGCCCCATTTAACACATATTATGTTACTGTTGTGAAAAACTGTTGAACAATCACGCAGAACAGAAGCATTAAAAAACTACCCAATGGACATCATACAATTACACGACTAGGATGCCATACAGTTACACGATTTGGACACAGACAGCTACACAACTAAGACACTACACAACTTGGACATCGGACAGCTACACGACTAGGGCGTGAGACAGCTACACGGCTAGGACGTCAGACAGCCACACGACTAGGAAGTCAGACAGCTACATGACTAGCACACCAGACAGCTACACGACTAGGATGACAAATAGTTACATGTTACAACACAACCACGAAAGGCTTCCACTAAAAATTCAATACATTCTGCAATTTCTATTTCAAGTTGTCTCGAATATTTACGCGTGACTTTAATGTGTTTCACATGGGCACATGCCAGTTTTCCGAGGGATTAAAACACTAAAATTGCATTACTTTGACGGTAGATTTTTTCTCAGATTCGAAGTCTGAAAAACTAATATCCCGGCAGGTTGGTTCCTAGAAGACTCATTAGTCCGGAGCATCAATACTTAGAAGATTGAGAAGCAGGAAAGTTCATAATCCGAAAGACGAATATACTGAAGACTACGTTTCCCCAAAGTGAAGAAAAACGATTTTAGCACTTCACTACTTCTGTCACTGCCATTTGCGGTGTGGATTCAGCGAGAGGGTGTGTGTGCTGGGAGAGAAGGACTCGGTTTTTCCGTCTGCTACCCGAAAATCACATAACCTTACCACTACCCTCAACAACTGCTTATCTTTAGATAAGGAGTAACCTTATCTATGGATGGATCTATCTATGAGGCGCTTTTCTAAAACTGCCTGAATGGGGTTGTCAGCCCTCGCATCATCGGTGTATGGATGGAGGGGAATAAAATAATGACCGAGAGACAAGTTATGATAAAATTGTCCTGGTGGGTCAAAAGTCACAACTGTATTTTTTTACTGAAGACTGGGTGGGAAAACGCGGCAACATTCCTGTTCCACTGCAGGTATAAACGCTCTCAATCTTGAGCTCGTTTTCGACCCTTTTTGCCTTAACAACGTTACATAAGAGGTATCTCGGTGACCTTGACCTTCTGGGTCACGGTCAAGGTCCAAAGCTTGAAGATGAATATTATCTCGAACACGGTTAGAAATAGAGCGATTTTGAGCTCATTATCGACCCTTTGGGCCTAACCAACGTTATATAAGAGGTACCTCGGTGACCTTGACGTTTTGAGTCACGGTCAAGGTCCAAAGCTGGAAGTTGACTATTATCTCGAAAACAGTTAGAGATAGAGCAATTTTGAGCTCATTATCGATCCCTTGGGAATAAACAACGTAACATAAGAGGCACCTCGGTGGCCTTTACCTTCTGGGTCACGATCAAGGTCCAAAGCTGGAAGTTGACTATTATCTCGAAAACGATTAGAGTTAGGTTAGGTGATCTTCTGGGTCACGGTCAAGGTCAAAAACCGGAAGTTGACTATTATCTCGAAAACAGTTAGAGACAGATCGATTTTTAGATCATTTTCGACCCATTGGGCCTAAACGACGTTACACAAGAGGTACCTCTGTGAAGTTGACCTTCTGGGTCCCGATCAAGGTAAAAAACCGGAAGTTGACTATTATCTCAAAAACGGTTAGAGATAGAGCGATTTTGAGCTCATTTTCGACCCTTTGGGCCTAAACAACGTTACGTAAGATGTACATCGGTGACCTTGACCGTCTGGGTCACGGACAAGATCAAACACCGGAAGTTGACTATCATATCTCGAAAGCGGCTGGAGATAAGAGGTTCCTCGGTGACCTTGACCTTTTGAGTCACGGTCAAGGTCAAAAACCGGAAGATGAATATTATCTCGAAAACGGTTAGAGATAGAGCAATTTTGAGCTATTTTCGAGCCTTCGGGCCTAGACAATGTTACATAAGAGGTACCTCGGTGACCTTGACCTTCTGGATCACGGTCAAGATCAAAAACGGGAAGTTGACTATTATCTCGAAAACGGTTAGGGATAGAGTGATTTTGAGCCCATTATCGACGCTTCGGGCCTAAACAACGTTATATAAGATGTACTTCGGTGACCTTGACCTTCTGATTCACGATCAAGGTAAAAATCTGGAAGTTGACCATTTTTTCGAAAACGGTATGGTATAAAGCTACTTTAAGCTTATTTTCGACCCTTTGGGCCTAAAAGACGTTATATAAGAGGTACCTCGGTGATCTTGACCTCCTCCATCATGGTCAAGGTCAAAAACTGGAAGTTGACCAGTAGCTCAAACACGGTTAGAAAACTGAATTTGATTTATTTGTTCCCAAATTAGGTTACATTATATTTATTTCGATGGCCTCGTTAAAGATAATAATCAGGACGCTGACAATTATGTCGAAACACTGAAAAATGTGTCTTTGACCAAATATGTTGTGTCTGTGCCATTGCAAGTGGGTGCTATTTCGCTACATGTAGCGAAATTCGGTCTAGTTCAATATATTTATTTATCTGGTCAGATTGTCATAACAGATTAACACTTGACTTGCTTCTATAGTGTTCATAACCTGATGAAGCAATCTATGAAGTAACTCAACGATTTTAATGACAGTCAACGCCTTGGTATTATGTATTGTCCTATTGTTCCAAGTTATACATGTAGCCTAAGTATGCGACAAATGAAAAATTTGAATAATCACAAAAATTCTAGAAAATCTGAAGGTATACCTTGAAAGACATCTGTTGTACCCTGCCTATTTTCATTAAAAGTGAATTAGGCAGTTGTTAATTAGACAGAAATAACTTTCGAAAGTATCTTTTCTTACTTAATGCGTAGTTACTGTCACAATACCACACAGTAGTAGCGAAAGGGGTTTTTGGCGCGATCGAATTTGGCGGGAAAATGTATAGTGTTTTTCTGGCGCATTGTACCGCATCGATCAGTTTGGTTTTAAGTGCGATCTTAACGTAGAAAACGCGGTGGTACTGGTTTCGAGATCATTCTTATTTATGAAAGTTCTTGTTGTGTCAGATTTTGAGGCATATAAAACAAAATCTTCTCATTATTTTTCAAGTATTTAGAAAGGACGGATTTTTCAATGAATAATGTTATATTGTAAAGGAGTATGTAAACGCTCCGAAAACCCAACTTTCTGTTTTATATGTAACATGTAACCCATATTTTATTGTTCTTATTTTAAACGCAATAAAGTGGTTCCTATTTTAATATTTAATCTAACATTTATGCTGAAAACTGAGCGTGTTATAACATTCCTTTTAATATGTAATCTCTAATTTAGACAAACGCCATAAACCGACCATCTGTTACGTCTAATCCAATTTAATCCGTTGCCTCAATTGATCCCCAAATATCATCTGTTGACACAGCTTTTTGGACAATTAAGTGTTTATTTGTTAATTGTGTTTAAACATGTTTTTTGTTCCCGCCTCCCTGTCTGCGGGAGTGGGGGCACACTACCGGCGAACGCGATAGCAGGCCGAATTATGGCCTCTATGTTTATTTTACAGATGTTCTTGCTTGCATGCTCACTCCTGAGTAATCCCCTAGCAGCAGGCACCGAGCCCCTCACACGCCCCCCTCTGTCTATTTAAACCCCGTCTCATATCCGGTGTGACAGATCACACCAACTAGCTTGCTGGCGGCGAATGCATTAGAACGCAAAAATCGCACTGCTTTTAACACCCACCACCCCTCCCCTTACACCAATATATATATATTGTAGTTGTGTGTAGTGACAGTAAATTTGAATTGTGTCAAAAATTGTATGCATGTACCAGTTGATTTAACACGAGATAAATCATGATCCCAATCGCAGTCGTTTTATTTTTAAGTAGCTAGAGACGCTTGCAAAATATCAAGAGTTTAAAGGTTTAATATAATAAAGCCTATTATTGCAAAGAATTTGCAAAGCTATTTTGCATCGCTATTCAGTTAGGGTAGAGCGATGGTGTAATTACTTTTATTATCATGCCTTTGTATTGTTTTTTTGGTCTTTAATTCTATTGTTGATGTGTGTTCCCATTGAGAACACTTGAACAATAACTCAATTGAATTAATTAATGTTAAGTTGCCATTTGATGTATTTTTATGGTAATCAGATGACGCGTAGTTTGGTATATAAGAAGAACGATTTCTCCTGGTTAGACAAATTACTCTGACGTTTGATAAGAGCAAGAGAAATAAACACACCAGAAAAGAACGCGAAGTACTGTCTTTTTAATCTGACCGACTTTATCGGACTGGGTTAGTCATATCACTATAGGGGGCTTGAATGTATGGGCGTATGTGCGTATGTTAAACTTTTTCTTAAAAATGTTACTCCTCCTACCGTTTTGCTCCAATTGTTTTGATATTACGCAGGAATGTTCCCTGGGTGGTCCCCCACCTGGCTATTACTTTTTTGACGATTGACGAAAAACTGACAAAATGGCGGCACTTTGGGTGCCCGTTTTGACATATTTTTAAAATGCTACTCTTCCTACAGTTTTATACCAATCGTTTAGATATTAGGCAGGGATGTTTCCCAGGGGTTCGCCTACCAGGCTGTTATTATTATTTGTTTTTTTTGCGGTTCGCCAAAAACTGCCGAAATGGAGGAACTTTGACAAAAACTGGAATAAATGGTAGTAAATAACTGATTTGACAAACTATTCATTTCTCTCTTTTTCAAATAGTTATAAAATTTTTAATAAAAGTTTCTTAGGTGCTTCCCCACCTGGCCTTTGCTTTTTTTTGACAAATGACAAAAAAAAAAAAAAAGAAAAGAAAATACCGAAATAGTGGAATTTTAAAAATTTTGTAAAATTGTGTAAATGTTGGTAAATACGTGAATCGTCAAAACCCAACCTCTCCAACATCCCTTTTCGGGTAGCTTCCAGATTCGAATTAAATGCATTTTACATACTTCATTTTTTGGCCTAACAGTATTCATTAAAGAGTTTTCCTCCCTTTCCTTGCTTGGTAACTCGGCTGGGTCATGTCCTTGGACATGCTTGTTATTAAGGCCACTATTGGCCACTTTATACTTCAACTGTTGTGGTTCTCGGAAAAAATGGGGGTCATGCGTCAGATGTAAGTCTGATATATTATGAGGAAGGATAGAAATAAAATAACGTCTAAAGAATGTATGATGCAAAGCGAGTTCTTAAGCGACGAAAAGCCAGAAAAAGAGACAAATAAGCTAATAAAGTGGATAAAATTGTTTTGAAAGAAAATATTTTTTCAAAGTTAGATAATAAGGCGTTCCTTTCAGGTCTTTTGTAAGGTAACGTGTTTTCGGAAAAACTGACTATTTTGTGTACCAATGGAATATAATAAATGCTAATATATTCAGGTTTTTGAATCATGAGTTTCATTTCTTCATCGATATATCTCTTGTTATCTAATTTTATCGGACATTTGGTAACTATATTTTAACTGATGTGGAGTATTTAGAATTCTAGCAACCTATATAGTTATGCTCATTTGAATTACAGCCCAAACCGTTCTCTCCACATGTGTTCTACATCCCTTACTTGAGTAAATAGCTAGATAGAAGCAAGACGTGTGTTTTATTCGATGCCTAGAGGTCCGCATACAAAGAAATGATTGAAAAAAACTAACATGCAGTTTTCATCGGCCAGATTGCATGGTGCCCCTCTATAAGCATATTCATAATGCGATCAGATGTAAACATTAAACAAAAAACACGTGTTTTGGGACTTCAACGTGAAGAGAAAGTGGGTCACAATCAACTGCAACCGTCTTCAAAATCGATAAATGAGTCATTACTGTGACGATATTTACAGCACAGACTGAAAACGAAACGTCAGGTACAAATGTCATATAATTATTTATTATTTGCTGCGTTGTTATTTCGCGATTTGAGTTGTAATAATTAACCCAAAAAAATTTTAGCGGATATTATACGTGTAAAATACGTGGGCAAAATGGGATAGTCAGTTGCAATATACGTGTATTTTGGCAATTTTGCTCATCGATAATGCGTATAAAATACGCATTTTTCACACGTAAAAATTTATACGCATTTTACACGCAATTCCCACCGATTATTAAACGTGTTTTACACGTGTTTTTCCCACGGATATTAGACGGATTTCACGCATTTTTAAAACTTATTTTATATGCATTTCAGAGTTTTCCCACCAATGTAATGACCCAGATAGCCGTCCCACATGTATTATGCACATGAACCTTAACACTATAGTGCAGTTATAAAGTACACCTTAGAACAATTTTCAGCATAAAAATTTTAGTGAAATTGGTATTCCCATCTCTAACTTTCTATTATGCTTAGAAAAAAGGCAGCCCTCCACCAAAATATGCAGCATTTAGCAAAATTTAAATATATTATCGCTCAATGGCGGCTGTTTCCGGTCTGCGATAATAGGCCCACATTGCCAGACTACGTATAATATGCGTATATTCTCCCACGCATTTCCTACGTGGAAATTTTCACGCATTATATACGTGTATTTTACATGGGAATACCCATATGGGAAATCCCACGTAAAATATATGCTTAATATGCGTTACATATTACACGTATAATATGCATGGGCGAAAATGCGTGAAATAAACGTGCATACTCGAGTGAAAATGCGTTTAATATGCGTTTCTAATATGGGCATCTTTTTTACCATGCAAAATATATGCATAATATGCGTCCCTAGATGGATATAATATGCGTAGGAAAAATGCGTATAATATGCGCATATATACGCATATATACGCATATATTTTTCCGCGTATTTTATGTGTGTAATAAACGTTCCTTGATATGCGCATATTATACGTGGGAAAATACACGTATAATATGCGGGTTCAATATGGGCATCTTTTTCCCCACTCATTTTTACGTATAATATATAGTTCTAGAAATGCGGGTATTTTTATACGTAATTTATACGTTTATTATGCGTCCGAGAAAAGATGCCCATTTTGCCCATGCATTTTAGATATTAAATACGTATAATAAGCGTATACTGTTTTGTAGGGAAGTTACTTCCGTTGAACTGACAAAAATAAGAAGGAACTTTCGAAAGGGAGAAAATACTTGTTTCTGAGGCGAGCTTTTGAGGTTAGTTCTTAAACCACATGAGTTTAAGGCACATCAATTAAAGTGTATTATCACTGATGACAGAAAGGAAGGCATTTTGAAGGTAAATATTTATTTTAAAGGATAAATTGTTGGCAATGTTACACACGTCCTTCGGGTGATTTTGTGGCTGATTTGAAATTAATAAAGATATAACTGATATAATGCCGCGGCTAGGGGGGAGGGGGGGGGGTATTACGTCAGAAATAATCATTACACGTGGCAAATAAATACTTAATATTTATTTTCTTAAGTGCAAAACCGAGTCAAATATCAATGCTCGCTGACCGCAGTACCGATTACGCGTCACCCCATCTGAGCATGCGTGGTAAAATTTTGAAGAACGGCATAAAATAGCAAAAGTAGGCATATAATAAAAGTAATACATCATTCTGAGTGCGCACGATATTGTTTTTACCTTCAGCCTACGGGAGTATACGGACCTCCCCCTTCGGGGTCGGTACGTACGGCCCTATGGCTTCAGGCAGAAAACAATATCATACACACTCCGAATGAAGTATTACTATTATATTATTTGTTGTATCATCGTACGCGGTATTACTCGGCATCACTGAGGAACGCTAATCAGCAAATGCACTAGAATTGATCATCGATTTGCTCCACAACTACAAGCCAAAGCACCTTCGGGATGCCATCATCGCCACATTTCATACGGTGGCAGCTGCAAAGGTTAATACCACATGACGAACACTTGCATACTTTAAAATATTTTTTTCTTGAGATACCAAATACGGACAGCACAGTTTGCGCTATATAATCACATCAAGTTCGAGGGCAAGCGATATATCAATGAAGAAATGAAACTGGTTATATTATCAGATTGTGGATATCAACAGTATTATTAGATATTTAGTTGTAAGATTTTAGTTTATATGAACTGCCAAGCGCTTTGAGCTGGATTCCTGGATAAAGCGCTATGTTTCCAAAATAGCAAAACTGAATTTTCTCAAGCGGACCTAATCAATTTTGTTTTGGTGAGTGTTTAAAGATTGTTTTAAGAATAAAACTAATGCGACTTAATGTTTCTATCTTTAATTCTTAATTCTAAAAAATGTCTGTTCATTGAAAGCTAGCGCAAGTTACACTGACAACAAAGAAAGCAGGGATTTCATAGGACAGCTCATTAACTTTGTTGTGTTTTTTTGTTTGTTTGTTCGTTTGTTTTTTGTTTTTTTTTTGTTTTTTTTTTTCTTTTTGCAGTCGTCCGTAATTTTTGCCCGTCATTCTGTCATCACAACTCGTCAAAAACTACTGCTCCGATTTACACCGAACTTTGGAATTATATAGAACTTGATCTAAACGAGTTCTAGCAATATTTTCTCATTATTATGTTTGTTTTCAAGGTCAGATTAATACGCCAAGACAGGGTATTTTCGCTGCCTTTTCTGTCTGCATTGTGAACGCTCAGCAAAAAGCAAAAGCTTACTGTGCGCTGTTGCAGTTACATAACACTTAATTCCTCTTGCTGTAAACACTGTGGAGGCTTTGGGGCATTGCTAGATCCTGCAGTCATAACAAAATACGTCCTGGATTTATATTAGCTGATGATATTTTGTGTAGCTTTTGAAGAAGAGCCTAAATATTGGTAATGAAAATGAACTGTTCAATTACCAAGTGTTCATTTCGCTAATAGTTTGCAAAATCGGTTCTCCGTTTAGACAGCTGGCGGGTCGAGCCAGGATACTCCATAACAAATTATCAGAGGAGTTTTTCATTTTAGCTCCTCCGCATTGGGGATATATAACAAAGACTAAAGACTTTTTACCATATTCAATGTTGAATTACTTAATTGTTCGAGATTAATACTATAGATAAAAACAAAAATTTCGAAATAAACTTTTAGCAACCTGCATCTGTAAACCTAAACGATTCGGAGTGAAAAAGTTTCTTCCACCAAATATGAGAGGAACATAAGATAAAAGCCGATAATTGTGGAGAAAATTAGAGACAAGAGGACTCGAGTCCAAAAATAGGGGGCAGAAAAGTCGTTTGAAGAATTACCGCAAAACTGGAGGATTACGACCCAAACTTTGCATTCGCATGCACTAGTTGTGTCTTCAAGAAGTATTTTTTATTCGCCTGTTTTTGATGAGTTAGAGCAATTCAATACTTTCCCGCGTCAAGTCTTTTCAATTTTGATATTTTCTAAAAGAAAAACTCGGTATTTTTTTTATTTTGTTATCTTTAAAACTATTGCAATTTGGTGACCTTTCAAACTTGATTAATTTTAAGCTTGAAACGGTCATGTGATACATATAGCTGGCAACAACATTAAAAAAATAAGTCGCTTGAAGCAAGAGGCTTTAGACTGCAGGAGCAAGGCGTTTAAACTGTGTGTTCTTCAAGTCACATAATAATAATCACATAAAAGTAATAGTAATAATAACATAGTAACAATAACTGCAAAATACTTCGGGTCAGATGCCTTCCCTCTTAGAAGAGGGTTTACTTCGTGTCAACTGCGTAAACATGCGTGCCAAAAAAAAAACGAGAAAGGAGTAATTTTGGGACTAGACGCGTTTGGAGTATCAATTTTATCAAAGGGGGTGGGGGGGGGGGGGAGCAGGTGGAGAAATAATTTCATTCAGTACTCCGCGGTTACTACAAAAGCGTTGTTTAGGAATTGCAATTCCTAAACAACTCCGTGTTAAGTTTGGAAAAGGGTGTTACAGACCTTTTGCGGGAAGTAACAAATTTTTAGTTTACGTCCCACTTTACTTGTTGTGCCCGCCGTGTGCAAATGAAACGTTTTCTGAGAAGTTTAACTTGGAAACCACGATTCAAAATTAAATATAACTTCTTGTACAATCTGAGTTTACAATTACGTATTTTGTACTTTGGTGTAACTAATCTGCTTCCTGAATCCCTTGATTTTCAATGTTCTTCCATTTTTCGATAACAAACTCTAACCGTAAAATACGACACAACATTCCTCGTTAATTTGAACTTCCTTTCAACTTATCAAAACACAGCTCCGAATCATATCTATATTTTGAGTAACTGACTCAAATTATGTTATGCTTGAAATGAGAACGTCATATAATCAAATTCATATTTCCTTTCCAACAGAGAGTGAACGTTTTGATTTCAGAAGTCTTCTAAGACGTAAAATTTGAAATGCCAATTTCTTGCAAAGGTTTTTGTTATTTCAAGCTTAGTATTCCGTGTTTAGTTATCGTTCAATAAGTCATAGATACGCAATTTTTACATTAGTGTCCCCTGCCCCTCCCCAACACTGTAATTCGGAGGCCTGTGATTACCGTTGCATAAGTTTCTACGTAAGAAAAGACCTTTTCTACCGCCAAGCTCGTGGAATTTACCTGTCAACGCATTACATGAAAGATTTTCATGCCCACAGAAGAAGCGTTCTCTACGGGTGCTATGCAGGGAAAACTGATGCTTCAAGAGCGTAAGTTTTCCATGCGTCGCTAAAATTCATGTGTCTGTCTCGAAAGCGGAACAACTAACAAAGAAACAGCCAATGACAAGAAAATCATAGAGATGATGCACCCACATGCAGGTAAAATCTACGAACTTTTCTACGTAGAAACAGCCTGTCCTTTCACCAATAAACTTAGACGTGCATTTCTTACGCACAGGACTTTTCTACGCCACTATCTATTTTTTTCTCTTTTAATTATCCACTTTCAAGAGAATATACCTGAAAATGGAGTTTTAAATTGAAATTTGCGCTTAGAGTATAGAAAATTCATTTCAACGATAAAAATTTACATAAATTTCTTACATACAGGACTTTTCCACGCCACTATCCTCAGAAAAGTCATTTCGACATAGACTCAAGCTCGAGGTTAGGCCCTTTCCCTCGACACTTCTTCCCTGGAACTTCCCCCGGCCTTTTCCCTTTTGTTTTCCCTTGTGCTTTTTCATTTGGCCCTTCCTGCATCTCTTCTAATAATTGTCTTTTATTTCAATTAAATCCTGCGGAGTGGGGGTAGGGAGTGGGGTGGCACTTGGTGTCATATGTGTTACCATGCGTATCCGAAAACAAAAAGCTGAGAAAGGGGACAATTTTGAGGCCAGACGCGGTCCGCACGGAGTGCCAATTTTGTTTTAAAAAGGAAGTAATTCAGTACTCCGCCTTTCCCACAAAAAGGGGGTTTTACTTTGCAAAAGCTTTGAATTCGCTTATCTCCACTTTTAATGGGTTCCCTTCCAGTAATATTTACCACGCAATATAAAAAAGAACTTTTTGAGGTACCGTTCAAGATCACTTAATCCTTCCATCCATCCTTCGACCAATCAGAATGCCCGAGACGTCGTCTGCTAGTCTCGTAGAAACGACATTCCCTTTTTGCGTGGCGTCTATACAACACGCCATTCTGTGTGCTGCCGGTTTTTTGCAGCAAGGGAACTGGGTTAAGGCGCGAATTGCTTCGTATTTTACTTAATTCACTACCTAATGGATTATTTTTTCTATAATTGTGCGTTGGGATAAATTTGTGGAGCCTAAGTGATATAAATTCGACACTTTGTTCTTCGGTCAAGTTAGGTTGAGTTTGCATGATCGCGGAGACATTTTCTTGGTCCCGGAAAGTGCGCCTCTTTCTCCACTTTTTTCAGATCGAGGAACTTACCAGCTCCACCTCATTTCGTCTAGGAGTAGGATCTTTTCAGGCTGCTGCGCCTGCTTAGACTCCAAGCTGTACCAGCCAACTGTGTCATCGCAGAAATGGCCAGTTTTTGCTCAAGCTGTACTCCATGGGTCGCTTTTCAGTCTTCGTAGAGCAGGTTCTGCAAGACTGACAGCGTTTTCCGACGAAAAGAGACGTTTTCTGAGACGTCTGAGGGTCTTTTTCCTTGCCAGGACCGTTTTCTCGTTGTGGTAATACGGTCACAGGTACGAGAAGATCATTCTGGTCCAACGGGACTTTTGCCCGTTACGGTCCGATGGTCTGAGGGTACCATCTGAGGCAAGAGAGATCCATGCCCGAAACGGGAAGGCCCATTACGGTCCAGCCCGTTACGGTCCTGGAACGCTTTCCGTTCCAGGAAGCACCTCTTTACGTCGTTAATCTACCCATCGAGTCATTGCAGTGATTGGGCGATTGTGAACACAGCCTGGAGGGGTAAAGCTTGCAGTCGAAGTAGAGCACCGAGAAATGTAGTATTTTAGGTACGTTTGCTACATGTTCTTACGGTTGTTTTTCCTCTGCTTGCATTTCAGATATGACAGAGGCCAGTGGAGAGTGGAATAGGCCCATTAATTTAATTGCCAGAAAAAGTTTTATTTCTATAGCGTGGTAAAACGTAACCAAAGGAAAACCAATCTAAAAGTGGAGATAAGAGAATTCAAAGCTTTTGCAAAGTAAAATAAAATATCCTAAATTCCATGTTCTTCACTGAATGTAAAGTGAATGTAATGTAAAATTTCGAAAACAAATCAGTATGCAAAAGAACATCCAGTCTATGTTAATTTGAATCTAAAGTTGTTCTTCTGTCATTTATCTTTTTAAATTTTATTTTCAAATGTTAAGTACGCATATCCGGATCTACCTTAAATCTGAAACCCCGTCTTACTTCGAACAGGAACCCAAGCATATCCCCAGGGAAAAGCTGTACATTGAAACGTCATCAAAAATGGTAAGACATACCCTTGAAATGGGTCACGCGCTCGAAGACAAAGGGCCATACAGCTGACATGTAATAACCATAACTCGCATTTGAATACATTTTTGGTGTCAGAAGTTCAGTCCTAAAAATAATGGATCAATATATTTTTGTGATTTGCGACGGATATTCGAATCGGACATGCCTAACTTAGCAGGAAAAGGAAAGATTTGTTGAAACAAATTTTAAAGTTTAAAGTTGTTTAATTTTATATAGCTCTGCAAACGCAATAAATGGTATATCTCAGTAATAGCACTAGTATATAGCAGTAATAATAATAATCGACATAATATCTCGATCCCTGCCATGTCGTTATGATAGGATAACAGGGCTGTACTCTGCCCATTCTACATTCCACATACCCAGCAATAGCCCTGCCTCAGCCCTACGCCCCGATGATTCTTGTACATTGGTCGTGGGTGCTTAATCATGCACTAAACCCTTTTCCTTTTGACTGGTTGTAATTTCAAATAGACGGGAAGCGAGGCAGCAATCTGCCGTTTCTCTGGTATGGCGTTAGAGTTCAGTCGCACAATAGATCGGATATCTTTACCCTACTCTAAAGGTTCTGTTGGGGAATGGCCGCAATAACGTGTTTAGCTGTGCATTGATTGGCAGAGACTAGGTTTAGGTGAATGGACACTTTAATGCCTAAATTATACGATGTCATCCGCAATGTTAATACATAGTAAAAGATGAAATGTTAATATATGGGTAGACCATGGGCTGGATGGTTTGTACTGGATGCAGGCGTGATTGGAAGACGCATTACACAGTAATCTTCGTCCAGTTTTGCTGGCAAATTGTTTGACGTCACCCGTTAACATAAGCGTACACATATCTCAACCTCCCTTGGGGGTGCGATACACCACCAAAGGCCCCTGACTAATTAGGGTTTAACAGATATTTAGCTCAACATAATTATTGCCTCAGTGAAAATTGGGAAGATAGGATGACAACAAGCAGAGAATAGAGACGACTATGAGCACACCCTGCAAGTGCCTGAGCTCACAACAAGCAATAACACCGCCTTCAGATTTCTCTACACAAGTAGCCATTTATATGTACACATATCACCTGTACCTACCGTTAAGTCCTACAATATACAATTGGGAAATTTAAGTGTATTTCCAAAACAGTTAAGAATAAAAATAGGCTAAAAAGGAGTTAATATTTTACATCTAATATTGCATATGCGTCGCCCAAAATGGGTGGGTTAAAAGAGGCCTCTCGTTGTATTTGGTCAGTGACAGAAATGCCGTTCTAGGCAATGCCGTCTACCAGTAACAGGAGGTATGTTGGAGTTGAATATTAGACGAGGCAATATCCCGAACAAGGTTCCCAAGTAGAACCCAAAGAAGGTTGAATTACCAAAAGTAATTAAAGCTATTCTAGGCTATTTAATCCTTTAGGAAACACGGACCTAAGCCTTTGAATCCAGTTTGATTCAATTTTAAGCCTTAGACTCTTAGCATTTTCACTCTTGGGGTTCAGATGAATGAAATCTAAGATGAAGATCTCAATGTCCATAATCCCATTGTGACCTTAACTACTAAAGTGGAAAGATATTAAATTATCTGCAGTCAGCCGTTCTATAGTGCTGAAATGTGACTGGAAGCGGTCCATTAGCCTCCTTCCTGTTTGTCCTACATATTGTTTATTACACACTTTACATTGAATCGCATAAATAAGGTTATTCGATTGGCAAGAAACATTTGTCTTAGTCGTGTATATTCTGCCTGTTGATGTCGATGTTATAGATCCTAATTTGTTAATTTTAGGACAGTATCTGCACTTGGAGGGGTTCCAACATGGCTTCCTCCTTCGAGCACCGCTACATTTAGTGGTACCAATCTTGTTAGAAAGAGTGGCCCTAACAAGGTAATCTCTAATATTTTTGGTCTTCTAAAGCCAAATATAACATTTAATTCCTTGAATCCTCTTAAGTCAGGACTCTTTGTTAATAGCGCTATTAACAAAGAGTCCTGACTTAAGAGGATTCAAGGAATTAAATGTTATATTTGGCTTTAGAAGACCAAAAAATATTAGAGATTACCTTGTTAGGGCCACTCTTTCTAACAAGATTGGTACCACTAAATGTAGCGGTGCTCGAAGGAGGAAGCCATGTTGGAACCCCTCCAAGTGCAGATACTGTCCTAAAATTAACAAATTAGGATCTTTAACATCGACATCAACAGGCAGAATATACACGACTAAGACAAATGTTTCTTGCCAATCGAATAACCTTATTTATGCGATTCAATGTAAAGTGTGTAATAAACAATATGTAGGACAAACAGGAAGGAGGCTAATGGACCGCTTCCAGTCACATTTCAGCACTATAGAACGGCTGACTGCAGATAATTTAATATCTTTCCACTTTAGTAGTTAAGGTCACAATGGGATTATGGACATTGAGATCTTCATCTTAGATTTCATTCATCTGAACCCCAAGAGTGAAAATGCTAAGAGTCTAAGGCTTAAAATTGAATCAAACTGGATTCAAAGGCTTAGGTCCGTGTTTCCTAAAGGATTAAATAGCCTAGAATAGCTTTAATTACTTTTGGTAATTCAACCTTCTTTGGGTTCTACTTGGGAACCTTGTTCGGGATATTGCCTCGTCTAATATTTAATTTTCATTTCGTTTCGAATGGGGAACCTACTCCACTATTAAATACTTTATTTAATGGTGTCTCACTTTTAATTATTTGTAAACACAACGCATGTTAGTATTTTACTAATCCCCTGTTTTACGGACTGTAGATTTCACTTGGAAATCGGCCCTTTACATGGTTTTTACATGTGTACCACGACTATCACATATGTGGCGGTCTTGGGTTAGATACATCCTTTTTGAATCTCGAAGGGCTTTTTAGGGAAATTCATCCCTGACCGCTTATATGTGTGGGTTAGAAATCGCCTGATGAGAATCATAGAGGTTCGAAACCGCTTGTGTGATCGTGTTATTTACTCTACCATATACGAAATCCAAGTTTCGGGATTTTCGGTATCGTTATTTAGTTTTACGTATGTCGCGTATGTTGATTACGTATACACGATCACTGGGGTAATGTGTGTGTTTACGTTAGTTGGTTTTCGAACTAACAGCGGTCGCGTTTTGTTGAGTTGCCATATTGTCTTTTGCCTCGTTTTTTATATGGTATGTTGGAGTTGGGCAGGAGCATCTTTGTAGGGACAGGAGGGCAAGAACGGGTTCTAGTAAGCATTCTAAAGTCGATCCAACATCAATTTGAGGTCGCGGCGTGCACACCAAACCGCACACCAAACCGCAACCTTATCTCTATTTGTACTTTGGCTGTGATTGATTGCAATCACAGATCAATGTAATAGCAACGCCTTTGGAACAACGTTGAATATGTTACGCAGGCAACGTTGTTTACACGTGCTTTTGATCGTTACATAAATGTTAGAGAATCAACGGCAGACGCAAAAAACTCGACGTTGTATAGACGGACCTCCTTGTATTATTGCTCACTGGACATGGTAGCCATGACAGGTTACTGCAGAAGAGGACCAAAAACAAGGGCGTAAAATATGAGAATTGCAAGAGCGCGTAAGTGTTTCCCACCTACTTACAAAAAATATAATGTATCGATCTTTGAGAGACGTCTGCAGAGCGACGTTAAATAGATTTCGGCAAAGAGATTCAAAATAATCTCCAAAAAGAGACGATCATAAGGCGTTATGGTCCTCCGTGAAATATACTACATCTGGCCTATCCAGAAACGCAGGCAATGTATGCAGCGCATCTTCGAATGTTTTTCAAACGTAGGGATTGGGAAAACATTCATATTTACTTCTTCATTTGCATTTTTTCTGAGCCAGATGCCATGACTTCCATTTCCGAATAATTACTTTGCCATTTGGTTATAAACCCGAAGTATATGCAATTTTGATTTAACGACATCTGTACCACGTTGTATCATAATATTTTGATGAAACTTGGGAGAAAGTGAATGTTTGGATGCAGCAAAACAGTAACATTTAAAAACATGGCTTGGTAAGTTTTGTCAAAGCAAAACTAAAATACAGTTTTGCACTGACGTATATATGGTCGAGCAGTCACAACCTGATCTGATATAAATTTGACTAAGCAAATGGGATGTGTAAAATTTTACAAAACAAAACTTTAGAGATTAGGATTTTTCTCGGGTGCAGGTAAGAATTGCAATGATGTAATCAAAATGGGGAGGTTATATGTTTTTGGCAAAACAGGAAATAATATACGCTGGAGAAACCGCCTTGGTCAATTGCTTTGTCACAAATAACAAGAAACTATATATATATATATATATATATATATATATATATATATATATATATATATATATATATATATATATATATATATATATATATATATATCAAAGTTAATACCGTTGTACTAATATATTCTGCCACTATTCTAATCCCTGACTTAAATAATTTATAGCACAAGGTTTTGCCCATTGTTTAATATCAAAATTCAAACTGGCATATATTCTTCTTAATTCTACATTTTTACTGTTTAAGATATAAACCGCAGCAAAAGTAAACTAAATAAAATGAACTTAATGCATATTAATTATAACATGGGAAGAAAACATGCATTTCAAAATCTTAAATTTATATCAGATATACAATAAAAATTATTCAAGTTGATACATCATAAACTTATTTCCACTCTAATGACCTTTTGTGATTTGTCGACCTAGTGATAATATAATTGTTCCCTTACCACTGACATACTCTTCAAAGTTGGCCACCTCTATCCAGGACTGAGAAAAGCCTTGTCTGTACATGGTCCACTGATAGTGCACGTCTTCACATTGCTCGTTACAGCGTGCAAGCAGCGCAACGCGATTGGACGGGTTAGCTTCTAAGCCAGTGGTTGTTGTAGTACAGAAACCCGTGTTGGAGCAGCTGCAACAATAGACAACACTACATAAATATGGAAACAATAAGGATCGCCGTCGAAATGTGGTAGTGTTACACACTGCAGCATAAAACAGTCTGGTCAAATCAATTTTTTAAAGAAACTGTAGGTGGTACTATTTAGTACACTCTTCCCTCACAAGTTGCCTCTAAAAGTCAGAGCTCTGAAATCAGACTGATGGTAGATTTCCTAAACCCTATTCTGTCAATTCCGACATACCCTGTACCACGTACTTCAGACAGCCCTTCCAAGTTAAATATCCTTCCATAAAATTTTTGGCTAAAATATTTAAAGGCAAAGGCTGTTTAGCATTTAGAATTGATCTTACACCCGCGCTCAAGATAAAAAGCTTAAGCTTCGATGATTATCAATTCTGCAGCATATTCTGGCAAGGTCCTTATGTCTACGTAAAGGAGATAGTTGTCTTACCCCCAGCCACATAAGCCTACTATTAGCGTCACTAATTTTTCCATCCTACATTGGTCGCCAATTTGGGTCTATTATGGGAAATTACAAGCCGTAATGCCATACATTCATCGTGGTAGACTATGCATCAGTCGCATTCTCTCTCTGTCAGAGAACAAAATGTCCAGTCAACCAACGCACACATTTCTATTTTAGAAGACATCCAAATTTCTTGTTTCCATTATTAAAAAATTGTCACGGCAGGCATCCCATGTGGTAGTTAGTACGGTCGCTTGCTTAAGGGGCGACTGAATGGTGACCCTTGCAGCTAAGGCTTTATTCCACTTAGCTTTCTTACAGCTGTACTCAAATTTTCAAATTTACTTAGCATTTCTTGCAATTATAGACTTTTGCAAGTTAAAAGGTCATCAACTCATAAGGGGAAGGTGGGGGCTGTTCATTTATTTCTACCTGTTTTGCAATCATAAGGTAAAACCAAGGACTAGTGCAAAGATCCTTAATCTTCTACATAACTTCATTGTACTCATTGTGTTTTATATCCACAGTAGAAAACCGACTTGCCGACTTTGCCAGACGTCTGCCGGAGCCAAGATCGTAACTTATTTTGAGCTAGGAAATGCACTTGCATTACACCAAACCCTAGCCCTCATTGACTTGTTATCATTATCACATGTGTGGTAGACAGCCGTTATGTATCGTCTCTCATCACGTAAAATTTCACTTCCACCTTTAACATCAAGAGCTTCGCCTTCGCACAAACAACTGTGGCTAATCAACACAACCAGTTACTCGCTTATTATTTTTCCGCGATGCACGCCGGATTACAGCTCTTTCCCGATACCTCAATTACCCTGCAACGTTACTTGACCTCCCTCTCTTGCTCATTTGAATCCTTTCAGTCTGTTAAAAAATTACATCGACGGATTCCAGTTTGTTCTTTATTATTGCGATATGGATTTGCCCAAGCGTTCAAAGATTCCCACGTGCAACTCTCAAATGTTTGAAACACTTTCTTAGTATTACACTGCTCCGCGTACTGCCCATTGCCCTAGGCATAGAACTACAAACCGCAGAGACAGAAACTGCCAAAGCGATGCCTCTGTTGACTACATAGACTTTTTCTCTGAAACAGGTACTTTAAATATTAGAAAGCATAAGGCAGCAGAACTCGATGCGTTAAAAGAGGTATGGCACGCTTAATAATGAAAATCGAGAAAGAAGAGATTGAAAAGACCATGAACTTTAATAATGGCTAAATTAATCCATTCTTATAAAGGGCAACGAAAAAGAACATTGAGATAATAGATTATGGGACATTTAATATTAAAAAAATGATAGCTGGCAAAACATAAGCTTTTTTTTCAAACGGCCAAATGAAGAAACCATTACACAAGTTAATTCTACGCAAAATGATAATTTTGAAAAAAAGATATAGCACTACCTATTGTTTACTGCAATTAAACAGCTCGAATCGAAATGTTACACATTTTGTTCTTTGAAAAGAGAAATGTAATTTCCTGATTCCTTGGAGTGTGATGCACAAGTTGTGAAGTGTTCTCTTGGTCAGAGTTTAGGAATACCTGTATCGCATCCCTCCTATCCATTAGTTTAATTGTGAATCTGACACTTTTCAGTAGGGGAAAACAAAAGTTCTGGTCCACCGGTGACGTCATAATGACGTCGGACCCCCCTAAGCTACCTGTCAATCATTGTGGCGTCATCAATCACGTGACGCATTAATACAATCTGTCTATCATCGTGACGTCAGACCCCAAGACATAGTATGTGAGGACCCCCCCCCCTAGGACATACTATGTGAATATATCCTAGGACATACTATGTGAGGACCCACGTGATTCATCAGTCTTTCTTTATAAGGGACATTGTGTGTGCCCAAGTGACAGTGTTGCTGTTGTTGTTGTTGGAGACTGAAGTAAGTGAAATTCTTTTTTGGGGTTATTTTTTATGTTATGTGATAGGGAAGAGCACACAATTCAAACAAGCAAGCCCACCCATTCAAAGACGTGTTCAAATGGGAAGGCAAGCGCGATTCAAAGATGTGTTCAAATGGCCAGCCCATTCAAACCTGTGTTCGAATGACCAGCTCATTGAAACATGTGTTCGAATGGCCACGCGTCATTCAAACATGTGCTCGAATAGCCATGCGCCATCAAAAATGTGCTCGAATGGCCAGCCCACCTTTCCAAGACGTGAACAGTCCATACATTTCCTCCCTAAGAAATTTTACATCAATTTTTAGGCATCTCCTGGCAAGTTGGAAATCAACATTTTGGCGGGAAATCGAAAACCTGAGGCGTATAAATGGATGAGTGAGAACACATTTCGACATATCAGCGTTCGCGTTGTTGTATTAATTGAGTGAACAATGGCAACATCACTTCTTTACAGATGTATAGAGACATTGGATGATGTTTTCCAAGTGAACTATATTGACTATATGTTTTCAAAGCTTCTTTATTTTGAATCGGATTGGATTTTACAAGTGAAGAATATGCATAAACACTGGGAAGCTGTTGGAATGGCCATTCCAAGAAATCGTTTCATCCAATCTTTTCTGAGTGAATGTGAAGAACTGCATTTACCAGGGAACACTTACGACATTGATTCAGCATTTATCAACGCCAATGCAATTTGGACAGCTGACCTGATGCTAGTTGTGGCTGCTAGAATTATTTTACAATATGATGATGATGATTCATTGTTAACGGATGTATCAGAACTTGTCACATTCAACAATGGACGAGTTGAAGTGAATACAGACATTTGTCAAATGTTTGAAGAACAGTAAAGGAGCTGACTTAAACATACATGTGATGTCGTATAAAAGGAGCACGTGAAGAGGACCAAGTCAGCATTCAATGTGCAGCCATGGAGAAGACAAGCAGCTTTAAAATTAGTGCAAACTTAACCATTACTGTGGAGCCTGGACAATTTGGATTATTTCTTCGCATCAAACGTGGAGAGAGATGGCTTGCTTTATCACCATTCTTGTGGAAGATTGTGTGTCAGAACTTGAGAAATTTACGCAACATTGGCTTCAAACTGTACTTAACGCAAACGAAGTGACTTGAAGTCATTTCATACCTAGACATGCGCTATGAAACTTTTGTGCGGACATCACTGTTTGGAGGAACAGTATACAAGTATTACATCAACATGAATGATGGTGAATGAGATACAATGCTTCAGGAGATGGATAACATCAACACAGTTTTATTCACCAAACCTCAGCCATGTACGTAATGTCACGGTAAAAATCTGTCAACAAACTGCAAAAGGACAGTCGCATAAAGGTGTCAAAACTATCAAAGAAAAGACTGGGTGAAGTTCAATAGGAGAATACGAACGTACAAAATCAACTTGGAGTTGCCGGTGAATATTGTGGTTCTTACGGATATGCTGAGGATTATAATTTTCACTGCCACAAGTACAATTGCAAGATGTGTGAACGAGACAACTTCTGTAACAAGTGTAGCTGGCTAACAGTATCTGGAGAGCTTTTAACAAATATTTTTCAACCGCCATACGGAAATGTAAAGCAAGGATGGATGTAGAAACGTGTTGCAAGGAGAAGTATGTGAACTACATGATAAGAGACCCGGCACCTTTTGGGTAGGTTCAAAAATAACTACAACACTTTAGCATCTATTGGGAACTTTCGTGGAAGCAGCATATCACTTTGCTCGATTTGATCCAAGACTGTTTGATGAAGTGCGAGAGTGGTTGGTCTATATTGCAGTATAATCACAGACATTATATTGAGACAATATATTGTGCAAAAAACATATGTGAAGAAATGTTATTAGCTGTAAAACAATTTGCATGTTTAGTATGTCCTGCTGTCAAAATGAAGAGTGTAAAGAGAACATACTTGTCATTTTACATGTGTCTATACATATTGGAATGAAGCTAAATATTATATTTATTTAGATAAAGTGTTGGGCAATGCAAACAAACGCTGTGGGAAATATGGTGTTGATGCTTTAACATTTGATGAATTAAGTAGTTGTTTAGTGCAAACTGAAGATCAATGGACTCCATTTATTCACACCATTGTTGCTGTACTTGATTTGAGAAAAAATAATAAAACTGTAAGCTTTGTTGATTGAGTTATAAGGCAAAAAAATGTAAAATAAAATAACATTGACAAGTGGTGATCATTTAGTGTTATCATGTCGACGTGGAAAGACTACTTAACCAATATTTACTTTAAACCTGGTCAACCCGGGTCATTCGCTGGCCCTTACAAACTTTATAACATATTAAAAATATAATCAACCAGTCACTCATTCCAAAGTGAAGAAATGGTTATCAACCCCACAAATTTAAAATTGATGAACAGCATTTCCCACATGAAATACGTGTTTCATAATTATCATATAAAGTAGACGCAAGAAGTCTTCATTATCATACGTCGTTGTAAGAAGCGAAGAATACACTTGTATCGTGTGAAAGACTTTTTGGACGAAGATATTGATGGACATTTCTATGAGGATGACCTGCAGAAAGTGACAAAAGATATTGAATCCATCTACAGAATTGAAAAGGTCTTAAAAATACGAAAAAGACGAGGTGTCAAAGAAATATTTGTCAAGCAGTTAGGTTGGCCAGAGAAGTTTAACAGTTAGATGAAAGAAACAGACATTCAAAAATGAAGCAACCATTCACATGTTTGGTCTCTGGACCTACATGCAGTGGTAAAACTTCTCTAGTCAGGAAAATTCTAGAACAAAAGTTAATTAAATCCTCTCCAAGAACCATTTTATGGCTCTACGCAGCAGATCAGCCTTTGTACAAGGGAGTGAAAGGTGTGGAATTTTACCAAGGCATTCCAGACGACATTGAGGGGCGCTTTAACCCCCCCCCCAAAAAAAAAAGAAACTTACTCATCATTGACGACTTAATGACCAAATGCCATAGTGATGAGCGTATGACACGTCTCTTTAGTGTTGGCAGCAGTCATCAAAATCTAAGTATCATTTTCATTCTGCATAATTTATTACATCATGGTTGAGAAATGCGAAATATTAGTTTGAATACGCATTACATCATTCTGTTTAGAAATCCTAGAGAAAGTCAGACAATAAGTACAGTAGCGCAGCAAATGTATCCTGGAAAATCTCAGTTTCTCAGAGCAGCCTATCAAGATGCTACCAGCAAACTTCATGGCTATTTATTCACTGATTTGAAGCCAAAGACAAATGATCAACTGCGAATTCGTACAGGCATTTTAACAAAAGATACACGTAATGTATATGTTAATAAGGTAGCGTATGAACAAGAACCAAGTCACTTGACCATTCGTAGCCAAGATGTCTAACCGTATTCAAGCTAACCGGCCTTTTCTTCACTTGCTCGCATGCAGTGGGCCTAAACGACGTAAATCCTTGCTATAGCAAGCTACTAAGGAGGAATTAACTAGCCTGTTTGAAATTTGTTTGAATATATTGCGAGGACATTTACCCTTAAGCTCAAAAAGGTATAAGGAATTCAAGCGTGAGCGTCATATCCTACGCACTCTAACAGATAATAAGATATCATTTCGAAGAAAAAAGAAATTAGTCAGTCAGAAAGGAGGATTCATTGGAGCTAATGCTGAATTTGCATTACCCCTGTTAGCTCAGTTGCTGCTAAAATGAAACATAATTTGAAAATAATTCTCATTCCTCAATAGAATATAAAATGTTGTTAGAAAATAAGGAAAAAGATGGTGTAATCAAAACGAAAGTGAATAGATTTTTACGTGGGAAGCGAACTCGTGAAAAGGCAATAGAAACTCCTTGGTCGTCATTTACGAACAATTCAGTCAGAACAACAAAAGTCTGTTGCATCATCCAGTACAAAAAATGAGAAAAGTCGCAACAGTTTCTAAACCATTTTCAACCTATTTATCATGTAAAACTAAGGCAGCGTCTGGCAGAACTTAAGAAACATGGTACAAGATGGACAGCTAAAAATGAACTTGTTTTAAGAACGGGTCATGTCATCACGAATTCTAACATTATTGATTAACTGAAAGAAGTATTGGTTGCCACAAGAAGAAAAGAACAACGAGAACCACCACATGGTTGGAAGCAGTTTATTGAGGAAATTGTAGACGCTTATATTCTAAAAACTGTTTTTGGCAAAAAGACAACTCGTGGCGATATTACAAAATAGATAAAACAGCGTCAACAAAGGCTGTTTCCAGAAGGATGTTAAACTTTTTAACATGGTTTAAAGAGTTATAGTGTTGTTGTAAAGAAAATGAAAATAAAAATAATGTTCCTCTAAAAACCAGGTGTGTAAGTGTTTGTTGTCAAGGAGAAATAGTAGACAGCAATGTAGACCATGTAGAGAGTGTGGATGACGTATGCAAAACATGAAGTAATGTATATACACATCCAGTCTATCCATATCACATAAGGGATTTAATTATCATGGAGGCAACAAGTTTTTACATTATTTTACCCAGTTATGCCAGCATGAACTATTGTCCTACTAATAAGGCTTCTAATTATCAAATTCATTTACCTCGTACATTATATTTGAAAGGAAAATATGAAGTGCCCTTAGCTGAAATTCAATACCCACACACATGGACGACAATGAGGCAGGGAATAGACCATACTCTTGATTATCGATCATCACTAGATGCATTTTATCAAGTTACCATTCCATATGGTTACTACAGATCCATATCTAAAATTTGCAGTGCAATAAATGAAGAATTACAAACCCTACTGAGTTTAAGTATGATGGAATTAGTTTATTTATCTTATTTTGAAAAATTATTATGATAATGTCTTTTCTACTGGATTAGCTGAAATTTTAGGATTTAAACCAGATAAATGGTATAAAAAATTCGGTCCTGCTGAACATCAAGCAGATGTAAAACGTGGATTTTATACACTTTATCTGTACTGCAGTATTTGCGAGCCACAAGTAGTTTGAGATTATTATGTCCCTTTATTACGTTCTGTTCCCATTAAAGGTGATGATGGTGATAGTACTATGTAAACTTATGAAGAACCTCATTACGTCCCTGTAAACACATCAAAATTTGACACGATAGAAATGAATATTATGGATGACACAGATCGTAATGTTTCATTTCAAACCGGGAAAGTGTTATGAATGCATACACACACGATCCATCTGCATACCGCAACTATTAAAGTGGGTGGGGAATTACCAGGATTTAAAGGAGCTCGAATACAATATGGAGATGGTACTGGTTCAATACGGGATCATTGGCTCGCAAAGCTATTGCAGTACTTATGGCAGGGGCTAAAACTGTTACACTACATCTTATAAAGGCTGTCTTATAAAGGCGACAAAGATGTCGCGAAAGATGTTACAGGCCGAGTAGCACAGCATGTAATTGGTGATTTGTTAGGATGACAAAAGAAAGTGCAACCGACAAAACGTATCAGAAGGCGAAAGGCAGCTATAGGGATAACATCAACAAAACATAAGAAAGATATTTTTTAAACAAAAAATGTCTTTAATTCATAATCACTCATGTGAATGTAGTCTTTCTCCATTGGAATGGTTTCACATACCACCAACGCAAACTGCTGTTGGAAAAAGTTATAATGTAGTACCTGCAGGTACAGAAGAATATTTAGATTTAAATAACAGTAGACTTCATATTGTATGCTGCATTGTAAAGGATGATGATACAGCGAGTGATGTAGATGATAACGTATCGTGTATCAATGATTTGTTTAATGGGTTATGGTCCAATATTGAATTATTTCTGAATGATCGATTGATTTCATATAGTAGCAATACATATGGTTATACCAGCATTATATCCCACATCATTCATGACTCGGAAGAAAATCTCAATTCTGAGAGCACTGTGCGTCTTATCTATAAAGATACTGCTGGATCAATGAATGCTCATGAGGTGAAAAGACCTAATCATGAAAAGTATGTATCAGCTTTTTATGTAAATCATGAGAGTGGTGATATTGATGACCTAGGAAATAATGGTTTACATAATCGTTATTTGCATACGCGTCTAAGCCGTGAGTTTATACTTATAGGTGCTTTAAGGGTAAATTTGTTTGAGCAATAGCATCAGTATGAAATAGCGTTTACATCGACAAACAGATGAATACTTATTAATGGCTGCAAATAATACCTTTAAGGAAGAAGTGCAAGATACATAAAGTGGGGGTTAGTCCAGGTATTCAGTTAGGACATGCATTGATGAAAACTCTTGCCAAGTTTCCTATTACCAGAAGGGAATGTAAAATTTTAGCCATTCCAGCTGGATTTCAATCTTTTGTGAAAGATAACATCTTTTTGGGTCAATTACTAAAACGTATTGTCATTGGACTGGTTCATAATGAATCCTTTGCTGGAACAGCATTGAGAAATCCATACAACAATTTTGAACATTTCAATCTAAACTACATCCAACTTAACACTGATGGTGAACCAGTCCTATCCAAACCTCTCAAGCTTAACATAAATCGGGACAAATATCTTGACGCTTTTGAAACTCTTTATAATTTTTTTGATAAATTGAATTGTGAGAAAAGTTCCATCATTAAAAAAACGGAAACATTGGCCTGGAGGTTATGCTTTTTTTCTTTCGACTGAACACCTGATTGTGATGGTGATAATTACTATGCCGATAAACACCGATAATCATTATACCTTTATCAAGCATGGGAGTTTGCGGCTAGAGATGCATTTTGCCGGTGCCTTGCAAAATGCAGTCAATGTCATAGTCTATGCTGAATTTGATAACATCATTCAAATAAGTGCATATCGCAGCATTCAATTCAACTACCAGTCATGAACACGAAGCAGATAGATGCCAATTGACCCATAACAGGATGACAAAAGACTTGTTTCAAGGCGTGTTTTTCATGGATCGATTACCACCTTTACAACGCGGTGCCTATGTCATCAATACAGACGAGCATGATGGGCCAGTAGAGCATTTGGTGTCAGTGTATTTTGACAAAGACCCTGCAGAATATTTTGACTCTTACGGACTTTTACCTATAGACAGTCGTTTGAATAAGTTTTTAAAGTTTAATTCCATTTATAATTCAGTTCCATTACAAACAACGATATCACCTACATGTGAATTTTATTGTGTGTATTATATTATTCAAAGAGCTTGAGGACATAGTTCTTATGAAATCATTGATTTTGTATGTAGATATTATAAACCATTTATAATTATTTTATTGATGTTGTACTACTTGTATTAGTTAAGTTGAGGTAACTGTCAGTTTCAGTAATTATAAATTAAAACAAGACAATTTTTATGCAACTTTCTTTTTTATTGTGTTACAAATTATTAACATTTCAACAATTATTTTGCATTAAATATTTTTTTATAAACGCATTCAATACATTGATAAACGAATGCCATTTATTACAATCTAAATTAATGTAGGTATCATAGACATTGTACCCACGTTTGCAAATGCTATGCAAACTCGCATAACTCACATTACCAAACTTAATTATTTTGACATTTTTATGTTCAGACGGTTTCAGTTCATATCCATGTTCATTTATGCCTATGTCCATCACCATAACCCACATGGAATGTGTCAGCTCAGCGGACTTGGTACCCCGCATGAGTTGCACTTTTACGTTCATTTTTGAATTCAGGTTCTTCCCAGGTTCTTCCCAATCCAATGCTTGTAACAGAGCGAACCATTCCACTGTGTTGAGGGTGATGTAGTCATAGTGTTCTGTAAGCTCGTCATATTGGCGAAATCGTACAAACACGTCTAGACAATTCTCAGTCACACACACTTCTAAATCATCTGAGAGTATAAGGAGAAAGCCAGGTATCCTCAGCTTCTCTAGAGGTCCTTCAACACGGATTGTTCTTCAGGCGAAAGAATGATATACTTTCGAAAATGTCTTAGCACAATGTCATCACATGGGTTTAATAGATATGAGAAATGATTAATGGGTTCATTATCCTATAAAAAGTCCTCCTTCTCGTTCAACAGTCAGATCAACTATGAGCTGTCTCCTTGTCTGCGAAGACATTTTTATCCTCGGATGATAGTGAAGAGTGGATGTTGTATGGCTTCTAGGAATCGTAAGACTGCGCGCTATTTCTTCATATCAAAGTCAATTAATGCTGTAAGTTGAGTATCTGACACAACTCCATTAATCCTGTAAAAGATTTTTCCAAAATCTGATACATATGTTTGATGAACCATGTCCAATTACCAGCACTTCAACATTATTTTCAAATTTGCGTTTAAACCCAGGTACTGTCAACGGTATGTTTTTAAAGTCGTTCCACACTTCAGGTTTAAACCGATAGGCAGAATTTATAACAACTTCATTCAAGTCATTCACGCTGAAGTAAACACAACCGTTAACCACTAATGCATTCATGATGACATTACACTTTATGAGGTGTCTTCTTGTCTTCGAAGCCTTTTATCCACTTCTTTCACCTACTTCTTTAGCATTTTCCAATCACGTTCTGTCCGCAAAATACCCTTTTTCGTAGGACGATTTCTTCCAGACCCCTTAACTCTGAGGTACTTGCGAATGCTCACCACTCCTTCATTGCTTTGTTTCATAATTTTAATGTACTTTCCATTTCCTAGAGAAAGCATTTCCTCCCAAAACTGTGGTGTTGACGCCGTCTCCACTGTCAATTTCTTGATGGCAGTAGTGGTAGGATTTTTTACTTTTAAGTTTTTGACTGTATCAGCAAGAGTATCCATATCAGTTGCAGATCTCGTACGACTTTCAACTTCCAGGTTAACACTTCAGTGTTCACAGTTCAATCTTACGTTGGAGGACCTCCCCCATTTTATAATGTCGCCTTATAATGTCCATGCGCTAAGGTGGCACAGCCGTCATTCAACACGTATCGCTTGTCGTCATATGGGGAAAGGGCTACTTTCCGATAAAAGCTGGTGGTCATGAATTCTAATAATGTCCCCTGTAGCCATCGTTTGAGTCTCTATACTGCATATTTTAATGCGTCTTTGACAAGCTCGAGTGATGCCTTTAGCCGTATGTTTTTCTTTCCCACCACACATTAAACTGCACATTTTTGGTCTGAGTCCAACAAACTCTTCTATAGGGATGCCTGCCGTCTCATTCTTCATTTTCCCAAACACTTTTTTGTCCACGTTGGAATGTAGGAAATGATCTGGTGGATAGTCACTTGTGTCGAACAGGTCAGCATCTTGCTGCATATCCTTGTAGATATCTTCCGTTTCTATGTCATAACATAGACTGTCGGTGTGGCTGAACAACAACTTGGCATTGGAATACTTGGCCGTGATGCAATTGTAATGAAAGTCAAACATAAGCACGTTGCTGAGGTCGAGAATGGTGCACACGACTTGAATGGGGTTATCTAGAAGTAAATCCACTTTACGCAAATGTACGGCGGTGAAATCTTCGATGAAAATTCTGAATTTGTGGAAAGAAGGTTTGGTCACGAGTTTCTTGAACCGCTTGTGAACAAGTTCAACATTGATTCGCTTTCTCACATTTTCCATGGTTTTACCAAGCACAGAGTTGATCATGAGTTTGGAGACATCTTTCTCCAACGGGTTCTTGGCCCATTTTCTGTTTTCCATGTTCAAGGTAATGCATTTCTCCAACCTGTTCAAACGTGATGACACGATGCACTTTCGTGACTGTCAACCCCAGTGAGACGTACTGCTGCAAATTCGTATAATGAAGCACATATTTCTTCTTGTTACATAGGCTAGGAATGAACTTTTCACTAGGTTTGCCTTTCATATTCCGATCTTTCCGTAGCTTCTAACTGTACTCTGGCAATTCTCCAACTTTGACAGATTTCCGTTCTGGAGTGATTATAACGATCATGGATTGTATGTGGGTATTCTAAGTCCACTCTAAAATCTATCAAATGTCGTCATCTTCAGCCACATCCATGAAGTCGAGGGATTCTGGCTCGCTCACCCACACAAATCCTCTTTGTGGCATGCTTTGCGACATGGCCCAGCCATACAGATTGTTTGTGTCGAGATACATCAGGTAGTTGTTTGGTATCTCAGAATTGTAATCTGCTACATAGGGGTTATTTGCTTTCGCATACTTGTGCGTGATCACAGATATTCCTCCACGTATGCCTTGTTCAACCATTTGGTACATGTTAATGTCATTGATTAATTCCAACTTTACCTTCGTCGCTTTTAACATGGCATGCCACGACAATCCTAGCGCTGTATAATAATGGGCAGGATCCAATTCATACGTGTTGAGACATACTTGACAAAAAATTTCAAACACGTCAGCCAGCAGTAGAACATCTGATTTCAGGCATAGGTCGTGGTATTCAACAGCGCTACAGTTGAATGTATCCCACACCTTCTGCGCGTGAGCATAATCCTCATCGCTAATGCCCTCTTAGTTGAGCTGACTGTAAAACTTGTCCTTTGAAGGTAGCTGCATTTCAGCAAACTTGGATGGCTCGTCCACGTAATCATAGGGGTACACTCCCTTTCTCAGCAGCAAATCTTGTTGGTCACTATCGTGGATGTGAGAAGACATGTTGTAGAACTTTTCCTTCTGCCGCAAGGTTGCGTACCAACTTCTGCAGAGAGGTACTCATAAACTGAAAGCTGTCCGTAAATTTCTGATTGCTCATGGTGAATGCAGTATATTTCTCAATGGTGTTGGGAATGACCGTAATCGTTTCATCTTTGAATTTCCCAATTTCCTCTATGACATGATCAGATGACTGTCATAGCCTCGCAAATTGTGGAAAAACTCAGGAATGATAAACGAATCTTTATCTCCCTGCTGATCCTTTCTAAGTCGAAATTGTAAGCTGCATTCATTATGCGCTGCTCCGTGGTATTTGCCAATGATGTGATCATGATCTGTCACACGATCCACTCCTAGAGGCTCATGACAAATGTAGCAATCGACGATGTTCTTGAAGTTCTCTAGGTCCTCACGAATCATCACCATGTCCTTTGGCTGCTCTAAACAGCGTACAATACGATCACGCTCATTAACCATATGGTCTAAAAAGACTTTCACGGCATTGCCTCCTCGATACACGACTGGTGCACGTGTGTCGTACTGACTGACAACCACATAGGCAAAGTTGTTTGGACGATGATGTTGATACCTATCACCTTCATGCTTTTGTCAGCACAAAACACAAAGGGTACTCGCTGTTGTTTGGATACATTCTTGAACTTTAGGATAGGTTCCTTGGGGAATAATAAACGTTGTGCCCCATGCTTTCCACACAATTCACGACGCTTATCTAAAAGATCTTGTCACATAAACCCGTGAAGACAGTTGAAACAATAAAAAGTTGCTCCATTTTACTTGTTGCGATAAGACATAAGTCTGCTGAAATTGTTAATCAAGCAGTAATGCCTTTTCTTGTCATTGCTAATCAGGAGTAAGTTGATTTCTCTCGCACTGGCGTTTCGACTGAGTTGAATCGGAACAACCACATCTTGTTTATATCCAAACACGTTGATGGATACATCGTTCTCCTTTTCAAACTTTGGAATGTCCAATTTTGGAATGTCGGTAATCGGTGTGGGAAATGTCCTGATCTTTACTTTAATTCCTTCTCAAATGGCTTGTATTGATTCACGCTCTGTGGGTTGTTCTCAAGATGGTGAAGGTGAGCCAATACTGACCATAAGAAACACTTGTTGTCTTCATTCTTAATGTAACACACCATTCGTATTCTTCACTTTCTTCGGCAGTGGAATAAAACTGCGTGCTTCCACAGGCACCAACGTAGCTGTATGTGCTGCAATGTACAGTATATTATCCAGCACCCAGCCAGAGTGTTGTCGCTCATGTTCGTCAAACATATTAAACAATTCTTTACAGGCTTCTGGCAAGTCCTGTTCAATATCCGCTGGATTGTACGCTGCACGTGTTGGACTGCTGATAAATGCATTATCCGCTTGTTCTGTCATGACACCTTCTGCATTCGCCGTCATTTTCTTGAAGCGAGCATCCACCACAATGTACCATTTCATTCCATGGTCTAAAGTATCCAACAAATGTGTCTTAATTCGGTTCTTTTGCTGTCGCATTTCAAGCAGTAAATCCGTTCCTTAATTGGACTCAAAATGTTTTTCCTGCGCGTTTTCGCCAAGACTAAGCCTTCCGCCTCTCCCCACTTGTCCCCTCTTTTGTCTCGTTGCAGCTTTCTCCTCAACAAACTCTTCATGGGGCACATTTTTCATCTCAGCTGGTATGCATGCATGTTCCTCAAACACATCCATAGATGAAAATTCCACATTGCATTCAAGGCAGAGGACTGGTGTATTTGCCACCGTTCCGTTAACTTGGTCCATCTTTCGTCTCTTTGCTTTTTCTCCTGAACAAGCTTTTCACGAGAGCGTTTAACTACAGTTTTCACCTCAGCTTGAGCACATGCATGCGCTTAAAACAATTCCATAGATGAAAATTCCATAGGACTGGTGTACCCCTTATTGAACTAGCTGCCACTGTTGTCGCATCAATTGCTTTAACTGAAATGGCGAAATGTGATCTCGCTCATCCATTTATACGCCCCCAGGTTTTCCCACCAAAAATTTGATTTCCAAGTTCCCAATTTCGTAGGGCGATGTCTTAGAACAGATATTGCACAATTTCCACAATGTATCCATATTTACAATAAACACGTCTTGCTGAAAGTTTTAGTGAAAGAATGGTTCAAATCGGAAAAGTTGTCATGCTAGCCATGTGGTAAAATATTTTCCGTGAGGGGGGGGGGGGGCGTCCAAAAACCAAATATGTTCAGAATTATCCAGTAAGGGTTGTCGTCTGCTCGGGACCTCAGTACCACTAGTGGCACTGAGGACCCGGTGGCACTGAGGAACCGACAAGATTTTCATATGAACTCCCCGTCCCCGCCCCGCTCCGCCCCACTCCATCTTTAACTGTGTCTTAAAATCACTGCTTCTTCCGCCCCCCCTCCTGCCACCTCTTTAGGCGACGTCGTCAGGGGTGGCATGGGATCTTTTATTTTCTTGTATTCCCACCGCTTCGCCCCCACCCAATATGTTTATCTCAATACCGTAATCTAAAAATGGCGCCCTCCCCCGGGGATGGGGGAGCGGGGTTCCAAAAACCAAAAATGTTCAGAATTGTCTGAAACGTGTAAATATGCCAAAATCTGAAAATGGTCTCCACGGGGGGGGGGGGGGGTCCGACCTACCCAACATACTATCATGCAATATGTATGCTAAGGTAAATTTCGCTAAAGTTTGCTGTCCTGGGGGGGGGGGGGGGAGGTCGTTGCTGCGGGAAAATTCGTTGCTGTATCTCTAGTTACTTGGTTGATGTCTCTTTGCTTAATTGCTTCCCACGCGGCGAGCCTTTGATCTATTGACCTAGATTTCTAGTCGCACATATACAAACAGTTTAGATTAGAGCTAACGACATTCACAGGGAAAAATGTATGGTCTGGTCACGTCTTTAAAAGTTTGTTTGAATTCCACGTGGCCATTCGAACACATGTTTCAGTGAGCTTGTCATTCGAACAAATGTTTGAATGGGCTGACCATTTGAACACATCTTTGAATGGCGCTTGCCCCCATTCAAACACGTGTTTGAATAGTGTGCGCTTGTCTCCATTCGAACAAACGTTTGAATGGTGTGCTCTTCCCTACCACATAGCATAAAAAAAAACAAAAATGAGAAGAATTTCACTTACCCCTGTTTGAAACAACAGCAACAGCAACGCTGTCACTTGTGCACACACGCTGTCCCTTATAAAGGAAGACTGATGAATCACGTGGATCCTCACATAGTATGTCCTAGGTGGTGGTTCCTCGCATAGTATGTCCTGGGGATCCTCACATACTATGTCCTAAGGGAGGGTCCTCACATGCTATGTCTGGGGGGGGGGGGGGGAGGGTCTGACGTCACGATAATAGACAGAATGTATTAGTGGGTCATGTCATTGATGACGTCACAATAATTGACAGGTGGGCCAGACCTCTTGTCGATTAGGGGGTTCTGACGTAATTATGACGTCACGGGTGGGCCAGAACTCTTGTTTTCCCCTACTCTTTTCTAGTTAGCGAAAATTGGTTTATATAGTCTGACTGCAGTTGTCAGGGACAAAATGCAAAATTATTTAGAATAAGAACATACCCAGTCTTTTCTCTTAAAAATAAAAGAAATTGGCTATTCGGCTTGCAGATTTTTCCCTTATAATTAGGCCAGTCCAGAGCTTAATTTGTTATTACAAACAAAATCCAAAACCCCACTAGATAACATCTGTTTCCAATATCAAGTTTTGTGACTCGTCCGGTGACAATAAAAATCATGAAATATTTTTCACGCGTTATATGTTTTTTCTGCACAGGAATTCCATTATAACAGAATACTTCGATAAAGACTTGATACTGAGATGTATTGTTTATTCCTTACTCGATCTCAATGACGGGTGGTTGGCCAGCAATGATCTTGAGCTCGAGCTTCGTGGATGAGAGCCTGTCGTCCTTCCCCACTGTCACATTGAATTCATAAGTCTGGTTTACGTGCATGTTCCGAGTCGTAAAATTCAACCGTCCACTCGTAAAATCACTGCCATTTGCTGGAATAAAAACGTAGTTTTTTATAGACAGTGAAGTTTACAAATACAGTCCTTTATAATATGGAATGTCGTTTAAACATTTGATGCTTATATAGATATAAAAACATGATTAAAGATATCAATAAATCAATGTAGATCTCATTAATTTATAAATTGCTTTCAATAATTGAATTTTAAATGGTAAAAAATTATTTTTAGATAAAAAATGCAATTGTGCAAATCTTAAGGGAGACACCAATTAATATAAAATTTAGCCAATCACCAATTAAATTTTGGAGATGAGAACTTGAATTATAGATATGCAATACAATTTTCACATTTATTAGGGAATTATGAATATCAAGAATTAATTTGTGATATCAAAAACTGATTTTTTGACATTAAGAATTAACTTTTATCTCAAAAATCCATATTTCGGTATCAAGAATTAATTTTTGCTGTAGGTAATTGTATTTTTGATATCTCTAAAGGTATTTTGGATTTCAAAAAAATTTTTGATATCAATAAATATTTAAAGACATCTAGAAATATTTATTGATATCAAAAATGCTTTCATGATGTCTATAATTGAATTTTTGAGATCAAAAATTCAATTTTTGAAAGCAAAAATGAAATATTTGAGCGCAAAATATAAGTGTTGAGCTCAATAATTCATTTTCCTTTTATTGATATCAAGAATTTATTTCAGAATGATGCTTTTCTAATTTGTATTGCGAAATCTGAAAATGATTTTTTGATCTCAAAAATTCATTTTTATATCGAAATATCAGTCTATTTTTTAAATAAAAATTTGAGAAGCTTCTTGTATACAGGACTGGTCCTTGTATACAAAATCTTTGCTTAAAGTTTTTACTGTGCAAAAAAGAAGCAATTCTTGAGATCGAAAATTAAGTTGTTATTATTGATCTCAATAATTCAATTTTTCTCTCTCCAAAATTTAATTGACTATTCGTTATATTTTATGCGAATATGTGTCTCTCTTAAGATTTATTTCAGTTTGTAAAATTGACTTTTTGATCTCAAAAATAAATTATTGCCATCTAAAATTCAATTTTCGATAGCAAAATATAAATTATTGAGATCTACATTGAGTCATTGATATCTTTAATTATATTTTAATATCAAAAATAAGCATTAAATGTTAAAACAGCATTCGATAAGAAATCACTGAATTTTTTTTTTTGATATTAATAAGTATTTTTGATATCTCTAAATATTTATTGATATCACGATATCAAGATATCAAAAATATAATTGCAGATAGCAAAATGTAATTCTTGATATCAATCGTTGCCTAATAAGTGTGAAAATGGCAACCGATATAGTAACTAATTTTGTTCAAATTAGTTTTTAAATATAAAATATCGCATAACATATTTTTGCTTCAACACAACATTTTATTACTGTATAGGAAAGGAATGCTATTACTTAATATTAAACTATTATATTCGATGAGTTTCCGTTGTGATCTTTGGATTTTCATTAAAATAAGGAAAATAGACCTTTTCTTCCCGAAGGTTGTGCTGATGAATGAAGAGACGGAGTTGAAAACGAGTGTTGACCTCATTCAACTCTATGCGTTGTTATTTAAACACGCCACATATTGTCGAGGGAATCAGTCTTGAAGGCGCGTAGTTTTTTCATTAATAGTTTATTCAACTGTTAAAGGCTTTGATAAATTTCTTGTAACGTTCTCCTCACTCCCCATACGCTGAAGTCTACGCAAGTTTTACGTTCTCTAAAGTAGATGAGCGCTTCGCGGTGGAGAGTAGACCTCCGATTTAAACGACGAGTATCTTCTCCTCTTCATGTTGGAGTCCAAGGGTCACAAATCATCGATCTCTCTACACTCCCAGACATTGACAGCTTTGTCCTGTCTTATCAAAAGGACTCGAAGAAAGACTTGGACTTTCAAGAAGTGGCAAAAGACTCGCAAGACCAGGATGAGATAGATAAAATGTAAAAATGTTTCCGCAGTTGCTAATAAATGACAACGTTTTTTGGTTTTTAATACTTCGATCTACCGACTTCTCCGTTTATGGTCGATTTTCTCAAAGTATACGCTAGATCCTGTTATTCACACAAGTAAATCGGAACCACATTACAGCCCATCACTATGCGGGCAAGCTCAATGTGTTACCAAACTAGACCATTTCTAGTGGTACCTCCTATCAGTTACTTGTACATCAATCTCCAAGGGGTAATTGCTAGAGAACTCTCTATGAACAGGAGGGAGAGAAATTCTGTATGGAAGGGAGGGCAACTGTTCAGTGGTCTATGAGTTTTAGAAGTGGAACAGGTGGAGGAAGGACTGTGTCACTGTGTTCTGCTAAAATCTTACCTACTTACAGGTCTACAGCCACTATAGGCCCAACCATCAGAAAGCCTTAATAATTTCATTCATGCCCAACTCCGACAAAGAGCTTTCAAGCAGACAATCTCTTATTAAATTATAGAGGTCATGTTATTGGACATGAAAACTCATAGATCGGCGAAGATTTCGTGTAAAACTGTAAGATTAAAGCCCTTTACGTTCGTCAAGTTGCTAGAGCTCTCCGCTGTGTGTTTTTAGAAATTTTGAAAACGGGTTGCTTGGCTTCTCCCAACTCGTTTATAAAGTATTTTTACATAGATTTCTCAAAGAAATAAATGGCCGTATGCTCTTTTGTAGCAGCTGAAATATTAACCTCTAAGTAATGTCATTCTCTCTGTTGCCGAGACTCTGCTTTTATGCCAAAGGTGAAGTTCAAGTAGAACCATTGAAGTGAATCGGGAAGAAGCAGCAACGCTAAAACTATGGGATACTACTGGTTTCTTAATCCATGGAAAGTGCGAAGAAGTGTCTGTGTTACTGACTGTGTCTCCGGAAATTATTTACTGTGTGTTAAGTTTCTTGATTTTTACGACAGCGTACTCAAGAGTCTCTTCCCAGGTTGTAACAGTTTATTACGTACTGGTTTCTTAATCCATGTAGTAGAAGTGTCTGTGTTACTGACTGTGACTCCGGAAATTATTTACTGTGTGTTAAGTTTCTTGATTATTACGACAGCGTACTCAAGAGTCTCTTCCCAGGTTGTAACAGTTTATTACGCCCAAATCAGACTCACCCCAGCATCATTTACCTTTTTTCTAGCATTCAGGCAAGTAAAAAGGGGAAAGTACTGTGTCCTGCAAGGGATTCTATTCCTAGAGGGCTATGTTAGGTGTTTATGAAATGCATCATGGTCTGTAGGAACGTAATGATCTTGTTTACGCAGACCAGAGGCCTGTAATTTCTTATGCTGCTTAAACAGTGCACTGATTAAAGTTTCACGTTGTATCTGAAACAATTAGGACAAGTATTGAGTCTTAAATTATCCAGGCAGTGTTTGCATGTTTTTGATGAAAAACATTACGTTCTTTAATCTCTGGTTTCAGTTTCGTTTTTTCTAGAGTTTTGGCTTCTGTTATAGTTTTACACGTTTACAATTGATTTACCAGAGCATCATTTTTTCCATGAATTAATAATCACAATTGTCTCTGTCATATCTAGAGAACAATAAAGATTTGTTTGTTTCTACCTTACTGTGAGTTGTCTGGGCTGGGCTATCATCCAGTGGGAGGAGGAGATGATGAAGCAACATTCAACACAAGTCTTCCGTCTGTCAGAATTTAGATGTGTTTACAAGTGCTAAGTTATCTTATCTTTATATGATGGTCCGGCTTGGAATTTTTTGTCTTGCCCATGGCTTTTCTTTGCGAAAGTTTAAGAAGTGGAACTTAATTGCTATTTTTATTATCTTCAATTCAATCCCCTCAATGGTTGCCTGAGAAATGAGTACTGCGGGTAATTTCGTGCTTTCTCACGCAGTTCAGAAGAATGGCAGGGTCATGCGTTCCAGTCTCAGTGGAGTTAAGCGAATTTGGAGCTCTTGTAAAGTAAATATGTAGTTACATTCCGTAAAATGAGCTTTTAGGAGTAAACGCCCAATTTTTTCACCATCTGGGCCGCACAGTCTGTATATGGACCTACCGCTCTCTCTCTCTCTCTCTCTCTCTCTCTCTCTCTCTCTCTCTCTCTCTCTCTCTCTCTCTCTCTCCTCTTTTTCTTTTCTGACTAATGATTGCATATCTGAAAAGAACCCTATCTCGCCGTTGAGAACACATATTATCCTTTTGCTCTTAAAAGCTCATTTTGCAAAATAAAACGATCGACTTACACTTTATCCAAAGCTTCAGCGATAGTAGCAGCCAGGCAGGGATCTTCAGAACTAGCCCTGTGGCGTTCTCCATTGTGATATTTTTGAAATCCATCTTAAGTGCATATGTGATATAATATTTTCGGTTAATTCTTTGGTTGTCTTGAACAGATGTTTCTTGCGTTCTTTTGCTTACGGGTTTTATAAGCGGAAAAATAACCTTAGCATCGTTATTAAAATACAGACTTATACTGGTCTTTTAAGCAGTTATGTCTTTGCATTTTCCATATTTATTCATCCGTCTACCAAGGTGGATACTGGAGACTAAACACTATGATCTATTACTAATGGGTTCGATTCAAATGTGTACCAGACATCGTACACGTCTAGCGGATACTGCAGTTGTTAAATGCTGACGATATTTGACCCTTTGCTCTTAACTAAACTCCAAATCCCAATCAATGTATTTTTTATATTTGACCATAACCTAAGCACAAAACCTAAAGGACAATCAAATGGTGATAGTGACATTTTGCATGGTCACATTTAGCATTTGCACAAGTATTGCTATAATCGAAACTGTAAATGATATCGGGAGAATTCACTGTTTGTAAGATTATTTCTTGATCTCCCTGGGACTGTCGAACTGACGCATGGATAGCCAACAAAACTGCTTATTTTCATTTTTACAAACAAGTAACGAGACACCTGTAATTTTAAAATGTTGTTCATATTAAATCTTTTAAAGAAATATACTGTATGCCTCGTCTAAAGCTATTCATCTTATGACCCGTGTTTGTGTTACAAGGAATTCGTTTAATCAGGGAATACGCATGTTCCCGGGAATTTTCAGGAAATATGCGTATTCGCTGTGTCAGAGAATAGGTTAAGAAATACCTGAATTTCTTGAAATTCATTCTACTTCTCTATGTGAATCCCCTGACAGCTTAAGGGAATGTGTAAAGTGGAACACTAAATAAATATTGTCAGTGAACAGTAATATGTCTCAAACAACACGTAAGTCTACTGACTAGCGCTAAAATGCAGTGGCAAGTGTTACGGCATTAGACTCAAAGCGGGTCATTTAAATAAGAAAACGAACATTATACTTAAAAAAGGATTTTGTTGCGAATGTGGCTGAGGTTTAAGGTAAAATCGTACCTATATAAAGTTGTACCTTAAATTTCACGGAAAAGTCGTATCCATTGTGGGACAGATCAATGAAATGTCATAAATATTTATATTCCCATATGGATAATATTTTAGTGCATAGTTGCACTGAACACAGATGGAGGAATTTTGAAATGTTAATTACATACTCAAGTCTCTATTCCTTAAACCTGAATTACATATTAAGGGCGGGTGATAAGGTATTTGCTGATTACACTATTAGATACACAAACACAAACACACACACACACACACACACACACATATATATATATATATCCAGGTCATACAATGTGCGATTATTCCAGGACCATCTTTGAAACAGCCACCGTTGTCTTCAGTTAGATTATTCAGCGTGTCCTCATCCTTGGGAACAGTCCGTATCGACGATATTTCACTTTCATCCTTCTGCCGACAGTACCAACTAAAAGAGGTAATCCCCTGGAAATAACAAACAATTAAATAATGTATAAACAGTGTTGCCAGTATTTGTTATTGTTATGTTATAGCATATGTAAACGGCCCTTTGTAAGGTGCTCATCAATTGAATAATGTTCTCGAGTTTTTCTAACACTTCTCTTCCCAACAAATACCGTTCGATACAATCTACTTCCATTGCGAGGGCTATTTCTATAAATTATATTTCGCAATCCTCTTATTTTCCATTAAATTTAGCCTACTCCCTGGCAATTGCATGTGAATTATCACCAGATAATTCTCATTTTTTTCACTTAACTCGGATGGAACAATTTTAGAATTTAAGTTACATGCTCAGGAGCTTATCTTCCCACAACATGTTCCGATGAGACAGGGCGGTTGCAATGCTTTAATTATTAATTCAGAAATTTCAGCCCGTAAACTTGAAATACATACTCAGAACGGGTGTATGCGTAAATATTATCGAGTGTTATATTAAACCTTCCACACTGTCTCACCCCTTCCATTTTCGCTAAGTGTTACTAGAGGCTTCAAAGAGCTTATGACGCTCTTACATCTTTCCTAGATGTTTCTTGATCCCATAGTTTTCATTTTCAATTAAGCGACATTTACACAGTCTTGACTATTGCGTAGGGCAAAAATATACTTCTTTAGACTGCTGTCGACGAATGTAACAGCTGAAAATGCATTCTTGAGTGGCTTAAAAAGTCACTTTACAAAGCAAAACGTGCAGTTTCCTGATAATCTCATGCAAAACAGTGACTGATACAATACCGACATAAAGTGTGCTTTGATATGCTGTTTAATATATTTGGCATTACACGGTATTTTAAGTATGGCTGGTGAGCTTTCTCCGAAATGGATAATGTTTTGACAATGAAACCTGGACAACTATACAGCGTCAATTTATGCAAATGACAATGTCCAAAGCACTTAACAAATATGCATAATAGATGTTTTATTGTGTTCATACCCACTGGCCAATGGACTAGTAGTCACCAAAAGTCGACCATCATATCAATGAAAACTTGGACAAGTGGATAGTTTTTGACACAATATTCGCACACAGCATTTATTACACAATTCTGGGGATTGTGGACTTAAATATATGCACGGGGTTTGGCGATTAAACAACAGTTACTATGTGATATTACGGAAACAGAGTCGGTGTCCTTGTCTTTTCTGCTAAAACTGTAGACAATAAACCCGGTTAAAGATCAGGATTTTGTGTTGCAGTTTGTCAGTTGTCCGGTGGTCACTTTGACTGGTGGCCACTCTACCTACAACCCATTTTCCTGTTTACTGCTATTTCGCGAAAGACGCGTTTTATTTTAACGTTTGCAGTGAATGTTTAATAAGTCATATTGATAAGATGTTTGTTTTTGCAACAGAAATGAAGTATTCCTTCAAATATATGAAAATGCAAACGAAATCGACAGAAAAAACACTGTTTCCAAAAGGAAGAATTCAAATGTTCCCCAGCTTGTCAAAGGCTCTTTGATGCCCTTTTAATAATAAGATATGTTGAAGACTGTGTCATATTCATAAGAAACAAACCAGTGTTACTTCGACCCTCGGATTTTTTCTATGTTTTATACAAATTATAAACCAGTGCTGTTTGAATTACCAGGTACATTATGGTGGTATGGAAACTTCTGCAATGATATTCAATGCATATTTGTTTCTCAGTTTTTCTGACACTTTAGAATGGAAAATCAAATATCATCGGAGATTAGAGAAGGAAGATCAGGATCTGTACGGATTTTATTTATTACATGTCTTATGTGCAGTTCCAGTCTAGATTTTAACTGCAAAAACATTGATAGCCTAGAAAAAAAAGTGGAGATGGAGTTGACATTGCAAAACCCTTCGAAATGTGAAAAGAGGTTGATAACCGCATGGCTTTTAATTAAATTGTAGGTTTGATCCAAATATGAACGAATAGTCTGACATAGGGCATGACCATTCGTAAATCTATTGCTAAGCCGCTTTCTGTCCATGCTGACAGCAAACAATAAATAAAATTACCATATCCCTTCCCAAAACCACCAACAAAATGGGATGGGGGACAGATTACGAGGTACATATAGAAATTTGAGTGGGTCGCTTTCCCTGGAATGTAAAATGTGCGGGGTGGGGAGGGGGCTCCTTACTGGAGCAGATCACTTGTAATCGTCGCAGACGACTTCTTTTGTAGTGATGGCGCCCCATATGTCTCAATGCAACGGTTTGTGTCTTGTTGTGTTTGAACGTTGAAAATATGACATTTTCTTCATTGTATGATTTTTACAATGTACGTGTGAAAACTGAGCCTGACCCGCACCTGCTACTCCTCTTTTGGAAAATCTTGCATCCGCCTGGAACCGGTACACAACACAAATTACACCTAATGTTCCTCGATGTTTTCTTTAACATTGAAGGAAGTCGAACATTCTACAGTTAATTTTAACATATGAATAATAAGATGCTTCTGATAAAAGGTGCTAAATATTCCAATTTATTACAGAATCTATTGAATTTCTCTGGCAGCAGACTGAAGTTAAAACAATACTTCTCGTATATAATGTATTATAAAATTATTTTAAAAATCGTTTCGAAGAAATGCAGATTAAAAAACGGTTTCGAAGAAGTGTTAATTCAATACGAGACTGATACTGAAATTGTCTTTCTGCATAACAAGGGCCTAGATCACACTTCAGGCCTTGAACCTTCAGAAACGTCATCAATATCTATTATATATCACAAAGAACTTTTAAAAACATACAGAAGATATAAAATACTATAACAATGGGGAAATTCAACAGTTCCACTCAGCAGCAAAATCTTTAACATTAACCTGTATTTATTAGTCAGAAAACATATTTTGCTCTTTATCGCACAATTTCTGTGCAGGTAGAAAAATCTGAAATTTTAATACATTAAGCAATACATTATTAAAAAGGTATCGATATTTGTATGTTTTTTGAAAAATGCAGATTTTGTGGACTCGGATCGGCATTTTAGCAACCTGGAATTATTAGTCACTTGCTGATATTTGATATTTTCTGGCGCGTGTGCGCGGGTTAACACCTCGTTTAAAGATATTTGTTTGCCAGTACATGAGCGTATTCATAACATTTTACAATGGAAGAATATAAATTTGTCTACAATAGGACTCCCAATGCATATTCGAGAAATTGCTTGGTGAAGAGCAAAATGTGTTTGTATGACTAATAAATTGTAGATTTTACTGTATGAATGACCCGTGAAATTCGGCAAGCGATGGCGCGATCTTTCAGTGTTGTTTTTGTGTCTCTCAGATAATGACAATAAGAATGTGCCGCAACAAACATGACTTTGTGTTTGCGTACTGTCCCGCAACGTAAATTGAAAATGCAAAGAAAAGCGAAACATGGTCAATTTAATTATACCAGACAAGTGCTTATTGGAAAATGAATATCGCTTTGGATGCGGAGCCAACAAAGACGTTTTTATTTTTCAAATGATCTGTCTAGGGTAGCTAGATTAATTAAATCATGTTTTAATTTATGTTTTAAAGCAATATCACATGTACAAAAGTATTTTAAATGAGGATGGGAGAGGCGATGACCTTGAATGGCATAGATGGAATGGGCATGGTTTTAGGTGGTCATAGTTATTCACGTGTGGTTGTAACCCCGGAAATACGACACCAGGGGAACTGCATTAAAGTGGTTCGATTTCTGGTATGGTCTCATTTATGGGATTTTTTTTATAATGGAGGGCCTTGTTGAAAATACTCAACGGGATTATTAAAAAGTGGTCCTATATGTGAGGTTGTCCCATTTATAGTTATCTTATTCAGGGGGTAACCCTGCATTTCTCTAAAATGTTTTAATGTTGCAACAGGTAACGTCCCGATCTAGCAAAAATTTATTCACAAAAGAAAATCCTCCGTAACATAAAATGATCAGATCACTCTTTACAACTACGATCACAATCAATTTAAATTATAAAAGGGAAAATTTTGAATAATTAAACGGCTCTTTCTATAGTTATCTATTTGACAACGCTTAAAATCCTTTTGATAAAGCTTGTGATCCTGTGTGTATTTTAGACGATCCTGATATGGAATTAAATTTCACAATAATGTATCTTATACTTTTTACAACAAAATGAAAGACAGACAGGAAAAGCGTTGAAAAGACATCAGGAAACTTTCTTAATCGTTACCGAAGACTTCAATGGAGTTGGTGAAAGCATTGGCCCGGCCACCCTAAGGTACCGGTCCGGCTCGGGATAGTAATCAGATGATGGCTCTTAACTTTGTTAACTTCTAGAATACAGTGATTAGATCTGTAGCAATGAAACACCCCAGCATTGAAACACCACATCATTGTATGGGCCCATCCAATGGCTGGGCTAAATCAATACAGCACATACAGTTTTCCCCATGAAACACGACTATACTGCTGATGTAAGTTAATACAACAGATGTATTGGGATAATGTAATGGGACAGGCCATTATATTTCTTTGTGAAAATGATAGAAAATGTAGAAAATAATGTAAATAAAAAACCGAGAACATTTATCACATTTAATTATCCACTTACCACTTTGCTTTTAACGTCTACACCTACATGGAATTTCCGTCTCTACATTTCCCCCTATTTTTGGCAATAAAGCGGAAAAGGACATCTGATTGCTAAATGACATTACTAAATTTCGCAATGAGCCAAGCGGATATGTTCATTCAATTACCCTGAAATGTATGCAGGTCTTCAATTAATTACAATATAATTTTTCTTTTCAACAGAATAATTATTTTACCCCTCCCCTATTTAGGAAAAACGGGGAAAATTCGACAATTTTACCCACTCCCTATTTTTTGTTTTAAGCTTTCCCTCGTTTTTTTTTGTACGCGCATTGTTGCTATATTTGATACAAGTGCCCCCAATCCCCGCGGCGGAGAACGGGGGAATCAGCGTGATATGTAGCGTTTCAAAATATTAGATACAATTCGTCCGGCCTTGCATGTGCTGTTTCCATGGATGGGGTATTCCTGTGCAACTGTCTGTAGATTTGGCCCACATTCTTAATCAGATGTGCTGTTTCTATGGATAGGGTATTTCTATGCAACTCTCTGTGGAGTTGGCCCATATCCTTAATCAGATGTGCTGTTTTTTATGGATGGGGTATTCCTATGCAACTCTCTGTAGATTAGGCCTATATCCTTAATCAGATGTGCTGTTTCTATGGGTGGGGTATTCCTATGCAACTGTCTGTAGCTTTTGCCCATATTCTTGATCATCTGTAGATTTGGCACATACTGATTCCATATGTGTTGTTTCTATGGCTTACAGCTATAGGATGGGCCAATCCATTAAAACAGTCCATCTTGTTCAAAACACAAGGCAGTTTGTTCCCATTTTTAAGGGTAGAAGAAAATATGTGCCATTCCTATAGCAAAATAAGGGCTGAAACTAAAGAAGCGCAAAACAACGAAGATGAGGTAAATCTATGCCTTGCGCCTATGGGATGGGCCCATCGTACGGCTGGGCTTAATCTATGCAACAAGATCGCCTACGACGAAACTCAAAATTAACACCTATGGGGTCTTTCAGCTATTGTTTTTAAAAGAACGCTGTTTAAAAGCGCCAAGGAAGTATAAAGGAAAAGTTCATTTGTTTTTCTCGTTGCACGTCTACACAACGCCCATATTAAAATATCTATTCAAGGTTTATTGGTAGAAGTTTTATGTACGTCATTAGAGAATGCCGTTTTGCTGTCTTTAGGAAAATAATATACAGACGCTTCGCAACTACTTCATTTTACTTCTGATCATTTTTTTGTCTGAGTAATCATATAAAACATCTGCTTTGCGTCTGTTTGTCAGAAAAAACTATTATTGATTATTTGAGGCTATCAATATCCAATCATCAAATTTAAGTTGGCTTAAGAACTTAATATCTATTTTCCTTTACAAACTATTAACCTAACCTGACGTAACAGGTTATTATTAACAACAAAAGTAGACTGCAGACACAACAAAGACAGGTTTTTTCGTAAAAAAATAATAACCTGTTTCATGAATACAGTGATATAACCATGATTTAATCTTGTTGAAGGATATGATGGAAAATGTGGGGTATTTGGTTCTTCACCCTTACTATTTGTATAAGGCATCATCTGCCCACTCTTAATATCATCAATCTTGTTTCTTGTTTCTTTTGGGGGTTACTAAACGAGAAACAAAGTTTCCTGTGGTTTCTTTTTTATGACTCCATTGCACTTTACATTCAAATAATTGTAACCAGTCGTGATTTCCAGGCACAAATTTTCAGAAATCTATATTTTCAATTCAAGTTGACAAGTTTCACGGGCTGCAATTGACCATTCATTTCAATTAAACTTAACATATACTGTAATGGAATTTAATGATGACCTCATAGAAATCCAAGAAATGAGGAGTCGGGACCCTTTGCCAACTGTGCCAAATTTAAGAACAAGGGGTAGATTGCTTACATAACCAGCATTGATTTATTTAGCTGACAAATTAAGTCATCATTACATAACTTCCGGAGTAATCCGGATTTCGTTCTAATATGGACAAGTGTAACCAGGTTTTACTGTATTTGTATTCAATGAAAGGCCAGTTTTACTATGTGGGCTATATGTTTTGCTAGCACGATCTACTTACAAAGAATCAAATAGAGATTTTTCTAGTTTTGTTCGGAACTTTTTGTGGTTTTCTGTTCATTATACTCGGAGTCAAGTGTAGATTATATCATCACGTCAATAGGTTCATGTTTGAAGCTCAGGATAAATATATTCTTTTCTAATTCCCTGTATGGCTGGGAGGAGGGTATCGTTGCAAAAAAAAAAAACATATTTGTGACTATTTGTTGATACTAATGATACTAATAATACAGAACAGATAAATATATTAACAGATAAATATATTAATTAAAATAAAAAATTCATGACAGTAGTATTCTACTCGTGGGGCAAAATTACTGCGTATGTTTATTTATGTTTATATATATATATATATATATATATATATATATATATATATATATATATATATATATATATATATATATATATATATAAATAAACAGTTCTGTATATATATATCTGCGTCTGAAATATATATATAAAAAAAAGAATTCGGACAATGTTTTTCTCTAGGACTGCCGCCTTCAGAATAAACATCAAACTAAATCTGGTGAGAAATACCTGATCTTGACTAGGATCGATATCTGGATCGCGTGAATAAGTGTAAGGCGTAAGGACAACGTCTTGGTCAGGTCCACGGGTGATCACTCCCATGCCACTGTTTGCTACTAGTGCCACCAGGGGTGAGGGTACAACCAGCACATATGTGCTTATGTTTCTACTGAAGTCAAAGCCAGCCACCTTTGTCGGATCCATGACAACAGTTAGGGTGAATCTATACAAGCCGTACTGCAGGAACCTGAGCGGCACATATAATTGGCTCATCGTCCTATCGATGTAACATATAAATCAATGATGATTTAACATTAAACAGTAAATGGGAATTGTAAACACTGTGCAAATATTATGTAGATTGGATGCTGGCATGCATTCACCCCAAGGATGCTATGTTACACGTGGTTAAACAAACCTCTGTTACGTCGACGAAACTCCCAATTCGTTCATCTCCACTTTTTAGATACGTTTTCCTATTTCCTGTTTATTTCATATATACACACATGCATACACACATACATTCATAAATACATGGGGTACGGGAAAAATGGCAACGGAAAAAATCGCAGCGGAAATAATGGCAAAGTGAAAAAAAGGAAAAAAAATGCAGGTTTCACTGAAGTTCAGTCAAAAAAAAAAAAAAAAAAAAAAAAAAAAAAGAATCGCCTACCTTGACTACTCAGAATCAAAGAAAGTCCAATCGAAACCACTTAATGCCACTTGATGTCAGGATATTTGGGGTGCAAGCAAAAATGGCCAAACGTAATCCCTGTGTGCGGCACCGTTAATCCTTTGGATGCTCGGGTGCAAACGTAACAATACATCTATTTCGGATGCATCAGGTAAAACTTATTCGCTGTGTGTACAATGCGGTTAATCTTTCGGATGCTCGGGTGTCAACGTAACAAAACATTTATTTGGGCTACATCAGGCAAAACTTAAACCCTGTGTATACAGTATTGCTAATCCTATAGATGTTCAGGTACCATCAGAACAATACATGTATAAGGGGCGTTGTCTAAAATGAGCAACATGCTCGTGATATTATGCTAAAGAATAAATTTGACAAATGTGATAAAATTTTTATTTTGTTATTTTGCCATTTTTTTCGTTTTTTCACTTTGCCATTTTTCCGTTGCCATTATTTCCACTTGCCATATTTTCCGTTGCCATTATTTATGTTGCCATTTTTTCCGTTGCCATTTTTTCCTATACAGACATGTATATATATATATATATATATATATATATATATATATATATATATATATATATATATATATATATATATATATATATATATATTTATATATATATATATATAAGGCTATTTTAGGCTTTATCGAGACCAGGCACACATACGTTTTATATGTTACAGTAAATCTGTGTAATCAGTAATTTCACGTAATTCCTAAAACTTTTAGTAATTACGTGAATTTACTGATTACACAGATTTACTGTAACGTATATATAGCATTAGCGGGACCATATATATATATATATATATATATATATATATATATATATATATATATATATATATATATATATATATATATATATATATATCATACATCATACATATTTATTTTTAATTTTGAGTGGTTTTGATTGAAAGTCAATGCAACAGATGTAATATAGCGTATAAAATAAATAATAAAAATTATTTAGATATATTATATAAGATATAAATTCGATATTTTATGGCGGTCTCGCTGATGACTATTATATATAGTATATAATATATACATCACAAAGTAATAAAACTTTAAATATATCAAAAATATAATGCCTAAATTAAAGGACAATCGGTCCCGCTAATGCCAAAATAAAAGATATAATATATATATATATATATATATATATATATATATATATATATATATATATATATATATATATATATATATATATATATATATATATATATATGTGTGTGTGTGTGTGTGTGTGTTTGTGTATGTATGTGTTATAGTGATATCTAGGAAAGTATACCCAGCAAACAACCGACGTCTTTTTTTGGTTGGAAAAAAAGGTTGGATTTTGGTCGCAACCTGTTCACAACCATATTCTGAATAAAAAAGGTTGTAAAATGGGTAGAATTACGTCACGACCTATGTCATCATCATCATCATCATCATCATCATCATCATCATCATCATCATCATCATCATTATTATTATTATTATTATTATTATTACATAACTTGAGAAGACATAATTTAAACGACTTGCTCTTGCATTCGAAAGCATCATGCTTCATGTGACTTTATATTACTAATGTTGGCAGCTGTCACACCTGAGCGTTTCAAGCCAGTCACAATCTTTTACATGGAAACGACATCCTAATTGACATATTCGAGTAGGCCTCAGTCCGCAACAGAGCTTAAAAGTTACTAAAATAAAAGTGCACCAAATTGTGGCCGCCAAAGCACCGATAGTTCGCAGACGGAAATCTCGCCTTCCCCCGGGACACACAACCCTCTTACTGGATCCACATCTCAAACAGTCACCCAACTGACAACATATTTCTAGGTAACCGATATCGGTCAGGCAAAAACAACGAAATGCTAAAATCATTGTTCTATGCCTCTGTCGAAATAGTGATCTTTCGGAAAACTTGGTCTTTGGTATAATTGTCTTCATGTCTGATACACCTCGGTTCTTCTCAAGCTTCAGGTATTGGAGCTTCGCACCAATGGGCCTTCTAAGAAGTGCCTCTTCTGTGTTTTACTCCTTCGGAAAAACTTGCGTGTATGATTTATTTCGCGAATAAGTGCGAATTTATCGACACATACAAATAACTTTTTGTGCGCAGTACATAAATCCCACAGAAGAAATTTGAAGTGGAGGCAAGCGAACGTTAGTTTTGCGCAAAAATCATTTATTGCAATTTTTCTTTCTCTTAACTTAACAACATTGTTAAATGGGTAAACGATAATCAGGAGTTATCCTGTTGTTTAAGTGGCATGAATTGGATGGAGATAACAGTCTGGAAACTTCAACGAATAAACAAATGCAACACAAAAAATTATCACAGTGAAACTGAAAACATCGATTTGCATGAAACAACTTTCTTACTGCCGATTTGAGAGAAACTTTTTTTCACGAAATGATGTGTGAAAAGGCATTTTTGTGTAAAATGCCACTTTTTTGCGCACAGAAACATGCACCTTCACTCACCTGGATGGTAATTCGTTGATGCTGATTATTTCTAGCGGATCGCCTGTATTTGGATCTATTTTCTCTACGGTCCAGGTTTTGGTATTTGACAGGGTCTCCTCGCAGGATATAGCTACTGTTGCAGTGATAATGATTGGTAAACTTTTGTAGATTTCAGCAGGATCAAGAAAGTCTCTCCTGATATCTCGAATTTCTAGCCGCGGTCTCTTGCAATTTATTGATGTTACAGGAAACCTGTGAAAAGTTTTGATGAGTATGCTTATTCGCATTGACAACTTTATTCTTGGTAAAAGTATCTAGTCGGAGGACTGAGTGCACCTGATAGTTTATGTTTTTACCACGGTTGTAAAAAAGCAATAGAGGAAGGCCCAAAGGGTCGAAAATAAGCTCAAAACCACTCAAAAAATACTTCCAGTTTTATATATTGAACATGACCGAGGAGGTCAAAGTCACCAAGATACCCCTTACATGTAGTCTTTTAGGCCCAAAGAGTCGAAAACAAGCTCAAAATCCCTCTACCTCTAACCGTTTTCGAGATAGCAAATGGTGGGACAGTCATCCGTTCACCAGGTTTGTATAGCAGAGTCAACATGTTATACAACAATTAAAAGCTTGGACGAGACAGATTAACGACTGAAATGCTAAAACCACCAGATGGAGTCAGAGAACAGCGACTTGCGTCCCTCCTGAACAGGATATGCGATTCAGGGATATACACCTGGCGATATGAAAGGAACAGGATATACGATTCAGGATACATACCTGGCGATATGAAAGGAATAGGAAATACGATTTAGGACACAAACCTGGTGATATGACAAGAACATGATATACGATTTAGGATACATACCTGGCGATATGAAAGGAACAGGATATACAATTCAGGATACATACCTGGCGAGGTGAATAGGATATACGATTCAGGACACAGACCTGGTGATATGACAGGAACATGATATACGATTCAGGATACATACCTGGTGATATGAAAGGAACAGTATATACGATTCAGGACACAGACCTGGTGATATGAAAGGAACAGGATATACGATTCAGGATACATACCTGGCGATATGAAAGGAACAGAATATACGATTCAGGACACATCCCTGGCGATACAAAAGGAACAGGATATACGATTCAGGACACAGACCTGGTGATATGAAAGGAACAGGAAATACGATTCAGGACACAGACCTGGCCATATGAAAGGAACATGATATACGGTTCAGGACACAGACCTGGTGATATGAAAGGAACAGAATATACGATTCAGGACACAGACCTGGTGATATGAAAGGAACAGAATATACGATTCAGGACACAGACCTGGTGATAGGAAAGAAACAGGATATACGATTCATAATATATATCTGGCGATATGAAAGAATCTATATTTCTGTCACTACTAAAGAAGTCAAAAGCAATGGAATTTACAGCATAACTGGAACAGACTCCCTCCGGAACGCCCTCCCCCCCCGAACAGACCCCCCTTTTTTTGCAGTGACAGGAACAGAACCCTACCCCTCCCCCACCATTTTTATCCTTATAATAATGTTTCAGTATCTCTGTGAAATAAAATTAAAAAAAATCAAGTTATTTTCGGAAAAACAGAGCAGAGATAATTGCAATCGACCGTAATTGCAATCAAATTGCAATTGCGCTCACTCTTTGATCTAGATGAAACTACATCAATAATGCTTTTATTCCTCTTATCCATCGAAAGGACCGCAATTGCAATCAAATTGTAATTGCAATCACTCTTTGATCCAGATGAAACAACATCAATACATCCTTTCATCCCTTTCATCCTGATGAAAGGGCATTGGCACATATTGTCATCGTGATGAAAACGTGTTATATTAATAGTAAACACGCAATTTAAATAACAATTTAAAATTGTAAAATACAGAAGTACTAAAAAAAAATTTCAAAAAATATATTTCAGGACAATATATATAGCTGGAATAACGGCTAAAACGAACATGTTACAGTGTCGGAACTTAAGAAGCGTATCTACCCTCGTACGATCAAGTTACAGTTGTAGGAAAAGACAATTGCGCGTGTGTAAATATGTTCTCTCACATTTTCACATTGGTTCAGTTTATTATGTTGCAATAAATGTAAGAAGAAAAAAAGCAACAATTTTCATTTCATAAAATAAATAAATTTTGTTGACGAAATAAAAGACCCAAATACCAATTTTGTTGCAAAAAATAAAATGCCAAAAGATCCCTAAATTAGTATAAATTTATAAATTTAATATAAAGTATGCGAATATTATGCGCAGTCCGGCTATGTAGGCTTATTATCGCAGACCAGAAACAGCCGCCATTGAGCGATAATATATTTAAATTTTGCTAAATTCTGCATATTTTGGTGGAGGGCTGCCTTTTTTCTAAGTATAATAGAAAGTTAGACATGGAAATACCAATTTCACTAAAATTTTATGCTTAAAATTCTTTTAAGGAGTACTTTATAACTGCACTATAGTTATAAAGATTCATGTCTGTGTATTCGATGTATTTATCATGTATGCCCAGGGTGGGCCGTTCCTTTAAAATTCCATGCTTAATATTCGTGGGAATTCCCACATATAAAATGCGTTGAAATATATACGTATAAAGCGAAAGGGTTCATATGCGCATAATACACATCGGAAAGATTTTCAAACTCTCCTAAATCCCACGTAACTACATGGGAATTTCCCCAACAAAATACACATCATGTATGCATAGGTACGTTGGAATACCCACATACATTATGTATACTCCCCATGTGGGACTGCTACCTGGGTACCGTCACGAGATTCTCTCATCTCCTGGCGATACTTTAACACACTTAAAAGAGTTGGAAAGTTTACTCTCCTTAAACGCCTCCTTGGCCGTAGGAGGGAGACTAGGAAAGTTTTGGCAGCAATGGGAACTGATGGGGACTTCTCGAAGGGTAGTCCGTTAGTTGAAGAGGGATTACTCTCTACTCTTAGGTGCCCTATTCCCCTAATATCCATGCGCCAAAGCAACTGGTCACCTCTTACCCAAAGGGGTCGGAAAAAGACCCAGCTCTCCAGGAAATGTTGTTGAGCTTGTCACAAAAACAGGCAATCGGAGAAATGCCAGAAAATCAAATGGGCTTTTCCAGCAGGGTTTTTCTGGTCCCCAAGAAATCCGGGAGTGGAGGTTAGTAATCGATCTCTCTCCCATAAACGGTTTTATCCGAGTGGTCACCTGTCAAATTGACACGGCCCAGGTGATAAAAAGGTAACCGAAAACCAACAGATGGCAACAGAAAGTCGGTCCCTCTCGGTCGTCTCCATTACATGCCATTCTAAAGCCAAGTGAGATGGGCATTGCATCAGGGTCGTTCAGCCACAGCCAAGATGCAAGTTTCACAGGTAGCCCTACAAGCCCTACAGTGGTAGTGGGATGTACAGGTCATGTCCGAAGGGATGCCGTTTCAAACCTCCCCCCGCCCCGGAGATAGAGATTCAAACAGACGCATCCCACTCGGGTGGGGAATTTATTGGCACGGTAAGGCATGGAAGGGCAAGTGGCCTCACTCTCTCCAGACTTGACACATAAATTTGCTGGAGATCCGGGTAGTTTGGATTGCCCTGACGAAATTGACCAACCAACTCAGAAACAAAGCAGTCCTGTTTCGGTTAGACAATTCCACAGCCATCGCTTATCTGAACAAGTAGGGAGGTACCAAGTCACGGTCCTTTCCAAATTAGCATTTCAGATTCTCACCAGGGCCCGAAAGGAACAGGTAACCGTCTCGTCACCCGTCACCTGGCGGGGAAACTAAACGTTCTAGCGGACTTCCAGACAGGGTCAAGTAATCAGACCGAATGGTGCCTATCCCATCGGTCGTTTCAATGGGTAACACACCAGTTCCCATAGGGTCCCCCGACGCTGGATCTGTTTGCAAATGCTATGACGGGCCAACTTCCCCATTACGTGTCTCCCTGTCCGGATCTAGCAACCTGGGCAGTGGACTCCCTCAATTGTCAGCGGCTACGGGACGAAGTTCTGTATGCCTTTCCTCCACAGGCAATCTTAGGGCAAGTACTGCAAAGGGTAATCGAGTTGAAACCATCGCATCTACTACTCATTCCCCCATGGGCACCGGAAGCTCCATGGTTCGCTCTCCTGCTCCATTGCTCCATTGCAAGACAGTGAGGTCGATACAGATCTCATGCCACAGGGAGTTGCTATCACAGCCCCATTGGCAACACTTCCAACCATCCCTTCACTTACTGATTCTGCACCTTTGGTGTCTGACCAGTCCTTCTTGAAGAACAAGGGCGTCTCCAAACAGGTGAGGGAGAAAATAGTAAACTGTCATAAGGGCTCTACGGCCAAGGTTTACAGGTCTCAGTGGAATAAGTTTGCCACCTGGTGTAGCAGCTCTAAGCTGGACCCGTTTCAGGCTAGCCAAGCAGTGGTAGCAGACTTCCTCGATCACCTATTCACAGATGAGAAGTTGAAGGTAGGATCCATCGAGGGCTATAGGGCCGCTATAGGGTCAAGACTCAAAGCGTCAACGGGATATGATCCGGGTCCCTCCTACAGCTGGTAAGACATTTTAGAGTAAACTCTCCACCCTGCCCATCCAACATAGCGCAGTGAGACTTATCTCTAGTCTTATCTCCAAAGCCCAGACATTTTTGGTGAAGATGTGATTTCAGCTAAAAATGCCACACTGAGATTCACGTTTTGATTGGCTTTAGCGTCGGGCTAAAGGAGGAGTGAGATTCATGCTCTGGACAGAAAGGTAAATGAAGATAGGGGCACTTGGGAGAAGGTAACCCTAGTCCCTAGGGCAGGATTCATAGAAAAAACCCACATTATGACCCAAGGGATGGGAACGTTCGATCACATTACCCTTCCATCCCTACCACACGATTCCGATACCGACGGCCTAGTCTTTCTGTGTCCCGTCAATGCTTTACGCCAATATTTGGAAATGTCAGAGGCCTACAGCACGAAAAATCAGAAGGCACTCATCATTTCTTTCATGCCGAGATTTAACAAAGATCTTTCGAAATATTCTATCTCAAATTACATTAAAAGATCAATTTGGCAGACTATGACGAGGCACAAATTGTCTCGAACCCGTCTGGGGAACATAAAGTCAAAGCCCATCAGGTAAGGCAAGTAGATAATTCCCTGAGGGCCGTACGTAATGTGTCTCTTTCAGATATATTAAAAACAGGTTGTTGGTCAACTCTTTTGTAAAATATTATCTGAAACATTTCTCGCAGGATGAATTTCTTTATTCTTTGGGACATTACAGGCTGACGGTTTCTGTTGTAGATTTGCGTCCTCCAAGTTCAAGAACAAGGGCAAGCAGAAGGGCCGTAACTGGAACAGCAGCAACAATAACAAGCAACGAAAGTAACAACCCGTAAGAAGGATTTCCCCCTTCTTACTCTGGACTTTTCGCCTTTCTCTCGAGTCCTATCGGACCGCTTCGGTCCCGCGCTTATATTAAGCTACAGGCAAACGTGGGACGTTTATTACTTAATTAAGCATTCTATATATTCCGAGGGGTTTATGGTAGCATGGGTAATTGATGCAACCCAGTCTTCGGTATTACGGCTACTCGGATATTTCTAAAATACTGAACTCCTTTCTTCAAGTCTTTCAGAAAGAAAGGGGGGACCATTTCGGTCCCAAACGTACCACAGTGACAATACACCCGTTTGTGTCCGGAAGACAAAAATACCGGTCTCTTAATCATGATACAGGGTACCATAGTGTCATAATGGGCCCATGGGACTATAACGGCCCAATATAAGGAAACAGTCACAGATTAGCTGAAAATTTGTCTGTATTTCATTTTAAGCCGATTCTCAGTAGTCTTACAACGATCTAGTCTATCTTCACAGGTTTATTTCGAATAAGCGTGGTAAAATCAGAGAACTTCTTGGGGAAAGAAAGTTTAGACAACAGAGTCTCTTCTTCCAAGTATTAACAGCTTGTCTTGTCAAGACACTTCAGTCAAAGAGTCAAAGAGTTTTGTTTGCGTAAATCCTATGGATTTACGATTGTATTGTAGAGTTGATAATAAATTTAATTGTTCAAGAATACATAGCAAGTGAATAGTGAGAACTTGAGGTATCCGGTGGGCGGTTGGAGGGGGATGATAACAGTTCTCATAGATTAATTCATCGCTCGGAGCCTTTATCATTTCGAGTTACAGTTGCTGTGATATTTTACATTGTTTCCGGTTTTATCTTATGTTACAAGACCGGAAGGGTACTCTTCCGGACTTTATTTGGGAAATCATTAAAAGAATTGAAACTTAGCTGACAAGTTTTATTTCTTCTTGTGCATCGAGTGCCTAGCACTCCTTTTATTTAAATAACGAGCTTTTTCACGCCATAGTGTAATTCGCGACCTTTTTGGGCAGTTCAAAGAATGGCAGGTTCCCCTGCTCCGGGCTCAAGTTCCATTAAAAGTGGAGATAAGCGAATTCAAAGCTTTTGCGAAGTAAAACTAACGTTTTATTTCGTAAAACGAGCCTTTACGAGTAAAAGCGCAATTCGCGTTAGTTTAATGGAATGTGCACAGACTCGAAACTTCTCAACAAGAAAGTAATAATGCTGTTATTGATGTCCCAGCCGAAAAGTGGACCAAATCATTCTTTGAGAATAAGTAGTCTCGTGACGTGTTTTACTCCGAAGGTGTATGTGCAACCGTTTTGGGGATATTGAACTTTATGACATTATAAGACGGTACGATGACTTGATAGGCTAACAATACTTGACGTGGTTTCGAATCCCGGTCATCTACCTCCCCCCCAGTCAACTGCACCCCCTGTCATCTGTCCCCCTTTTTGCAACCCGGTCGATTCCTCCCTCTTCAAAGTGGAGGGGTGGACAATTAGTTTACGGATCAGTCTCTCCTAAGATCAATATTGGTGAATAGATCAATGAAGGTCAATTGTTTCAGAGACGAAGTAGACGGGCACATCACAATTGCCTAATTTTTTAAAGATTTTTTTCCACTAAAAAAGGAGGGGGGCAGATGACGACCCCGTCAAATTGCAGGGGGGGGGGGCAGTCGACCGGGTTGCAAAAAAGGGGGAGGGGCAGTTGACTGGGGGGAGCAGTTGACCTGGGGGGGGGGGCAGATGACTGTTTACCCGTGGTTTCAGAAGGAATGATCCACTATATGTGTGCCAAATTCCATTTTTGTGGCACTGGACGTTTCGGCGGATATGGGCGGAAGCGAAGAAATCTAAAATAACTAAGAAAAATTGTAAAAAGCAAAAAAAGCGATTAAGTTTCGACTTAGGACTTCATCTTAAGTGTTAAAAAGGGAAAAGAGAAACTTCCGCAATGCATAATAAGGGACTTTCAGAGTAACATAAACCCGGCAAAAAAAGTTTCTAGCCACTTACAGATTTGTAAATATTTCAAAATATAGTCTACTTAAGAGGTTATGACTGCTCTTGTCGCTTCCAGCATCATTTATCCTAAGCTGAGTCGAAGCTTATAACAGATATGTTCTCACAAAAGCCCATCACTCTTAGTTTCTACAGCAGGGGTCATTTTCAAAAATTGCACTTTGGAAATCCCTGTTCAGTAATGGGTGTGGCCACCTCTATTTATTATGCATTCTGCACAGCGCTATGCAAGAGTTTTCTAACGTACTGTTCTGGCATTCTGTCCCATTCTTCTAAAAGATACCTCCTAATGTCGTTGAGATTTTCTTCGCCGTTACTCGGCGATGTAGTGCCTTTCCTAACCCAGCAAACATTAAGACGTCAGAATGACATCGGGTCGACGTCGTGACCCGACGTTTCCGACGTCGGACTGACGTGCCGGTTTTGGTTGTATTTGAAATGGAACCGACGTCGGGTTATCAACGTCAGAATGACGTCGGGTTCCGACCTAAATCCGACGTCGGAATTAAGTCGGTTTTAGGTTGTATATGAAATTGGAACCGACGTCGGATTCCGACCTGAAACTGACTAGAGTTATAAAATTAATAGATAATTAATCATTCAACTGCTGTTGTGAAATACATACGAAAGCATTTTCCATGTACATTTTTACAATCTAGGAAGAAAAATACCGACGCGCCATCAAAATTCTAAAATTTTTATGTACAAATTACGTTTTCTCTTCCTCTTTTTCAAAATGACTTCTTTTTCCGGTGAGCGATAATAATGTTCATCGCTTTTTGGTCGTTTTTGCAACGTCTGAATGACGTCAGAAAACCGACGTCGCCTCGACGTCGGAATAAAGTCGGGTTTTGGGGTAATAGCTCAGAATATGGTTGTGAAGTCGTCGCGACCAAAATCCAACCTTTTTTCAACTAAAAAAGACGTCGGTTGTTTGCTGGGAAGTAGCCCCACACGTGCTCTATGGGATTTAAGTCGGGTGAGCAAGACGGCCAGTCCATTCGGTGTATTCCTCCAGTAGCCCGATGGTGCGGGCCCGATCAATATTAAATAATCGGCCCATTATCACTGATTTTGAACACTGCATGGCGAATCGGATTAAACATTTTGGTTAATCTTAGTACACAAGCACACAAAGCGTACACATGACACAATAGACACTTTGGCATTGAACATTCCATAGTGCAATTTTTGAAAGAGACCCCTGCTCTGCAAAAACGAATCGTGCTCACTGGAGCATGGCCGAATAATATTGCTAAACACAGTATTCCGTCACACATATACAGGAGTATTTGGAAATGTAAATATATTACACATTTTTTAAATTCAAACCCTTTCTTTTCTCAAAAATATTAGGTGGCTAGGAACTTTTTTGCCGGGTTTTTATAAAAATCTATGCATAATACTTTGCAGGTATTTTCCACACACTCACGCCAAATATTGAACTTCTGTTGCCATATAATTGCTGGCGTTGACCTTCACCATGTAGTTACCATGTGCTCTATACACGTGCGATACTGCCATCGACAAACCAATGCGCGACGCAACAGAAGAATCGTTGCTGTACAGCGACGCAGGGCTGTTATCACCCCAGTCTATTCGCACGCTTGTGTCGCTGCTGATGTCATCAAAGGTAATAATAAGCACCTGAAATTCAATAACAGCGAAACATTTAATTGTATGACATATTTATATTATTAACATTTGCAAAAGTTTGCAAATATGTATGCTTTGCTCAGAATTTTGGCTGATTATTCATTTTTTAAGTTTTTTCATCCCGGGTGGTTTCAAGAAAAACTTCTGCTACGCTTTTGACGCAGGAAGATCGAATTGGGCACGAGGATAGAGGACGCAAATTTTTTGACTTTGACTTTCAAGGTCAAGGTCAAATTGGGGTCAAATTATTTTTACCTCAGAGGTTTCCACAAAACTCCTCCTGAAAAATTTGAGGTTGAAAGATGACATTTGGCAAAGGGAATTCGGGACAGAAGGGGTAGTAGGAAAACGCCGTTTCCAGTGCAGTGCAGTAGAATCGGCATGCGGATCTGCCCCAGATAGAGCGCGCGCGTGTTGGAATGAAGTCATGATGAAGGGTAAACGAAACGTCATTCACAGCAGAGTGTGCATAAACGAAACTTCATTTATACATTTTGTTTTCGTAATTTGAGTTGAAATAAGTGACTTCCGTTGAAGTGTCAAAATGGAACGTTTTTAAAAGGAAGGGGGGAGAAAATGTTCATTGAGACTTTTGAGGGTGTTTTTTTTTTGTAAAAAAGCCCACATGAGTTCAAGGCGACACCATAAATGAAACTGCTATTGGAAGGTAAGGTAAGGTTTTTTTCTCTCTCTCTGCACATACCAACACCAGGACAGAGTTAGCGTTTCATTTCATAAGCCCTCATAGGTATGTTAACCCAGATTCTTGCGGAGAAGTTCACGTCACAACCTTACATCCATCAATGAGAATTAACATTTTCATGACGTGATCAAAAAGTGCCAGTGCCTGAGTCAGGGCAGAAAGCATATTTTCTCACTCTTTTATACCAAATATAACAGGGTATTTTACTTGTTCTGGGCCGATTGCATACATTTTAACCTACTTGTCACATGCCAGGAAGTTGGTTCTTTAAATAGTTTTTACCGCATGGAAACATTTTATTACTTAACTTAAATATCGAAGAATTTGTGTTGGTATAAAACACAAATATCACAAATAAACTCCAAATATCGCTAGTTACCCACAGTGCATTGCATGAAGCTGTCCGCAAGAATGGCAATTTTTTTTTCTTCTCTCTGTCTCACTCTCTCTCTCTCCATACGCACACACGCACATACCAACACCATGACAAAAAAAGCTTATTTCATAGCTGAAGAATTCGTCTCTAAATTCCATGTTAACCCTGACAAAAGCAAACTGACTTAAACGAGGTTGCCTGAAAACGAGGCTGCCTGAAAATGAGGCTAGCGTCTCAACCAACACAACCCCGGACATACTATCTGCCGACCCTCCCCCCCCCCCCCTCCCCACCTCGGAGAGTAAAATTCTGCCAAGTCAGCTGAAAACAAAGTGCCGTTTGGCGAGTTACACACCATTTTTCATGAAGTCTAAGTGGTATATAAGGATGACTTTCACACTCATATTAACGATTGATGCAACAACAATGGCAGCCATTTCAGTAAGTGGTTATTTGCATAGGTAGTTGTAAGCATAATTGAAACTTTGCAAAAAAAAAAAAAGTGAAAAAGTGAGATAACTTTCGTTATGACTGACCGATTTGAATGAAAATTTCACCATTTGATTTAGTTTTATATCTAGTTTTAACATTAAGTAGTCATGGGCTAGTTGCACCGGTGACTGTATGCATAATTAGACATGCCACCATTTTATCTTTGTATAAAGTGAGAAAAACTTTCGTTATGGTTGGTCGATTTGCATGAAAATTTCACTGTTTGAATCAGTTTTATATCTAGTTTTAACATTAAGTGTCATGGGCTATTTGCACCGGTGACTGTATGCATATTTGTAACATGCCACCATTTTAACTTTGTAAAAAGTGAAAAAGTATGATAACTTCCGTCATGGCTGGCCGATTTGCATGAAAATTTCACTGTTTGAATCAGTTTTATATCTAGTTTTAACATTAGGTAGTCAAGAGCTACTTGCTCCAGTGACTGTATGCATAATGTGACATGCCGCCATTTTAACTTTGTAAAAAGTGAAAAAGTGTGACAACTTTCACTATGGTTGGTCGATTTGAATGAAAATTTTACCGTTTGATTCAGTTTTATATCTAGTTTTAACATTAAGTAGTCATAGGCTATTTACGCTGGTGACTGCATGCATAATTTTAACATGCCGTCATTTTAACTTTGCAAAAAAAGAAAGATTGAGATAACGTTCGCTGTAGTTGGTCGATTTGCATGAAAATTTCACTGTTTGATTCAGTTTCATATCTAGTTTTAACATTAAGTAGTCATGGGCTATTTGCATCAGCGGCTGTATGCATCATTTGACATGCCGCCATTTTAATTTTGTAAAAAGTGAAAAAGTGTGATAACTTTCGCTATGGTTGTCCGATTTGCATAAAAATGTCACTGTTAGATTCAGTTTTATATCTAGTTTTAACATAAGGTAGTCATGGGCTAGTTGCACCGGTGACTGTATGCATAATTTGACATGCCGCCATTTTAACTTTTAAAAAAGTGAGATAACTTTCGTTATGGTTGGTCGATTTGCATGAAAATTTCACTGTTTGATTCAATTTTATATCTAGTTTTGACATAAAGTAATCGTAGGCTATTTACACAGTTGGCTGTATGCATAATTTTAACATGCCGCCATTTTAACTAGTTTTGACATAAAGTAATCATAGGCTATTTACAGAGTTGGCTGTATGCATAATTTTAACATGACACCATTTTAACTTTGTAAAACTCAAATTACGTATAAATGACGTTTCGTTTATGCACACTCTGCTGTGAATGACGTTTCGTTTACCCTTCATCATGACGTCATTCCAACACGCGCGCGCTCTATCTGCCGCAGATCCGTATGCCGGTTCTACTGCACTGCCGCAGATCCGCATCGCAGCAAACCTATTTACGAGTTTTATACGAGATTCAAATGGGTTTGCGCACGAGTTATAGACGAGTTTTTCTCGTCTACATCTAGTCTATTTTGAAATATCTGAAACACGTCTATTTCTGGTCAAATTTTGATATGTGTTTTAGACAAGTTTCAGATTACTTTTCAGACCAGGAAACGGAACATAGATTAGTTCCAGGCGAGTATTTTCAATGTAAAAGATCGGATTAGTTACTTTTTTTATTTTCGAAACCTAAAAAACCTTCAAAAAAGTTTTATTTTCGTTATATATGAAACCACATGTACGAAATCATTCAGACAACACTACAACACTCAACTTACATTTGTACCTGCCTGGGATTGAACTCGGGGCCTCTGGCATCCTACGCGTCGACCTTACCTCTACGCCACCACGCATCCGATTAACTACGGACTCTATTCGGGTACCAATATGTTGGTTCTACGTGATCCCGAACAGTTTACTTTTCACATTTTCCTGTTTTTGTTTAGTGGTGCTTTTAAAACTATTTGTTTTATAAAAAAAAACGTGCATTTTGCTTTCATAGTGGTTATTTGGTTGGGATTAGTTGATCGAGGCAAATAATATTCTTAGCTAGAACTATAGAAAGAGCGTGAGTTAACCTCCCCCTCCCCCTTCCCAAACCCTGAAACTAAAACTTAAATCAAATGAATGATACATAAAAGTCAATATTAGATTTTAAAATTATATATTGAAATCTTTATTAGTATCTAAAATTTGCCAATTTATTTGAAAATGGTATTCAGAACATATGGTTTCCCATGACGCTCCAATACACGACACCATACAATACTGATTTTTCATAATGCTCCAGTACAAAACATTTGATATCTCGTCTGAAACTGGGCGAGAAAATAAATACCAGATTCCGACCAGTTTTACATCCTGAAACTCATCTACAACTCGTAATGACGAGTATTAGACGAGATATAGAAACAAATTATTTTTGGAAGGATAACAAACTTTTCTTGTTGATTACAGAAAGAATTTGACGAAAAAAAAAACAATAAACATATTTCTACATTGACTTTTACAAAACGAAATGTGTGTGAAAGACATAAAATCAGAAAATCGTTTATGACAAAATTTGATATCTCGTATGAAACTAGGCGAGAAAATAAATACGAGATTCCGACCAGTTTTACATCCTGAAACTCATCTAAAACTCGTAATTACGAGTATTAGACGAGATATAGAAATAAATGTTTGCTGTGATGCCGGTTTACTGCACTGCAGTAGAAACGGCGTTTTCCTACTACTAGAAGGGCCCTGGACAAAAAGGCCTTGGACATAAGGGCCTTTCCCAAAACGGCCTTTTCCAAAAAGGCCTTTCCTAAAACGGCTCTAAATGAAAAGTTGCCGTTTTCCATGTATTTTTTTTTTTACAAAAGGGGATTGGACGTAAAGGCCTTTCCAAAAACGGCCTAGTACAGAGCAACCTGCGATATGAATCTCGACATGTGGAGTTAGGGTTAAAATTGAGGATCATGTGACTTTTGGGAAACTGGACAAAATACCACCGGACATAATACCACGGGGCAAAATAGCACCGGACATAATACCACCAAGGAAATGAAAACTAGGACAAAATACAACCAAAGATATCTTTTTATTATACAGCGTAACAACGGTGGCGTCCAGCCATGCAAGAGGCTCAAATAAGACGCGAAACGGAGACGGCTTAGGGATTATAAAAGATACATACTCACGTCGCTCAACATGCAGCGTAACAACCCAGATAAGGTGGCGTCCAGTCATCGCGAAAAAGATTCAACATGAGACGCATGACGGAGACGGCTTAGGTATGATAAAAATCAGATGCAGTAGGTCGCAGAGAATAAGAGCATATACCCCGTTATGTCATTATTGATAAGGGATTACCATAGCGCAAAATTTTTCGCATATAAATAGGGCACTAAAATGAGCAGAATTTAAACCAATATCAATAGCAATAAACCACTACAATAAACTAACTAGGATTTACAAAAAATGGAAATAATTTCCTCCCTAAACGGCAGGCAAAAGCTTTGCCATAATGGGCATATCTCAAGACTGTGGTGGTATTTTGTCCTAGTTTTCATTTCCTTGGTGGTATTATGTCCAGTGGTATTTTGTTCTACACCCGACTTTTGTACCTAAAAGCGCTAGAAAAATATTGACCATTGACCATTGTCTCGGAAACGGTTAGAGATAGAGCAATTCTGAGCTATTTGCGATCCTTTCAGTCTAAAACACGACATTTAAGAGGCACCTCGGTGACCTTGACCTCCTCGGTCATGGTCAAGCTGACCATGATCCCAAAAACGCTTAGAGATACGGTCTAAAAGAGGTTGCATTATATTCGTCTCGATGCCCTCGTTCAAGAGAAGAAAAAAAAACAGGAAGGTGACAACCCTACAAATTCTTCGACGTCGGAGATGCATATAAAATGCGTCGGCAATATCGGCAACATACGTCGGATGTACGCATATTTTTTCCGTTTTGCTCATCGTTTATTAGTCGTTTATGCGCATATTTTCCGACGAAGTTGTTTATGCATATATTCGACGCATATCCGACGTATTACCAACCGTCGGCTATACGTCGGCTATACGTCGGTTATACGTTTATATTCCGATGCATTTCCGACGAACTTCCGATGATTTTTATACGTATAAAATGCATATTTCCGAGGTTTTCCAACGCATTTCCGACCAAATGACAATCGGAAAATATGCGTTTTTTAGACGTATAAAAAATGCGTGTGCGCATTTAAAAAAACAGTTTCTAACCTTGACTGACCAATTGAACCCTTACCAACCTTTCATAATTCACATACTCATACATACACCATAGCATATTAATATACAACATAGCACATTTATATATTGCAACTGAACACTGGTACTTACTCGGGTTTGAACCGGGGACCTCTTGCATCCTAGGCGCGGAACATACCTCTACTCCACAGCGGCTGGTGCTGCCTCGGCAGTGTAATTAAGTGGTCTAACGTTTTTATTTCGTCCCAAAAAGTTTACTTCTTACATTTTTGTTTTTTGTTACCGCTGGCGCTTTTAAATTTAGTTATTTGTATTGTTTTTTCCTCCTTTATGTTTGCTGAGGTATAGTTTATTGAGGCAAATGATAATTTTCAAGTATATTCATAATGCTCCGCTATTGATTCTTCATAATGTCCCCTACAAAACGTCAATCGATAAATTTCCGACGTCGAATAAGCATCGGAAAATATGCGTTTTATAGACGTATAAAAAATACGTATAATACACGCTGGCAATATCGGCATCTTTTTTCCGATGTATTTCCGACGTCGTTTATACATAGGAAAATATGCATTTTATAGACGTTTAAAAAAATACGTATAATATACAATTGCAATATCGGCATCTTTGTTCCGATGTATTTCCGACATCGTTTATACAAAGGAAAATATGCGTTTTATAGACGTTTAAAAAATACGTATAATATAAGATTGCAATATCGGCATCTTTTTTCCGATGTATTTGCGACATCGTTTATACATAGGAAAATATGCGTTTTATAGACGTTTAAAAAAATACGTATAATACGCGTTGGCAATATCGGCATCTTTTTCCGACGCATTTTCCATGCATATACGATGTTTCTAAAAATGCGTATATATTCCACCGGATATCCGACGTATAAACGATGTTTGAAATCCGCTGCCAACGCTGCCGATGCAATTTAGAGCTTAACGACGTCGTTTATGCGTCGGCAGTTTTGTAGGGAATTATCTCAAAACAGAGATTTGTTGTTTTTTTTTTTACCAGATATATTGTGTCTCTGGCCTTCTACCATTGCGAAATTCAGTCTAGTGTATATTTATTTAGGTAAACGGACAGACCGCCCCCAGGAAAGGACCCCCCAGGAACAGACCCCCTTTTTTGCAGTGGTAGGAATAGGAACCCCCCCCCCCCTCCCCCAAAGAAAAAAGATGTATGAAAAATGCTTTCGTATGTATTTCACAACAGCAGCTGAATGATTAATTATCTATTAATTATATAAATCTAGACTCTTTTTTTGTAAGACGTGTCTAAGACTGGTCAACCCGACGTCAGTTTCAGGTCGGAATCCTGCGTCGGTTCCAATTTCATATAAAAGCTAAAACCGACTTCATTGCGACGTCAAATTTAGGTCGGAACCCGACGTCATTCTAACGTTGAAAACCCGATGTTGGTTCCATTTCATATACAACCAAAACCGGCACGTCAGTCCTACGTCGAAAACGTCGGGTCACGAGGTCGACCCGACGTCATTCTGACGTCTTAGTGTTAGCTGGGTTTGAGGATAAAAATGTGCCATTTCAACTTCAAATAGATTTAAATGTCTATTGCTTTGAGAGTTGATAGTTAACAGCAAAAAAAACTTTTTACGGATAGTGGCGAGGAAATCTCATGTCAAGAAACCCATGTCTGCTTCTATTATTGAAATGACATGCTGTTTTTACGTAGAAAAGGCATTTCCTACGGTAAAGCCCGTATATTTTACCTGTGAATACATTATTTCTATGATTTTCTATCACTGTGCTGTTTCTTTGTACCTCTTTCGATAGGGAGACATAATGTCGAGAACTCAATTTTAGCGACGCAGGGAAAAGTTACGCTCTTGAAGCGTAAGTTTTTCCTGCTTAGCACCCGTAGAAAAGGCCTTTTTTATGCACATGTCTATGGGCTTGGCCGTAGAAAAGGCCTTTTCTGTGTAAAACAGGTTGTTTTTACGCGCAGGGAAAACTTATGCAACAAAGACTACCTTTGCCTCGTTCCGGTCAGTGACCTGGTCGTCGTCAGTGACAGCCATGCCGTGAGGCGCATGCTCTATGATCACAACTCTCTCCATGCTGTCGTTAAACTCGGAGTTACGGGCCGTCACTTCCACTTCCCATGTTCCGGTCTGCAAACACATAATTGTCAGCCTCTGCAACTTGTAACTGGCATTATTTCCGGACCACATCCAACTGGGGATGACAATGAATCATGGTCAAGGCCCTATTTCTGACAAGCAGGACTATTTGTCATCATTTAAAACCCCTACATTTTTAACCACAACACCTTCCCATTTTATGACACATTCTGTGGCAAATACTTCCTCATGCTATCAGAAATTTTTACAGTGAAATCTTTCAAATTTTTCCGACAATTTTTAACCGCAAAAATTTCCATATTTTATTCCACAATGTTTGCAGAAAAACTTTCCACACTATGACGTAAGTTACAAAATACATCAACACTATATTAATTTTAAAATTTATCGAAGGCTGATACTTTGCCTGATTCAATTCTTGTTTATGTAAATACTTGATTTGTGTAAACTGAAGCATGTCGGACAAACTTTTTAAAAATGTCTTTGACCAGGCAATGGCCAAAATTCTTGTTAGGTCATTTTTTTTTTCGAAAAATTTGTTTCAATGGTTTGATAAAACGCCAATATGACATAACATAGCAACTCATACAATTGTTATTTTGCATCGTTTGAAGTGTTTGCCTCATGACAATGAGGCGCAAGCGCAAGAATGGTAAGACAAATTGCTTCTGTCCAAATATGTTTTCAGTACTTTTTCCTGCATTCCAGCTGGGTCATTTTACTCCAAACAAATGTGCACATGGCTGCCAAGCCGATTTCCCTTTTTACTCACAGGATTATTTTATTTCCGTTTTCATGACCCGGCCAATTGATGAGAAACAAGACTTTTTAACGTGCCTAGATATTTCACAACCATTTTCAATTTTCATGAAAAACTGAAACACCAAGTGAGTGGTTAATTATTTTGATACAATCTAAATAGTTAACACTTGACAAGCCTTTGGCTTGCAAGGGCTATATGAAGTTGTGCGAGCAACCGTTGGTATCTTTTTTTTCTCCTGACAGTGATCAGAATTCCTGTGTCATCTCCTCCACTGGCACTACCGCGCCCTAGGGCCACGAACCTCGGAAATTAGGTAGAACTTGTGCAACGAAACTTTGTAATAATAATAACACGGATAATTTTGGTGGTGGGGCATGGCCCCCAGTTTCAGAAAATGGCCACATAAATTTTTCGCTGGGGCCCCCAGCCATAAAAACTGGGAAAAATTTATGGAATCTTGGCGCCATTGTATGCATGTTGTAAAATACTTTATATTATTCTAGATATAATCCATTGAAGGAAGTATTTTTTTTTTTTTTTGCGTTTTAATTTTTTGTCAAGTGTTTAACATTTCGCTAGCGAAATACGGCTCTAGTTTTTAACTTTAATTTGTGTCTTTGTATTTTTTCTTCATGAAATTCCCTTTTACTTCGCTTCGAATTTTCTCATCTCTGCTTTTAGATAGGTTTCCCTTCGGATGGATGATTTCCACGCAACGGAAATGAACTTGTTTCTAGTCGCAGTTAGAACAGTCATATCCCTCCATCCATCCGTCGACCAATTAGAATGAGGGAATCCTCTGGTATTACGTCACTGATGCATAGGGCATTCCCTCTGAGAGTGGTTCTTCTATGTGCTCCACAATTTTGCTTTGGGGAACTGGTTAAAATGTGCGAATTTGCTTCGAATTTATTTATTTATTAAGCTAACAGAGGACTAGTTTATGATATTTTGAATTTTAGATAAATTGTTAGTAGTGAATTGACAAATTTTAGCATTTGTCACTTGGGTCTGGTAGATGCTGAGTTTACAAATAGTAGTAACACATGGATAGTCCCGGAAAGTGTGCCTTATTTTCCACAAGAAGCTGCAGGATCGGGAATCAGTAAATGGTTACAGCACACATCGCCTGGGAGTTGTTTCATTACAGTCCGCAGTGCCTCCTTTGACTCCAAGCTTAATTCAACAGACTGTGCCACCACAGAAATGGTCAGTTTTTCGCTTAAGCTTATACTTCATAGGACAAGATCTGTTTTGTAAGAGCAATTTCTGCATTACTTGTCTTTGGCCGGGAGAAAAAAGTTGCTTTTAGGGGTTTCTAGGGCCTATGGCAAGTTTTCTGCCACATCCCGGTAATCGCGCCGTTTTCTGGCAGTCAGCGGACGCTCTACGGATGGTCTACAGCACCCTGACGTTCTTCCGACGGAAAAGGCTGAGTCTGACCTCGGACAGTACTCAATTACCGTGGTCAGTCCCGTCCCTTCCCGGGATGTGGCGGTTCGGGCGGAGACGTTACGGGAACTCATGTCTATAAGCCTTTTCTTTCGCCTAGAATCGTCTAATTTGATTTTTGAATGCAGTTTAAGATGATTTTAACATACTCAGTCACTGAATAAAGCTTGAAGTGATGTTTTAAATGTTATAATTTAATTAAATGTGGTTTACTGGTGGCACTTAATTATCTCATGGCCGTCCTTTCTTCCTTCTTGCATTTCAGACATGACAGAAGCCAGACTGCGGTCGCCACCCAAGGATCTCCAGTACACGCACCTGCCCACCGCACTTAACCTGCATTCAGTGTGCGACCGTTGTAGGAGGGGCAGTAGCCTACCACTCTGCGACGAATAAAAAACCTGTTCCGAGTGCACCTTACTCCAAATCACTGGAAGTCAGAACAGAGGAAAAAAAACATCGCAGAAGGAATAAACCTGAAGCACTCTCCTCAGCATCCTTGTATCACAAGGGAGTGGAGGATACTATGAGGAAGAAAAACTCTATTTGTATTTGCAGCCAGTTTCGAGTGTGGCAGTCAGTGTGGCCTACGCATCGGAATCCAGCAAGTCGTTACCTCAGTCGGAGTCGAAGTCTCAACCCCCTGACCACCAAGTATCTTCATGGCGGCGGAACAGCTTGGCATTCTCACGTCCTGTCCTCGGCATTCTAGTGTCCTTCCAAGCTTCCAAGACTACCCATCTTGATCTTGTACATTCCCATGTTTGCAGCAACAATTACAAAAATGCTGAGATAGAAGGCACTCCTACAACCGAAATAGACGAATAAGCCGTCCAACACGGTTTCTCGCCCCCTCCAGCAAACCAGACTCTCGCCCGCGGTCACCTCCATCGTTAGAATCCAGCCAGCTGTCAGAGACTGTGGTAGTTAGTGAATCGGGCTTCCCTCATCGAGACTGCGCAGGACGACGAGGAACTGATGCATACATGTATCTTTCCTCTGGTTTCGATCCTAGTAACAGGCAATCTACACTCCATCACGGGAAGCACCCATCACGGGAAGCACCCATCATGGGAAGCACCCAGCACGGGAAGCACCCATCACGGGAAGCACCCATCACGGGAAGCACCCGGCACGGGAAGCAACCACCACGGGAAGCAACCAGCACGAGAAGCACCCATCATGCCAAGCACCCATCACGCTAAGTACCCATCACGGGAATCATTCATCACGGGAAGTACCCAGCACGGGAAGCACCCAGCACGGGAAGCACCCAGCACGGGAAGCACCCAGCACGGGAAGCACCCATCACGGGAAGCACCCAGCACGGGAAGCAACCACCACGGGAAGCAACCAGCACGAGAAGCACCCATCATGCCAAGCACCCATCACGCTAAGTACCCATCACGGGAATCATTCATCACGGGAAGTACCCAGCACGGGAAGCACCCAGCACTGGAAGCACCCAGCACGGGAAGCACCAAGCACGGGAAGCACCCGTCACAGGAAGTACCCATCGCGGGAAGCATCCATCACGGGAAGTACCCATCACGGGAAGCACCCATCACGGGAAGCACCCAGCACCGGAAGCATCCAGCACGCTAAGCACCCATCACGGGAAGCACCATTCATGGGAAGTATCCTCGGAATCCTGAGCCTCAGACACTAGACCCTAAACCAGGACTCGGAAGATCAGGAATCAGAAGGGAAGTAACCGAGGATTTGGAGAAGTTGCCACATCCCTTGCATTTCCGCCTCCCCTTACGAGCAGTAAGTACGGCCACCGTGTGCGGCTCTGGTCAAAGGCAGTAGGATAGAAACGCCGGTTCTACTGCATTGCAGTAGAATCGGCATAGTAACGGCGTTGCTATGCCGGTTCTACTGCACTGTATTGAAATCGGCATTTGGTTAGCTGTGCATGTGCTTGCAGCCCTGCTGGAGTGGCTGGATTGGCTGGAAGCGATGCAGTCGTGACGAAAGAACGAAACGTCATTTGATGCAGTTGATGCAGTTGAGTGTGATTTGAAATAACGACTTTTTTTGTTTCCGGTGAAACGTTAGTTTGTGGGGGAAGTTTTGGGGAGGGAGGGGAGGCCTTGTGGGGGTGGTTTTTGAAAAAGGGGTGCCGCCTCCTCTCCCCCACATGTGAGTACATGTGAGTACATGAGTTGGGGCGCGCGTGACAGTATCAAGTATTTTTTTAAAGCATTTCCCACACATTCTCATGCATACACATACTCCCCAACACGATAGGTTTGTTTTGCTTATTTGTAAGAATGGGTGGCTGCTGAAAAGCAGCCGTGGAGGGATTTTCTGTGGTGTTCTTTCTTCCTCCTCCTACCGTCGGTTTCCTCTGTCTTTGCCACTGGTGTTACCGTTGCTGGCTCCGCTGGCGCCGCCGCTGCCGCTATCCTCCTTTCAGCTACACTTACTCCTATGTCCCGTGACCCCAGCCCTGGTGGAGTTGAAACCTTTGCCCTGAAGACTGCAAAATTGGTATTGAGGCAGCATGGCTTCTGAGCATTGCTGTTCATGCAGGCGCATAGAAGTTCCTGCAGGAATTGCAAAATGACAGAAGTCACAATACTGAATGCTGCTTAACTCGTCGAAGAGGTACATAAGGTCCTGGAGGTCTGGTTGTTTCGTAGAGGTGTCCTCCAGTGTCAACTCATCAGGTTTGAGGTCGCGGTCAGCGTCGGAAGGCAACTGCATGAGGCTGCCTGCATCCATCTGTGGTGTATCTGAAATGCTAGCGATAGCGGCTGCTAGCTCATCGTCAGGAGTTGGTGGCGGACTGTTCAGTTTTGTAACGGTGGCGCTGGGAACCCACCGTTGCTTCTGTATAACTGGTGCCGCCGGCACCTTCTGAACAGTCACATCAACTTCTTTTGGATGTGCCATCAGCGGAGTCGGCACGGCCGGCACAGTGACTTCGACAGGAGTCACTTTGGCAGGAGGAGGAGCCGTCACTGTTTCTTCTTCTTCCTGGCAGGGCGACGGGTCCCTCTTCAGTCGCTTGTGACTTTCTTCCGCCGCCCTGCCAAACCGGTTGAATTCTTGTAGCGGTTTTCTTTGAAAATCCCTCCACTTTTGGTAGAGGAACGCCTGATAGTCGATGTACACTTCTTCCCACAAGTTTGCATCCTTTTCACTAAAGTGGTAACTCCTCAGGCGTTCCTCAGTGAAGAATTCCTCTTTGTGCTGCATATTCGCGTGTTCGTTTGCTGTTTCTCTCACAACAGTTCCAAAACCAGCAGACGACGAGGACGAGGGTGTGTGTGACGAAATGATGTGTGTGTGTAAACGAAACGTCATTGGTGCAGTTGTCGATTTGAAATAACCGCTTTTTTTCAGGCTGAAGTGCGAAACGTTATTACCTCCCCCCACCCCCTCCCCTAGAACATACTATGTGCCGACCCCGCCCCAGGACATACTATGTGCCGACCGCCCCCCCCCCCCCACCCCCAGGATCGTTATATGGCTAACTTCAAGAGTGTATAACTTTAAAACTACTTGGTTGATTTATATGAAAATTTCACTGCGTGCTCTTTCCAGAAACTTGAGATGAAACAGCTTATAGTCAGATATGCAAATAGCCTGTGACAACTTCGTGCAAAAACTAGAAATAAAACTGGATAAAACGGAAAAAAATTTTGATTTAAATCGGCTAAACATGACCAAAGTTATCTACTTTTTTAAAGTGGCTAAAAAAGTTATGCTCACAGCCACATATGCAAATAGTCTATGACAACTTTATGTAAAAACTAGATATAAAACTAGATCAAACAGTAAAACTTTGATTGAAATCCTTCAAACAGAACGAAAGTTATCTACTTTTTTGGTTATTTTAAAAGTTAAAATTTTGGGATGAAAAAAATATGCTTACATTCACATAGGCAAATAGACTGTGATCACTTTATGTGAAAACTGGATATAAAACTAGATCAAGCAGAAATATTTTGATTGAATTCCTTCAAACACAACGAAAGTTATCTACTTTTTTTTTGGTTATTTTAAAAGTTAAAACTTTGAGATGAAAAAATATGCATACAGCCTAATAGGCAAATAGCCTGTGATCATTTAAGATATAAAACTAGATATAAAACTGAATACGTAAAATTTTCATTCAAATCGGTTGAACATGACGAATCTTATCTACATTTCTTGTGTTGAGCGACGTGTTCAAGAAGTTTTGATGATGTCCCTGCCGTTTCCCAACACGAAACAGCGCTTTTATACCACTTTTTTGCTGATTTGGCTGAATTTTTGCAGCCCTGGAAGGTGGGGGATCCATAGTATGTCTCGGGGTCTGACGTCATGATGAAAGAAACAGGCAGAAATCTGTCACCTGGGGAAGGGGGCCATAATATTTTTCCCGGGGGTCACATAGTCACATAGTATGGTCTAGAGTTAGGCCGCTCATCCCTGGACTCGAACCACCAACCTTCCGGCCATGAGTCCTACGCTCTACCGACTGAGCTACACAGGACTTAACCAGAATGGTCTGGTCAACATGTCATATAAGGTCATAGTGCGCCCCTATATGCCGGCTATATGAGTCACGATGATTGACAGGCGATTGCTTGATAGTGGGCGGGCCTTCATTGCCTTCATTGATTTCATTTGCTTTTCATTGGTCACGTGATTCATGACGTCACGATGATTGACAGGTGTTTTCAAACTGTCATAACAGCTCCAGTATGACGTCACTTCTTGTTTTGGAACTGTGGAGATTAGCGAATTCGGAGGTTTTGTGAAGTAAAATTGAAGATTACATGAATACTGAAAATTTAGTTGTGTAAGGATGCCGCTTAGTCAGGTTCCCGCAAAGCAAGTAGGAATCGAACATGTACTGAAAAAGAATATTAAAAATTGCTACATGGTATTCTTACAGATAACTTAATAGAATTATTAAACTGATTAAAGTCTTAAACTACAGTTGAGTTTACCTCATTTAATTCTAGGCGAATTTCAGGTTCATTTCTGGTGCATGTGAACTGATCAAGACTCGCATGTTCTGCATTCACAACATACTCAACAAGAGTCCCTGCAAACAGAATTTTCGAGACTATTATTAAAAACACGGCAACGTCTTTTATAAACATAGTGCGTACTAAGCAAAAGCTAGCCTTTGTTTATCATTACAGGCTACTGTCGTTATACCGCCATTCGTTATACCGCCATTCTTGCAATAACGCCATCAAACCCTTGGTCCCGTTTTTTCTTATTTAATTCCCTCGTTAAATTCCCAAATTCGCGTTACGCCATCCGCCACGAATTTTGCGCTCTCAAAATGCGAGTTACAGTGCAATTTACCCTTGTTATACCGCCATCAATTTTAGCTGGAGATTTTTTTTACAAGAGCCCAAGTAAAAGGATATACTTCTTTTGTGTTATTGATTTTATTACCATAGCAAAACACTTGAGCAGCATGAATAGGTGCACGTTTTGAGCATAAATGCTAGAACAAAACCATTCTGATATCACATTGGATTTGGAAGCATCCCAGTTGGAGTGTCATTATACAAATCAGATAAAAGGTCAAATTTTCATAAAAAAGTTCCTGAAGAGAAATTAGGCTTAGCGTTTCAAATCGTTTCAAAATGGAAAAGAAAAAGCATTTTCAGTTTGACTATGAGAAAAAGCTCGAAAACTCGAATTATGCAGAAAAAATTCATTCAAAACTCATCAAGAAATAGGAAATCATTTTTCTCTGCTTTAAGATAGTCCAATAAAACGAACGACAATTAGGGATATTGTAAATAAGAAAGCAAATTGGCATATGGAGGGAAAAGATGGCTCGCCGTCCAGAAAAAAAACAGAGAATACCAAAATATTGAGATCTAGAAGAAAGCCTGTTTCTTTGGTTCTCAAACGTGCGTGCTAAAAACTTGCCTATATCAGACGACATCTTAACTGAAAAGGCAAAATAATTTGGAACCGAACTAGCTCTGAACTATTTTATATATATATATATATATATATATATATATATATATATATATATATATATATATATATATATATATATATATATATATATATATGTGTGTGTGTGTATGTGTGTGTGTGTGTGCTTAAAACTGGAACTGGAAGTCATGGAATACATATCAACAAAGCAAAGCAATATGTATAAAAGTGAATCTATCAATGAAAAACCGAAGTAAACGATATTAAAACTGCTTTTGAAATTAAGCAATTGCGTCTTTACATGCACTTTAAATAACGATTTAAAACAGCATCTGATGTGTTGGATTATGATCCCCTCGCCCAACTTTGTTGGGCCTCACGTCCGTCCCTCACGCTTCTGGGTAGTGGTCTTGTATGCACAACTCCTCCGAACGGGTAAGCACACACATTTCAAATCCTATAAGGATTTACTTCTCATGTCTTGTAGTTGTGCACCTCATATTCAGTTTGTCCGTCTTTTCATTTATTTAGCCAAAATTGATTTCGTAACTTAGCATATTTTTCGACTATAAAGGCTCTATGATCTAAGTCTTGTATACACAACACCTCCGAACGGGTAGGCACACAAATTTCAAATCCGATTTACTGTAAATTTCTACAGATGCCTCCACAGGGAAGGCATTAAGAAATCTACCTGATCCTGAGAAACAATATTGCTTAATACTGCATACATTGTAATTATGCCAATCATGATAGTATGATCATTGATCATATGATCATTATACGAATTAATTTAGTTTGAAGATCAACACATCAGATTGAACAATGGGAGTGACGCGATAAATAAACGAGCACGGAAGACTGAAATAGCCTCTTGTGAACAGTGACTTTTCTGCCTTTATTTATGTTTGCTCCAGTGTATGAAGAGCATTTGGCGAAAAATCTAGTCCACTGTTTAAATAAATATCATTTGTACCGGGGTTGAACAATTTTTTATTTTATAACGTCAAAAAACGTAACCATGCTGAAGAAGTGAGGACCCCCAACCTTCCAGGACATTCTATGTGCCGACCTCCCTCCTCCCCCCTTCCAGGAGAGTAAAATCAGGAAAAAAGTGAAAAAAGTAGATAACTTCCGTCATGTTCAACCGATTTGAATGACAATTTTACCATTTGATTCAGTTTTATATCTAGTTTTTACATAAAGTGGTCACAGGTTATTTGCACAGGTGACTGTACGCATAATTTTTACATCTCAAAATTTAAACTTTTAAAAACCCTCAAAAATGAATAACTTCTGTAATGTTCAACCGATTTGAATGAAAATTTTAACTTTCATTCAGTTTTATATATAGTTGTGATATAAAGTGGTCATAGACTATCTCCACAGGTGGCAGTAAGCATAATTTTTACATCTCAAAATTGTTATTTTAGTAACTTTTTAAAAAGTAGATAACTTTCGTTATGTTTAACCGATTTGAATGACAATTTTACCATTTGATTCAGTTTTATATCTAGTTTTTACATAAAGTGGTCACAGGTTATTTGCACAGGTGACTGTAAGCATAATTTTTACATCTCAAAATTTAAACTTTTAAAAACCCTCAAAAATGAATAACTTCTGTAATGTTCAACCGATTTGAATGAAAATTTTAACTTTCATTCAGTTTTATATATAGTTGTGATATAAAGTGGTCATAGACTATCTCCACAGGTGGCAGTAAGCATAATTTTTACATCTCAAAATTGTTATTTTAGTAACTTTTTAAAAAGTAGATAACTTTCGTTATGTTTAACCGATTTGAATGAAAATTTTACCGTTTGATTCACTTTTATTTCTAGTTTTGACATAAAGTTGTCAGAGACTATATGCATAGGTGGCTGTAAGCATAATCTTTTGTGGATGAGAAGAGCACACCATTCTAAGATATGTTTGAATGGCAAGCTCATTCAAAGACGTGTTCGAATTATCTTTGGAAACATATTACGTCATGGTATTTTTCAACAAATTATTCAACAAGTTGTTGAAGAACAATTCTTCAACAAGTTGTTGTACAACAATTGTTCAACAAGCCGTTGTTCAACATGTTAAACATGTTGAAAATGTCGTTCAACAGGTTCAACATGTTCAACAGGTTGTTGAACAAGTTGAACATGTTGAACATGTTATTCAACACGTCGTTTAACATGTTGTTCAGCAAGTTGCTGTTCAACAAGTTGTTGTTCAACAAGTTGTTGTTCAATATGCTGTAGTTCAGGCCATTGATGCAACAATGGCAGCTAGTTCAGAAAAAGAGTAAGACATATATTGAATAGTTTTATTAATACACTTAAATGCACACTGCTTAAATCAACAACAATATTACAGCATTTTTTATTTACAAATCGTTATTACAAAGTTTAGTCAAATAGGTCTATTTTTCTTTATCTACTTCACTATTTTCCATCTCACTCTCCTCATTCACATCACTTTCATCTCCCTCCTCCTCATCTAGAAGCTCTTCACAGAATGCATCGTTTCTTCTTATATCCGCCTTTAGTGCCTTTGAATGGTCGTAATTTTTTTCATCAACAAAGTAATTAAAGTCTTCTAAAGTGGTTTGAAAAGTTCGATTTGTTCTAGGCGTTGATGTTGTTGCTCAACAAGTTCAATATGTTAAACATGTTGTTGAACAAGTTGTTTAACAGATTGTTAAATATGTTGCTCAACAAGTTGTTGTTCAACATGTCCAACATGTTGTTGAACAAGTTGAACATGTTCAATATGTTGTTTAACATGTTGAATATGTTCAACATGTTGTTATTCAACAAGTTGTTATTTATAAGGCTATGCTTCAAGACTTTTTAATCATTTGAAAAGTGTATGTTGAAGGATGTATAAATGCAACATTTCTTTGAAATCTTACAATTGACCACAAAGTCTTAAAAGGCACTTAAAGGATGCTCGCATTTCAGAAGGAGATTTGGAGATAGATATGGAAAACCCTGTAAAACAACCTATCACTGAAACTTTAGATGAGTCTTCTATGGAAAGTCAAAGCGTCAACATGGCTGAAAAGAATGCACATGCTTATACAGAATGTGGTGCGTTATACAACAGTCAAGAAGCTTCGTTCAAACATATGGAACATTGTGGTGAGGGTGATGATGACAGCAGCTCTGAAAGTCAGTCAGAAACAGACTCTAAATTGAGTCAGAAACAGACTCGGTTTAATATGATATGGCTCTAGAAGTCTACTATGAATATGATACCAAATTGCAATAAAAGGTTTCAGAATATGAAGAACAAGGGCATGAAGATGCGCGTGAAATAGCAAATGATGACTTTCGACCTATTTATAAGCGTCGACTAAAACAACTGTTTATGAGTATGTATTTAAGTGTGTGTTTAAATATATTAATAAAACTATTCAATATATGTCTTGCTTTTTTATGAACTAGTTGCCATTATGTTGAACAACAACTTTTTGAACAACAACTTGTTGAAAAACATGCTGAACAACATGCTAAACAACATGTTGAACATGTTGAACGTCTCAACTTCTTGAACAACAAGTTCAATATGTTCAACATGTTGAACAACAGCTTGTTGAACACTTGTTGTACAACAACTTGTTGAACAATTGTTGTACAACTTGCTGAATAATATGTTGAACAATTCCATGACGTAATATGTTTCCAAAGATAATTCGAACACGTCTTTGGGCTTGCCATTCGAACACATCTTTGAATGGGCTTGCCATTCAAACACATCTTTAAATGGTGTTTTCTTCTCACCCACAAAAAATTATGCTTACAGCCACCTATGCAAATAGTCTATGACCACTTTATGTCAAAACTAGAAATAAAACGGTAAGATTTTCATTCGAATCGGTTAAACATAACGAAATTTATCTACTTTTTAAAAAGTGACCAAAAGAAAAATTTGAGATGCAAAAATTAGGTTGAACATGACGGAAGTTATCGACTTTTTTCACTTTTTTTAAAGTAAAAAATTTTGAGATGTAAAAATTATGCTTACAGTCACCTGTGCAAATAGCCTATGATCACTTTATGCCAAAACTAGATATAAGACTGAATCAAACGGTATAATTTTCATCCTAATCGGTTGAACATGACGGAAGTTATGTACTTTTTTCACTTGTTTGCTGATTTTGCTCTCCTGGGATGGGGGGGGGGCGGGTCCTATGGTGGAGGCCCTCACTTCTTTACTATTGTTACGTCGCCTATTATGACGTCATAATGTGTTTCGCACAAAGTATGACTCACCACTGTTTTACTACGCCCATGGGCGTATCAAAACAGTCATAGGTGTTTTATTACGCACATGGGCGTATTAAAACAGTGTTTTACTACGCCCATTGTCACACTGCTCACAGGTCTTTTGGACAACCCATTCTGTCCCCTTGTGTACTGCCGACTTTCACTGGGCGCCTTCTGTGTGCAAGCACAAATGCTTTAAATGTCAAGGGGGCCATCGAGACAGAACATACCGAGCCACTGACTCAGAAAAACGTAAACAAGCCCAAACCACGTCTCGCAACTGATTACCATTTGCCAACTGAGGCCAAAAGATAAGAGCTAATTTTGTGAAATATAGTTTATAGTTGGTGGTTCGACAAGGTTTCTAGAAATTGATTCATGATCGCAGTCAGCCCGACCAACAGTCGATTAATGTCCATATAAAAGATTGCTTTGCTGCTGTTAAATGTTAAACTTTTGACCACGCGGTTACATTACCACTCAAAAAACCGGCAGGCAAGCTGGATATCCATTGAGTTTCGTATTATTCCAGTACGGAAACAAGACTATCGTCTGTTGGGTTTTTAAGTGATGAAAAATAATTCCTTGGCAGCTTTTGCGTGTGGGTTGCAGAATAATGCATCTTGATATGGAGACCTGCAATTTTTTTCCATTCCGCTTTTTTTCATTTTTTTTAGTTTTTATTTATATTTTTATTGCTACATACAAAATCATGTACAAGATAATATGATCACTAACCTTAACTTCAATTCACCAAGTAGGTTTAGCTATTCTTATGTATAAATGAGACCAACTGACATTGTGCAGCATGAACAAAGATTTGCGTTGCATATTTAACTATTGACAATCTCCCATCATCTACAGTTTGATAACATCATAATATCATTTGGAAAAGCTTTGTATATTTTTTTAAATCTATTCTTACACCTTGACTGCAGGAAGGCACACACTTACAAAATCACATGTTCTTCTTCAAAAATAACAGCATGCCTACATGTTGAGGCTTTCAAGTTGAGCGCGACGCATTTGAAATGTCGCCTAATGTGCTAAAGACTCTTTCAGAGGGGACACTGTTGGCAGGAATGGTAAACAATGCTCTCGCAACTACAGAAGCTGTTGGGAATTGTGCCTGATGCTTTTCCCACAATTCAAGAGAATTTTCATTTTAGGCGATTGCATTGATCGCTCTGTAGTCACGTATCTCTTCTTCGGCTATTTCTAATCCTGATTTGGCTCTGTCAGCATCTCTTTCAATACTAAAGCAATCTTTTCCAAAGAGAGAAGCAAGAAGGCTTTTTTCTGAGGGGGTAATTCCGCATGGCTTGCCGTTTTTTCAGTCTGTCTCGTTTCGTTCATTGGATAGGTTTCCGTTTCACTTTGCAGCAATGCATTTTGCCTCTCCGCGGCCTTTTGCCCAATTTTGGCATACACCATTGATTTTTTGACTGTGCGTTAGGAATGGTGCTGCCTTAAATCTAGGATCCAACCAAGCTGGAGTACACTGCAGCTCTTGAAGCTCGTCTGACGTATACTTGTCAGCAAGGCATTTTTCATGACAGATTTGACATCTTTCACAAGGTTGCTTTCTTCCTCATTAACCTTAAAGTTTTCCTTCATATTGAAAAGCAAGAGTACTATAACTGACACTTTCTCATCGCATGTAGATAATGTAGCAAGTTTGAAGGGCCTCAAGATTTTTTTAGGTGCTCCAGATCCTCAAGTTCTGCTTCAGACAATAGGGAGAAGTCACTGACATTCTTCTTTATGTCTTTTGGTGGACGCGTTGCATATATTGCTGTTTTCTGTTCCAGGTACCTATCAATCATGTCATAAGACGAATTCCACCTGGTCTTGATATCTATCTTGAGCCGATGCTGTGGGATTGATAGAGCCTCCTGCTTCTTTTTCAGCTCAGCGGAAGCAATGTTTGATTTATGAAGAAACGTGTCGAGTCTAGAAATTTTGGCTACAATGTTCCATACCCTTGGGATGTCTAGCCCTTTAGAACAAGCCAAATTTAATATGTGAGCAAAGCAAGGCAAATGGGGTGTAATGCCGGCTTTCTTTGCAGCAATTGCCATATTTGCTGCGTTGTCTGTCACTATACTCGTATGTTTGTCAGTTAGTCCTACTTAACCAGGCATGTGCAAGTAAATCGCCAATGTTGACACCGCTGTGGGTTTCATCAAGAACTCTCGTTTGCAGTGTGTACGTTTGAAGGTCCCAATGCAGGTCAGCAAAATGCACAGTTACTGTGATGTAGCCTTGAGAAGCTCTGTTCGTCCACCCGTCAGTGGTAAGTGACACGTCACTCCTAAGCCGCAATTTTTCTCTTACTCTTTTGAGACCACTGAGCACACTTTAGGCAACTCAGATTTAGTGAAAAACCTACGACATAGAATCTGATATTGAGGCTCAAGTTCACGAATGAGCGCCTGAAATCCTTTATTTTCCAAGACGGAAAATGGTCTAAGATCCTTGACGATAAATCTGTTAATAGAGCTTGTTATAGCAATCGCCTCGTTGAATTGGGATTCAGTTTTTCAAAGAAGAGCTTTATGGGCGGTGATTTACGTGCTATTGAACTCTTCTTAGTATCTGTACTGGCCAAGGTTCTCCTGGATGCACCTAGTGTAACTGTTTTATGTTTTCTTTTAATATGGGCCGTCAGGGTAGCTGTACCACCTTGTGAATAGGCGAGGTGTCGCCCAAAATGATTACACATGGCATGGGACTTATCCGTTGTTAACTTGAAATGATCCCAGCAAGCTGCGGTAAAATATGATGGCGCAGATACGAGATCCTTTTCTTTGTTTGCCATATTCTCCAACACAGTATTCCATGTCGAAGAGAAACTAGTGCCTGAAAGAAATTAGTGCATGGAAGACATGATATCAGATAATCAGTTACAATTTTGATCGTGATTACATTCAAGGTGTAAAAGCAGTAAAAGTTATTAGTAGTATTAGTAGTACCCATGTCGACACACTTCGCTGGTACGCCACCGGTCAGGTCGAGCAATTCAGCTACTCCAGGCCTCTTTGAAAAATCCCACCCAGAGCTATGAGACCAAGCCCCAGGTAGAGATTTAAAACGCTTACCTTTAGAAAGGTAAGATCGACTTTTCCTCTAGTATGGATCATATGTAGGGAAGTAGGTTTGCAGAAATGTGGTGTGCAAAATACTTGTTTTGTGTGCAAAAACAAGTCAGAAAAAAACGAAAAATCCCGGTTTTTTAACCGAACCGAACAAAAAACCGTACTCGGTTCACGGTTACAGTTCGAACCGTACCACTTCTAGTGCCATGCAGTAGGATATAAAAACTGTCCACAAATTCTAAGATACAACACATTTCAGATGATTTAATATTTATCGGTCTTGCATCCTCATTTAAAGGCCTGCTCTTCATCCATCGACCAATTAAAATAAAGGAATCCTCTGGTATTACTCCAAAGATGACATGGGGCATTCCCTTTAAGCGTGGTATTATGAACACACGTCATTCTGTGTGCTCTGCAATTTAATTTATGTAACTAATTAAGGACTAATATCTCGATATCTGAAAGTTGGATAAAAGTAGTTAATGGAAAAGGCACTTTTCAGCACTTGTAACTTCGGTCTGGCAGTTGTTGAGTTTACACGTTACGGTGACATCTTACGGCGTGCCTCTCTTCTCCAACAGAAGCTCTCCAGACGTTTTTTTCGCTATTCCGTTGATGGCTTTTCCTGTTTTGGGACCACCGTGGGACCGTTATGGCACCCTTTAAGACCATACACAGCACTCCACCCCATTATAGCCTTTAGACCAGGAAAATAGGGGTCCGTTATGGAAGGGAGCCTTAACGGCCACAAAAGTAAGCTCATTTTGGTCCTTGGGCCATGAGCAGAAGTCCAGTTTGGGACTGTGCCATAACAGCCCCCAAAATTGTGCCCATTTTGGTACCGTCCCATCACGACCCACAGGAAGTGACGGTGATGCGCCTATAAGCATTTCGGTTCGTCTAAAATCGTCTGGATTGGCTAAAGACAGCAATTTACGATGATTTAACACACTTGATCATTAAATAAAGTTTGAAGTGATACTAGGTGTTATTATATGTACTACTGTGTATTTACTGATGAAATTTACAGTTATCTTATGGCTTCTTCTCTACTTTCTTTTCAGATATGGCAGAGGCCAACCTGCGATCGCCACCCATGTTCTTACATCGTGTTTGGAACCCCCCCCCAACTCGGCACTTAACCCACACTCGGTTTGCGACCGTTGTAAGAGGAATAGTGGCCTGACTCAGAAACTAAATTTAAATCCCGCCCCGACTAAGTAACAGTAACACATACGGCCTCGGAGTCGAATTTCACAACGGCGGCGGGCCAGCTGGGAATTCTCTCACCGGATGAACTGTAATCCCAGCTTCAGCTACCGCGATTGCCCAGTGAGTTTTCGGCTTTCGTATCCCTGCAGTCACAGTTACAGAAACAGAAACAGTTCCAGGAACTTTAGCAATAGGTACAGGAACAGGAAACAATCCTTCAGCCGAGAAGGAAATATAAACCGTCTGCCATGATTACTTGCCCCCTTCCGCTTAGCCCACCGTCACCTCCTTCGCTAGAACTGAGAAAGTTGCCAACAGAGACTGGAATGGTGAGCGAGGGAGAGTCGGGAGGGGGGCTTCCCTGTTCGCTGCAAGTGTCTGCACTACTCATAGAGGACGACGGAGAATTATTGCAGACGGATATTTCGCCTCTAATGTCAGCCCCCAGCAATAGGGAGCGAGAGATTCACACTCCTTCTGGAAAGGTACCCGCGCCTCTAGATACGGAGAAACAGGCAGATGATCCCGAGCTGGGCCCGGGGAAACACGAATCAGAGAGGGAAGAGTCAGAAGAGGAGGTAACGGATACGCCGGCCTCCTCACGGGAAGCTGACAATGTCAGATCACCAGGGAGTAGTCAGATACCCTGGAAAGATCCAGCAGCGGCAAGGACACGTCTAATCAGGACCTCACGTCTAACCTCACACAGTAAAAATGCCACCCTCTCTGGAACCTCATCTATCATAGCCCCGGAATGTCATCAGTGTCTTGATCCCACAATATGGATGATTTCCCTCATGTCGAGGATGTCTCACGTCTCCTTCCGACACCCAATGAAGCGAAAGAGAACCTACCACTCTATGTCAGAGCAAGCCAAGTCCAGCACAGTCTCAGTCGAGGCCTCCCAAGACAGCCAAGCCAAACAATTGCAGCAGCAGATGGAGAAGGTAGCAGCAAACCAAACTACCGCCTAGAGACTCCCTCGTCTCTCAGCAATACAAACTAAGAAAACTTTTTATTTAAATGGCTATCTTACACTGTTTTTTTTTGGCTCGTAGGAGAAACACTAGACAAATTTTGGTAAACCTGTGAGGAAATAGGAGCTTCCCACCGAGTAGTCCGCTATCCTCTCCCCTTCAAACGGGGACCGAGGGATCACAAACCAACTATTCCTCTAACCTCCCAGGTGCCAGAAATTTAGTCCCCTCCTAACCAGAAGGCTAGGAAAAAGATCTATCTCTCGGAAAATATTTGCTAAGCATTCGATTAAAAAGGACAATTGAGGAAATGCCAGAAAATCAGACGGGAATTTTCAGCACGGTTTTTTTTGTCCCTAGAAATCCGGGGGTGGAGATTGATGATACTTCTCCTTCCTCAACGAATTCCTACAAGTAACAGATGGACACATCCCAACTAATAAAAGAGAGCTTGCAGGTAGGGATATGGGGCACGTCAATAGACTTATCCGACACCTATCTCCCCATTCCACTTCATCGCTCCACCGGAAAACTTTTGGGCTTTCAAGTAGGGCAAAAAGGTTTCGGTTTCTGGCACTCCCCTTTGGCCTATCCACAGCCTCTTACGTGTTCTGGAAGGTCATGAAGGTACTAAACTCGTGGGCTCGTCTAAAAGGTATGCTGGTATTCCAGTATCTAGACGACCGACTTCTAGCACAACAGGACAGGGAAATGGCTCATCAACAAACCCTAATCCTAGTACACAAGGCCTTGCAGGTAGATGTCTTAGTCATTATACTGAAATCCGAACTAACTGCCAAAACAAGAGATATTTTTTCTCGGGGAAAGGTGGAGTCTAGCAAATGCAAAGGATTTCCCACGGTAGAAAGACAGCGAGAAAGGTCTCGAGCCATAGAAGAGTTTCCAGTGGATACAGTGGGCAGAATGATAAAATTACAGGTCATGGAGTCCCTACTTTTCCTACTGGTGGCAACTGAAAAAAATCCCGCTAGGCCGTTGCAATTGCAGACCTTTTCAAAGACAATTAAGGTTTACTCTGAGATAAGTAAGCTCTGTGCAATCAAAACTGAGAGTATCGCAAGCATCCCTATCTCTCTGCAATGATAGATAGATAGATTATGAATGAAGGTTTCCCCTTTCACCCCTTTCCCCACAGATAGCGACCCAATCGGACTCATCTCAGATGGGTTGGGGAATGCATTGTCAGCGTCAGGTACGGCTTCCTTCCCCAAACGGGTACCACATCAATAGGTTAGAATTAGTGCTGTTGGACAACTCAACAGCTGCAACAAACCTAAACAGGCAAGGGGGAACCAGGTTACTTCTTCTATCAAAACTGGCCTTCAAGATCCTTTCCTTTGCTCTGCGGTCTCACATTCTACTCTCAGTCCGTCATCTGGCGGGAAAACTCAATGTTTTTGGCAGATCCAGCATCCAGGATGGGTCAGATCATTCACACCGAATAGTGGCTAACCCGCTCCTATTTTCAATGGGTTGTAACCTGGTCACCATAGGGTACACGGACCCTCGACCTGTTTGCAAACTCCGTAACAACACAACTGAGATTTGTCTCCTCTGCCCAGATTACAGAGCCTGGGCAGCAGATGCCCTCAGCTTCCCATGACCGATGCAGGAAGTGCTTGGCGCCTTTCCCCCACATTCATTCCTCCTATAATTTTTTCACAGGATAGCCGAACTGGCCTCACAAATCCTCCTAGTAATAGCTACATGAATGCCAGGAGCCCCATGGCTTGTCTTAAGGCCTCGGTACAACGTGGTCAAGATGGTCGCAATCTCATGCCACAGAGAACTTTATTCCAGCCACATTGGAAACACTTCCACCTGGACCCTCAATTACGTAACCTATACCTATGTTGTCTGACCGATACGTCTTAAGAAAAAACGGATTCTCTGCGAAAATAGTGGACACCATGGTGAAAAGCCATGAACAATCCATAGCCAAGGTATACAGGGCCCGGTGCAACACTTCAAGGTAAATCCTCCCCTTGCGCCTCTAGTGTAGCGCCATGGGATCTGTTCTTAATTCTTCGCTATCTTCAACGCCCCGAAATCTTTAGGGAAGAGGTGATATTTGCCAACAATGCAATTATAGAATTTGCATTTTTGCTAGCATTAGCCTCGGGGAAGAGGAGAAGTAAAATCCATGATCCATGATCCATGATCAGGAAAACGGGAACTGGAAAATTCATTCTCATTCAAAGATCAGATTTCATTGTAAAGATCCATAGTATAACCCATGAGATGGGCACGTTCGCTCGCATAAGCCTACTACCCCTACCAGAAGAACAGAACCCTGATAGTTTGGTGCCTCGTCAAGGTTCTTCGCCAGTACCTCGAGATTTCAGAGGCATACAGGATGCAGAATCCAAAAGCCGTATTATCTTCTTTATGCCGAAATTTAACGGACGTCTCTCCAAACAGACAATTTCCAATTACATTAAAGACATGCCTTCAGGCAGAGCGAAAAATTAAGGCCTATCATGTCAGACAAGCTGTAAACTCTCTCAGGGCTCTACATAATGTGTCTGTGGATGCTGGTCTTCCCGTAACTCCTTCGTTAAGTACTATCTCATAGATTTCTTCCAAGATGAGCTACCTGACCTCTGTTCTTTGGAACTCTTTACAGCAGCAGAGACGACCATTACAAAGCAAGCTTTCTGTTACAGACCACCCACCAAGACCAAAAGGCAAGGGCAAGCAGAAGGGTGGATTTTCGAAGGGCTGCACTGGCAACCACTTCAAGGGAAAGAAGTAGCCACATGATGATGTCCAGTTGGGTTGCTTCATAGCGTGACGCTACAGTCAATATACTATTTTGTCTCAATTCTTTCGTTGTTTGCCATATAACGAACATATCATAATATCTGATATCCAAGTACTGTTTTTTCACAGGAAACGGTCACCATAGGCCTTACTTCCCGTCTCATAACGCTCTTTATCTTGTTTTTCTAGAATCTAGATCTAAAAACAGGGGGGTGCATCCCCCGTCCCAACTGTTCCCGTAGACACCTGTCATCCGAAGGTCACATAAGACAGAGAGGTGCGCTCCATAGTGACCGTGATAACAGGGTCCATGGTACTACAATGGTCCCATGTATAGAAAAGTACAGTTTTAGTGAGGTTTATCACTATTTTAATTCAATTCAATCATTTTTAGTTCTGTTGATCTCCCATTCATTATTTTAAATTCAGAAATCTCTTGACAATTGTTTAGTGGAGTTTCTACCATTTTAAGTTTCAGATATTTAGCATACTATTGTTAACACAGCCAGAGCTCTGTCTACTGTGCTAGTGTCTTTTTATGTAAATCCTTTTGGTTTACTATCTAATTGTCCATTTAATAACAATAAAGGTTCATTATTATTACCCTTTGAGTACCACATAGCATCGAGTATCCCGGATTCATCCAGTGGGAGGCAGGTGGGAGATGGTAAAGGGTACACTAATCGGTGTCTTGTGTGGGTTTCGGGAAGAGAACGTTGCTTTCATGTGCGATATCCAAAAAATGTTTTATCAGTTTCGGGTCCCTCCACAACAACGAGATTTCGTGAGGTTTCTTTGGTGGGGAAACGGTGATACTTCCTCAAAGCCGACTCAGTACAGAATGACAGTGCATATTTTCAGTGCCGCCAGCTCTCCGGGTTGTTCGAACTTTGGTTTAAAACAAGTGGCTTCCGACTTCGAATCCAAATTTGGGTATGATGTTGGAGACTTCATCAGGCAAAACTTTTACGTAGATGATGGTTTGAAGTCCGTTCAGTCTGAAGAGGTAGCCACAGATCTCATTTTCAGAACTATCAAGTTTTGTCTAAAGGGGAAGTTGAAGCTGCATAGGTTTATTTCAAATTTAAAAAAATGATAGAAAATATCGACAAAGATGATAGAGCAGACCAAGTACAAGATGTAGATTTGGGATTCGGTAGTTTGCAGATCGAAAGAGCTCTAGGGATAGAATGGTGTATTAAATCAGACACTTTCAAATTTCATGTTATGCTGAAAGATAGACTATTCACGAGACGAGGCTTGTTGTCTACTGTGGCTTCGGTTTACGATCCACTAGGGTTTCTGACCCCCCTTACCTTAGTGGGAAAGAGAATTTTGCAGCGACTTTGCATTAGTGGTCTTGATTGGGACGATCCCATACCAGATGATTTGCGTTCAAAATGGCAAGAGTGGCTTCACGATTTGGTTGGTGTTCGTGAAATAGAAATAGAGCGTTGCGTGAAGCCTGAAGGATTTCAGGTTGTAGAAGTAGAGTTTCATCATTTTTGTGACGCAAGTTTGCTAGGTTATGGGGTCTGTTCGTATGTAAGACTATTAAATGAGAAAGGTTTTCCCCATGTCTCCTTGGTACTAGGGAAGTCTCGAGTATCTCCAATAAAACCCATGACAGTTCCAAGGCTTGAATTAGTTGCCTGCGTTGTGGCTGTGAAAGCAGCTTTATATCTCGGAAAGGAGTTTAGTTATTCAAAACCCAAACATTTCTACTGGACTGACAGCAAATCTGAGTTCTCTTAATAGAAAATCATGTGCTTACAAATATTTTGTGTGACAGCACATAAGAATATTATAATTATTCTAATTATTCGATTTTGGCTAAAATAAATAGCCGCTTAATGAATCTAGCCATTTAAGCTGTATCTCTGCTCCGCCAGTGTCATTTTTACGTGGTTCAAAACAGTTTATATGATGTCGGTAGTACATATGCACTTCGATATACCACGGCACGTGTCACCACGTGTCACCACGTGTTTGTTACACGTGTAATGTTCTAAGTATTATTATATGAGGTGGTGTTAATACAATACAGCTAATTATAGTTCTCTTTTTTGTTTTTCTTTAAATTGACGACAGTGAAGGGGCATGTTTGTCCATAGCTGTGCAGTGATGCTGTAAATAGGGGTTTCATGGCCTAACTTCGGTTAGTATTAAAGAATTATATCGATTATATCGATAAAGAGTTGATCGATTCTTCGATACTCAGGTTGACATGTTTAATCAATTTCCAACCTGACCAGTATTCGAAACTAGCACTGATGCTATTTGTTCTGCAATGAAATGTGTTTTAAGGATTATCATTTGTGCTGTGAGAAAATATTTTAATAGACATGAAATTGATATTATCATGCTAATTAGTAATTTTTGCATGTTGGAGATTATGACTGAATTCGGCTTGCAAAGAGAATCTGCTGCATGTCTCCTTCATTCTTTTATTCATGTTATTTAATAAGATATCTTTTTTGTTATGTTTATACAGTTTTACCATTGACGAGTGAATAAAATGCGTAAAACCTAAGCCATGATAATTCCTTCGCGTTCACCCGTCCGTCCGTCCGTTCAGAGTCTGTCATACTGTCAGTGAGTCGCGTGAATTTTACCGGACTTCATCTTTGTTATGTATTTTACTTTACATGACTTGTTTCTTGTGGCCCGAGAGTGCCCCCCCCCCTCCCGCGACCAAGATCGAGGCAGAATTAAAGAAAGCAGAAATTAGTTATTAGTTTTATTCCACTTTAATCACAATACCACTTATTATTATTCATATAAAACGAACTCTCACAAAGTCATAGTGTAGTTCGCTACCGTTTTCGCGCTGTTTCAGAATTACAGGCTCCCCTGCTGCGGACTTAGGTCTCATATAAAAGCGAATTCAAAGCTTTTGCGAAGTAGAGCTAACTTTCGTAATGTGGGTAAAAGAGTAATTTGCATTCTCCACTTTTAGCTTATTCTCCCTCCCATCCACCCCACAACAATCCTGGGTGAGTCGTAGCCACCTTTGTGGCTCTAAAAAGGAAATGTATTATGTCATCAATGACGTACTACCAGAGGATTCCCTCATTCTCATTGGTCGATGGATGGAGAGCGGGATACGCTCTCTCTCATTCTAACTGTAACAAAAGAGTTCATTTCTATTGCGTGGCAATCCACAACCGGAAGGGAACTCATCTAAAAGTGGAGAGCGCGAATTACGCTTTTACTCGTTAAAGCTCTTTTATGAAATAAAGCGTTAGATTAAATGATGAATTAGTGCCAACCTAACAGGTTCTCACAAATGACACCTTGTCCGTGCAACATCGGTCAGACGCTATGTGGCCACACATTGTCACAAGCAATTACAGTTCTGCTCAAGCTGGGTAGGATCTATGCCGCTTGTTTTCATTTTGAATATATCTAGAACTATTGATGAAACACTCAGGTGTTTGCAAATTAAAAGGGTTAGTTTTCATAGGAACCATGTCAAGTTAGAGCGTATATCCACAGCTTTTCACAAACCGATGAGGCGACATCGGTCACCCTCCCGATATAAAGTATTACTTTCCACCATGAAATATTGCCGTATTTGCCTATTTTAGACATGAAAAACGAAAAATACGTATCGACGTAGAATACGTTAAGAGAAAATTTAATGCGAAATATGGAAAAGTATCTTGAAAACGGTGGAAAAGCTTGTCTCAAAAAATTATGCATTCTATGTTAGTGTGAGATATGTGATGGATATTGTACATCTGTGAGTGCTGTATCGGATATCCCGTCTCTGGGTGCGTTTTCACGAAGTCTGACCCCTTACTGTTCATGGGCATGATTCTTTTCGAGTATATTTCAGTGCATAGATTTATTTGCCTGGAGACTTGCTTGGGTTCCTACACAGAGTAAGATCTAACGTGAATCGGATTTTTTTCGAAATTTTTGCATTGAAATGAATGGGGATGACATGAGTAAGTACAAATTGTATTTGATTTTTCTTTACATTTCAGTCAAGAGCATGGAATGTAGGAGTCTAGAGGAACTCTCCGGGGATGAACTCCCCAGGATTGGGCTTCCCCGCTGCGAGCTAACCCTTAGCGTAGTTCCGCTGTTATTAATTTATTTAATTTCATTAATTATCTAATAAAAAGACACAGGATAACTATCATAAATATTTTTCACTCCAAATTCACACTCCGGAAAATTTTTTGTTAATTGCAATTAAAAAGATTCAAACAAAGATTAATTTATGCTAGTAATATAAAATATTACAACATATGAAATCAGGGGAGTTGCGGAATACTGAATGAAAATTTATCCCCTACTTTTTTTTAAGAAATTGGCAATCCGTGCGAAATATGTCTAGTCCCATAATTACCCCCGACCCAGGGAGGCATTTGTAGCAAATTTAGCGAATCGCAGATTAAATTTTTGGATGAAAAACTGAATTATTGATATCAATAATAACAACAAAATTTTGGAGCTCAAGAGTTCCATCATTTTTGCGCAAGAAAAACGAAAAGGAAGATTCTATATACAGAAGCCAGTAATTATTTCTTTCAGAGATGTTTGCTTCTGAATTTCATACTGACATTTTGATCTCCCAAATAATTGTGATATCAATGTAAAAATAGTGATATCTGAAATTCATTCTTGATACCAATAAAAAGAAAATAAATTATGGAGATTTATTTTGATCTCTCAGAACAAAAATTAGAGACCATTGAATCATTTTTGAGATCGATAAATATTTTTGATATCTGCAAATATTTATTGATATAAAGAATTATTTTTTAAGATCAAGAATACAATTAGAGATATCAAAAAAATAAACATAGCAAAAATTAATTCTTGATATCAAAAATTTAATTTTGATATTTGATGAAAAATGTTTGATATTGTTTAAGCATACAAAGCACGAGGCGTTGCGAGGGACAATCGAAGATATCAGAAACACTTCGTGGGAATCGAACACACCACCTCGGGATTACATGTCCGATGGGCTACCACTGAGCTATAAGGGCTGCATTCGAGTTTCTGATTACATAGCACGCTAGGTCTTACATGCCTGGTTACCCAGATCCCGTATATGTTTGCTTGTCTTCCCGAGCTACCTGGCCGCACTTTTCACGACAGTCAATTGGTCTTTCAAAATGTGCAATCCTAACAGGGAAGTGTTATGTTTAAGCATACAAAGCACGAGGCTTTGCGAAGGACAATCGAAAATATTAGAAGCACTTAGTGGGAATTGAACCAACGACCTCGGGATATATTGATGTCAATAATTCTCTTATAAATGTGAAATTGGCATTCCATGCAATGTGTCAGTTCGTGGGCTCAAACAAGTAAATTATTAAGTGCCAAAACACAAAATAGAAACAACGGAAGATAAGAAATCGGAATACGACAACAGAATTAGTTTATAGCCTTAGCCACATGCGAAGGCATTGCCAGCACAAAACTGGTCAGATCAAACGAATTCAAGAGCATGGATGAGAACGAAGTAGGGGAGAAAGAGGGGTTTTACCACAGGAAGTGACGTCATACTGACGTCATAGGGTGTGGTAGAACTGTCATGGGGTTTCTACCACAGTGACGTCATAGTGACGTCATGTGGTACAACTGTCATGGGGTTTCTGCGTCAGATAGAGCGCGCGCGTGTTGGGTTGACGTCATAATGACATGAAAATGACTTCATAAGTCACGCAATAAGTCACGTGATTATTTTTCACACATGCATGCACACACATACCAAGTCAGGTTTGCTTATTCACAATATGTGGCGGCCGCTCTGAAAAGATGACGTGAAAATGACGTCATAATGACGTGAAAATGACGTTATAAGTCACATGATGATGACGTCAAAACATGATGACATCATGATGATATTATAACAACGTTTGGCAGAACCCTAGGCCATACAGTCCATTATGAATGTGTAGGATGGTTGTGCATTATGAATGAGCACGTTATGAATATAAGCTACTATGTACTGACCAACCCCACCCCCCTAAGACGGACATACTACTGGGGCTTTCCGAAAAAAAGCCCAGGGCTCCTATTTGGAAACTGCCCAATTTCAGGCGCTCATTTAGAAACCAAATAGAAGCCCCGGGGCTTCTATCAGGAAACAGTTTCCTAATTAGAGCCCCGGGGCTTCTATTGTTTAGATGGGGGGGGGGGGGTGGGTTGTCGATAAGTTTTTATTGGAAAAAAGAAAATCTCTTATTAAAGCACTACATGCTGCGGATATTGGCAAAAATATAACAAAACACACAAAAACAAGAGTAGCTAAAAAGCCTGGTAAAGTTAGGGGGACGGGAGAGGTTGCCTTGTGCGAAGCACAGGATTAAGTAACGACGCAGAACGTGTCTATTAAGTGCACCGTGTCTGCATCGCGAGTAAACACGAGTTCTAAAAAGACTTGCAGGGAAGGAGGGGCAACATCACGCCGCCCGTTTCACTACTCGGCCCGTTATATTTCAAGTAATACTCCGGAGTAAAGGTGGCAGTGTGGAGGGGGAGGGTGTCTGTTCGCCTTGTGCAAAGCACAGGATTAAGCAACGAACATGTCTAGAGGCTGCCTCATATCTAAGGATTAAGTGCACCATGTCTGCATGCGAGTAAACACGAGTTCTAAAAAGACTTGCAGGGAAGGAGGGGGCTTTTATTAGGGAACGATTTTTTCAGGTCTTTATGTTAACTCCAAATAGAAGCCCCGGAGCTTCTATTTGGAAACAGTTTCCTGATAAGAGCCCGGGGCTTTTATATGGGGGGAGCTTCTTTTCGGAAACTCCCGGTATGTACCGACCCCCCCAGGACATATTATGTACCGACCCCCCCCCCCCTAGGACATACTATGCGCTGACCCCCCCCCCCACCCCCCTAGGAGAGTAAGGTATGTCCGACTCCCCCTTCTTCCCCAGGAGAGGAGAGTAAGATTTAGCCGAATCAGCATAAAAGTCATATATAAGTGCTGCGTCTTGGGGCTCAGCAATGACATTTGTTAGAAACACCATGGGCACGCAAACTTCAGCTATTGATGACTTAATGGCGTTTGAGGCTGCTGAATCAGTTTACATCATGGTAGACATGTATGACGAAACTGAAGCAGCTGCAATAGCATATGCCTTGGTAGAAGCGCGAGGCTTTCCATCTGAGATCGCTCCAGTGAAGGCTGACATAACAATTACAGTGATGAGGAAAGGTCGTCAAGTAACACTGACAACGGAGAGTTACAAGTGTCGGGCGCGACTGGAATATGCGGGGCAGCCTAATAATTGTCGCTGTTGAAATCCGACTTGCTGATGTACTAAAACTTGCGGCCCTTTTAAGGGCCATCCTATATTACGAAATGACGCTGAATCTGTGTGTGTGTGTGTGTGTGTGTGTGTGTGTGTGTGTGTGTGTGTGTGTGTGTGTGTGTGTGTGTGTGTGTGTGTGTGTGTGTGTGTGTGGGTGTGTGTGTGTGTGTGCGTGTGTGTATGTGTGTGTGTGTGAGAATACATTTTATCACATTTCATTTTTTTTTGTTTTTCAGGTCAAGTGAATGATGTGACAACTAGTCCTCAAAAGTGTTAGTTGGCGGATGAATACCATTTGGCGGATGACTACCATTTGGCGGATGAATACACATATAAAGGAGAGTAAAATTCTGCTGAGTCAGCAATTTTGTGCTTAGCGAGTTTCACACCATTTTTGGCGAGTTAAATACCATTTATGATTAACTCTAAGTGGTATAAATGGATGAGCGAGACATGCATTTCACCCATATGAGTTCTAGCAGTTGATGCGACAACACCGGCTTACTGTACTTTGCGAAACAAAACGAAACGAAACAGAAATGGGGGTTACCACCCAATTTTTGGCAGTATATTTTTATTTTCATTTATCTCGGGGAAAATCATATCGCACAACATAGAATAACCTTAAATTTGTTCAGCACCATTACTTCAAACAGTTTTTCTTGTCAAATAAACACCCTAAGCCAATTTTAGGGACATTTAAAAGTCATCATGTTTCGTTTCGTTTCGCACAGTACAGGAAGCGGGGAGAAATAAAAGTAGAATCAATGTTGTTTTTTTGTTGTTGTGGCAAACTACAACGTCAAATCAACATCAATTTTTGGTCGCAACAGATATTATGAAGTCGATTTTACGGTGATAAGAAAGACACAGGAAAGAGAAGAAAATTGATATTATGGCGCGGTAGTACAGTATGAAACAAACAACAAGATGTTTCTGGCTCCAGTTGCTGTGTTTCGTTTCGTTTCGCAAAGTACAGGAAGCCCCCCCCGCTTCCTGTACTTTGCTAAACGAAACAAAACATGATTTTTAAATGTAGCTAAAATTGGCTTAGAGTATGTATTTGACAAGAATATTTGTTTGAAGTAATGATACCGAACAAATTTTACGTATTAGGTTTACCGGTTTTATTTTTTGTAAATAGAAAGTCGTACTTTCAACGTTCAATAAATGTTTTCAATATAATAAAATTTCACATTGTTACGATCAATAAGTAACACAGACAGCATTCAGCAATAATAAGTTTCGCTCAGTAAACATTTGGTTGTTTCTTTGTTTGGAAATAAAAGTAGAATCAATGTTGTCTTTTTGTTGTTGTGGCAAACCGCAACGTCAAATCAACGTCAATTTTTGGTCGCAACAGATATTATGAAGTCGATTTTTACGGTGATAAGAAAGACACAGGAAAGAGAAGAAAATTGATATTATGGCGCGGTAGTATAATATGAAACACACAACAAGATGTTTTTCTGGCGCCAGCTGCTGTGTTTCGCTTCGTTTCGCAAAGTACAGGAAGCCCCTCCCCACCCGCTTCCTGTACTTTGCAAAACGAAACAAAACATGATTTTTAATGTCCCTAAAATTGGCTTAGGGTATTTATTTGACAATAAAAACTGTTTGAAGTAATGGTGCTGAACAAATTTAAAGTTATTCTATCTTGTGCGATATGATTTTCCCCGAGATAAATGAAAATAAAAATATACTACCAAAAATTGGGTAGTTACCCCCATTTCTGTTTCGTTTCGTTTCGTTTCGCAAAGTACAGTGGGCCACCAACAACAATGGCCATGAATCCAGTCTTCTGCCATGATTGCAATGTAACATTTCCATCTCTGGAATTGTTCGTGGCACATAGATGTAAACCAGCTGAGATGAAACGCGCTCGTGAAGAGCTTGATGAGAAGATTGAAGCAAAGAGACGAAAGACGGTACAAGATGGTATTGACAGACCTGATCCAGTCCTCTGCCATGGATGCTCTAAGATATTTCCATCTATGGATGCGTTTGAGGCACATGCATGTGTACCGATGGGAGAACAAGCTGCAAAGACGGGACAAGTAGGGAGAGGCAGAAGAGTTAGTCTTGGTGAAAATTCACAGGAAAAACGATTTGAGCCTGAGGATGGATCGGATTTACTGCTTGAAATGCGACAGCAAGAGAGCCGGATCAAGAAATATTTGCTAGAGACGTTAAACCATGGAATGAAATGGTATATTGTGGTACATGCCCGCTTCAAGAAACTGACGGCGAATGCAGAAGGCGTTATGATAGAACAAGTGGATAATGCAATTTTCAGCAGTCCAACATATTCAGCATACAATCCAGCGGATATTGAGCAGGACTTACCAGAAGCCTATAAAGAATTGTTTACCAAGTTTGATGAACATGCGCGACAAGGCTCTGGCTGGGTGTTGGATAACATACTTACATTAAAGTACATACAGTTACGTTAATGCCTCTGGAAGCAAGCAGTTTTATCCCACTGCCGAAGAAAGTGAAGAATACAAAAGCTGTGTTAAACGTTCAGAATGACGAAAACAAGTGTTTCTTATGGTTTGTATTGGCTCACCTTCACCCTTCAACAAACTAAAAATCACAGCGCGTGAATCAATATAAGCCATTTGAGAAGGAATTAAAGGTGGATGGCATTACACTTCCCACATCGATTACGGACATTCCAAAGTTTGAAAAGGAGAATGATGTGTCCATCAACGTGTTTGGATATGAACAAGCTGTGGTTGTTCCGATACAACTTAGCCGAAACACCAGTGTGAAAGAAGTCAACTTACTTTTGATTAGCAATGACAATAAAAGGCATTACTGCCTCATCAAGAATTTCAGCAGACTTATGGTCTATCGATCAACGCATAAGGCTGCAGCATATTATTGTTTCAACTGTCTTCACGGGTTCATTCGACAAGATCTTTTAGATAAGCATCGTGAAGTGTGTGACAAACATGGGGCACAATTTTATCATTCCCCAAGGAACCTTTCATCAAGTTCATGTAGCCAAACAACAGCGAGTACCTTTGGTGATTTATGCTGACTTTGAATGTTTCACGAAAAAGCATGAAGAAGGAGACAAGTATCAGCATCATCGTCCAAACAGCTTCGCCTATGTAGTTGTTAGCCAGTATGACACACGTGCACCAGTGGTGTATCGAGGAGACAATGCTGTGAAAGTCTGTTTAGATCATATGGTGTATGGGTGTGATTGTATTGTACACGGTGGACAACAGCCAAAGGAAATGGTCATGACTCGTGAAGACAAGAGGATTTCAAGAACGCCATCGATTGCTACATTTGTCATGAGCCTCTAGGAGCGGATCGTGTGAGGGATCAGGACCATATCAATGGCAAATACCGCGGAGCTGCACATAATGAATGCAACTTGCAATCCCGACTTAGAAAATATCAGCAGGAGGATAAAAATTCTTTTATCATCCCTGTGTTTTTCCACAACTTACGAGGCGATGACATCCATTTGATCATGGAAGAAATTGGAAAATTCAAAAATGAAACGATTACAGTCATTCCCAGCACAATTGAGAAATATATTGCATTCATCATGGGCAATCTGAAATTTACAGACAGCTTTCAGTTTATGAGTACCTCTCTACAGAAGTTGGTATCCAACCTTGCGGCAGAAGGGAAAGATAACAGGTGAGACAATCTGCGGCTCGGTGGCTCCGTGTCTTCCAAACTTCTCTTAATGCCCGGCACTAGCGACACGGGACGTCGTCAGGTTGTCCACGTACTTAATGACATCAATGATTTATTCACGAAAAGACACTTTTCTTCAGCACTACTTATCCAAGTGTAAACTACTCCACACTCCGATTCTGGCCAAAAAGGAACTGTTCCTGTCAGCTTAGATCGAGAGTAAACCAGGGAAGCTCTTTGGTGTCGCAAAATTTCGCTCTTATGCCTTCGATTTCTCGTGTCCCATTCCTTCCGGCAGATACAAGAGGATACCAGCGCGGGATACCGCACAGGTCGTCTTTGGGCCAGTAAAGGGCTAGTTCACAGACGCAGCCCCCCACAGCCGAATCAAGCCAAGTAGTCCAGTGGTCGTAAGCCCGAGAGCCAGGAGCCCCCCCCCCCCCCCCAATACAGGTAGGAGACAACAAAGCTCTTAGTAGTAGGGAAATGAGAGTTCCACCACACCCTCCCCCCTCCCCCCCTAGGGGTCGACTGTCATCGGTAAGAAAATTTTGTGATTTCAGCATAGTTATCCGTTTCAGGTGATTCTGAACAACTTTGCTTTTTATGATCCCCCCTAAGAGTCGACTTTCACCGGTATGAAAATTTTGCGATTTCAGCATAGTTATGCGTTTCAGCCGATTCTAAAGAACTTTGGTTTTTATATGTATATTTCGCTGATTGGCGATGTAGGAAGACCGCACTCATTCGAACATGTGTTCGAATGGCAAGCCCATTCAAACACATGTTCGAATGAGCAGTCCATTCAACAAGTTGCAAAGTCTTAAAAGACATTTAAGGGATGCTCACACTTCAGAAGAATGGGAGATGGATATGCAAAACCCCTATAAAACACCTTTCACGAATGTTTAGATAAATCTTCTGTTGAACGTCATAGAGACAATATGGATGAAATTATATACAGGTTTTTGTTTTTGTTTTTTTTTTAAGGATGGGATTTTCCGACTGGCGTAGAACACTCTTTTTCCCCTACCTTTTTATTTTTTTTATTTTTCAGTTATTTAAAAAAATCACTCTAGTTTGCAAGGTCAAATGTCAAGCAATTATGTGAGGTAATACGCGTGAAGTGACAGTTGGCCTAGATATACCTATTATATACACAACAGACGCATAAAGTCATTAGCGACAGACGGCCTTAATATGGCATAAATAAATACAGTGTTTTTATCAGTTACGTGGAATAGGGAAGTGATTTAGTATAATGTTTTTTGTTAGGCAAAGCCCTGTTTGCATTACTGATGCAGCCTCATGACGTAAAGCTTTGCCCATATTTTTTTTTTGCACTTATATGTACTTCACAGGTAAACCCCTTTCAACAAAAACAAAGCAGTATCTAAAAATATGGCAGGCAACAATAATGGAATACATTCTAATCAAGTTATTAGAATCAGGCACAATATGTAGGAAATGAACGGGAAAAATAGCTGATAGAAAAGTTATCTAAGTGAATCACGTAAGTCAGTCTGCCTAATTTTCTTTATGTAGAAAGATGCTAGAATTTGTATATGTTTGATGTGGTTATGATAAAAAACTAACCTGCGAAGTTTTCTTCAAAGAGATACATATCCAACTCAGTGAAGAGACATTTCAGTCTGAATTCCTCTTTAAACTCTATGCTTTGAGAAAATGGGAGAAGACGTGAGTGTGAGAAGCCTCTGATGTGCGGACAGACGGCTAGAACAAAGACTCACCGCGTGGCGAGCAATTAAATTTCCTCCCAGATGCCTGTGCCGGTTAGCAGAAATATCTGTCACACCCGTTTTTGTTACTTGTAACAAAGGAAAACTGAAGAGTTTTTTCTTCACTGTACGATTGAAACAGCTGAACACGTCATTTAAAGATGTGTTCGAATGACAAACAGTCGCAAGGTGTGCTCGAATGGGTAGCCGCCGTGCCCCCCTCCCTATCATGTAACACTGTGTAGTTCAACAGCCACAGACATCATTCAAAGACTAGAGCAGACCTTTTTGTTATCCTTGGAAAAACTTTACATCGGTGTTATCTGCCCAGTCATTTGCATGGCGTTGAAAGCGAAGTGTTAGATCTACAGTAAGTAAGTTTGTTTTAAAATCACTCAAGGGCGTGTTTGAATGAGAAGTTCTGCCCATTCATAAGATGAGTTTGAATGACAAGCCCATTCACAATGTGTGTTCGAATGGCCAGCTCATTCAAACATGCGCCCATACATTTCTCCCCACACCCATTATTACAACATCTATTTTTAGATATATTAGAATTGAGTTTAACATCTGACAAGGAACTTGGAAATTAAATTGACGGGAAAACCTGAAGGGTATAAATGGGATGAGCAAGAACACATATTGTCATTTCACGTGGTGAATTGTGTGAGTAAACAATGTCAACATTACTTCTTGACAGACGTATGACTACGGATGACGTCTTCAAAGTGAACTATATTGACTATGTGTTTTCAAAGCTTCCTGCTTTTGAATCGGATTGGATTTTACAAGTGAAGAAGTTGCATCAACATTGGGAAGCTGTGGAAAGGACATTCCAAGAGACCGTTTCATCCAGTCGTTTCTACGCGAATGTAAAGAACTGAATTTACCAGGGAACACTTACGACATTGATTCAGCATTTATCAACGCCAATACAATTTGGACAACTGACCTCATGTTAGTTGTAGCTACTAGAATTATTTTACATTATGATGATGACGTTCCATTGACGACGAATGTATCAGAACTTGTTCGGTTCAACCATGGACGAGTTGAAGTGAATTCAGAACTTTGCAAGATGTTTGAAAAGGAAGCTGACTCAGCAGATAGTTGGGTATAAAAGGAGTGGACTCAAAGTCTTCATTACATTGTGCAGAAATGGAGAAGACAAGCAGCTTTAAAATTAGTGTCAACTTAACCATTACTGTGGAGCATGTAGAATTTGGGCCATTTCTTCGAATCAAACGTGGAGAGAAATGGCTTGCTTTATCGCCATCTTTGTGGAATATTGTGTGTCAGAACTTGAAAAATTTACGCAACATTGGCTTCAAACTGTACTTAACGCAGACGAAATGGCTTGAAGTCATTTCATGCCGAGACATGCGCTATGTGAGTTTTATGCGCACATCGCTGTTTGAAGGGAACGAATACAAGTATTACATCAACATGAATGACGGTGAACGGGAGACCCTGCTTCAGGTGTTGGATAACATCAACTCAGTCTTATTCTCCAAACCTGAGCCATGTACAGAATGTCATGGTGTGAAAACTGTCATCAAACTGCTAAAGGATAATCGGATGAAGGTATCAAAACTATCCAAGAAAAGACTGGCTGAAGTTGAATTGGAGAACATGAACGTGCAAAATCAGCTTGAACTTACCTGTGAATATTGCGGCGGTTGTGGATATTTCAGTGACTATGATTGTCACTGTCACAAGTACAATTGTAAGATGTGTGAACCAGACAACTTCTGTATCAAGTGTGGTTCGCTAACAGAATCACCTTTTTGAAAATCATTTACTCACCAGGCGTCATAGTGTGCAGACGTGCTTCTAATCATATGGACATGTAGGATGGATGTAGAAACGTGTTTCAAGGAGAAATATATGGACTACATGTTAACTGAACTGGAACGTTTTGGGTCTGTTCAACAACAACTACAACACTTTAGCATCTATTGGGAACTTGCTCATTTAGCGCTGAACTTGTCAAACTTACGCGAGGATTTCATCAAAGAGTGTGCGCTTTCAGGCATTGGCGGAGCTGAGGATTTTGATGTGGAAGCAGCATTTCACTTTGCTCGATTTGATCCAAGACTGTTTGATGAAGTGAGAGAGTGGTTAATGTATATTGCAGTATAATGGCGGACATTACATTGAAACAGTATATTGTGCAAAAAACATATTGTGAAGAAATGTTATTAGCTGTAAAAACATTTGCATGTTTGTTATGTCCTGCTTGTCAAAATTAAGAGTGTAAAGAACATACTTGCCATTTCGCAAGTGTCTATACATTTTGGAATGAAGCTAAATATTATATTTATTTAGATAAAGTGTTAGACAATGCCAATAAACGTTGTGAGAAGTATGGGTTAAATGCTATAAAATTATCTGAATTCAGTAGTTGGTTAGTGTGCATTGAAGATCAATGGACACCAATTATTCACTTGATACTTGATTTATAAAACCTGTAAGATGTGTTGATTGGACAACGAAATAAAATGTAAGATATGTTGATTTGATTGAGGTATGAGGTGAAATAAAATGTAAGGTATGTGTACAAGTGGTTTTCATTTAGTGTTAACATGTCAACGTGGAAGGAATACTTAACCAATATTTACTTTAAACCTGGTCAAACCGGGGCATTTGCTGGCCCTTACAAACTTTATCACATATTAAAAACACATGATCAACCAATTACTCATTCCAAAGTGAAGACATTCGTACTCTAAAGGGAATGATGTATCGATATTTTCTACATAATCAAACTTATCGGTATGCAGACATTCTTCAAGAATTGGTATACAATTACAACCATAGACCACATGGCTCTCTCCCTAATAAGTATGCTCCTGCAGATATTCGAAAGGAAAATGAATCTAAAGTGTCGAAGTATATGTATGTAGACAAATTGAAATTGAAACCAAAGAAGAAGAAAAAAACCTTACAAATTTAAAATTGGTCAACATGTTCGCATTTCTCACTTGAAATACAAGTTTCAACGATATTATCATATAAAATGGACACAAGAAGTGTCTCTATACTGCACATGTTGCATACGTCTTTGACAAGCTCGAGTGATGCCTTTGGCCGTATGTTTTCTTTCCGGCCATACATTAAACTGTACATTTTCGGTCTGAGTCCAACAAATTCTTCAATGGAGATGCCCGCCGTCTCATCCTTCATTTTTCCAAGCACTTTTTTGTTCACGTTGGAATGTAGGAAATGATCTGACGGATAGTCACTTGTGTCAAACAGGTCAGCATCTTGCTGCATATCTTTGTAGATATCTTCCGTTTCTATGTCATAACATAGACTGTCGGTGTCGCTGAACAACAACTTGGCATTGGGATACTTGACCATGATGTAATTGTAATGAAAGTCGAACATAAGCACTTTGCTGAGATCGAGAATGGTGCAACCAACTTTAATGGGCTTATCAAGAAGCAAATCTACTTTGCGTAAATGTACGGCGGTCAAATCTTCGTTGAAAATTTTAAATTTGTGGAAAGAAGGTTTAGCCACGAGTTTCTTGAACCGCTTTTCTTTGTGAACAAGTTCGACATTGATTCGCTTTCTCACATTTTCCATGGTTTTGCCAAACACAGAATTATTCATGAGTTTGAAGAAGTCTTTCTCAAATGGGTGCTTAGCCAATTTTCTCTTTTCCGTGTTCAAGGTAATGTATTTCTCCAACTATCTGTTCAAACATAATAGCACGGTGCACTTTGGTAACTTTCAACCCCATTGAGACGTACTGTTGCAAATTCCTATAATGAAACACATATTTCTTCTTGTTGCATAGGTTAGGTATGAGTTTTTCACCAGGTTTGCCTTTCATGTTCAGATCTTTCCGTAACTTCTGACTGTATTCGGACAATTCTTCTACTTTGACGCATTTCCGTTCTGGGGTCACTGGGTAGTGACTATGACGATCATGGATTGAATGTGGGTATTCTAAATCCACTTCTAAAATGTACCCAATGTCGTCATCTTCAGCCACATCCATGAAGTCGAGGGATTCAGGCTCGCTCACCCACATAAATCCACGCCAATTTGCGACATGGCCCAGCCATACAGGTTGTTTGCGTCCAGGTACATCAGGTAGTTGTTTGGCATCTCAGAATTGTAATTTGACACGTAGGGATTGTTTGCTTTCGCGTACTTGTGCGTGATCACAGATATTCATCCACGTAGGCCTTGTTCAACCATTTGGTACATATCAATGTCAGTGATTAATTCCAACTTCACCTTCGACACTTTTAGCATAGCATCCCACGACAGTCCTGGCGCTGTATAATAATGGGCAGGATCCAATTCATACGTGTTAAGGCATACTTGACGAAAGTTTTTAAACACGTCAGCCAGCAGCAACACATCTGATTTCAGGTACAGGTCATGGTATTCACCGAATGCGGTACACTTGAATGTATCCCACACCTTCTGCGCATGCGCATAATCCTCGTCGCCGATGTCTTCTTCATTGAGCAGACTGTAAAACTTGTCCTTGGACGGCAGTTGTGTTTCAGTAAACATGGATGACTCATCCACGTAATCATAGGGGTACACTCCCTTTCTCAGCAGTAAATCTTGTTGGTCTGACGTTTCGGCTAAGTTGTATCGGAACAACTACATCATGTTCATATCCAAACACATTGATAGACATATCATTCTCCTTTTCAAATTTTGGAATGTTCGTAATAGGTGTTGGAAATGTCATGCCCTCTACCTTTAATTCATACTCAAACTTTCTGTATTGATTTACACGCTGTGCATTTTTTGCTGTTGAAGGGTGAAGGTGAGCAAAAACGGACCAAATAAAACACTTGTTGTCTTGATTCTTAATGCTTAACACACCCCCTGTATTTTTCACTTTCTTCGGCAGCGGGATAAAACTGTTTGCTTCCAGAGGTGCTAACGTAGCTGTATGTACTTCAATGTACAGTATATTACCCAGAAACCAGCCAGAGCCTTGTCGCTCATGTTCATCAAACTTGGTAAGCAATTCTTTATAGGCTGTTGGTAAGTCTTGATCAATATCCGCTGGATTGTACGCTGCATACGTTGGACTGCTGATAAATGCATTATCCAATTGTTCTGTCATGACACCTTCTGCATTTGGTGTCATTTTCTTGAAGCGATCATGCACTACAATGTACCATTTCATTCCATGTTATAAAGTTTCCATCAAATGTGTCTTGATACGGTTCTCTTGCTGTCGCATTTCAAGCAGTAAATCCGTTCCATTGTCGGGCTCAAACCATTTCTCCTGCGCGTTTTCACCAAGTCTAACCCTTCTACCTTTCCCTACTTGCCGCGTCTTTCGCCTCATTACAGTTTGTTCTTCCTGAGGTGGAATGCATGTATTCACATCAAACACATCCATTGAGGGAAGTATTACATTACATCCATGGCAGAGAACTGAACTCGGTATGGAAATGCCATCTTGTTCCATCTTTCGTCTCTTTGCTTCATTCTGTCGATCAAGCTCTTCAATAGCACGTTTCACTACAGTTCTTATCTCAGCTTGAGTGCATGTATGCGACTCCAACAATTCCACTGATGGAAATGTTGCATAACACTCATAGTAGAAGACTCGTGAGTCTGAACTATCAGCCATTGTTGCTGTCACATCAATTGCTTGAACTGAAATGGTTGAAATATGTTCTCACACATCCCCTTTTATACCACTCAGACGTCGTCATAAAACCAAAGTTGTTCAGAATCATCTGAAACGGATAACTATGCTGAAATCGCAAAATTTTCTTACCTCTAGGGGGGGGGGGGTTATAAAAACCAAAGTTGTTCAGAATCGTTTGAAACGGATAACTATGCTGAAATCACAAAATTTTCTTGCCGGTGACAGTCGACCCCTGGGGGGATCATAAAAACCAAAGTTGTTCAGAATCGTCTGAAACGGATAACTATGCTGAAATCACAAAAGTTTCTTACCGGTGACAGTCGACCCCTAAGGGGGGGGGGGGGTCATAAAAACCAAAGTTGTTCAGAATCGTCTGAAACGGATAACTATGCTGAAATCACAAAATTTTCTTACCGGTGACAGTCGACCCCTAGGGGGGGGGGGGGGCTCATAAAAACCAAAGTTGTTCAGAATCGTCTGAAACGGATAACTATGCAGAAATCGCAAAATTTTCTTACCGGTGCCAGTCGACGCCTAGGGGGGGGGGTCATAAAAACCAAAGTTGTTCAGAATCGTCTGAAACGGATAACTATGCTGAAATCACACAATTTTCTTACCGGTGACAGTCGACCCCTAAGGGGTGGTGGGGGGAGGGGGGGGGCTCATAAAACCAAAGTTGTTCAGAATCGTCTCAAACGAATAACTATGCTGAAATCGCTAAATTTTCTTACCGGTGAAAGTTGACCCCTACGGGTGGGGGTCATAAAAACCAAAGTTGTTCAGAATCGTCTGAAACGGATAACTATGCTGAAATCGCAAAATTTTCTTACCGGTGACAGTCGACCCCTAGGGGGGTGTGGTGGAACTCTCATTTCCCTACTACTGCCCTTGTCTCCAAGCGATTCTTTTCTAATCTCAAAAGCATTAGAACGCTTGCTCTCCTGTAATGCCTTCTTACCCGGGACAGGGGGGGGGGGAGAAACCGTGGGAGAGCCTAAAAGCGACTAATCAACTAGGCTAAGAAAACTATGTAACTTTCTTATCGACTTACCGGAGATAAGAGAGTTACAGAACAATTGTGCGGCAGAGGAGATGCCAGAAGACCAAAAGGGTTTTTTCTGCAGGGTGCTTCTGGTCCACAAGAAGTCGGTGTGTTGGAGATTAATAAACGATCTCTCGGCCCTCGAGTTGTGACCTTCTTCAAAATGGACACGGCCCAGGTCATAAAAGAGACTTTTAAAGATGATCTGTGAGGGAGGTCGATAAATCACTCCGATGCTTATTTACGCGTCCCCATGCACCACTTCACCAAAAAATATATCTAATGCGTGAAAGGAATAAACCGGAAACGAAACCCATTTAAAAGTGAAGAACGCGAATTATGCTTTTTACTCGTAAAAGCTCGTTTTTGCGGAATGGAAAAATGTTATCAATGGCACGTGCAACACTGAAAGGAGTTGGGATTAAAATATCTGATCGTTCCTGACTACAACAGTACTGCATGACCAAGCGCAGCCATTAACCAAATCTGTGAAAATCAAAATCAAACGGACAATCGCAAAAAAGGAAAATGGGTAAATATCTGGAACATTTTGATATGTAATATTTCTCTTGTGTGCTTCATGTCACAAATGTCCCCTAAGTTTGTTGTATAAGTTTTCCCTGCGCGGAGAAACAGCCTGTTTCTACATAGAAAAGGCCTTTTCTATGCCCAAGCCTGCCAACGCATTTACCTGCCAACGCATTACCTGTAAGATTTTCATGTCCATAGAAAAGGCCTTTTCTACGGGTGCTGTGCAGGGAAAACATGCTTCAATAGCGTAAGTCATAGAAATGGCACGTTCACAGGTCAAATCTGGGGACTTGGCCTTTTCTACGTAGAAACAGTCTGTCATTTTAATAATAAAATTAGACATGGGTTTCTTACACACAGAACATTACATCGCCATTGTCCGTAAAAAAGTCCCTTTTAAGCTAAAATGATATATTTGGGCCCCATTGCGTAGAAAAATCATTTCAGTAATAAAACGAGAAGCCCATTCGAAATGTTAAACACTTGACAAAAATTAAAACGCAAAAATACTTCCTTCAGTGGGTTATTTCTTGAATAATATATTGCAAACAACACAACTTGAATACGTCTTATAAGCCGAGTAGTGTTTGGTTGTTGTTGACTTAAAGTTTTATTGACTGATCAGGCATACGCATTGGTATCTATTTACGCAGTGAGAGCTCGCACAAAGCTATGCTGTATGCTGTGCTGTCGTTAAATGCTACGCATTTACTTGCAAAAAATACACTCTTTTCACATTGCGTTTTAACAAAGAAAAAGAAAGCAAAGACGAAAATAACAAGACTGTCAAGTGACAGTGCCCCAGTTGAGGATTCAGTCTTGTGCCTCTTGGAAAATGGTAAGACAGTCTGATCTGGTTGAATGTTTTTTATATTAAATTATGCTGAAATTATGAAAATTTCTGAATATCTGTAATAAATGGGAAAAATACAGACACAGGAATTTTACTGCAATTTGTTATTAAATTCAAACAGAAGTCAGATGTAAAAATTAAAATAAAGTCCTTTCTTTTATTACTTATCTTGGGCCTTGTTTCAAGTGAGTATAAAAATGTGCATACAGTTTTGGAACATCCTATCCAGAACACGGTAAGATATTTGTCAAATAAAAATATATATGTAAAAACAGGAATTTTTCTCCAATTTGTTTTTGAAATCAAAGAGAAGTAGAACTCCAAAATTTAAATAACGTCCTTTCTTATATGCACTCATCTCGAGCCTTTTGTTGCATACCATTACTTAAATGTGGATTCCTATCCAGGGTGGTACTAGGCCAGCGTTTAATTAAAAATCGATAAATGATCGGGTGAGGTATATCCAGACCCTGGATAGTCTACCCTGACAGGCGTACTTCAAACGCCCTGGTAAACTTCAAAGCGGGGGGTTCGTCAAAAATATGTGGACCCTAATTAATTCTAATTTGCGTGGGAAAAATGAAAAAGAGGCTATCGACCACCCGAAAAATATCACATTTATCATATTGTCGGGTCATATAATTGCTTCCTGCACCTTTTAAAATAAAAATTACAACTTTATTGCATTATGCTCAATATTACCTATTACCGCCCACCCGAAATATATCATATTTATCATATTTTCGGGTCATAGAATTGATTAATGCACTTTTAAAGCGAAAATTACAAGTTTCTTACATTATCGCAAAATGTTCCCTATTATCGCCCACCCGAAAAATATTATATTTATCATATTTTCGGGTCCTAGAATTGTTTCCTGCACTTTTAAAGCGAAAATTACAACTTTCTTGCAGTATCGACCAATATTCCCTATTATCGCCAACCCAAAAAATATCACATTTATCATATTTTTGTGTCATAGAATTGATTCCTGCATTTTTAAAGCGAAAATTACAACTTTCTTGCATTATCGCCCAATGTTCCCTATTATCGCCCATCCAAAAAATATCATATTTATCATATTTTCGGGACATAGAATTTATCCCTGCACTTTTAAAGCGAAAATTACATCTTTCTTACATTATCGCCCAATATTCCCTATTATCGCCCATGCGAAAAAGATCACATTTATCATATCTTCGGGTCACAGAATTGATTCCTGCACTTTTAAAGCAAAAATTACAACTTTCTTGCATTATCGCCTAATGTTCCCTATTATCGCCCACACGAAAATATCATATTTATCATATTTTTGGGTCATAGAATTGATTATTGCACTTTTAAAGCGAAAATTACAACTTTCTTACATTATCGCCCAATGTTTCCTATTATCGAACACCCGAAAAATATTATATTTATCATATTTTCGGGTCCTAGAATTGTTTCCTGCACTTTTAAGGCGAAAATTACAACTTTCTTGCAGTATTGCCCAATATTCCCTATTATCGACCATCCGAAAAATATAATATTTATCATATTTTCGGGTCACAGAATTGATTCCTGCACTTTTAAAACGAAAATTACAATTTTCTTACATTATCGCCCAATATTCCCTATCATCGACCACCCGAAAAATATCACATTTATCATATTTTCGGGTCATAGAATTGATTCCTGCACTTTTAAAGCGAAAATTACAACGTTCTTGCATCATCGCCCAATGTTCCCTATTATCGCCCATCCAAAAAATATCATATTTATCATATTTTCGGGACATAGAATTGATCCCTGCACTTTTAAAGCGAAAATTACAACTTTCTTGCATTATCGTCCAATATTCCCTATTATCGCCCATAAGAAAACTATCACATTTGTCATATTTTCGGGTCATAGAATTGATTTCCGCACTTTTAAAGCGAAAATTACAACTTTCTTGCAGTATCGACCAATATTCCCTATTATCGCCAACCCGAAAAATATCACATTTATCATATTTTTGTGTCATAGAATTGATTCCTGCATTTTTAAAGCGAAAATTACAACGTTCTTGCATTATCGCCCAATGTTCCCTATTATCGCCCATCCAAAAAATATCATATTTATCATATTTTCGGGACATAGAATTTATCCCTGCACTTTTGAAGCGAAAATTACAACTTTCTTGCATTATCGCCTAATGTTCCCTATTATCGCCCACACGAAAAATATCATATTTATCATATTTTTGGGTCATAGAATTGATTATTGCACTTTTAAAGCGAAAATTACAACTTTCTTACATTATCGCCCAATGTTTCCTATTATCGAACACCCGAAAAATATTATATTTATCATATTTTCGGGTCCTAGAATTGTTTCCTGCACTTTTAAGGCGAAAATTACAACTTTCTTGCAGTATTGCCCAATATTCCCTATTATCGACCATCCGAAAAATATAATATTTATCATATTTTCGGGTCACAGAATTGATTCCTGCACTTTTAAAACGAAAATTACAACGTTCTTGCATCATCGCCCAATGTTCCCTATTATCGCCCATCCAAAAAATATCATATTTATCATATTTTCGGGACATAGAATTGATCCCTGCACTTTTAAAGCGAAAATTACAACTTTCTTGCATTATCGCCCAATGTTCCCTATTATCGCCCATAAGAAAACTATCACATTTATCATATTTTCGGGTCATAGAATTGATCCCTGCACTTTTAAAGCGAAAATTACAACTTTCTTACATAATCGCCCAATGTTCCCTATTATCGCCCACCCGAAAAATATTATATTTATCATATTTTCGGGTCCTAGATTTGTTTCCTGCACTTTTAAAGCGAAAATTACAACTTTCTTGCTTTATCGCACAATATTCCCTGTTATCGCCCACCCGAAAAATATCATATTTATCATATTTTCGGGTCACAGAATTGATTCCTGCACTTTTAAAGCGAAAATTACAACTTTCTTGCTTTATCGCCCAATGTTCCCTATTATCGCCCACTTGAAAATATCACAGAAATGACCCACTGACAACAAAATTACTGAAAAGTCCAACCAGAAGTACTTGCATGTAACATATTGTGCCCCTATGCAAATTGAAACTTTGCCTTTTTAAGAAGAAAAATGGAAATTTCCAATTTTTTAAAAGCTGCAAACTTCGAAGCTCAGTAGATTCAAAAATAAGGCGAAATTCATAAATAAAAAAAAGTACTTTTTTCACCACTTAGTTCTAGTTTCTTCATAACAAATTTCGGAATCTTCCGATGAAAAATGAGGGACTAGATAGATTTTTTCGTATTTTGCCCAAATTGGCAATAAAATCGCCAAAAATGGTTTAAACCAAAAAATAAAAAAATTCCTAATGCAGTACAAGGTTATAAACTCGTGTTAAAAATTTGGTACGAATCGGATAAAAAATAAAACAGATATTCCACTTTAACCACTTTGTTAAGAAAAAAAATTGGAAATTTGCCAATTTTTAGAAGTTGCAAACTTTGAAGCTCAGTAGATTCAAAAATAAGGCGAAATTCCAAAATTAAAAAAAGGCCCTTTTTTACCCCTTAGTCATAGTTTCTTCATAAAAAATTTCGGAATCTTCCGATGAAAAATGAGGGACTAGATAGGTTTTTTCGTATTTTGCCCAAATTGGCAATAAAATCGCCAAAAATGGTTTAAACGAAAAAATAGAAAAATTTCCTAATGCAGTAAAGGGTTAGGTACTTGTGTTTAAAATTTGGTAAGAATCGGATAAAAAATAAAAAAGTTATTCCACTTTTAACGGTCGCGGGACGGACAGACGGACGGACGGACGGACAGACGGACAGACCAACGAGAGGTATCTTATGTGGTGGCTGCATTATGTGGTAGCATTTGATATGCCTGAAATGCATTTAAGTGGTAGGTCACGGACAAGATTATTTGAGAATAAAAAATACTTATGTGGTGGTTTATATTTGCCCGTGCCCTTGTGTGGTTCCCAGCAGGCGTCATGTCGCTGTCAATAATGTTTATGCTTTGTGTGTGCCATTTGTAAATAAACGGAATTTTATATGTGGCACTTTACTGCATAAAGATATTTTACAACTTATCTTTCACAACTGCGCATATTTATTTAACTTGCGTTGATGCGTGGTGCTTATGTTAGACCAGTGCGCATGTTTATGTAACTTGCGTTAATGCATTGTGCTTATTTTAGACCAGTGCGCATGTTTATTTAACTTGCGTTAATGCGTCGTTCGCCTTTGGAAAAACTGCGCATATTTTTTTAATTTGCGTTGATGCGCTGTTCACAACTCGGATCACGGCGCATGTCAACTTAACTTGCGTCGATGTGCGGTTCACATTTCGGACCAGCGCGCATGTTTGGTTAACGTGCACTGATGCGCGGTTTGTATTTCGGACCACTGCGGATATCTATTTAACTTGCGTCGAAGCGCGGTTCGCATTTCGAACCAGTGCGCATGTTCATTTAACTTGCGTCGATGCCCGGTTCGCATTGCGGACCACTGCGCATGTTTATGCAACTTACGTTGATGCGCGGTTCACAATTCGGACCAGTGCGCATAATTACATAACTTGCGTCGATGCGTGGTTACCTTTTCCGACCAGTGCATATATTTAACGTGCGTTAATGCGTGGTGCTTATTTCGGAAACTGCGCATGTCTATTCAACTTGCGTCGATGCATGGTTCTTTCGTCGGACCAGTGCGCATGTTTATTTATCTGGCGTCGATGCGCGGTTCGCATTTCGGACTAGTGCGCAGGTTTGTTTAGCTTGCGTTGATGCGAGATACAAATTTTGGACCAGTGCGCATGTTTCTTTTATTTGCGTTGATGCACGGTTCTTATTTTAGACAAATGCGCATGTTTATTTAACTTGCATCGATGCGCGGTTCACATTTTGAACTAGTGCGCATGTTTGGTTAATGTGCAATGATGCGCGTTTCAAATTTCGGACCAGTGCGCATATTTATTAAACTTGCGTCGATGCGGGGTTCGCATTTCGAAGCAGTGCGCATGTTTATTTAACTTGCGTCCATGCCCGGTTCACATTTCGGATTAGGGCGCATGTTTATTCAACTTCGCTGATGAGCATTTCGTATTTCGGACTAGTGCGCATGTTCATTTCGCTTGCGTTGGTGCGTGATTCACATTTCGGACAACTGCGCATGTTTATTTAACTTCAGTTGATGCCCGGTTCGCATTTCGGACTAGTGCCCATGTTTAACTTGCGTTGATGCGCGGTTCACATTTCGGACCAGTGCGCATGATTACTTAACTTGCATCGATGCGTGGTTCTTTGTTCGGACCAGAGCATATATTTATTTAACTTGCGTCGATGCGCGGTTCGCATTTCGCACCAGTACGCATGTTTATTTACCTTGCGTCCATGTCCGGTTGCGCATTTCGAACCAGTGCGCATGTTTATTCAACTCCCGTTGATGAGGGGTTTGCATTTCGGACTAGTGCGCATGTTCATTTAGCTTGCGTTGATGCGCGTTTCTTATTTTAGACCAGTGCACATGTTTATTTAACTTGCGTTGATGCCGGGTTCGCATTTCGCACAACTGCGCATGTTTATTTCACTTGCGTTAATGCGCGGTTCGCATTTGGAACCAGTGTGCATGTTTGTTTAACTTGCGTTGATGCGCGGTTCACATTTCGGACCAGTGCGCATGATTACTTAACTTGCATCGATGCGTGGTTCTTTGTTCGGATCAGTGCACATATTTATTTAACTTGCGTCGATGCGCGGTTCGCATTTCGAACCAGTGCACATGTTTATTTACCTTGCGTCCATGTCCGGATGCGCATTTCGAACAAGTGCGCATGTTTATTCAACTTCCGTTGATGAGCGGTTCGCATTTCGGACTAGTGCGCATGTTCATTTAGCTTGCGTTGATGCGCGTTTCTTATTTTAGACCAGTGCACATGTTTATTTAACTTGCGTTGATGCCGGGTTCGCATTTCGGACAACTGCGCATGTTTATTTCACTTGCGTTAATGCGCGGTTCGCATTTGGAACCAGTGCGCATGTTTGTTTAACTTGCGTTGATGCGCGGTTCACATTTCGGACCAGTGCGCATGATTACTTAACTTGCATCGATGCGTGGTTCTTTGTTCGGATCAGTGCACATATTTATTTAACTTGCGTCGATGCGCGGTTCGCATTTCGAACCAGTGCACATGTTTATTTACCTTGCGTCCATGTCCGGTTGCGCATTTCGAACAAGTGCGCATGTTTATTCAACTTCCGTTCATGAGCGGTTCGCATTTCGGACTAGTGCGCATGTTCATTTAGCTTGCGTTGATGCGCGTTTCTTATTTTAGACCAGTGCACATGTTTATTTACCTTGCGTCCATGTCCGGTTGCGCATTTCGAACAAGTGCGCATGTTTATTTAACTTGCGTTGATGCCGGGTTCGCATTTCGGACAACTGCGCATGTTTATTTCACTTGCGTTAATGCGCGGTTCGCATTTGGAACCAGTGCGCATGTTTGTTTAACTTGCGTTGATGCGCGGTTCATATTTCGGACCAGTGTGCATGTTTAAATAATAACCACACATTAACACAAGTTAAATAAACGGGTAAAACTGTAGGATAAGATTCATTTTGAGATATTTTCTTCAAAAATTTCCCCTAAAATCAAAATTCAAGATCGAGTCAAAAAGCACAAGTCGTATGCCCGACCCATCTTGGGCTGCTTCATACTAGATACCAAAAATAAATGAAATCGGATAAAAACTGTAGGAGCAAACGCACTTTGAAGTTTATTCTTTAAAAAATCCCCCAAAATACAAACATTGTCCGCAGTGGGTGTATTCTTAAGATTCTCCCCACCCCACAGGGGGATTTAAACAAATGCTGCTCACCTTATTTGCTTTAGAAATTAGCTTTATAGTTGCATTATTTTCCAACAGATGGTGTTACAGGACAATTGATCAACGGACTTTGACGGACTCCCTTATGTGGTTTGTTTTGTGCTCATTGGGTGCTTATGTGGCTACCTCATAAGAACCACCACATAAGGAAGAAAAACCACATAAGTGACGGATGTACCGAAAATCCACCACATAACATAATCATTGTGGTGGAAAGCCAACTGGGCTAAAAAGTGACATGCACATGTTCAGATCAAGCTCTTCATGAGTCCCAGGTTTCATGGTCATAGGGCCCATAGTGTCAGAGAAGAAGAAGACACAAAAAAATCGGAAAAAGTGTCAGGAAGAAAAAAAGGACGAATTTTGCTCGCACAAATTCATATAACTCTTGCAAGCCAAAGGCTTGTCAAGTGTTAATTAGACATGGTTTTCTTACGCACAGGACTTTTGTGCGCCACTATCTGTCGAATGTCCTTTTTTCTTTTAACTAACTATCAACCCTGAAAGCAATATGCATTTAAATCTATTTGTAAGTCGAAATGGCATTTTTACACCTCAGGGCATATAAGACCCATTTTGGGAACAAACTAGAGATGAATCTCTTACGCACAGGATATTTCTTTGCCGCTTTCCATAGAAAAATCTTTCTTTTTTCCTTTTAACTATCCACTTTCAAGGCAATATATCTGCAAATGGATTTTTAAAATTTGAAATATTTACCCCTCAGGGCGTAGAAAATTCATTTCAACAATAAACTAGTCATGGATTTCATTCCCACAGGACTTTTCTACGCCACTCTCTGTAGAAAAGTAATTTCATATCCTGGTCTCAAGCTCGAGGTTGGGCCCCTTTCAAAGGCTCTCCTTTCATGGGACTTCCCCTGCCTTTCCCCTTTCGTTTGCCCTGGATCTTTCCCCTTGGCCCTTCCCGCATACCACCTTGGATCTTTCCCCTTGGTCCTTCCTCCCACCCTATAATTGTCTTCAATTTCAATTAAATCCTTAAGGAAGGTATCATATGTGTTACACTTGTTATCATATGTGTTACCTTGCGTATCCAAAAACAAAACGTGAGAAAGGGCGCAATTTTGAGTCCAGATGCGGTCAGAGCGGAGTGCCAGTTTCATTTAAAAAGGTAGTAGTTTTCATTCAGTATTCTGTCTTTCCCACAAAAAGGGGGTTATTTTGCAACAACACTCTGCATTTGATTAAAAGAGTTCTTATTTTAAAATCAGCAATCTGCGTTCAGGGGTCGATTTAATAAGTCATAGACAAACATGGTTATCATTTGGTACGTGAGTGCCCCCCCCCCCCCGCCCCATTTGTACGTGAGTGCCCACAACCCCTTACCGGTGGGGGTCGGTAATCTGTTACCACCGTCCCTACCCCAAGACTTTTTGTCAAAGCACGGATTACTTTTCTGCACGGTATGTTGAAAAGTAATTTGAGGGTAAGCCGATCAGTCAATATTTATGACGAAACACACTGTCACAGCCTTCGATATATTGAAATCATTTTTTCGGGAAGGGGCCTGCGGTATGAGGGATGATGCTTAGAGAATAAGTAAGATAAACGGTTTTGCTAAAATAAAATTCAATTAACCAGTTTCGTCCTCAGTACCATGCGGTGGGACTCATTGTTACGGATGGAAAACTTGAGGGTGCGCGCTTTTGAAGATTTGTGCGCAGCTTTATAAGGCGAGACAATGTGGATTCAATAAGCAAATTACAATGAGCCTCCAATAACTACACCTGGAAATTTGCGGATGGGGAAAACTTCCGCAACTGTCAGCGTAAGTTTTCCCTGTGCGTAGAAAACTAACGTTTTATTTCGTAAAACATACTTTTACGAGTAAAAGCGCAATTCGCGTTCTCCACTTTTAGATGGGTTCCCTTTCGGTTTTAACCTTTAACGCAGAATAAAAACAAACTTTTTTGTGTCTGCAGAATAGCCTACCCCGCCATCCATCCATCAACCAATAAAATAAGGGGATTCTCTGGTATTTCGTCATGATTGGCAATGGGCATTCCCTTTAAGCCCCACTCGGTGGTTGAATGACGCACTTAGGCTAGTTGAGGGCTAGATGGGCGGGAGAGTAGGCTAAAAGTGGAGAACGCGAATTGCGCTTTTACTCGTAAAAGCACGTTTTACGAAATAAAACGTTAGTTTTACTTCGCAAAAGCTTTGAATTCGCTTATCTCTACTTTTAGATGGGACTTGAGTCCGGAGCAGGGGAGCCTGCCATTCTGTAATGCTTCACAAAAAAGGTTGCGAATTGTGCTAGATACGTAAAAGCTCATCGGAAGATGTTAAGTTGAACTGTAGTTAAAGACTGAATAAAATGCTAACTATGTTCCACTTCTTTTAATATTTCCAAAAAGCCTTGGATGGGGGGAACAGTCCCAGTCCCATAACAAACACTGTGAGATACGATCACATGGGAACAGAATGTCGAGATCTGACACATGTAAACCAAGCTCGCTAATTACATAAGGGTGGTTATTGCCATCCCCCTCCTTCCGCCCACTGGATGGGTCCCAACCTCACACACTCAACATCGAGGTTACCAATAATAATTTCAAACCATCGATATTTTGACACTACGATCGTAAATCTCGGAGATTTACGCAAATAAACCTAATACTGCCAGGGATTGCGCCTGCAGTATTCACAATCAGATAACATGCTGTACTGACGTTAGACTAAGGCAAATGATAAGATCCAATTGCCTGAAGCAAAGAACACAATATAAAGTGGAAGGTTTTACCCGCAAAACCTACAATATACGACTAGATAATCTTTAAATTCTAATACTGATTGAATTTAATCCGTAAATGTGAAAGCTTTCACTGCAATATGATCTCTCGTGTCTTGGGCAAATTACGCGCCCATGGGCACGGTGGGTATGGTCATCATGGACCGATCCCCTAGTTGCCGGTGATGGTACGGGACTACGGGAACAGTAGGTACCGTGTATGCCCCCCCTTTTTCTGACCCTAGGGTCCGAAAAGAGAGGACGATGGCAGGTTGCTGGGTATTAGTGCCATGGTGACCCTGCCTGAAAAAAATAAAATACATCTCAAATGGAAACCATTCTTAAGATTAAACTAACGTCCATACAAGTGAAAATATCAGTTCTGCGGTGATTAAAAAACACTTGCTTAACGGTACTCAAGGTACGACAACAAAGTCTGAAAATGTCACTGCTTCTTGCCCTTGAATCCGTTGTTGTGTCCTTTGGCAAATCCCCCTTTCTGTTTGCCCTTGCCTTTCAGTTTTGGAGCGGGTTGCCTGTAACCAGAGTAGAAGGCCACGTAATGATGGTTTCCTCAGCAATGAAGGGGCCTAAAGAGTAAAGACCCGACAACTCGTTCTGCGAAAAATCTTTAAGGTAATACTTAATGAATGAGTTGGGAGAGGACCAACAACCTGTTTTAAGTATATCTACCAACGACACATTTCGGAGAGCCCTGAGGGAATTTGATATCTGGCGGACGTGATGGGCTTTAACCTTACATTCGTTTTGTAGGCCCGCATCGGTCTGTGAACGTTCATAAGCTGCCAAAATGACCTTTTTAATATAGTTTGAGATGGTCTGAAAGGTCTTTGTTGAATTTTGGCATGAAAGAAATAATGAGGGCTTTTTGATTTTCTGAACGATATGCTTCTGAAATCGAAAGATATTGACGTAGTGCTTTGACCGGGCACAAAGAAACGCGGTCTTCAGCCAATTGTTCCCCTTGCAGGGCTGGGAGCGCAATATGGTCGAACGTGCCCCGACCTTGGGAAACAATATGTGTCTTACCCATGAAACCGACTCTGGGAGTAAGGAACACTCTATTATACTCACCATTTTCTTTTATTATCTCTCCGTCCAATGCATGGATTTCGCCTCTGCTCTTACCGGACGCTAAGGCTAACAGGAAAGTGAATCTTACCGTGGCGTCTTTTGCGGAAATGTTTTTTTCCGCGAAATTCTTTGGGCACTGTAAATAACGTAATGCCATTGACAGATCCCATTGGCCACATTGGACTGTAGGGTAGGGGAATTTACCTTGAAATGTCTGATTAACTGTGACAAGGCCGTATCCTCACCTGGGTCATAGCCAGTAGACGCCTTAAGTCTCGAGCCAATGGCGGTTCGAGAACCTTCTTCAGTTGAACCCTACCTTCAGTTGACCTTCCGTGAAAAGATGGTCCAAAAAATCTGGTACCACTGCTGGTGTTGCTTGAAAGGGGTCTAGCTTAGAGGTAGCGCACCAAGAGGGAAACTCGTTCCACTGCGACCTATAAACTTTCGCTGTGGATTACTTATGGCTGTTTACTATCTTTTCCACTACCTGAAAGGAGGATTGGTTAGGCACCACAGGTGTAGGTTCATTAACTGTTGGAACGGGTGGAAGTGTCACCAATGGGGTTGGGATAAAAGTTCTTTGTGACAAGGTATCGGGATGGACTTGATTACCTTGCACCGCAGGAGCAGGGTAAACCACGGAACCTCTGAGGACAACGGGGCTATTAGTAACAGAGATGGGGGTCTCAGTTCTAATATTCTTTGCAACACCTGTAGCAGAATGGCTTGAGGAGGAAAGGCATAGAGTACTTACTGCAGAGGCCATGGGCACTTTAGCGCATCCACTGCCCAGGCTACTTGATCCTGGCATGGGGATACGAACCTGGGTAGCTGAGTTGTCAATGCATTGACGAATAGATCCAACGTCGGGGGGCCCATGGGGATTCCAGTGTCACCCAACGGAAGGATGACTGGGCCAGGCACCACTCTACTTGGACGACTTGACCCGTCCTGGACGTTAAATCGGCCAGCACGTTTAATTTCCCTGACAGGTGACGTGCTACGATGGAGATCTTGCATTCCCGTGCCTGAAGAAGGATTTGAGATGTCAGGGTCGACAGTTGAGGGGATTTTTTTCCACCTTGTTTGTTCAGATACGCTGCTGCTGTAGAGTTGTCCAGAAGAACTCTGACACTCTTGCCTCCTAGATGGTTCGAGAGCTTGTTCAGAACTATCCACACCACTCGGAGTTCCAGCCAGTTGATATGGTATCTGCAAAACGTTGTTGGCCATTTTCCCCTCCACATCTGACCCTGACAGTGGATTCCACACCCCTCCCTGGAAGCGTCTGTTTGGAGCTCTATATCCGGAAGAGGGACATGAAAGGGGACCCCTTCGTTCATGGTAACCGGGTCGCACCACCATTGGAGAAGGGAGAGTGCGAACTGGGACACTGTCATCGTGGTTTTGGAGGACCGTCCCTTTGTTAGGGCTTGTCTTAGCCGTGCTTGGAATTGTCTGTAATGTAAACGGCCTAACGGAACCGTCTTCTCGGTTGCTACTAATAGACCTAGTAATGACTCCATAGCCTGTACCCTTACCTTTCGGTTGGCAGAAATGTTCTGGATAGACCGAGAAATTTTCTGCTGCCTCTCTGTTGTGGGGAGTGCCCGGGCTGCTGACAAGTCCCATCGTTCTCCCATGAAAATAATGTCTTGTTTTGGGGTCAACTCTGACTTGGCTAGATTTACCACAAGACCGACCTGTATCGCCTTTTTGACCAGCTGGATTGTTTGGTGAAAGGCTATGTCCCGTTGAGTATGTGCTAGGAACCAATCGTCTAAGTATTGGAACACTAGCATTCCCTGGAGACGTGCCCATGCTTTCATAACCTGCATGATCTTTGAAAACACGTAGGGTGCTGATGAGAGGCCGAAAGGGAGTGCCAGAAGCCAAAAGCGTTTTTGATTTACTTGGAAGCATAGGTACTTCCTGGCCGAGTGGTGCAGGGGAACATGTAGGTAGGCGTCGGATAGATCTATCGATGTGCCCCACATCCCTTCCCGTAACATTGCCTTTATAACCTGTGCCGTATCCATCTTGAAGGAGGTTATTTGTAGGGACCGATTGAGGGACGATAGATCTATCACCAGCAGCCATCCCCTGACTTTTTGGGTACCAGAAAGACTCTGCTGAAGAAGCCTGCTAGGTTTTCTGGCATTTCCTCTATAGCCTGTTTTGCCGGTAACTCTTTTAGCATTTCTTTCAGGGCTGTCTTTTTCTGATCCCTGTTGATAAGCGGTGGCCAGGTTGTCCGGAGCTTGGGGGCGTTAAGGGAATGGTTGGCTTGAGTCCCCTCGAGCCCGTCTTGAAGGGGAGGGGGTAGCCGTTCCTCAGCCAGCGGACTACTCTCCGGGAAGCCCCTAACTCTGCCCAAGCTTGCCAGAGCTCGCCTAGCCTTCCGCCCACGGGCAAGGATGTGTTGCAGGACAGTAGCTTTTTTAGATCGTTTAAGCCAGATAAAGTATCGCCAAGGGACGAGTCCTTCTGCTGGGGGGAACAGTTCTTTCTCACCCAGGATGGAGGTGTGTTTTAAGTCGCGAAGTCCCTTGACGCTTGACCAGCAGTGCTGAAGGAAGGCGTCCCGTCTTAAGAATACCAGTGACGTCATCAGGAAGGTAGATATTTTCACGACGTCACGGGTGGCCAGAGACAGGCATTCCAAAAGCTTAGAGGACACTGGGTCACTGAGTCGCAGGTTTTCCCACCTTGCCCGTAGTGCTTTTAGAGTGTGGTCCTGAAAGGACATAATGTTTAAAACTTGACGGGCCGACGACGCAATGTTCCTGGCGTCCTTTTCTACTAATGGAATGTCTGAATCCGCACGAACTGATGGCACCCACACTGTTCTCTTGGTTGTCTGATCCAGTGCCTCCATCGGGATTTCGTCGTCCGAGGTACGGTATGGGCCTGGACGCACGGAGCAGTGCAGTGCTTTAAGGCATGAAATCGCGATAACGTGCGGCCCTCACTGGCATCCATCTTTTTAAACTCGTCTGACCGTAGTGTCACTGCGTTTTTGATGCCCTCGCTCGTGGATAGGGCAATGAATGAGTCGTGGTAGGGCAGCGACGTCTGGGATGTCATCTGAATGGGGGGGGGGGGTCATCACTTTCCAGACTTGGGGTGAAACAGGTAACATTAGCGAGGCGGGCTATTTCCTGTGTGGCATCTCTAAACGGGACGTCTTCTGGAGCTATGGGCGATGCCGTCACGGAGGGTGTTCCCTCTTCCCCCGAGATGAGAGGTCGGGAGGAGACGAAGTCCTGATCGGGCGACGGCCTGCCGCTGCTGGGTCGTGCCATAGGCGCTGACCACGACCCGGGGAACGTACAGAGTCCATCTCCCGTAGGGGTAAGAGGAAGTGAGCCGGTGCTGAGGGCTCTTGGGGCACTTTTCCGGTCTCTTCCGTTTCGGACTCTTCCTCTTCCAGCTCTTCCTCGCCCTGCTGCAGAGCGTTTGTGGGATGTTGGGTGAGTAACGCCCCCGAGGGCGTGTAGATCTCTCTCTCCCTCTTAGAGGGAATAGATGTTATGGGGGATGTGTGAGCTTGAAGTAGGTCGTCATCCTCTTCTTCCACTAAACATGCCCCGATGGTGGAATGCCTGAAGACTCTTCCTCACTGGGGTCTTCCGTCTCAAGGACCAGGATCCGACCCAAGGCGGAGGGGTCGTGGGAAGTGGATGCTAGGGGAAGAGGTTCCGGTGGCGGGTGAGAAACTGTGGCCGATGGTGCAAGCTTTCTGCTGGGGGTCAATTTTGCCTCTTGCTCTTTAACTGAACTTTGCAAGTCCTGGATCTGGCGTTGAAGTTGTGTCTGTAAAGCCAGTATCGCTGACAAATTCACTTGTGTCGTCCGCGGAGGGGGAGGGGCAAAATTGGCGGATCCAGCTTGGGGAACAGATCCTCTGGGGCTGCGGTAGACGTAGCAGTACGTACAACAATTACTTGCCCTTCCGCGGAGCAAATTTTTTTCTCCGATCCTGACCCTTCCTTCTCAGAGTCCATTCGGTCAGCGGCCCAGGCGTTACGTAAAGCCGTGCGCTCGTCGCCCCCTACTATGTCCAGTTCAGCTACTGTCTCTGAGAAGGCTCTGGATGGCTTTGGCTGTTTGCGTTTGCGTTTAGTGCCCGCTGTATCTGACTCTGCCCCGGTATCCAAACGGATGGGTGTTGACACCTGCTGTAGAATTACTGAACTCGCCTTTTCCATTGTGCTAGAGGTGTAGTCCGGTGCAATGACAAGGGAGTGAGCTTTGCGTCTGCTCCGTCTACGGTCGTTCTTTGTCCTTTTCCTGTAAATTGCACGCCACTCTCTGTGGGTTAACTGTTCACACTCAGGGCAGGTATTCGCCTCCACACACAGCGCCAGGCCCCGATCTCTTCTGCAGCGATCGCACACTGAATGAGGATTGAGCAAGGTAGGCGGGTGTGAACACGGCAATTCCTTCGTGTTTGACCGTAGGGTGGCCTCTGTCATGTCTGAAAATCAAGCAGAAAGAAGAGACCATAAGAGACTGCATCAGTGAATATAAGGCAACAGCTAAAAACAACGCTTAGGCTATCGCTCTCAGTGAAATGCAGTGCTTAAAGTTGAATTACATCATCTAAAATAATCGCAATGTTGATGATTAAGATGAATAAAGGCGAAAAACTCCTATTTTTAGAGCATGAACCCCTATGAGACCATGTTCCCATAGCTCCCAAAGTCCCATGCTCCAATATGAGACCATGTTTCCATAAGAACCCATAGTCCCATGGAACCATACGGACCCATGTTCCCATGAGACCCATAGTCCCATGTTCCCATGCGTCCCATGGGGACAAGATCCCATGCGGAGGCATGGGACGTCCCGTAAGCCCGTAATAACCAGTCTCGGAATACGTGGGATTACGGTGCCTCTGGTCACGTGGGCCGTTGCTATGGTCCCCAAAAGGGGCCCACGGTGGGACTATGCGCGTTTTGAGACCCATAACGGGCGTCTGGTCCCAAAGGTGCCACAAGCTCAATAAAACGTTTCAAAACAGCTTTTTTCGCTCGGACAAAATTCTATCTATCAGAGCTTGCAGATACAAGATAAAAAAGTCCTGTTTGGAGTGCAAGCTTTAGCAAAAACCGGCCATTCCTGCTGTGGCACGGTAAGCTGTAAAAGCTTAGAGTCTGAGCAGGCAATGCGGACTGCAAAGACTCGAAACAACTCCTGAGGGTGTGTGCTCGAACCAGTGCGTGTAAATACTCGATCTTGCAGCTTCTGGTGGAGAAAAAGAGGCACACTTCTCGGGACATGTCACCGCTACGTGCAAACTCAAATTCTGCCAGACCGACGTTACAAGTGCTGTATTTGCCTAGAAACTGAACCAAATTTATCCAACTTCCAGAGAATAAAAAAGTAGTCCTTTATTAGTTAAATAAACTAAATAAAAAGCAAATCCACACCTTTCCACTAGTTCCCCAACGAAAATTTCGTGGAGCACACAGAATGGCGTGTGTTTTCAAACATATGCTTAAAGGGAATGCCCATTGTCAATCATGACGAAATACCAGAGGATTCCCTCATTTTGATTGATTGATGGATGGATGGCGGGGTAGGCTATTCTGCAGACACAAAAAAATTTTTTTATTCTGCGTGAAAGGTCAAAACCGAAAGGGAACCCATCTAAAAGTGGAGATAAGCGAATTCAAAGCTTTTGCGAAGCAAAGGGCATTTTCTACGAAGTACAAAACTTTCCACAGAAAAAACTTACGGACAAAGTTTTCCCTGTCGGATAGTTTTGCTGTAGAAAATGCCTGATAGTTGCGAGACTCAGTACCACCGTTTGCTAGATGTACTTTTTTGGTGCTTGGGCACTTTTATGGTACTGAGCAAGAAACTGGTTAATTGAATTTTATTCTAGCAAACGCGTTTATTTTGCTTATTGCTTAAGCCTCGCCGTTGATAACCCCCTGCCTTCAAAAAAAGATTCTATGACGATATATCGAACGGTGTGAGATTGTGCTTCGTCATAAATATCAACTGGTCGGCTTATCCACAAATTTCTTCCACATACCTTATAGGAGAGTAATCCGTGCTTTGCCAAAGTCTTGGTGGAGGGGGTAACACAGTAACAGACCCTCTCCCCCGTTTCTTTTCTCTCAGCCCTCCCCTACACCCCCGGTTCCTCCCTCTCCAACCAATTCCTATTTAAGGCAACAAATTTTGTGAAAAATTGTGAAATATATAAAAAAAGATTACATTGTGACTCTTAAATTTTATTTTTAAAAAATTAATATTGCAATTATTTATCTGCAATCTACCAAGAGACCCCAAAAGTCCAAAAGAAACACACAGATACAGGAATTTGCAGAATTAATGTTCTATTATTGGAATATATTCTGCAATGAATTTATCGGCGTTGGAGGGGGGGGGGGTGTGGCACTCCCGTACCAAATGTCACCATATGCTTACCTATGACATTTAAAACGTCCCCTAAACGCGGATTCCTAATTTTACAAAGGACCGCTTTTAAACAAACGCGGAAAAATCCTTTTTGTAAGAAATGATCACTGAATGAAAATTACTTGCTTTATAAATGAAATGGCCACTCCGCAATGACAGCGTTTGGCCTCAAAATTGCCCCCTTTTTCCTCGTTTTTGGTTTGGATGCGCAAGGTAACACATAGCATACCAAGTGCGCCCCCCGGATGTAATTAAAATAAAAGACTGTCAGAATCCGACACACTAGAATTAGAATGTTCCTTACCACAGCAGTCGAAACTGGGCCCTAGACATCTATTCTGACTATACGCAGCCACTTGGGACGCTACTAAGGATCCTGTCTTTGCTTTACCATTGTTACGCCGGCGATACTAGTCTTGAGAAGACTCGCAACAACGACTCATCAGTCTGAAAGCGTGAACTACCCCGCAGATAGTGTGCCTAAAATCCAGCAGTGGACCTTCAATAATAAACTTAAACTTAACCCAGAAGAAACTGAATTCATGATCATAGCTAGCTCCAGCAACCGCAGTAAAATCGAAATATTTACTCTTGTATCACCAGATAGTACTATACCAGTTTCCTGTTCTGTAAAGAGCCTCGGCGTTACGATTTACAGTTCCCTATCAATGGAAAATCACATAAATATTTGCAAAACGTGCTATTTTTACATCAAATAGATACGAAGCATTCGATCCCACATATCTACTGATCAAAAGAAAGCCCTTGTTCAGCAATAGGTAATCTGCAGAATCGACTATTGCAATTCTCAATTCTCTCCTTATCGGTCTTCCACAGTATCTTATAGCACGCCTACAACGAGATGTGAACACTGCTGCGAGACTAATTTTCTGACAGCCATACGATACAAGCGTTACTGGTCTGATGAAATCCCTGCACTGGTTACGAGTTGAACAAATAATTCGCTTCAAAATTCTCACTGTGACCTGGAAATGTCTAAATAATCAAGCGCCTTGTCTAATCAGCTTGTGCCATGCAAACCATGCCGTAGCCCCAGATCAATGGGAAAAAATTACCTGTGTATAACGCGTTCGCGATCACGCTACGACGGGCGTGCCTTTAGCAAAGCAGCTTGGATGCTCTCGAATAAATTACCAGCGGGCATACGGTCTCAGACCTCGCTACCGTTGTTCCAAACAGCATTAAAAACTCACTTGTTTAAAGAATCGCATAAGTGCTAAAACCTTTCTGTGGAACGTTTTATTTGTTGACATTTGAGGTTTATTAGTGACGTATGTAGTGCTTTGGCTTTGTGTGGAAAAGCGCGTAATAAATGACTCATAATAATAATAATAATAATAATAATAATAATAATAATAATAATAATAATAATAATAATAATAATAATAATAATAATAACATGCCTCAAAATCCAACAAAATAAGAATTTTCAAGCACAAAAACATTGTCGTATACACAATCTTGGTGCGTTCTACGCAATGCAATATGAAACTAGAAATTTTGATATCTGTTTCTAGTAGTAGGGAAATGACAGTTCCACCACACTTTGTGACGTCATACTGTCTGGAAGTGACGACAGTTCCACCACACTTTAGTAGGGAAATGACAGTTCCACCACACTTTGTGACGTCATACTGTCTGGAAGTGATGACAGTTCCACCACACTTTGTGACGTCATACTGTCTGGAAGTGACGACAGTTCCACCACACTTTGTGACGTCATACTGTCTGGACCGGAAGTGTTGTCTGGACCGGAAGTGACGTCATAGGCGTAACCAAGGCGTAACCATGGTGATAATGACGTCATCAGTCACGTGACCAATGAAAAGCCAATGAGATCAATGAAGACAATGAAGCCCCGCCCACTTTCTGTCTATCATACTGTCTGGACCGGAAGTGTTGTCTGGACCGGAAGTGTTGTCTGGACCGGAAGTGTTGTCTGGACCGGAAGTGACGTCATGTCTGGAAGTGACGTCATCATGTCTGGACCGGAAGTGACGTCATAGTGTCTGTTTGTTTCTATCTGCTTCAGTTTTTTGGATGGAGCGCGCGCACGTGTTGGGATGACGTCATGATGAAGGGTAAACGTCACAGCAGAGTATGCGTAAACGAAACGTCATTTTGTTTTCGTAATTTGAAATAACGGACTTCCGTTGAAGTGTGGAACTTATATTTGTAACATGTTGCCATTTTAAGTGTGTAAAAAGTGGAAAAAGTGGGATAACTTTCGTTATAGTTGACCGATTTGAATGAAAATTTCACTGTTTGATTCAGTTTTATATCTAGTTTTGTTATAAAGTGGTCACAGGCTATTTACACCGGTGGCTGTATGCATTTTTGTAACATGCCGCCATTTTAACCTTGTAAAAAGTGGAAAATTGGCATAACTTCCGTTATACTTGGTTGATCTACATGAAAATTTCACTATTTGATTCAGTTTTATATCTAGTTTTGTTATAAAGTGGTTATAGGCTATTTGCGCAGCTGGCTGTATCATTTTTGTAACATACCGCCATTTTAACTTTGTAAAAAGTGAAAAAAATGAGATAACTTTCGCTATAGTTGGTCGATTTGCATGAAACTTTCACTGTTTGGTTCAGTTTTATATCTAGTTTTTGTTATAATGTAGTCATGGGCTATTTGCGCAGCTGGCTGTAGGCATAATTTGACATTCGCCATTTTAACTTTTTAAAAAGTGGAAAAGTGTAATAACTTTCGTTATGGTTAACCGATTTGAATGAAAATTTCACCATTGAATTCAGTTTGATGTCTTAGTTTTACAGTAGTTTGTGCATAGGTGGGTTATTGGAATGGCGCGCGCCCACCATTCAAACATGTGTTTGAATTATTTTTTTTACGTCAAACTATTGTTCAACAAGTTGTTTAGCAATTGTACAACAATTGTTTAACAAGCTGTTGTTCAACATGTTCAACATGTTCAACAACATGTTTAACAAGTTGAACATGTTCAACATGTTCAACATGTTCAACAACATGTTCAACATGTTCAACAACATGTTCAACATGTTCAACATGTTCAACATGTTCAACATGTTCAACATGTTCAACAACATGTTCAACATGTTGTTGCACAAGTTGAACATGTTCAACATGTTGAATATGTTCAACTTTTTCAACAACATGCTGTTTAACAAACTGTTCAACAAGTTGTAGTTCAAGCAAAGAAAAAACAAGACATATGTTGAATAGGTTTATTAATACATTTAAATACACTTAAATACACTTAAATACACTTAAATACACTTAAATATATACAGCTTAAATCTATAACAATATTATAACATTTATAGATTTACAAAGTCTTTATTATAATGTTTAGTCAAATAAGTCTATTTTTCTTCATCTGCTTCACTCTGTTCACTGGCATCCATATCACTTTCTTCGTCACTGCTTTCATCTTCCTCCTCCTCATCTAGAAGCTCTTCAAAGAATGCATCGTTTCTTCTTATAGCCGCCTTTAATGCCTTTGAATACTCGTAATGTTTTTCATCAACAAAGTAATTGAAGTCTTCTAAAATGGTTTCATAATGTTCGTTTTGTTGTAAACGTTGGGCATATTTGAATAGTCTCATAAACAGTTGTTTAAGTCGACGCTTATAAATGGGTCGAAAGTCATCACTTGCTATGTCACGCGCATCTTCAAGCCCTTGTTCTTCATATTCTGAAACCTTTTCTTGAAATTTCTTATCATATTCATCGTAGACTTCTTGAACCATATCATACCAAACAGAGTCTGTTTCTGACTCACTTTCAGAGTCTGTTTCTGACTCACTTTCAGAGCTTCCGTCATCATCACCCTCAACACAATGTTCCATGTGTTTGAACAAAGCTTCTTGACTGTTGTATAACGCACCACATTCTGTACAAGCATGTGCATTCTTTTCAGTCATGTTGACGCTTTGACTTTCCATAGAAGACTCATCTAAAGTTTCAGTGATAGGTGGTTTTACAGGGTTTTCCATATCTATCTCCAATTCTTCTTCTTCTGAAGTGTGAGCATTCTTTAAGTGCCTTTTAAGACTTTGTGGCCAATTGTAAGATTTCAAACAAATGTTGCATTTATACATCCTTTCGGTTCAACATGCACTTTTCAAATGAAGAAAAAGCCTTTAAACATAGCCTTATATACAACTTGTTGAACAACATGTTGAACATGTTCAACTTGTTGAACAACATGTTGAAGAACATGTTGAAGAACATGTTCAACAAGTTCAACAAGTTCAACATGTTGTTGAACATGTTGTCTACGCCTAGGGTTAGGGTTATGCCTTAGAGGAGTCTAACGTCATGACGTCTTTATGACGTTATCATGACATCATTATGACGTCATCACGTCATCATTATAACGTCATAATAACGTCATTCGAACAGGCGCGCGCTTTACCAAAAAAGCAGAATTTGTTTCTGTTTGATAGGTATGAATGCATGTCTCACTCTTCCTTTTATGTTACTTCGATGTAATCAAAATATGGTGTGTAACTTGCTCAAAAATGCCAAACTTGTTAAAATTGCTAAAATTGCTGACTCACCAATTTTACCAAGTATGGCATATTTGAGCAAGTTACAATAAATGTTATAATATTGTTATAGATTTAAGCTGTATATATTTAAGTGTATTTAAGTGTATTTAAGTGTATTTAAATGTATTAATAAACCTATTCAACATATGTCTTGTTTTTTCTTTGCTTGAACTACAACTTGTTGAACAGTTTGTTAAACAGCATGTTGTTGAAAAAGTTGAACATATTCAACATGTTGAACATGTTCAACTTGTGCAACAACATGTTGAACATGTTGTTGAACATGTTGAACATGTTGAACATGTTGAACATGTTGAACATGTTGAACATGTTGTTGAACATGTTGAACATGTTGTTGAACATGTTGAACATGTTGAACATGTTCAACTTGTTAAACATGTTGTTGAACATGTTGAACATGTTGAACAACAGCTTGTTGAACAATTGTTGTACAATTGCTAAACAACTTGTTGAACCATAGTTTGACGTAAAAATAATTCAAACACATGTTTGAATGGTGGGCGCGCGCCATTCCAACAACCCACCTATGCAAACTACTGTAAAACTAAGACATCAAACTGAATTCAATGGTGAAATTTTCATTCAAATCGGTTAACCATAACGAAAGTTATTACACTTTTCCACTTTTTAAAAAGTTAAAATGGCGAATGTCAGATTATGCCTACAGCCAGCTGCGCAAATAGCCCATGACTACATTATAACAAAAACTAGATATAAAACTGAACCAAACAGTGAAAGTTTCATGCAAATCGACCTACTATAGCGAAAGTTATCTCATTTTTTCACTTTTCACAAAGTTAAAATGGCGGCATGTCACATTATGCATACAGCCATCGGTGTAAATAGCCTATAACCACTTAATGTTAAAACGTTACATAAAACTGAATCAAACAGTTAAATTTTCATGTAAATCGACCAAATATAACGAAAGTTATCTCAATTTTTCACTTTTTACAAAGTTAAAATGGCGGCATGTTACAAAAATGCATACAGCCAGCTGCGTAAATAGCCTGTGACCACTTTATAACAAAACTAGATATAAAACTAAATCAAACAGTGAAATTTTCATGTAAATCGACCAAGTATAGCGAAAGTTATCCCAAATTTTCACTTTTTACAAAGTTACAATGGCGGCATGTTACAAAAATGCATACAGTCAGCTGCGCAAATAGCCTATAACCACTTTATAACAAAACTAGATATAAAACTGAATCAAATAGTGAAATTTTCATGTAAATCGACCAAGTATAGCGAAAGTTATCCCAAATTTTCACTTTTTACAAAGTTACAATGGCGGCATGTTACAAAAATGCATACAGTCAGCTGCGCAAATAGCCTATAACCACTTAATGGTAAAACTAGATATAAAACTGAATCAAATAGTGAAATTTTCATGTAAATCGACCAAGTATAACGGAAGTTATGCCAATTTTTCACTTTTTACAAAGTTGAAATGGCGGCATGTTACAAAAATGCATACAGCCACCGGTGTAAATAGCCTGTGACACTTAATGTTAAACATTTACATAAAACTGAATCAAACAGTGAAATTTTCATGTAAATCGACCAAGTATAACGGAAGTTATCTCAATTTTTCACTTTTTACAAAGTTAAAATGGCGGCATGTTACAAAAATGCATATAGCCACCGGTGTAAATAGCCTGTGACCACTTTGTAACAAAACTAGATATAAAACTGAATCAAATAGTGAAATTTTCATGTAAATCGGTCAACTATAACGAAAGTTATCCCACTTTTTCACTTTTTACACAGTCAAAATGGCAACATGTTACAAATATAAGTTCCACGCTTCAACGGAAGTCCGTTATTTCAAATTACGAAAACAAAATGACGTTTCGTTTACGCACACTCTGCTGTGACGTTTACCCTTCATCATGACGTCATCCCAACACGTGCGCGCGCTCCATCCAAAAAACTGAAGCAGATAGAAACAAACAGACACTATGACGTCACTTCCGGTCCAGACATGATGACGTCACTTCCAGACGCTATGACGTCACTTCCAGACAGTATGACGTCACAAAGTGTGGTGGAACCGGCGTCACTTCCAGACAGTATGACGTCACAAAGTGTGGTGGAACTGTCGTCACTTCCAGACAGTATGACGTCACAAAGTGTGGTGGAACTGTCGTCACTTCCAGACAGTATGACGTCACAAAGTGTGGTGGAACTGTCGTCACTTCCAGACAGTATGACGTCACAAAGTGTGGTGGAACTGTCGTCACTTCCAGACAGTATGACGTCACAAAGTGTGGTGGAACTGTCATTTCCCTACTACTGTTTCTGAAGATATCTGGTATACCTTGAATACCAAATTTGCTTGCACCAGAAGCTCATTCACCACTTAACAAGGCATAAAAGAAAACAGGCTGCGCTCGGTATTCTGACAAAGCACACGTATTTAAGATATTTTATGCTGCATGTAAACACAGTGGGCCGTAAACTGCATCAAATTAACACTTTATTATCTTCCAACCACCATATCTATCACGCGGCAAAATAATAAGTGCGCTCTAAAAGTCATCTTTGCATACCATAACAAGCACACATATATATATATATATATATATATATATATATATATATATATATATATATATATATATATATATGTAAAAATGCATTCAATACAATAGCCCCCTTTAAGAAAACACCTTAGCTGTTTTCCCACCAAACGGAATATGCATAAAATTATAAAATTGCCAATGTGCATTAGATGTATGTTTTCAGTAGTGTCCATTTCACATTCTACTCATGTAGTCTGCCCCGATTTTGTCACTGCGTTTAATCACCTTGATGTCGAAGGCATAGTTCTGCAAAAGGAGTGCTCAACGCATCAAACGTCCACTCTCAACTTTATCTGGTCTGTCTCTAAGATAAAGAGGGTGCCGTAATGATACTTAGCAAAGCGTTTGACACCAAACACTGTCGCTAAGCATTCGCGTTCGACCACTGAATAACGTCTGTCAACAGCTTGCGACTAGGGTAAGCGACCGGAAACATACCGTCCTCGTACTGGAGTAATAAAGCACCTAGTCCTGCATCCGATGCATCGTAAAACATCAGGCTTGTTGAAATCAGGAAGCCACAAGATTGGGGAACTCGCAAGAAGTCGTTTCAGCCCCTTGAAAACACGCTGTTGTGGTTCTTTCCACTCCAGTGTCCGGGCAGCCTTTCCGGACCAGATCTGTCAACGGTGCTGTCACTTCCTGAAAATTCGGAATAAATCTGCGGTAGAAGCCGGCAAGATCCAAACAAGAAACGAACTTGCTTTTCGTCGTTGGTTGTGGTGCATCCTGTATCTTTTGCACTTTGTCGTCTTCCATGCAAATTGTACCGCTTCCGATTATATGTCCGGTGAATCCAATGTCACTATAGCCAATAAGTATTTTAACGGCCTGATCATAAGATTTGCGTCCCTAATGCGCGTGAACAGCTCCCGCAGCACTACCAACCCAAACGGGTTGCGTCGGAACTGATATGTTCTTGTTGTCGTCGCGAATGCAGTATACTTTTTTGAGGTGTTTTCCATCGGTATTTGCCAATATCCTTTGGAGAAATCTATCTTATAAAACATCATGTCGTTGCCTACTTTTGCCATAATGTCCTCGTAATTTTCCATCGGCTGTGTGTCATACTTCGCTATGCTGTTTAATCTTCAATAGTCCACACAGAAGCAATTCGTGCCGTCCTTCTTCTTAACCAGCACAATCGACGAGTTAAATTCCGACGTGGACTCTAACACTCCAGCCAAACGGTGTCGGATAGGGTTTAACGCGAACAGGCTGTTGTGTGGTCAACTCTATCCAATTGTCGTTTCTCCTGGTACGTCTGAGAAAATACACCGGAACTCCTCCAGGAGTTCACGCACCCGTGATTTCTTGAGTTCCGAGAGCTCGGGTTTAACATGAATGTCATCAATAGTCTCCGTCTGCTTCGTCTGTGGTAAACTATCGAGTACTGATTCGTTCTCGCTCTCGTCACCAAAATCTGCTTCTGCGACTACAATACGTGCAAAAGCCGCGGTGTTGGTTCCTACCTCCTTTTCTGTCAATCGTGTCAGGTTCATTGTCGTCTGTGTAGCTTTCCGCACTAGTTGCGTCCAATGTGCGTTGAGCACATTCCTTGAGAAGATTTGATGATAAACCAGTCTCTTTCCGTTAACATTCAATTCATAGTCCATATGATTCAGTACCTTCGTCATTTTGAAAGGATTTTTCCACTGAGGCAACAGTTTGTTCCTTTCTGACGGGAGAAGGTGGAAGACATTTTGTCCTTCTACGAATATGCGACCTTCGTCTCATAATGGTGCTTGTTCTGCCCCTGTGCTTCCACAGACTCTCACGAGTAATCTGGTTGTATCCTCAAGGCGGTTTCGTAGATCGGCGATGTAGGCGTAAGTGTTTCTCCCTTCTGTTGGCCTTTCCTCATCCAGCCATATTTCTTTTAAAACGTCCACTGGTTCACTACGCGGCGACCGTAAAGTAGCTCAAACAGTGAAAATCCCGTAGTCGCTTGCGGAACTTCTCTATATGCAAACAAAACAGCAGGGACATACTTGTACCAGTCTTTTGGTCGTTCTTTGCACACACGCGCCATCATGCTCTTTAGAACTCCGTTAATCCGTTCACAAAGGCCGTTACACTTTGGGTTGTTAGGCATTGTAAACAGTTGGTGCATTGAAACGAGTCACGCCAGTTCCGCAAAAGGTTCTGGCATATATTGAGTGCCCTGGTCACTCAATATCGCTTTGAGGAATCTAACTCGAATGAACACTTCCAAGAGTGCTTCTGCAACGTATATCGTTTCTATCCGTTTTTAAATTTAAAAATTGTATCGCCTCCGGATAATGAGTCGCATAGTCGACCACTGTCAATATGTAGCTATTTCCACTCTTCGAAACTGGGGTGATTGGGCCGACAACGTCCAAGTCAAAGGTGTGTCGATCAAAGGCATTTCACCAAGAGGCACCTTGCGAACCTTTTCTTTCCTTATCCTGCGCTGGCAAACGTCGCACGACTGATGGAACTGTTTAACTTCGCCGTTGATGCCTGGCTAGTGAAAGTTTGCTGTAATACTGTCCGCTGTGTTCTTGATCCCGAGATAGCCTCCCACGATCGACCCATGTGCCACAGAGATAACGTGAGCTCATAGTAGCTTCTCATCGACTATTTGTTTCTGCTTCATCTCTATACCGTTCCGAATTTCAAGGTAGTAGCGTATTAGCATTCCACTTTTCACTGCGTAACGGAAGCTGCCTGCCTTGCGCGATTTGAGAACAGTATTGTCCTGCGAGTATCTGAAGTGTCTCTTCAATGTATCGTCGTTCTCTTGCATTCAGATGATATCCGGGTTGCTAACACCGCCCACGCTTAATTCCGGCTCAGTGAGGGGAGGCCTATTTTTCTTCTCCCTCGCGGTCTGTTGTCGCATTGCAACTGCGGCGACAACTGATATATCATTATCGCACTGCTTCTCGTGGTTATTCTAGTTGTCAACACACTGATCTTGCGAACTAGGTTCTGCATCAGTAGCTGGTAATGACTTCACTTCCGCATCTGTGCTCATCTCTTCGCACTTAACGAGATCTGCGCAGACAACAGCACTGTCACAACCAGTGCCCTCAATGCAATCACTTTCTGTCTGACCACTGAATCTCTGAACAACGGAAGGGGCTTAATGGTATTCAACCTGTCACATATCGCTCCCTTGTATGGTATGACGTCACCATTTGTAAAATACAGCTGACAGTCTATAATGTTGCTATCCAGACTAGACTGTACACCAGGTACACCTGTTTGATGTTCCTCGCATTTGTAGCGGCATTGCGACCGCGAAATGTCTGCACACTCCTTCCTTCTTCAGTGCACTGCGGAGCCATAGACTTAGCTCTCTCCTTTTTCAGGCAATCTCGAGCGATCCCTACAAATTCTTCGACGTCGGAGATGCATATAAAATGCGTCGGCAACATACATCGGATATAGGCATATTTTTTCCCTTTGCTCATCGTTTATTAGTCGTTTACGCGCATATTTTCCGACGAAGTTTTTTATGCATATATTCGACGCATATCCGACGTATTACCAACCGTCGGCTATACGTCGGTTATACGTTTATATTCCGATGCATTTCCGACCAAGTGGCAATCGGAAAATATGCGTTTTTAGACGTATAAAAAATGTGTGTGCGCATTTGAAAAAAATATTGTTTCTAACCTTAACTGACCCATTGAACCCTTACCAACCATTCATAATTCACATATTTATACAAACACCATAGCATATTAATATACAACACAGCATATTTATATATTGCAACTGAACACTAGTACTTACTCGGGTTTGAACCGGGGACCTCTCGCATCCTAGGCGCGGAACATACCTCTACTCAACGGCGGCTGGGGCTGCCTCGGCAGTGTAATTAAGTGGTCTAATGTTTCTTTTTCGTCCCAAAAAGTTTACTTCTTACATTTTCGTTTTTTTTACCGCTGGCGCTTTCAAATTTAGTTGTTTGTATTGTCCTTTCCTCCTTTATGTTTGCTGAGGGATAGTTTATTGAGGCAAATGATAATTTTCAAGTATATTCATTAATGCTCCACTGTTGATTCTTCATAATGTCCCCTACAAAACGTCAATCGATAAATTTCCGAAGTCGAATAAGCATCGGAAAATATGCGTTTTATAGACGTATAAAATACGTATAATACACGTTGGCAATATAGGCATCTTTTTTCCGATGTATTTCCAACGTTGTTTATACATATGAAAATATGCGTATTATAGACGTATAAAATAATACGTATAATGTACGATTGCAATATCGACATCTTTTTCCGATGTATTTCCGACGTCGGTTATACATAGGAAAATACGCGTTTAATAGACGTATAAAATAATACGTATAATGTACGATTGCAATATCGACATCTTTTTTCGTTTATGCGTCGGCGTTTAACGACGTTGTTTATGCGTCGGCAGTTTTGTAGGGATGTGACCTCGCTTTCCACAGTTGTATTACACAATCGACGACTGCTGACTTATCGACGGATAAGTGTTGTTGTTTACTCCTTGGAGTGACGGACGAATGGGTCTAGGGGGTCGCAACCTTCAGTGAGCGATGGTGCCACCATGTGCTTCCAGGTACTGCTCAGCTTAAATGCTTCCTCACATGTTTTCGGAGCTTCTTCTCGGAAAAATAGGCTAAGTTCGCTGCTACACATGTTCGTGAATTGTTCGCGGAGCAACAGATCACAAAGTGCGTCGTAGGTTTTGTCGATTCCCGCCATCTCAATCCATCGATTGAAAAACCGTTTCTGCTGTGCGCTGTGCTGTTGCACCGACTCGTCCTTCTCAGGTCTGATGTCGCGAAACTTCATGCGAAATCCTTCCGCCGTGAGCTGATAACGTCGTTCGCCGCCTCAACTGTGATGCTGCTATAAACATTCAGCGCTTTCCCAGTCAGTATTGCACTCAGACTAATGGACCATGTATCGACAGGCCATTCCTGGTTACGTGCAAACCGTTCAAATCGCTCCAAGAACGCGTCGATGCCGCCAACTCCTTCATCAAGCTTAGGAAGCTTTTGGTGTGCTCTAAGATACTGTCGCTGGTCACGAACTGTTACTGAACACCCGTCTGTGCACGTAACTCTGCCTGTCTGGTTTCTGCAACTGGAACTCACGTTCATATTTCCTATGGCGATCCTCTCTCCTCTGAGCTCATTGCTCGTATTCCAGCCGTGCCCGCTCACATTAGGTGGCCTTATCCTGCTCAGACCGAACGAACTGGCGAAGTTGCTCATCTTTGTATCCAAAGGCTTGACCAATGTCTATCATAGTGCGGAAGTCGTGCTCCATAGCGTTGTATGCTTCTGGCGATCAAGATCCCAGACGACCCCCAAAAAATGTCATGATACGGTGATCGCGAGTGTTTTGGGTCCTGCGCGTGAAGATGGTCCAATTTGATTGTTAACAGAAATGCGGGCTCTAACGTTCTGCGTCGTTGACTTTCACTATGGAGGCAAGTTTCATTCAACAAAAGCACAGTTTGACCTTTCTTGTCTTTATTCTCAAAAACTGTTCAGCAAAATCTACAATTATCCAAGTGTTTTCACAGTTTGTTATCCAATACTGAAAGAAACCGTCTCACTACTTAAGACTTAACCTTAACAAAATTTATTCCAAGATTTCGTTGAGACACCACAATGGCAACTCACTTTGCACCATTTGGACTCACACCTGACTTGTGATCTCTATGTTTCGCAAAAATCAACTGCTCAGACTTGATGCTCCTTATATACTTGCTGGAAAGAGGCAGCAGCGTCATTACCAATTCAACCAATCAGAGCGTTTCGCGCCTTAATCAAGAACCAACTGGAAAATACCCACCCGAAAACATATGTTACGAGTTACATAGGAACAAAAAAGTTATGTTTTTGGAACGATCACCAACTCATTTTCAAAATGGCAATATCGGTTACAATCTACATGAAAAGTTTGTGTTTTATAACGCGCTTTGTAACAAATGCGCCACATCATCAGTTTCCGACCAAATTTGCTCGGGCCAATCGCTCATTCACCACTTAACAATACATAAAAAAGAGACTGTACTCGGTTTTCTGACAAAGCACCAGTATTTAAAATATCTTATGTTACAAGTAAGCACACAAGTAAACTACATCAAATACACACTCTATTATCTACCAACCTCATATATACCACACGGCAGAATAATAGCAAGAGCGCTTTAAATGTCATCTTTGTATACCATGACAAACACAGCGCGCATATATGTATACAAACATGCACTCATATTCCGACAAAGACAATTAATAGAAGGAATTTGGGAAGGAAGAAGGAAAAAAGCACCAAGGGAAACGAAAGGGGAAAAGGCGGGAAGGCCCAGGAACGAAGTACCTTGGAAAAGGGTCTAGCCTCGAGCTTGAAACTAGAAACTACTTTTCTACGGATATGTGGCGTAGAAAAGTCCTGTGCGTAAAAAATCCATGTCTTATTTTATTACTGAAACGACTTTTCTGCGCCTTTAGGCATAAATACATCATTTCAACTTTAACTAGAATCGCATTTTGCAAGCGAAATCTTCAACACTTGACAAACATTAAAAGTTTAAAATATTTCTCTGAACGGATTATTATTTCTTGAACAACATGAATTTTTTTTACAAGCCGCATAGTCTGTAATACAACTGAGTAGAGAGCTTATGGCGCAGCCGTAGGCGGCTTACAAGGTTCATCTGCTTGGTTATGTTGACTCAACGGTTTTATTGACTGAACGGACAAGCACTTTTTCTCTATGCAGGCAGAGCTCGCGTTTGCTTTTAAATGCGCTGCATTTATTTATTATAAAATCAGCTGCGTTCACATGGCGTTTTAAGCATCAAAAAGAGATCATAGACAAAAAAGAGATGCACACCCTCAGATCAAGTTCTACAAAAGTGCAAAATTTTGTGGTCCCAGAGCCTGTAGTGTCAGAGAAGAAACCGAGACAAGAAAATGAATTTTTACTTTCAAGAAAAAAGCACCAACGGCTGCCCGCACAAATTCATATAAGCTTGACCAAGTCAAAGACTTGTCAAGTGTTAAAAATCCATTTACAGGTTTATTAGTTTAGAAGTTGATAGTTGAAAGGAGAAAAGATTTTTTCCACAGAAAGTGGCGTAGAAAGTCCTCTGCGTAGAGAAAGTCCCCAACAAACAACCGACGTCTTTTTTGGCTGAAAAGGGTTGGATTTCGGTCGCAACGATTTCACAACAATGTTCTGAATAAAATAAGGTTGTAAAATGGGTAGAATTAGGTCACGACCTATTTCCCCGAAACCCGACCTTATTCTGACGTCGAGGCGACGTCGGTTTTCCGACGTCATTCCGACGTTGCAAAAAAAGGACCAAAAAGCGATGAACATTTATTATCGCTCACCGGAAATGGAAGTCATTTTGAAAAAGAAGAAGAAGAAAATTTTAGAATTTTGATGACGCGTCGGTATTTTTCTTCCTAGATTGTGAAAATTTACACGGAAAAAGCTTTCGTATGTATTTCACAACAGCAGTTGAATGAATAATTCTCTATTAATTATATAACTCTAGACTCTATTCTTGTAAGACTTGTCTGAGACTGGTCGTTTCAAAGTGGTAAACCCGACGTCAGTTTTAGGTCGGAATTCGACGTCAGTTCCAATTTCATATACAGCCTAAAACCGACTTAATTCCGACGACGGACTAAGGTCGGAACCCGACGTCATTCTGACGTTGAAAACCCGACGTCGGTTCCAATTCATATACAACCAAAACCGACGTCATCCGACGTTTTAATGTTTTCTGGGTCGTGTCTTGTTTTGTTTTCGAATTTTTCTACACCCTTAGGCGTAAAAATGCCATTTCAACGTACAAATAGATTTAATTGCTTTGAGGGTTGATAGTTAAAGAGAAAAGGACTTTTCAACTATATTGGCATAGAAAAGTCCTGTGCGTTAGAGATCCATGTCTAATTTTATTATTGAAATGACTTTTCTAAGCCCTCAGGCGTAAATATTATTTCAGATTAAAAATACATTTACAGGTATACCTTGAAAGTGGACAGTTTAAAGAGAAAATACGGCTTTTCTACGGATAATGCTTAGAAATACCCTGTGCGGAAGAAACCCATAATTTTAATTTTCTAATTTTATTATAGAAATGACAGGTCGTTTCTACGTTGAAAAGGCCTTTTTATGGCGGTATATTTGTACAAAAAAAATCAGAACGTACATGTTGTATATTTTTTCTCAAGTACATTTGAATGGCCTCGGGGCAATTTCCTCAGCCGAGCAATATTTACATTCCACGTTTTATTTGACTGTTTATTTCGCGCTCTTTAATTTCTCCATGACTAAATGTCTTGTATTTTAAACAAACCTCATCTCAACACGCGTTTCGTCACGAGTTTGTAAAACCTCCTCTGATTGGTTATTTTATGTAACATGCGTTCGAGTGTAATTTCTTAATTTTGGAACGCGAAAAGCTAATTTTTGGGACGCGATAAATTTAATTCATTCAGAATGATTCTATAACTTGTTTTTTTTTTTAATAATGTTTCTCTGTGAGTTCCTCTTTCTATATGAAGACATAATGTCTAAAACTGGATTTTAGCGGCTCCTGGAAAACCTACGCTCTTGAAGCCTGAGTTTTCCCTGCATAGCACCCGCAAAAAAGGCCTTTTCTATGAACATGAAAATCTTACAGATAATGCGTTGACAGGTAAATTCCACGGGCTTGGCCGTAGAAAAGACCTTTTCCACGCAGAAACAGGCTGTTTCTACGCTCATGGAAAATTCCTGTAATAACAAATTCTTCGCTGAACTACCTTATGAATTCGTGCTGAGAGTTTTAAACACTTACCAGTTGCAGTTACATTCAATATAACGTCATGTTTCAAGGGGAACCTGTTACTGGACTCTCCAAATCCAGATTCCGACGCTCCATTGGAGGGTTCCCAAGACGTAATTATCGAGTTGATCGTGATGCTGGCATATACCCCCGTCTGTTGAGAGACAAGCAAAGGGATGTTACGCACAGTAATGAAAATTGTCAAACAGTGGTACTGTTTTAAGCTCGGTTTTCACTGGAATATGTGGTGCTGCTTGTTAAGCGATCTTGTACACGGGCTGCGCCTGTTGTTCATAAGATTATTGTTCTATATCCAGATAACTCAGAAAAGACCATTTGCATTGGACTAAAGTTGGATAGATAGATGTCACCGTGTCATCGTCAGAGTTTGGTTGTTTATGGAAGTCGCTACCTTGATATTTTGTATAGATATCGGGAAAGTATGTTGAAATCTCCTGCCTTAAGGCGTCCGTAAAGCGACATTATATAGGCGTCGGGAAAACATTCATCTAGAAGCACCGCCAAGAGTTCGAGATCATAATGTTGCCAGCGTTCCGTTACAGTACCCCCGCCCTTTGGCTATCTGGTTATGTGGAATATTTATGAACTCGATTTACATGGATATTTTTCAAAGGCAGTTAGGACCAAACATGCGAGCTCTTGAAATGCTCACAATTTACATATTCGTCTAAGCAACATCTAAGCAGCCATGTTTATTGGACGTCTATTCAACGTCGTGTCAAAGGTGTAGGTAAAACGTTGATCCACATAGCTACCAGTCACACCAAAGAACAACCAGAGTTTTTTGTTTTATTTATTTGTTTTTTGTGTCGTTTTCCAAAATAACTAATTATTATGAAAAATAATAACATAACTTCTCTACGTTTTAACCAAATGGATAGAATAAGCAAGAGAGAGATATGGTTTATTTCTATTACCGTAACAGTAAAATATTGTTGACTAGCCAGATTGCGTATGACGAGCGTCACTCGATGGTCTCCGGGCTCGTCATATGTTACATTGAAGGCGAATGAACGCGGGCACACGTCTGTAAATGGCAGCGAGGTGACGCTTGACGCTGTTCCATTTTCGTAATCCCAGTACATTTCTGCATCATCAGGTAAAGTCATTGGACACGGGTAATTCAGGGTCAGAGTTACAATTTCTGTAAAGAATAGAAAGATAGTCTCAATTAGTGGCTGCCCATACGTCTGTGCGCTGTTGCTTTACCTGTTTTAAAATAACTACAGTTCTGTAAAACGCAGATCATCAGACTGATCAATATGCCTTATTCTTGGACACACTCATCACTCTAGTTGATGCTTCATATGGCGAAAGTGTGAAAGAACATTTACAATTGTAGTTTGAAAGCATATATATAATAATAACAGAACGCATCAACCGTAATCAATGTGACTATTGATGGTAAGTTGCCCTCGTATTCTACTTCGTTTTTATGACGGACAAGCAAGGTTTCGAGTGAGAAATGAAATGATTGAAATATGGTAGAAATCAACTATTTGAATCTTAGTGGGTTTGCATGAACAAACACTTATTTTTGCACATCTGTCATTATTCCATCTTTTAACTGTCAGAAAAATGAAGAACCTATACACATAAATTGTCTTTTTGTTTGGGTGGGGTCGAAAACATAAACCCTTCGAAATATAGAGTTGCAAGGCGATTTAGTATGCTGCATATAGTGGAGAAAGGGAAGAGGACTTTCGGCGGTGGGACATTTGGCGGTGGGACTTTTCGCGGGGGACTTTTAGCGGTGGGATTTTTGGCGGTATAGGACATTTGGCGACGGGACTTTTGCCGGTATTTATATAAGGTGTTTAAGGTGTAATTTTGGAACTTCTTTCAGTAGTATAAGAATACGGGTTTGAGTACAGTTTCCGGAAGTAGAATTATGACGTCACTTCCGGTTTGTGTGCATAAACCCGTAGGGGTTTGAGAACAGTTTCCAGAAGTGGTTATGAGCACAGTTTCCGGAAGTAGTTAAGAACCGCGTGCGATCTTGAAGGTCAAGGACACTGTTTTGACCTGATTTCGCCAAGGCCACTATAACCTTGGCCTCATTCAAGGACACTGTATCCAAACTGTTTTCATATCATTTCCGGAAACTGCTTTCATACCCCTATTTATGGGTCTCAACCTGAAATAATAAAACAAACAACTAAAAAATAAAATGAATAAATAAACAAATAAAAAATAAACGAGTAAAAAAAATAAGCAGATAAAAGATATAAATAAACGGATGTAAAATAATAAAACACGAAAAACAAAAAAAAAAATACACAGAAAAAGATAAAAAAGAAATAAATAAACAAGTAAAAAAATGAACAAATAAAAGTAAGACATTAAAAATATAAACAAATAACAAAATATAAAAAATTAATAAACAAACGAAAGAAAATTAAAAGAAAAATATATAAATAAAAAATAAATGTGCTGACTCAGTGTATGAAACATAGGCATAAAAACAGTTTCCGGAAATGATATGAAAACAGTTTGTGAAAGTGGCATTGTGAGCACGAATCCCCTAACCTTCATGTTTTAAACTATTGCGGGTTTGAAAACAGTTTCCGGAAATGGCATAAAACAGTTTTGCCAAACCCTCTTAAAGTGTTTATGGATGACGTCAATGATGACGTCATTTACTAAAAAATTAATTGAGCATAACTTTAAAACTACTCGGTGAATATCAACCATCTTTTCATCATAGTATTTAGAAGGACTTTAAATTTTTATTGATAACGTCACCGATGACGTCACGGATGACGCCATTTACTAAAAAAATTAACCGAGCATAACTTTAAAACAACTGGGTCGATTTCAGCCATCTTTTTACTATAGAATTACGTGTTTACTGATGACGTCACTGATGACGTTACGCATGGCGTCACTTACCTAAAACATTTAATCGAGCATAACTTTAAAACTACTCGGTCAATTTCAACCATCTTTTCACCATTATCACGGATGACACCATTTACTAAAAAAATTAACCCAACATAACTTTTAAAGCTACTTGGTCGATTTCAGCCATCTTTTCACTAAAGTATTCAGAAAGACTTAACTTGTTTACTGATGATGTCACTGATGACGTTTCGGATGACGTCAAATACAAAAAATTAAACGCGTATATCTTTAAAACTACTTAGGCAGTTTCAACCATCTTTTCACCATGCTATTCAGCAAGATTTTAAGTGTTTATTGGTGACGTCACTGATGACTATGTATGCTTAATGAGAAGGTTAATTTTAACCTTGACCCTTTTTATATGCACTTTTGACCTTGACCTTATTTCGTCAAGGACACTTTCGTCAAAGTACGCATGTCCTTTCGTCACCTTATCCAGGCACGTGTACTTTGACCTTGACTAATTTCGTCAAGGACACTTTGGTCAAAGCACAATGCTGTTTATCATTCCGTGTATGAATTACAGTGTTACAGACAACGAAAATAAATTCTAGATGAAGTGTTACACATTCTAGCTGACGTGGATGAAGTGTTAGAATGGATGACTATTTAGCTGAAATTAATCGGTTGAATACCATTGGTGCAACAGCAGAGGAGGATTTTATCGGTATTGAGAATGCTCTCAACAAGTTAAGGGAAGATGGCATTCCCTTATCCATCACTGAAGAGGAACTTGATGCCATGGAGCGTGCAGCACAGGAGGAGGAGGGCGAGTATGTTTCGTCTCCCTTACCCATAACTGAACAGGAACTAAATACTATGGGGTGTGCAGCACAGGAGGAGGAGTGTGCATCCTTACCCATTAGTGAACGGGAGCTTGATGCGATGGAGCGTGCAGCACAGGAACTTGATGTCATGGAGCATGCGGTACAGGAGCATATACCAATTACTGAAGATGACTTAAGAAAGCGCACCGTACAGGCTGACGTGTTGTCAATTGAAGACATAGAGCTACATAATGAAAGACGTTTACACCCTGGGAGTAAATTGCCCGCAGATTTATTACATTACAAAGAAAATACAGACGATGCGATGACGCAAGACGACGACGAGATGACGCAAGACGACGAGACGACACGTCAAAGGACCATGAAACACCATTGCTCCATATGCAGTCGACACTTTAGCTCTCGTCAGAAGCTACAGCAACATAATCAAGCTAATCACCAACGCCTTACTCTTATATGCACAGATTGTGGTAAAACGTTTGACAGCAGTAAATTGCTTGGACAGCATCGATTGGTATGTAGTATCAGGAGCAAACAGCAACACGTCTCACAAGTGGGCCAAAGGTATCGAAAAAGTATGCAAAACCAAGAGAAAGAAAAGGTATTTAAGCCTTTGACCTTGAAAGTGACCCAGAAGATCAATGTCACCGAGTTAACTCTTATGTAACGTTGTTTAGGCCCACAGAGTCGAAAATGAGCCCACAATCACTCCATCTCTAACCGTTTTCGAGATAATAGTCACCTTCCGGTTTCTGACCGTGACCCAGAAGGTTAAGGTCGACGAGGTACCTCTTATGCCACGTTGTTTAGGCCCAAAGGATCGAAAATGAGTTCAAAATCGCTCTATCTCTACCCGTTTTCGAGATAATAGTCAACTTCCAATTTTTTACCTTGACCGTGACCCAGAAGGCCCAGGTCACCGAGGTACCTCTTAGGCCCAAAGAGTCGAAAATGAGCCCGATATCACTCAATCTCTAATCGATTTCGAGGTAATATTCAACTTAAGGGTTTTCACCTTGACCGTGACCCAGAATGTCAAGGTCAGCGAGGTACCTCTTATGTAACGTTGTTTTAGGCCCAAAGGGTCGAAATGAGCCCAAAACCACTCCATCTCTAACCGTTTTCGAGATAATAGTCATCTTTTGGGCTTTGACCTTGACCGTTACCCAGAAGGTCAAGGTCACCTAGGTACCTCTTATGTAACGTTGTTTAGGCCAAAAGGATCGAAAATGAGTTCAATATAGTTCTATTTCTAATCGTTTTCGAGATAATAATCAACTTCGGGCTTTGCCCTTGACCGTGACCCAGAAGGTCAAATTCACCAAGGTTAATCTCATGTAACGTTGCTTAGGCCCAAAGGATCGAAAATGAGTTCAAAATCCCTCTATCTCTAACCGTTTTCGAGATAATAGTCAACTTCCGGGTTTTGACCTTGACCGTGAATCAGAAGGTCAAGGTCACCGAGGTAAATGCTATGTAACATTGTTTAGGCACTAAGGGTGGAAAATAAGTTCAAAATCGCTCTATCCCTAACCGTTTTCAAGATAACAGTCAACGTCCGGTTATTCATCTTGACCGTGACAGAGAAGGTCAAGGTCACCGAGGTGTCTATTATGTAACGTTGTTTAGGCCCACAGGGTCGAAAATGAGCAAAAAATATCTATCTCTAACCGTTTTCGAATTAATAGTCAACTTCAAGGTTTTGATCTTGAAAGTGACCCAGAATGTAGCGTTACTTAGGCCCAAAGTATCGAAAATGAGTTCAAAATCGCTCTATCTCTAACCGTTTTCGAGATAATAGTCAACTTCGGGTTTTAACCTTGACCGTGACCAGAAGGTAACGTCGTGTATGCCCTAAGGGTAAAAAATGAGCTCAAAATCGATCTCTAAAAGAAGGTCAAGGTCACCGAGGTACCACTTATGTAACGTTGTTTAGGCCAACAGGGTGGAAAATGAGCCTAAATTCATTCTATCTCTAACCGTTTTCGAGATAATAGTCAACTACCGGTTTTTGATCTTGACCGTGACCCATAAGGTCAAATTCACCAAGGTTCCTCTTATATAACGTTGTTTGGGCCCAAAGGGTCGAAAATGAGCCCAAAATCACTCCATCTCTATCCGTTTTCGAGATAATAGTCAACTTTTGGGTTTTGACCTTGACCGTGACCCAGAAAGTCCAGCTCACCGAGCTACCTCTTATGTAACGTTGTTTAGGCCCAAAGGGTCGAAAATGAATCCAATGCCACTCCATCTCTAACCTTTTTCGAGATAATAGTCAACTACCAGGTGTGGACCATGACCATGACTCAGAAGGTCAAGTTCACCGAGGTACCTCTTTTGTAACGTTGTTAAGGCCCTAAGGGTCGAAAATCAGCCCAAAATCACTAGATCTCTCACCTTTTTCGAGATAATTGTCAACTTCCGGTTTTTAATCTTGACCGTGTCCCAGAAGGTTAAGGTAACCGAGTTACCTCTTATGCAATATTGTTCAAGCCCAATGCGTCGAAAAGGAGCGCAAAATCACTTCATCTCTAACCGTTTTCGAATTAATAGTCAACTTCCTGTTTGATCTTGTCCGTGAAACAGAAGGTCAAGGTCACCGTAGTACCTCTTATGTAGCATTGTTTAGGCCCAGAGGGTCGAAAATGAGCTCAAAATCATTCAATCTCTAAATTTTTTCGAGGTAATAGTCAACTTACAGTTTTTGACCTTGACCGTGAACCAAAAGGACAAGGTCACCGAGGTACTTCTTATGTAACGTTGTTTAGGTCCAAAAGGTCGAAAATGAGTTCAAAATCGCTCTTTCTCTAACCTTCTTCCAGATAATAGTCAACTACCGGGTTTTGACCTTTACCGTGACTCAGAAGGTCAAGCTCAACGAGGTACCTCCTATGTAACATTGTTTAGGTACTAAGGGTCGAAAATGAACTCAATATCGATCTATCTCTAAGCATTTTCGAGTTGAGTCGGCCTGTTGGTAACGGCGGGGGAAGTCAAGTGATCTTTGACCTTGACCCTCAAGATCAAGGTTAGTGATGAAAGTTTACCTTTTACTGAGTACGTTTTATGTATTCAGAGTGGGATTTGAACACCTTTATGGCTACTTGATTAATAGGCGTTTCCAAAAATATTTTGACCTCACCTTGACCTTGACCTCTGAGGTTCAAGTTCAAAATATTTGGCGGATTTGACGACAACTTAAAACCTTCTATATCTCTGCCACATGCCGTCTTTCCACGACAAACTCTGTAGCAGGAGTTTTCTGGAAACCACTTTGAGGTAAAAAATATTCTGACATCAATTTGACCTTGACTTTCAAGGTCAAGGTAAAAAATAATTGCGGATTTGATGACGTCTCATCACCCTCTATCACTGTGCCAAATTTCATTGTCCTACGTCAAATAGCGTAGGAGGAGTTTTCTGGAAACCTCTGTGACGGAAGAAAAGAGAAGAAAAAAGGGAAAAAAAGACAGAAATTTCGAGAAACTTATACCCATTTGCAAACGAAGTTTGCAAGTGGGAATTATGTAATATTCTGACACATTGCTAGCACAGTAAGCAACCCGTACTAATACGTCGCAAATGTATAAAAACGGGGAGAGTTACTGACGCCACACAATGCAGCAAATGCATCTATGCGGTTTATATGCTTTGTTACTGTCCATTTGCATTTACTACTTATCTGGCATCAAGCGGTTTCTAAACAACAATAGTACGACATGCAAAATCTGCAGTAGTGTTTTACGAGATACGCCTTGAAATTTCAACGTGTCTTTCGTAAGATATAGTGTATTTAAAATATAAAAAAATATCATGACGTCAAAAACACAAGAAACACTCAAAAAAAGGTTTGGAAACTAACAGCATCGCGTAGCCTAGGAAATGATGGTAATAAAAACAGCATTGACCAAAGGAGCCCTATGGCGCCTTCTGCTGGACAGTCTCCAAACACATTCGGGCCAAATCTGTTCAGGTCAAAAAATTTGTCAACACTACAATAGACAAAAGGAAACTACAAGAATTATACTTAAAAAGAATGATATGACGTAGTTGTGTGAGTTTCTGACAAAGTTTCAGAAAAACTTTATGCGAAACCACCATCATATTAGCTAATTTTTCTGTAAAGGAATGAAAATGTACATAAACACACCACTTGAGCCGCTGTATCTAAGTGGAGCTGTGCTTGAAAGAGTGAAATTAGTTGTTACTGGATGCTGAACCACTATTTGATACTGCATTGTTGTATTTCCCAGCAAGTTCATGGCCACCACTGTGATGTTGTAGTTTCCGGCCTGTGTGTAGGTGTGGTATTTTATGTCAGTCTCCCAAGGGCTACGTGCTGGAAATATAAATGTGCAAATTGGATGTATGTTCATTTGAATGAGTTTTACCACCGGGAGGACAATAAAGCTTGAAACGTCTTACGCTCATTAATCTACAGTTATACAAAAACAAATGAAATTAAAATATTGGGGGAATATGCATTTCTTAAACAGAACATGCAACAAAGATTAAGTTAATGGTTGATTCAAATCCAAAATATATCGCATACAGGAAATTTCATGGCAGCTTTTCACAAAACTTAATATACGGTGTCGAATTATCAAGTTAAAATTACAAAAACTCTTAAAAGACGAAAAAATACATAAATTGCAGAATTGGAGAATTACTAACAACGAAATAGACTAAAGCATTCTTTTAAAATTACGAGACGATCTCCGATAGGCAAGACCAATTTAGAAATTTACAACAAATATTTTTTTGTTGTTGGAGATTGATGAAATATGATACGTTTATCAAGTTTTTAAAAGAAAAAAACCGCTATATTAAAACGAAAACGAAGCACAATGTTTTCTGGTCCTTTGATGTCTCCACAAGGCATTCAATATAGCACACTTTTGCTGTAGACAAAAATTGCTATATTAGTTACTTTTGTGGTCTGTATTGTCGACCATCGAAAAACTTAAAAGTGTTCAATACAATTTTGCATTTAAAGGAAACTCGTTTCTCCAGCTGTGCATTTTCGAAAATGGAAAGAGTTCTAGATTATAACATTGCCACGTTCTTCATGACTTATGGTTACTGCGAACATAGTACTTGATCCTTTGAAACTTTAACGCAATTTCCTCGTTACTTAAAGCTTCATATCAACTGTCAATAACTATAAATGTCGAGATGTTAAAGGAAATAAACAATGTTACATTTTACAGATTGTGAATCACTAAGGAAGGTACACTACTAATCCGAAATTACACTCATATTCCATTTCATAAACCTTAGTTACTGTGGCAATTGAGGATGTGGTGTTCAAATCTTTCTAGTTCTTCTTTATAACTTAGATTTGAAAGTGTAACGGTGTGCATTTAGTGTAGACCCTTATGTTGATGTACACTCACCACTCTAATTGATATACGTTGTAGTGGTAATGAGACAGTATATTGGTCATTTTAATTCGTGAGCAATCAAACACAAAATAGAATCGTTTTGACGCAACCAGCTGTGATGAAATAGCCTTCGTAGATTATATGATGGCTTGTCACTGTTTTATAACAATATACTTCTTTCAGTTAAACTTCTAAAAAGTCTTGAACGACTTTTTCAACAAAATCACTTTCAATAAGATGTCTTGATACCTGCTTATTACCATATTGCTTCACTTAGTGTTGAAAAAATGCGAGTAGATCGTGTTAAATGAAAAGAAAATCTAGTGAATTACTGGAATAACGTTCTATGTTACTTCAAAGCTAGTCAGTTCCCATGTGTGGTTGTGTTTTTGTCAAACCAGAGTAAGAGTTACACACTAAAATGAAGATATTACATACATGGTTATTTGAAGCCAAGTAATTCAGAATGTGAATGTAGCATATGTTAAAGGAAATATTAACCGAATGGTTATTTCTTGACGTTAAGCTAGACCCGAGCTTCATGAAAGGAAAATAAGTTTTGCGTAGGTTCATAAATTCACTCCTAATATTCGATAAGCTTGTGGTACGACATAAGGAATATGAATATTAGTTGGAAATGTTTCATGTGTCATTTATCTAATAGCTACTGACAGCGGGGTGTAATAGTTACCCGTTCTTGACCAGACTGCATCATCAGCGTCAGTATAATTATCACCAAAATCAATACTGAGAGTGACGTCGTTGCCTTTTTCCATGGAGATGGTGACGTTGGTCTGGGTGTTTATGGCCGCGTGTGAGGGATCAACCTCGAGCAGCATATTAGCTACCGGCTCCACAGTGACCACAGTGTGCTCGTATGTCACGCTGTTGATGTAATTCCTCACGTTCACTGATACATCAAAACTGTAAAAATAGAAATGTAAAAAAAGAAATATGAAATTTTACGCAGTAACGCATTTGAATTGCCTTTTCAGCGGTAAGTGAACACAAATTTTATAGAACAACTAAAGGGATTATTTGTACATTTCACTCCTCTCCATTGGTCACTCACTACAAAACAGGTGGTTTATATACATTAGTAAAACGTGTGTGCTAAATTTTGAGAAATTAAAAAAAAAAACAACTGAGTAGTAGCATAAAAATGATACTGTCGGTTTCATTTGAAAATAACACTGATTGTAAGAGATGTTTTTGCTTCAGTTGCAAATATGCAATGTCGTATGAGGAATATATAAATAGTCATTAGTTGTAGCCATTGGTCACTCGCAACTTGTTTTACTAGTTGCTTATACCTCTAGACGAGGCATGCTGGACAAGAAAAAAGTTAAGACCCATTTTGGTTCTGTAGTATCCTTACAAGTACATTGTCAAAACAATCATTTGCGCATTGCAGTGTTTTCGTCAAGTAAATGGACACACTTTTTTATTGCTATATGTCTTACAACAACCCCCCTTTAGACACATTTGTGTGTAAACAGTCACATTGCAGAGCACGGTTATGTAGATTTACTTTGACTGTCACATATGGCCTCATGAGTCAAGGAATTGTTCACTGTTTTTATGATTTTCGGATAATTAGATGAATAGGGATGAGATCCCACTAGCTATATCTTTTGTTAGCATGTCATTAGTATCAGTAGTTGCAACTACTTTATCTATGTTTTCCCTCATAAATCATCATTCTTTCATTTACAGGACCAAAGTCATAGCTAAAAATCAATGCTATTTTAACACGAAACGAACAGTAGCAAACAACTACTGTCGTCAAAATACTGCATCTTATCATAGATGTGATTGTACCTCTGTTTCTTTTGATGATTTTTCCTTTGCAGTTGCACAGTGTAAAAATACACCTTACCACATGAACATACGATATATTTACTTTAGGTTTTCCAGTTAAAGCCGTAGCTCGAACTTTGAAAATAGGCAAAAAGTGATATTTCATGCGGAGTGTCAAGACAAATGTATAGCAGAGGCTGCAGATAGTTGGACAATCAATGCGAGACTGAGCCTGTTGGTATCACGTACAGCTTATGCACAGAGTTCAATGGCAGTCCATTTACCAGAGTAAATGCAGATGGATTTCAAAACATATTATTAAAGATTTAACTGGCTATAATGTTGCATGTCCATACACCTCTTTAGTCTTCTTATTCCTTATATAGCATGGCCGAATAATAGAGCAGCCGGATGGAACTGCTACGCAATTCAACAAGCTACAGGGATTCATCACTCCCCTAATTACTTACAGATGCACGGTATTATTCGTGCATGCGTGAGTGCGTGCTGCAAAATTCTTCCAGTCGAGTAACGGTTTACAAAGCTCTTTTTCAAAAATACGCAATTTCAATGCAGATAAATCTAATAGAACTTAGTACTAGACCATGAGATGTTGCAAAAAATATTAGCACTTGCAGTAGGCAAGATCATGTCAGTATTCATGACCTAGACATTCTCTACACAATGCACAATTTAATTCACCACGATATTGATTAATCCACTAGAAAGCAATTTTAGCATAAAATATGGCACTTTTAATGCAAAAATCGAAAACCTAATTGTTGGCAAGACAATATGATTATTATACATAGGCCTTCTCTTATTGCAGTTGAATTGCAATTAAATCCATTTGAAAAGGGATAATCCGACAGATCATTTGGCAAGATCATGTGCTTTTTGCAACATTGTATATTTGCAGTTCCAACTACCACAGAGATGTTTTTTGCTCAACTTTATAATGAATATTCTAAAATATGTTTTACTTTTTTATAATCATGCATTATTTTTACACCAAGGAGTTTCAGTTCCGAGAAAAAAATTGCGATAATATTATACGGTTACTAAACCATTCCACACATCCCTTGAAGTGCCATCAAGTTCTTATTCTGTGGTCTTATTTTCTCCTAGACTTTTGGTTGTTGAACTTTCCAATCTCTCTCTCTCTCTCTCTCTCTCTCTCTCTTTCTCTTTTTCTCTTTGTCTCTCTTAACCTCTCGCCTGCTCCTCCATCTCCTCCTCCTTCTCCTCCTCACTCTAATCTGTCCCTCTCTTTCTCCTATCTGTGTAGATAGACCACGGCATAGGACATGAAACCCAAAAGTTTCTACTGTTTTTGAAGTCCCTACTACGTCATATTCCTCTCCTTCGTTTCTGGATATCACTGGAAATTGCTAGACATCGCTCCTTTAAAGCTGCAGAGAAAATATTAACACATCGGAAGAAGGTTAAGGTCCAGTGAAAAGAAAGGCAAGATTAGGCATAAAGGAGAAAGTCCTACGTTTTATGCAATTCCCTAAGGGGAACATCATATGATGTAAAAGATTCCACATTTCTCTTCAGGGAATCATTTTCTTTGTCACCGTCGAGTGATTGTACTGACCTTGCAGCCTGTGTGTAAGTGTGCTGATATCTCTGACCTTCAGCAAAGTCTTGGACATCTGTTTCTGAGTCGTCGTCCCAGTCAAAGGCTACCTCTGCCGCGGTGGGAGTGTCTCCTTCCACAGTGAACCAGAGGATAACCACGGCATAATCGTTCAGAAATGCAATTGGTGAGTTTGTGTGTACAGTGATGTTCTGAACCTGTGTATGTGTCATCAAATATATTAAGTGTAGCTTTTTGGAAATAAAAGAGCTACACTTAAATAAAACCGAAATATTAAAGATACACATTTGAAGAACACCAATATAGGTGTGTTTTGCTGTCACAAATTTACCCGTTTCAAAGGCAATCTCGAAGGTTTGAGTTTGAATATTTCGAGTGGTCCGTCACGTTCATCTTTGAAAATGAATATTTTTACACAGTATGAAGGGATATTAAATTAAGAATATTGTTGAATTTGACAGTCAAAACAAAGTTTTCGTTGAAGTTAGATATATGCCAGAGATTAACGTTAAAAAGGCTGGGTGTGACTTTTGCATTGACACAACGAAATTGACAGTCGACAATCGACCGTGTGTCAGAATATCATACCATAGGTTTTTCTGTCCAACGTTTACTTATCTATTCTTGCAAACCTTAGTTAATATATATATATACTTTGGAGGGGAACTGGATGATGAAATTTTTGCCAAAGCCAGTAATCTATTACTTACCGGATTGTACACTCTGACAATATGGGTAAACTGACTGCTGTTGAAATGGTTGCGGATGGTTACTTCTACAGCAAACTCTCCTGGCATATTAAAGGCGTGAGTACGGCTGACAGCTTGATTAGTAGGCCATGCACTTGCAAGTCCCTGATAGTGGTACGAGTCAGACGTAGTGTCGTTCCAATCCCAAATTATTTCAACACTGGTACCTACAAATTCCAAGCTAACTTTTTAAAAAGCGAAATGACCGAATCAAAGTATCAATAGTATCATAACATCATGGAGAAAGATCTGTAATTTTCGTCACCGGGTCACTGGAATCAGAAATAGATATCACTATGTCAAAACTAAAATAAGGAGAAATAACAAGGGCAAAAAGTAGGAAAATGCTCTGTGTTGGAAACTTATTGTTCGTATTTCTATACAAACAGTATTAGTTTTAGAAGTCAGAGTATGAATGATGGTTTAGTATTGATTTTTTTTCATCGCTTTGCTTCGCGAAAAGGTCAAATAGCACAAACGAACATTCCAGCATCAGCCGGAATGTATTGCTGTTGATCAGATGTGAAGGTTGTACCACTGTTTAGAAGCAGCCATGATATCAGGTTACATTTTGTCTATGATGGGATTCGCTTTTTCCTAAATTATGTAGTACATCTTTGTATAAATTAAGAACCCTGTTGATTGAAGACGTAAATATACACTGAAATGACCCTTGTCAATATTGTCAATATTCCATGCCACACAACAATTTAGGCCAACAAATTACCCATTTTAGAACTGTTGTGTTTGCTGAATGTACATATTTTTAAAGTCGCTTTTACTAGGAATAGACCGTTAGCCATGGGTTTTATTTACTTTTAGAAGTCCACGGCCCTTTTTAACAAGCAATAAGGCGAATTGTTGCTTAACCTTAAAAGTGTATTTTGAAAAGGTAATGGCAAAGTTGTGGAACAACAATCTTTTCATTGTAATGGGTGGTGCTGAGGAGGTGGATGGAGAGGTGAGGGGGCATATTGTTCTCTAGAGTTTGTTTTAGGGCTACAAAAATATATAAATTAAAATACAATCAGTGAAATCAATCGAACATGCACGAAATACCGGCATCAGCCTGATTTCGTTCCCAACGACAAAGAGTTAATTTTTATTGAAATTGAAAATTGAAATATCACCTAAAGGCAATCAAACAAATTGCAATCAGTTTAAAAGTACTGCCACTTAGGCAATTTTTGTGAGGATCGTCAAGAAGTTATTTCTACTTAAAAACATTGTAAAAATAAAAATAATCAGATAAAACTTGTTCAAGAGGAAGCATGTTAAAATCGGCTTGAACAAACTTAAAAAATACTGCTATTTAACCAATTTTGGCAGATGACCAAATGTTATTTTTTCAAGCAATCGCAAACCAAGCATTGTTGTCAATGTTTCAGGACTGCAAAGGAGAAGCCAAAATGAGAAGCCAAGCATAGTACTCAAGGTATTATCGCGGCCTCACTGGTCTGATAGCCTAAAGAGAAGACAATTATGTTTTCAACTATGTGACAACTGCAACGAAAATCTTTTATGGCATAACAACAGATAGCCCTCACAGCTTCGCCAAACCTTCAATGACGTGGCAGTCCTAATGATAATTATAGTTCATATCATACAGAATAGTTTTAAGCATTCCTTTTGTTGTAAATCTTTCAATGAAATGCAAGCATACTGGATGGTACCGTAGATGATATTTTAAACATAAACACCATTCTATAAAGCGACTTCCACGTTGTTTGTTTTTATTGGTGTTACAAACAGTACCTTTGCAAAAGAAAGTTTGTAGTTGTAGTGCGTATTGCCCCCAGAGCTGATCATTTCAAACAAGGTATTTAATAAGGTTTCTCTAGAATCTAAATCACATTTAATATTAAAGAATGTTGTCAAAATTTGCAGCAGTCTAGAAAAATAAGTTATTTAGTTCTGTTTTTGTTTCATTTTGTATTGTTTATTTGAGCAAATGCAAAAAATATTCAGTTGATTCTCACCAGCATCGACTCCAGCCGTAAAAACAACTGAGTCCCCTTCAGTTATCACGGTCATTTCTGCGCCATCCAGCCACGTTGTATTAGTTGCATTTGAGAAGGGACCTTCTATCATTTGTTCCACTGTGAAATTTTCCTGAACATATAAAAGATTTGAGAAATAAATGGACTGATAAGATGGCCATAATGATCATAAATGCAATGAAAAAATCTCTGGAATAAAACAAGGTGTACATTAACGGCATTTAAACAATATAAAGCGTCAGTGCTTGTGATTAACTCGTTTGAACTGATGGACCCTCAAAGGTCTAAAGCAAATTGATTTGGCACTGGAATTAACAATTTTCTATTAATTGTAATTTTATATGTCAGAAAATTCATGAAAAAAACTGTTAAAATAAGTTTACTTCAAACGTTGCAACACAAACAGTACCTGCATTGTGCATATTGAAACATTTTCGATGGACCCTTATGGAACAAATTAATGCAACAAGATGTTATCAGCAATTGAAAATTGCCAAATCATGTATACCATATAAAAGTAATATAATATACCTTACGATTTGTCTGACGCTTGTTTTTATTTTAGGCATACATAAGTACTGTTTTTGGATGCGCATTCACAATACATAATGTTATAATAAATACTGAAGCTGAACGTAATTTGACAAAGTTTTACTCGGGCCTTAAGATAAGGCCGAAATAACAGGATGCAAATTCGAAAATTGCTTTGAGTGCACACCGTGAGGTTTTGTGATGAAACTAAGTTCCAGGCTCTCACGGTAACAGGTATAATGTGGACAGTGGTAGTCGTGAAGCTTCTATTTGTCTTCCAGCGCATTGCAGCTACAGGTGTTGTTATATACGCTTGTCCATCTGCTTCGAGGGTAAAGGATGGCTGAAATTAAACACTTAAAATGTTTAAATTTGAAATAATTGCAATCTAACTTTTGTTTTAAACATACTATTTATTATCGTAAGCTGAATACAGACCAAGGACTCACAACAATCTAGTGATTTACTTTTAAATATGGAATTAATCGAAGTTAAGTCATATTAATTGGAGTATCTCGAACAACTGTCATACGTTTTGGGGAAAAAGCAATGGAATTCCAAACATTTCGACTTTGCTTAGTAAATAATTATAACTCCCATTCACCAAGGGGAGAACCATAATATTTGTACGTCCTGTTTGTGTCTGCATGTGTGCGTGTATGTGTGTTTCAATCTGTTATGAACAAAATGCTGTGTGCAAGATATCTCGAGAAAGACAAGTCGGAAAGTGAATGAAACCAAAAAAGGCTAATGGCGGTATAAATCTTAATCTCAAGTTGAAACGTGATGAGAATGTTACTTGGTAGGTCTGAAAGATTCTGTTAATTGATGTCTCGAGTACAACGAACGAGTGCCGGCGTATGACGTTATCAAGTAAAATGCTTATATATTTTGAACAAGATCTTATTTCCTGTATTAGTTCAAAGGTTCTTTCAACTTTGTTGACGTATGACGTCATTAAGTCAAAATCATGCATGTAAAAATTTCTCAGCCGTGTACCGTCGGGAAGTTTAAACCTGGTAATTTTTCCCGGAATAGAATGAACCAAAATGGTATATAACGTTATCAATTAAAAATGTTAAGTAACACATATCTCGATAGCGTCGGAAGGACTTCAAACTTATTGTAGTTTTTCCTTGGATAGATCTAAGTTACCAGATTTTGTTAAATATTAAGCTCATAGAAATTAAGCAGTAAAAAAGTATATATTATTTTGCAGTCGCTGAATCTAATGTCTTCCCTCCCATACCTTCCCCTAACTGTTTTGTTGATTCTTGTGTTAACTAAGCATACTTATTAACTACGCTTGAGATTTCAGCATTTTCCAGAAGATTTTCCAATATTGCTACATTCTTTAGGCATACTCAAAAATAATGGCATACTCGAAAATATATGTGAAGATAGCAAACCAGCGTTTGATTTCAATGTCTTCGTAATCACAAAAAAATCATAGATACAAAAAATTTCTCATTTCTGTTGTTTTATTAGAAATCAATCAAATATTTTCCAATACTACAAATATAGTTGATTATACTGTAACCCAGAATTTAAGTAGAACCGCATTCATCACAACTTTTGATGACATTTCGAAGCAATCAGGTAAAAACTGTCGGACAACACAGTTCAATACTTACATTAGTTCCTTCTTCCAACTCAAAAACAATGGCGTAAGGCTGTCCAGTTAGCGCTCCAGTGTTCACAAGCGCAAGACCTAGATTTAAAAAGCCGACATTGTAAAACATTGAAAAAGGTCGATGTTCTTTAAGTTTCATTAGGTTCTCTGCTTACCCAACACGCATAAGGAGTGTGTACTTTCTTAAATGTAACGCAATGACATATAACATAAGAACAGGCTTCTTTATCGATACTTATCAATGTCAAACAGACCAATACGTAGTTAAAACAGAATCTAGAAGTACAGTTCATTTGTAGAACCTATGATTTTTTTATTTATACATTGAATATCAAAGTATCTCAATTTCAATGTCTAATTTTCTCACAGATGAAGAAAATTGATTTTCTTTTTAATATTTAATATAAAGATTTTCGTCTAGTAGAAAATATGTAATAATTTTCTGATTTTCTTTTTCACGCAGTGCCCACTTTATGTTTAATCATGACCATATATTTCAATCTACTATAAATAAATAACGAACACTAAATCTAGGCTGTAAAATATTTAGAAAATTTCATCAGTTATTGTGCATCGGCTAAAATAACTTAAAACATTATTTTTAGGATAATGCAGCCTATTTCAATTTTTTATACAGACCTTTCGCCTGTTTAATGTTGTTTCCTTTTCTAATTTGGCATATTAATGCACACAAGCTACGTAAGATTACAGCTTTTGACAACCTTTAATGCTATAAAGTTTTAATAAGGCAATGAATATAAATTTAGAATTGAAAACTATGTAAAAATGTACAATTTTAAAAACTTGCCTAAAACTAGTTCAAGCTGCAAGATGAGTTGTTTGGATGGGTTTTTTATTACCTGCTCTAAACTATTGTTGTGAAATTAATTTCAATCATCTACCCGGGATTATAGGCAAACTAAGACTTTTGAAATTTTGGTTCTCAAACATCTCACTTTCAGTACATTCGGCTAGGATAGGGTAGGGTTAGTTATATATAATTTGCTACCTTACGAATAAAACAATTAGCTTCATCTTCTCGTATGTGATCACGAATAAATAACTCTCTGTTATATTAGACTAATCGTTTGAAATTCTGACATTCAAGGTAACCCTGATGTAGGGTATGGTGTAATTTAATAAAAATTTGCAACAGTAATCGCTCAAATTACCTTAAAACAAATAATGTACATAAATGCATTTTAGTTATCGGTTTGTCAGGAAAAAAGAGTATTTACTTTTTCAACTATCGGATAAGACTCCCTGCTGCGTATATATGTAACAAAATACCTTCAAAATGGCGTCTTATTTGTTTTAGTCGTTGTAATGGGCCAGTCTATATTAACGTGCCGTATTATTGCAACAAAATTACATAACATAAATTTTTTGGTGGGCCAGTTATCTAAGAATTGAATTTAACTTGGTAAAGAAAAATCCTGCCCGATGACACTGTGTCGGGGAATATCTTAAAGACCCCGGAGATTATTGTGGAACACACGGCTAGAGAGCGACGTTGTCTATACTTAGGGTAAGTAATCTTAAAAGCGAGAATAAGTAGGTGTCGTGGTCAGCGCTCGGTCAAGGTATCCCTACAATTGGATTTTTGGTAATGCAAAATATGCATGAATTACTTTTCATGAATTTCCATACTTACGTCCTCATTTTAAGCTATTTTCTAAGCGATTCATCTATGCAACGTAAGTTTTGACTTTGTTTTTTCTACTTCTATTCAACGTGACACCAAATTCGTTGATTTGATGTCGCAAAATGGGATGCTTGGCTGCGACGAAATAGCAACGTTACAGTATTAGTTACAAGATTATCCATGGGCAATGGCCCGGTTCAGGAACGCTGATGTCGGAACTTGTGACGTAAATCATAAGAAGTGTGTTCAGTTCTAATGCCAGTATCCGACAGAACAATACCATGTTAAATCTTTATGATAGGTCGAAAGCACATATTTTACTTTGATGAAAATATGATCAGTTTCTTTAGCGTTTGCACTCCTTTTGTTCTGTACTATTACCTTTGTACTGTTCTGTATAGTACTGTTCTGACAAGAAAGAAAGGCACTTATAAATGCTCTCAAGTCTAATGGAACTATTTTGAATTTTCTGTGAGTCCTAACAAGAGAGACAAAAACGCATTAATTTCTACCAATCGTTGGCCAATGGACAAAAATAGAATGTCAGTTTAACATCTATAGACAATTGCTGATATTACGAATTAATTATTGATCTCAAAAATTGATTTGTCGATCTGAAGAATTAATTTTTGCTGTCAGTAATTATGTTGTTGATATCTCTAAAAGTATTCGTAATCTCGAAAAATATTCGATCTCAAAAATACTCCATATCACTAAATATTTAAAGATTTCAAAAGATCTTTATTGATATCAAAAATGAATTAATGATCTCTAAAATTGAATTTAGAGATAAGAAAAGTTCATTTCTTGAGAGCAAAAAAGACATTTTGAGCTAAATCATTTATTTTTTGCTGATAACAAAAAGGTATTTTACAAAGCAGTATTTTAGGATGAGACTTTTTAAACGTATGTTTCTAAATGATTTATTTGTCTAAAAAATTCATTTGTGCTATTAAAATGCCAGTTTGTTTTTATGTCTAAAATTCAGAAGCAACAGAATCTTTTTTTTTAATTTGTTTATTGCACAAAAGAAGTAATTATTGGGGTCTAAAATTGTTGTTATTATTGATGTCAATAACTCAGTATTTCATAGCCAAAATCTAACTGACAAGTCATTAAATTTTATATGAATGCAGACTTCTATTAAGATTTTTAAGTTTGTAAATTAAACTTTATATCTAAGGAAATAAATTTGTGTCAAATAAATACAAATATTGACAACAAAATATAAATTAATGCCGGCTACATTGATTTATTGATATCATTAATTATATTTTAATATAAAAAAATAGCATTAAATGTTAAAATAGAATTCCATGAAAAAATTCAGAAAGCCATGTGGGCGCTTATGACTCTTACTTGCAATACAAATTTCAATTCGTTTCAACTAGGATCCTGGAAGGAGACACTCTTTATTTTTTTTTCAAAAAAGTAATTGTCACGCAGATACTAGTTCCTGTTCCATTTAATCAAAGTTCAAGGCAATAACACCATATCTCTTTAATTTAATTTTAAGGAAATATTGCTTTTACGCCAATAGTTCATTTTATTTTTTGGGTAAACTGCCAAAAATGATAATAATACAGGTGGACAGTGGTGCCTACTATATTTCAAGTGAATTTTATGACCTTGCACTGAAATACTAATATGTTTTTACGATATAAAAAAACTAGTTTTTGTTCAAAATTTCAGCTGAATTTTTAGTCGCAATGAAAATAAAAGAGAGGTAGAAATTTTTGGTCCTTACCTTTAATCATAATTTTAAGACGTTTTGAATAAACATCTAGGAGGAGTTTATAGGAAAATTGAATTCTGGTCAATATTTTCTCAAACTTTTCTGGTAGATTGCAACAGCCAGATTGGTACTAATGCCCGCTACCTTTAGCCGAAATTGTATGACAGTAAATTACTGGCCAGGGAGGTACTAATGCCGTTACTTTTATCCAAAATTTCAAGGAAGTAAGTCCATTTACTTGGCATCAGTTACGACTTTACTACATAAAATTGTGGTTTTGTATCCAATATTGAAGGCATTTCTGGAGAATCAGAAAAAAGGCATCGTCGAGGGCGCAGACCCCAACCTAACACTGTGATTGACTAAACGATAACAATCACTGGAATATAGGAATCAGCAACCGATAACAATGATTGGAAGGAAAAACATTACTTGAAGTGATAGAGAAGAGAGAACAGTGAAATAGTACCGTGGTCATTTGCGTCTTTGTGACAAAAGCTGAATAGATTATCAGATTACCTACTGAATCAGTTGCCTCTCTCTTTCGACGAACTCACGTAGAAAGCACTTAAGTGTTACACTACAATTATCTCCATTTTATCAAGTCGCAATCTTAGCAATTTTCGACTGATTTGAAAAATAAAATGACGTTGCACAACTGCAATATATATATATATATATATTTTCACTGTGCAATGCTGCACATAGCTAGGATAAATAGTTTACATTACAGTTATCTAAAAATTTCAAAATTTTGACAAGTCGCCATTTTAGCAATTTTTTACCAATTTGAAAAATAATACAACGCTGCACAACTTCAATGTGTATATTTTTACTGTGCAAGGTAGCATATGCCCAAGATAAATAGTTTCGGAGAACTAGCGTAGAAAGTACCGAAGTCTTAAATTGCAATTCTCTCAAGAGATCACAAAAGTCCGCATTTGGATAAAAAGGTGTTATTATTTTAAATTTAGTGCACCAGTTTGGGTGTCCAAGGTGAGTGAAAGGTACATATCTGGTGTCCAAGAGATCTGTGTTACAACACCTTGGGTATTGTTTAGTAGAAGCCCAAAAAACCTATGGCTGGCTGTGCAAAAAGAATCTAAGGCAAAGGATATAATGTGCGACTCATTCCATTAACTTACTACAAAAATGAAATTATGTCAAACGAAAATAGTCTTGATTGCCTAATAATCTAAAAGTATTTAGTGATTCCTGCATATTGTGAGATATATGTAGTCCCTTATTTTTCATTGTTAAACGCATCAATGCGAGGTGTTAGTTGAAATTTAGGAAATTCCCTAGGACAAAGAGCTAGATACACTTCTTGCATATAAAATCATGTATGTGGGTCTGGCACACAGTGCAAAGCTACCTGTTATTCTGTCCTGCGCAGTGACATTGACTTGATACGCCTCAGCACTGACTTCATTGCTGCAGTTGATTGAGACAAGGTAATTGCTTGCAATTGTGAACGTGTGACGTAGCTGGGCCCCACTTACGGGCGTGGTCGTGTCGTTGGTTTCGTAATTAGAAACAGGATCATCTCCCATATCCCAATAACAGCTGAAACAGCGAATCTTGATTAATGTTGTTTTGATATTTTTGAATTCTGTTCATGCAATAAGTTAATTATATTTGCCGACAGTTGTACGCAAATAAATAAATGGTGCAGTTTGATTATTTAATCAGCTACTTTTCAAAGTCGTGAAATGATCGATTTCTTCTTGTAATTTTTTGTTTCCAAAATTTACTTCATCTTGCAAAATAACACCTTGCCTTGAATATATGACATTAAATGAGCTCTTGCAATAGTAAAATACATTTGTTTGAATGAAATCTGTCCATTTTAATGCAAAACACAAGGTCAGTTCAAGAGCAAATCCAGCATTTTGAATGGTTTTGATTAGGTCTTAATTCACTATTATTAGGCAAAGATGTATGGTCAACAGTTTTGACGAAATGTATACATAATTGTGTTTCCCAACGTGTTCACATAATTGAATTATCTAGGTTTGCAAGGAACTTGTTATAACACACATGCGATTTTTTTATTTTTCATTGACTTTTGAATCCCACTTGGAATTCACTTCTAATTTCAACAAATATAAGCAATTTATGCTCCAACAATCTTATTCAGAATGTCCTTTACATTAGAATAGATAATTATGAGCTCGTATACCATCAAAATCGTTCGAACTTCGAAAAACGACCAAGCCGAAAATGACACCACCTTTACTTAGTGATTTTGAATGGGTGCTTACTAATTTTTCAACTTGCCGACTGAAAAATTGAATCAAAGGTACTGGATGAGATTAAGATACTTGCATGTTCTGTAACGCAACGTTGCAATTATGCAGGGTACACATTTCATCTATTTTTCAAATCCGCAAATAGAGCCTTGCTCTGGATCGGTCATAGTAGACAAACAGCTAACAAAAGGACAGGCAACATAATGAGCGACGGACCATGTCTATGCCGTATCCCAATTTAGTTAATGAAACAAGAAGGAACACAACTTACAAATAATCCGATCCTGAATCAGCAGAAAAGTTGAACGGATGCGGTTCGTTTGTTGGTGCAGGGGATGCCACGATTTGCAAGTTTAAGAGTCGGTCTTGGACTGAAAAATATTTACAATAACATTAAATACCATTTGATGCTTAGTTTCTGTCACACAAAATAAACCAGCACAAGCTTGAGAGAACATACGAGATTGTCGAACGTAAAGAGTAATTGCAATTCCCAAAGAAGGTTAGGCTGAACCGAAAACTGCCTTTTTGGAAAGGACTTTTTCCTCAGAATGACATGTATCAGAACATCCGACAGCGAGGCAGTCTATGAGATAGCTATTCTGTCTCATACCCAGAGCGAAGTCTGGGCTGGGAGACAGAATCGTTTTTTCTCTGACTATGGAGTGGGAGGATGTTTTAATGGGCAAGGTTCAGCCCAACGCACGTTGGGTGGGTGGTGCCTATTATTAGAATAAATTTGGTCCTCCTATTCCCCTCCTCTGTATGTTCACAATTAAGATAAGTTACCTGAAACAAGAGCAAATTTAGTGATTCAGTGTTTTAACTTGCGCCTTGTGCTTTCGTTTGGCATTCCATTCAATCATTTAGCTACCGAAGTGTACATGCAAAAATAGCTAAAAATGCTTATTCAGACGAGCAATTGCTTTTGACACAGTCTAGGTTTAAAAAGAGATGAAATTTTAGATTTTGAAATGGGATAAGATTTGAATGGGCTGTTACATACACACGATGTAAATAAATGTATTGCAAGCCGCGCCCAGAACTTGTGTATGGAATAAGTGAAAGTGAAAAGTGAAAATATGAAATGAGGCATAAAAACGTTCCTACGCCAGTGTCTCTCTCTCAACTTCTTTCTCTCTCTCCTAGCAATCTTACGTACAAAAACTTACTTCTTAGTTTTCTCTCTGAGACCTCTAGAACACTCATACAGATTTATATTTTAAACGCTTTGTTTCTAGCAAACGGCTTCTCATGTTTTTTTTTTATTTTTCTCAGTCTGAAAGTTTTTTAATAAAAAAATGAATATAATATAGAAAATGTTAAAATAGAAAATGCAGTTACACAGGCGAATCAAATTGAAAAGGGCAAGGGAAGCACAGTTGCTTAACCACAAAGCACATTTTTACTTATTTCATAAGAGCAAGAGCGCAGCAAGAACGTCAATAAGAACCAGTCGTTATGTCGTTTCTCAGACCAATAAAATTGGAGTGGGGTATAGCTGCTTTCATTTAGACTTTTACTCATGCACTTTAGAAAGTATACAGTTTTTTTTTGGAATATTTCCGAAATTAATTAAGGTACAATTTTGATATTCCACATGATAGTTTGGATGTTTATTTTACACCTTTATTGTTGTTTACACTTTGTTATGACCATTAAAGCTTTAGTACTGATCAACAGCGGGCTTTAAGCAATATTGTTTCAGTGCACAATATACGCACATTAGATCACGAAATTTCTTGTGGTACGCAAAAGTTAAGACGAATGCATTAAGGTTTCTCATTGAACATTTTTGTATGGACGGAATGCCACGGCTTTCTGAAAGCGAGAGATACCGAGTTTTAGGCATGCAGGAAAGTGGACTTTCTGCACGGGACATCGCTAACCGATTTTGGTGCACCCGAACAACGGTTTATCGGCTGCAGGGGAGGCATAGAGCAACAGGGAATATCCATGATCGAACTCAACCCAGACAACCCAATGTAACGACGCCTCAGCAGGATCGCCACATCCGTTTAGTGCACTTACGCAACAGGTTCCAGAGTGCTACGCAAACGGCGGTAGTAACACCAGGCAGACGGAACAACCGGATAAAGCGAATGACAGTGTTCAGACGCTTGGCGGAACACGGAATACGTGCTCGCAGACCTTATCGAGGCGTGGTACTGGGCGCACGAAGACGCCACTTAAGACGGGAATGGGTACTGGCAGGCCAAGTAGTCACCCACATCCAGCAAAACAACGCCATCTTTATGCAGGATAACGCGAGATCGCATGTTGCCAGAGACAGTTTGCTGTACCTGCAACACAATAACGTTAACGTCTTGCCGTGGCGACCTTACTCCTCAGACATGAACCCCACAGAACATGTCTGGGATTACGTGGATAGGAATGTTCGACAACGGGATAAGCCTCCGAGAAATCATGCCGAACTGCCGTCTCATTCATCTGTTCGATGCCAAGAAGAACTGGCGCTCTGCTTGACGCTTGAGGTGATCACACGCGTTATTGAAGTGTTTGGGTTTTTTGACTGAAAATGTGAACGGTGAAAATTGGACCTATCCTTGTTTCAAATTGAACTCTTTCGAAACGTTGAAACTCTTCGAATTTGTTGTTTTGTCAGTTAGTGAGCATTTATGTAATCTTATTTCAGCGAAAATAGAATTCTTCCATGTTAAATGGTGTTAAAGATACAAAAACTTCAAAATTGTGTATACTTATTAATGTGCGTGAGTATATTTCAGAACAAAAACAAACCATACTTGAGTAACCTCAATAAGCACAACTGGTTTTGCTTACAAATCAATTTGGAGAGAGGGGTATAACCATATGAGTATATAAAATAAAAAATGAAACCTACAGGTATTAGAGAAATTAATGGTGCGTGAAGAGGAAGAACTCGTTGACTTGACAGGTAGCAATAAGATGATTTTCACACAGCTCTTATGGTAGGCTTTATCAGAAGTCAGGCAGGATTCTCAAGGCAGTGAGCCGTAGCATACCCTCAGGCAGGAAATAAAAGAATACCCGTACTGGGCCAACGCTTTCTTGGAGAAATATGAAGCGACAGGAAGATGGGGCAGACCAGGACCTTCACGCAAGAGGTTTTCATGCGCTGTACAATAATCTTGCAGGTGCCACGAAACTGGAGAAACTTTGTTTATCCCAAAAGTTTAAAAATTATGAAAGTGAGTGAAATCAGAGCGGCATTGTTGTGAGTAAGCTTGTTGTTCTGTTACGGAAGCGCATAGTTGACTTACTACTCACCAGGTTGATTACATAGAATTAACCATGATAGTATTTCGTATTTACCTGAGTATTTACCTGAGTATATAATTACAGAGTACCACGCTGTACATGAGTACGTTATGGTAGAAAGAAACGGGAATTATTTTGCCCTCAACAAATAAAGTCTTTTAAATTATTTGAAACATTACCTCTTAAATTGTTTCTAATAAGCTGGTTTATTCAAAGTTTCTTAAATATTGCTTCACAACAACCAAACAAAAATCAATTGTTTTAATGATATACAAATTTATTTAAACAGCAAGCTTATGTTTTAGTACTTTTATTAACATTTTTAAAATTCATAAAGAATTTTTTGGGTTTTCAAATTTATGAAGAGCCTCCCTTTGCTCCGCCTTTAGCAATTTTTATATGGAACACCTGTGAACTGTGCAAGTAATAATTTGAAAGAAGATATAAAAAACACAAATGACATTGGAATCTGCAGCCTGATCACTGTATCCAGCGTACTTGCCACGTGGTTTGTTTCGTTTGGACTGAACAACGACGAAACACAGCAGGCATGCATAACCATGGATGCAGATATTGTGTCGGTTCAAATGAATCGGATGCGTGGCTTCTTGAATCTTCAGAAGGCACAGTGTACCTGGAAGATGTCTGCTTTGACGGCGGCCGCGCAGACAGAGCTACCGACGCCGTCGCCACCAGCACAACTGCAACCATTGCAGCTAGCATTGTTGCTGTCGCAGTTGCTGTCAAGAGCGTTGCCGCAAACACAGCCTTTTTTCACACCAGCACAGCCGTCAGCGCGGGCCAGAGGCGTGTTTTGACTGACTGACAGAGGACGTGTTTCGACTGACTGGCAGAAGGCGTGTTTTGACTGACTGGCTGACTGACTGACTGACTGACAGAGGATGTGTTTTGACTGACTGACAGAGGACCTGTTTTGACTGTCTGACAGAGAACATGTTTGGACGGACTGATTGACAGAGGACGTGTTTTGACTGACTGACAGAGGACGTGTTTTGACTGACTGACAGAGGATGTGTTTTGACTGAATGACAGAGGACGTGTTTTGACTGACTGACAGAGGATGTGTTTTGACTTACTGACGGAGGACGTTTTTCGACTGGCTGATAGAGGATGTGTTTTGACTCAGTGACAGAGGACGTGTTTTGACTGAATGACAGAGGACGTGTTTTGACGGAATGACAGAGGACGTGTTTTGACTTATTGACGGATGACGTATTTTGACTGACTGACAGAGGACGTGTTTTGACTGAGTGACTAGGGCGTGCTGTGACTGACTGACAGAAGACGCGCTTTGAATGATTAACGGCGTTTTGACTGACTAATGTCCTGGGTATTTAGAAATAGGGCGTGTTTTAACTAAATGATATGCGTTTTTCTCTTACTGGTGATGCTGGTCGTGTTTTCTTTCATGCCGATGGAATTGCTGGATACGCACGATACGCTGTACTCCCCCCGAACTCTGTACGTCTTATTTACCAACATTTCTGTAGTAGTTGTGTTTGTCCCATCACCAAAGTCCCAAAAGTGACTAACGTTGTTACCTTCAACAATTAAAAGGTGATTTAGTATGTTGTTCATTTTTATTACATTATATGTTATTGAGGTTTTATTATGTTATTATGTTAGACATTGCTATTGCTCAAAAAGGTCACAGGAAAATTAGAAAAGAGTGATGATCCTTTTCCCAGAAAACAATGCGACGGTCAGCACCGGACAGTTCGAGTAATCACTTCCAGCATTCCAGCCTACCGATCAGAGACCAGCAGATATATGTGTACTGGGTCTTGAACCGCACTTCCGGGACCGAACCCCCTCCGCTGATCTTATCCCCCCCTCCCGCCAGATAATAACCCCATCTTACTGCCCCGGTACCAATCCCACCCCCGAGGACATCACCCCCGCTCTCCCAAACATTCATATAGGCTATTTTTGAAAGGATATGCGCTTACCTGTGATCATTACACAAAAGCTAAAAGCTATTGCGATTTACCTATGATAAATGCCCCAAAGCCAATTCTCCCCAATTCTCCAAAATTTGTGAGCCAATAACACTCGCATTTATATCCCAGGTAAAAGAATATATTATCTGATTAATCCAGAACAACACAGAAGAAATTCACCTTTTAGCTGAGGGCAGCAAAGAAAAATTTGCGCTTGTCTAGAATCGGGTGTGGTTGGTAACGCACTCAATGCGATAATGAGGCTTGGTACCATGGTACCAATGAATGTGATTTCCTGACATCTGGGCTGGGTCTGTTCGAGCCACTGAGAAAACGTTTTAATTCCTAAATTGCGTAATTCTTAGAGTTTACCAGAAAATGGGTATAAAAGTGGAGATAAGAGAATTCGGAACTTCTACGAAGTAAAAGTCAGTTTTTTCATGTTTAAATGTACGTTTGCTGGTAGCATTCAAAGTTGTTTTGCATTCTGTTTGCCTTTTCCTTGTTATTAGATGTGACAGAAACCAGTATGCGACCACTGCCTTAGGATACATTGCACCGCACCCATCCTTTTACATCGTAAAACCTTCGAATTCGCTTATCTCTACTTTTAGGTGAGTTTCCCTTGCAGTAAATGATTTCCAGGCAATAAAAACAAGAGCGCCGGAACGCTCAAAATCCACTCGGCCTTCGCACGTTTTTACATGAGGAGTAGATCTGTATAGGATTTGAAATTGTGTGCTTACCCGTTCGGACGAGGTGTGTACACAAGACTTAGATCATATAACCTTTGTAGTCGAAAAATATGTAAGTTTTGACCTCAATTTTGGCTAAATAAATGAGAAGTCGGACAAACTAAATACGAGGTGCACAACTACATTACATGATGAGTAAATCCGTATAGGATTTGAAATGTGTGTGCTTACCCGTTCGGAGGAGTTGTGCATACAAAACTTAGATCATATAGCCTTTATAGTCGAAAAACGTGCTAAGTTTCGACCTCAATTTTGGCTAAATAAATGAAAAATCGGACAAACTGAATACGAGGTGCACAACTACAATACATGAGGAGTAAATCCGTATTGGATTTGAAATGTGTGTGCTTACCCTTTCGGAGGAGTTGTGCATACAAGACCACTGCCCAAAAGTGTGGCGGACAGATGAAGGGACGGACGAACAAACTAACAAAATCCTATATCCCCTTCGTCAACAAAGTTGGGCGAGGAGATCATAAAGATCTTTTGCCGCATGTAGAACATTCATATCCCACCATCCATCCATCAACTTATCAGATTGAGGGAATTCTCCAGTATTGCGTCACTAATGACATAGGGCATTCCTTTTAAGGGAAATGCGGGTATCTCTGCGCCATCTAGCGACTGAAATGCACATCACATTGAATATCGCTGAGTTTGAATCCATGATTACACAGTATAAATAACTACTAAATCCGTCTAGATCGAAAAATTATTTTGAAAGACAAATATGGTCGTGTCCAGAAATGGTCTGTATTGATATTTCGTTCCTAGAAGGGCCTGTGTTGGTATATTGTCCATTAAAATCATATTACACTGTTTTCACATATTTATCCATTAAGTCAATGGGATTTTGTCAAAAAGATTGTATAATTCTCTTATTGATACGATGACATATATTTTTTATTTGCTTAAAACATTTCGTATGACGTGTTCTTCAAACAGGAAAAAAATTGTGATTATGTGTGTACTTTGCGTTTTGATTGAAATTTCTTGGTTTTCCCAATGGTTTCTATAGTAAAAGTATGCGACCTCTCAGCGACTTTATTTCTCTTATAACATCGGTGAACCCCTTTTTTCTTTTCAATTTTTGAATGTATATCCTCAAAGCATTAAACTGTGAAAGTATGAAGGGAATGTCAATTGTAGGTGAGATACCCGCATTTCCCTTTCAGATCTCCAAACATGCCCCATTCTGTCTGTTCTACAGTTTTTGCTTTGGGCAACTAATTAAAAGGTTCGAATTTACTTCAAATTTAGTTTATTTAACATCAACAAATTTAGCCTGTTTAACTAAGAGAGGACTGATTTCTCATATCCTAGATTTTAAATAAATTAAGTTCGAGAAAGAGGGAAATTAGGGATTTGCAACTTCGGTCTTGTACCTAGTGAGCTTACACGTAGTGGCGACAGATCGATAGTTTTTGTAAGAAGAAACTGCACAAGGAGCTACAAAATAGAGAATACTGAACTGTTTCCAACACACATTGCATATGAGTTGCTTTAGCAATTTTAGTTCGCATTAATAATAATAATCATAATAATAATAATAATAACAATAATAATAGCTGGTTTTTATATAGCGCTTTATTCCAAAGCGCTTCACATAATGCATTAGCCTAGAGTTTACAATGTCTAAATATACTACGTATTAAACCAATCATTATTATTAGACAAACCATACATGCAATTGCTACTGGGCATTTTAACCATACACAACATATTATAGAATATACATAACCTAACCCTATATGGTCATTGCACTGTTGGTACATTTACAGTGTATGACAGACAAATCACCTATAAACACATTATAAATACAGCTATTGATTTGCCCATTAGTAATCATTACATGCATGGTCTGTTGGTGAGCCCTAGGAGGCCTGACACTTTGTCATGTGTAAAATTACGAACTCGAACTCGAACTCACGACCTCGAGATCATAGTTGCCTAGCTAGTCGAGCGCCTTAAACCGCTCGGCCACCTGACCTTCCTGCTTTGACCTCTTCTCAGCAGACCTAGGCATCTTCAGAAATGACCAGTTTTGTCTAAACTTACACTCCATCAGACGAAATTTCTATTATTATAAGAGCATGTTCTGCAAGTAGAAAGGAAACAAGAGTCCGAAAACAGGAAGTGACGTCATTATGACGTCACAATAGGCGGCGTAACCATGGTGATAAAGTGAGGACCTCCCCTGCTCCCTAAGCGGCCTAACCCTAACCCTAGAACACACTATGTGTGGATCCAATTATGAAGTCATAATGGGCGGTGTAACCATGGTGGGACCATGAGGACCCCCCCAGGACATACTATGTGCCGACTCCCCCCCCCTCCCCCCTAGGAGAGCTAAATTCAGCCAAATCAGCAAAAACAAAAAGTGGTGTTTGGCGAGTTAAACACCATTTTTCATGAAGTCTAAGTGGTATAAAAGGATGACCGAGACCCCCCACTCATATTAACGATTGATGCAACAACAACGGCAGCCATTTCAGTAAGTGGTTATAGACTATTTGCATAGGTGGATAACTTTCGTTATGGTGGACCGATTTGACTGAAAATTTTACTGTTTGATTCAGGTTTACATCTAGTTTGGACATAAAGTGGTCAAAGGCTATTTGAGCAGGTGGCTGTATGCATAATTTTGACATGTCGCCATTTTAACTTTTAAAAAAGTGAAACAGTGAGAAAACTATTGCTCTGGTTGACCGATTTGCATGAAAATTTTACTTTTTCATTCAGTTTATGTAAAGTTTTGACATTAAGTGGTCGTAGGGCTATTTGTGCAGGTGGCTGTATGCATAATTTTGACATGTCGCCATTTTAGCTTTAAAAAAAGTGAAAAAGTAAGATAACTTTCACTGTGGTTGACCGATTTGCATGAAAGTTTTTTTCTTTTTGATTTAGTTTTATATCTAGTTTTGACATTAACTAGTCATAGGGCTATTTGCGCAGGTGGCTGTATGTAGAATTGATTCACCTTAAAATTTTAACTTTAAAAAAGTGAAAAAAGTTAGATAACTTCCGTCATGGTTAACCGAATTGAATGAAAATTTCACCGTTTTTTTAGTTTTATGTCTAGTTTTGACATAAAGTTGTTATAGACTATTTGCACAGGTGGCTGTAAGCATTTTGTAGAGCACATCACTTCAAACATTTGCTCTAATGGCAAGCCTATTCAAAGACGTGCTCGAATTATTTTTTGGAACATATTACGTCATGGTATTGTTCAGGAAGTTGTTTAACAATTGAAGGGGTCCATGCATAAACTTGATAACTCCACTTATCAGGAAAATGCACTATTACCACCACGGTATTTCTTGGCCTCTATTCTATCACATATGTAAGTCTTACACCTCAAAACCGATTAAAAGTGGGCATTTTTTAGGAAAAGGCGATGGGAAAAACCTATGTTTGTTACTAAAATTTCAAACTTTAAAAGCGTTTTTCTCAACTGCTGATAACTGCAGTTATCAGGTTTATGCATGGACCCCTTCAATTGTTTAACATGTTCAACATGCTCAACAGGTTGAACAACATGTTCAACATGTCGTTCAACATGTTCAACATGTTCAGCATGTTGTTCAACATGTTCAACATGTTTTTTAACATGTTCAACATACTCAACATGTTTAACATGTTAAACATGTTGTTCAAAATATTCACATGTTGTTCAACCTGTTCAACATTATGAACAACATGTTGATAAAAATGTTCAATATATTCAACATGTTGTGAAACATGGTTAACATGTTGCTCAAAATGTTGCTCAAGATGTTCATCATGTTGCTCAACATGTTCAACATGTTTAACATATTGTATATAGAGCTATGTTTAAAGACTTTCTCGGTAAAGTTATTTCTGAACATATTAGGGCATAGTGTGTCCAGTCTCGAGTGTGACATCTCCCTATAGAGTATAAAAGGCAGCCGCCCTCAAACGTAACGCATTTCGTATCAAGATACTGAAGAGTGAACAACAAATATAACAAAGTCTGTAGAAAAGTCTGAGACAATGCCTGTAGAAAATTTTACAGCAAAGCCTGAGACAATACCTACAGCAAAGTCTAAGGCAATGCCCATGGTAAAGTCTAAGGTGAAGTCACGTCAAAGGCGAGCACATCTTAGAAAAATGAAAAGAGTTGAGTTACCAGCTACGACGTCACCGTGTAAAAAGCGAAAAATTAAGACAGAACCTAAAATGAAGCGAGAACCTGAGTGTAAAGCTGCTTACACCATGAAGAAGATGACTGTAGATGATTTACCAGTAATGATACCAATTAATGGAGAAATATATATCAAATTGGCGAAATATCAACAGAAAGTGATTGTTAACATTCGTGAATATATTACGAATCATACATCTGGGAGGCTACATCCCACCAAGAAGGGAATTTTATTGTCATTGAAAGATTGGCAAATGATGAAGAAGCAAATGGTGTCAGTGGATCTCATGCTTCAGAAAATGGATGTGCATAAATGCAGTGACTGTCAGAAGATGGTTGAGTAGAAAGACGACTGTACACAGTTTTAACACGAGCTTAGTGGATGCTATGATTTCATCACCCCCAGTGCAGAAGATTGGAGCGAAGTTTTTAAAGCTTGACAAGAACTTAGCTTTGACTAAAATGAACATGTACATTTGATATGTAGTTCAAATAAAATTGTCTTTATGTTTCATATGTAGACTATGAAATGAATTAACATTATCTATGTTGATGTGAAGTTAGTTTTTATACCATTATAACAACTTAAACGTTTAAGGCACATGTATTAGCATAATATGTATCTAGAATATTGTTTTTATCATAATTGATGCTTTTCAACTTTTTATTTTTCTCATACAATACATAATACATTACTTCATTGTAACATATGGTTTTCAGGTGAATTAACACCGCGCCAGAGACCTTACGACTTCATTGCAAAGCAAGACATGTATTAATACACAACGCTTACATTAATAAAATATTAGAACATTTATAGAGTCTTTATTAAAAGGTTTAGGCAAATAAGTCTATTTTTCTTCATCTGTTTCACACTGTTCACTGGCCATATCACTTTCTTTATCACTGCTGTCCTCCTCCTCCTCCTCCTCCTCCTCCTCCTTATCTAGTAGCTCTTCAAAGAATGTATCGTTTCTTCTTATAGCCGCTTTTAGTGCCTTTAAATACTTGTAAGGTTTTTCATCAACAAAGTAATTGAAGTCCTCTAAAATGGTTTGATAATGCTGGCTTTGTTCTAGACGTTGGGTATATTTGAATAGTCTCATAAACAGTTGTTTCAGTCCATGCTTATAAAAGGGTCGAAGGTCATCACTTGCTATTTCACGCGCATCTTCAAGCCCTTGTTCTTCACATTCTGAAACCTTTTCTTGACATTTGGAATCATAGTCATCGTAGACTTCTTGAACCATATCATACCAAACAGAATCTATTTCTGACTCACTTTCAGAGTCTGTTTCTGACTCACTTTCAGAGCTCCAGTCATCAAAACCCTCATCACACTGCTCCATATACTTGAACAAAGCTTCTTCGCTTTTGTGTAATGCACCACATTCTGTACAAGCATGTGCATTCTTTTCAGCCATGTTGACGCTTTGACTTTCCATAGAAGACTCATCTGAAGTTTCAGAGAAAGGTGTTTTTAACAGGGTTTTCCATATATATCTCCAATTCTCCTTCTGAAGTGTGAGCATCCATTAAGTGCCTTTTACGACTTTGGGGCCAATTGTAAGATTTCGAACAAATGTTGCATTTATACATCCTTTCGGTTCAACATACACTTTTCAAATGGTGAGAAAGTCTTTCTCACCATTTGAAAAGTGTATGTTGAACCGAAAGGATGTATAAATGCAACATTTGTTCGAAATCTTACAATGTTGAACATGTTGAACAATTGTTAAACAACTTCCTAAACAATACCATGACGTAATATGTTCCAAAAAATAATTCGAACACGACTTTGAATAGGTTTGCCATTCGAATACATGTTTGAATGGGTGTGCTTCACAAAATGCTTACAGTCACCTGTGCAAATAGCCTGTCACCACTATATGTCAAAACTAGACATAAAACTGAATCAAACGGTAAAATTTTTATTCAAATCGGTTAACCATGACGGAAGTTATCTAACTTTTTTCACTTTTTTAAGTTAAAATTTTAAGGAGGCTAAGTCATGGAGGCTAAGTCGACCAGGATATTGAGCTTTGCTAACAGGTGACGGGCAGTTATAAAAGTCCTGGACGTTTGGTTTCTTGACAGTCTTGGACATGAAGATGAGTATCGGACAGATCTATTGACGTGTCCCACATGCCTGCTTGGAGGATCTTTTTTATAACCCGTGCCGAGTCCACTTGGAAGGAGATTACTTCTAGAAACTGGTTGAGGGATGAGAGATCTATTACTAGTCTCATACCCTCTGATTTTTTTGGGTACCCGAAAGAAGCTGCGGAAAAACCACTTGATTTTCTGGCATTTCCTCTACATCCTCTTTGACTTGGAGGTCTCTTATCGACTCCTGTAGGGCTAAGTCGTTTTCTAGGTTTTGCTGGTAGACTGATGATTTGTGTCCCCTTGGCCTCCTCTTGAAATGGAGTGGATAGCCATCGGACCATTCTCCGGGAGGCCAGTAATTTTTCCCAGACTTGCAGGAATTTGTCTCGCTTTCCACCTTCTACAAGGCCACAATGCAGGATAGTAGACATTTTAGATCGCTTAAGCCAAGAGAAGTACCGCCCTTAATCTCTGGGCGGTACTTTGGCTGGTATCTGTGCTGCTGTGTGTGTTGTCCTTCCAGTTTACCGTCTTCCGCATGCTTGGCCTCTTGGGTGGGGGGACTGCACCAGGGAACCGGCCCGAGACTGCTCCGCTGAAGTGTGATGTGACTTCTTGCGCTTCGCTGGCCGGCGAAAGAAGTCACGTGACATTCTATACATCGGCGCAAAGTCCTGAGCTAACGGCCGGCCTTCCTGGTTCTCCCTATCCACTTCTGCTGGGGGCAGAGCTCTTTCTTGCAGAGGCTGGGACGTGGCCTTGGTCCCGTAACCCTTTGAAACTAGACCAGTAGTGCTGGAAAAAGGCGTTTTGCCTTAAATATACCATAGACGTTATCAGGAAGGTCGAGAACTTCATGACATCGTGGGTAGCGAGGGACAAGCATTCCAGAAGTTTGCAGGACACCAAGTCACTGAGACATAAATCCTCCCATTTGCCCTTAGGTCATTTAGAGTATGGTCTTGGAGCGAGATAATGTTTACTACATGACGGGCAGACGCATCAATGGTCTTTGCGTCCTGGAATGTCTGAGTCTGCGCGTACTGTTGGCATCCACACCGTCGTTTGGTTGGCTGCTCTAACACTTCCAGATGTCTGAGATGTCATCCGCATGGGGGTCATCCCTTTCCAGACAAATCGTGCTGCAGGTGACGTTAGAGAGGCTGGCTATTTCTTGTATCCCCTCTCTTAAAGGAACGTGCTCTTGGGTTATGGATGATGACACCACGGAGGGGGTTCCTTCTTCCACGGGTGATGATAGATGAGGAGAGGAGGGGGTCCTGATTGGGCGTCGATGCGCTGCTGCCGGACCTCACCATAGGCGTTGGCTGCGACCTGCAGAGCATACATAGTCCATCTCTCGCAGGGTTAGTCGGAAGTGTGCCGGTAATGGGGACTCCTACGTCTCTTCCCCGGCCTCGTCTGCCCCGGACTCCTCCTGCTTCAACTCTTCTTCCGCTTCCTGCTGTATGTTAGTGGACTGTTGGGTGATTAATTCCCCCAAGGTGCATAAATATCGCAATCTCTTTTAGTTGGGATATTAGCGAGAGAAGCATGTGATTGTATAAGCTCGCCGTCTTCTTCCATCACTAAATTAGGCACTGGCCCCGACGGTAAGAGGCTTGAGGAGTCCTTTTCCCTGGGAGCCTCCATTTCTCGATCTAACTCGGGTCCCAATACGGGGGGAAAAGTCGCGGGGAGTGAGTGCTAGAGACTAAACTTCCTTTTTGGGGAGAGAAACCGTGGCAGATTGGTCTAGTTCTTTTGATGGAGAAAAGTTTTGCCTCTTGCCCTAGTATGTTGGATCCCGGATCTGACGCTGGAGTTGCGATTGTAAAGACGTATCGTTGACAAGTTCGTCAAATCACTTGTGGTAGTTGGCAAAACTGACGATCCCAATAGGGGAAACAGTTCCTCCAGTATGGGGATGCCAAGTTGACCTGGAATTGTTATAAAAGTAGACCCCGAGGCCGTGTGCATAATGGCCACTTTCTCCTCAGAGGAGCGTTGCTTTTCCTCCGAGCCAGAACCTTCTTTCTCGGCGACCGGTCGGTCACTGGACCATGCTTTATGTAAGATGAGCGCGCTCCTCACTTCCAAGGATATCCAATTCCGCCACCGTCTCTGAAAATGCTTTAGATGGCTTTGGTTTCCTTCGTTTCTTTTTGGCCCCCGATGGGTCTGACTCCGAGCCAGTATCCAGTCGGATAGGCGTCGGCACTTGATTCAAAATGGCAGAGCTTGCCTTTTCCACTGTATCCGCACCGAAATGCAGTGTGATAAACGAGGTGGGAGCTCTGCATCTGTTCCTCCTGCGGTCGTTCTTGTCACTTTTTCTGTAAATTGCCCGCCACTCTTCGTCGGATAAGTGTTCGCACTCGGAGCAGATGTTCGTTTCAACAGGGACTGCCCAACCTAGTACTCCTCTGCAGCGATCGCACACCGAGTGTGGATTGAGTAGACGGGTGTGAACACGGCAATTCTTTCGGGTTTGACCGTAGGGTAGCCTCTGTCATGTCTAAAAAGGAAGCAGAAAGAAGAGACCACAAATAACTGTATCTGTTATCGTAAACAAATACAGCGGAACCTCGACATCGGACCATCTCCCTATTGGGACCACCTCTGAAATGGGGCACATTTTTTCCGGTCCCGAATGCGCGCCATAGACCACAATGGTCAAGGAAACTTCCAATTGGGACCATCTCGGAACGGACCACTTCGGTCAACTTTTTTCGGTCCCGAGCACTCAAAATGCCTGAGATTGGACCACTGTGGGACAGAAGGGAAATCACTGTGCGGCACATTATTTACAACACTGCCGTCTTGAATGTTTCAGCTGGTGATTGTGTTAACAAGCGTGTAGCCAGAAAGGGGTTTTATTTTGTTATGTATTGTCTAAACAATAGCACCTGACAATATACAAACTCACTGCCTTCCCTGCGAGTACTTCTTGCGCGCTATAATCCTTAAGCCACTGTTACTGACCCAGCTAATTCTTTGAAACATGGTGTTTAAACTTTTTCGGAGTTCAACCACGTTGAAAATGTACAAAGAATTTCTAATTGCATATCCATTATCATTTTTGCAGCTATATACATTGGACTTGTTTGCTAAATATAGTCACAAAAGTGTATAAAATTGTGTGTGTCTATATCATACAAATTATTAATCAGTTGAGACGTAATAGATATTATTGTAAACGGATATAACTCTCATTGTGTTCGGACATTAAAGTTGAATCTACTGCCAACCCACAAAATTTTGCCCCAGAATGACCAAACCTCCCAAATGGGACCACCTCTAAAATAGGGCACATTTTTTCCGGTTCCAAGGGTGGTCCGATTTCAGAGGTTCCGCTGTAGTTAAATCAAACACTTAAACCATCACTTCAAAGTGCGATTAAATCATCTTAAATTGTCAAAACGTTAGCAATTTAGACGATTCTAAGCGAAAAACTAGGATTTTGGACATGTTCCTTATTCGGGCCCATGTTCCCGTGGGTCGTATAGTCCCATGTTGGCATACGGACCCACGTTCCCATGGGTACCATAGTCCCATGTTCCCAAGAACCTATGACCCAAGAACAAATGATCACATGCAGACTCATTGGGCCGAGTTCCTGCAAGTCCGCCAGCAGTAATAGTATTGTGCCAAGTGGACGAGTCATGGTGCTCAAGGGGTACCGGGACAGTTTCTAGGGCCCATAGAGAAACCCGTGAGGGAAGATTTCCGTTTCGAGGCCCATAGATGGGAATGTGGTCCCAAGGGTGCCACAAGAACTAAAAACGCCCCCAAACAGTCTTTTTCGACGCGGCAAAATTCCATGATGCAGAGCTTTCTCATACAAACCAAAAATGTCCTATTTAGAGCTTAAGCAAAACCAGCCATTCTTGCTACGGCACGGAGAGCTAAATAAGGTTTGGAGTCTATGCAGGCAATGCGGACTGTAAAGACTCAAAAACAACTCCTGACGAAGTGTGCTAGAACCAGTAAGTGGCATTACTCGATCTTGCAGCTTCAGGTGGAGAGAAAGAGGCACACTTCTCGAGACGATCGAAATGTGATAACCGCTACGTATAAACTCCACTTCTTCCAGACCGAAGTTACAAGTGCTGGATTTTGCTTGAACTCGAACTAACGTTTTATTTCGTAAAACGAGCTTTTACGAGTAAAAGCGCAATTCGCGTTCTCCACTTTTAGATGGGTTTCCCTTTGGTTAGATTTACCACACAATAGAAAGAAACTTTTTCTCGTAAATAGAATGAACCCTATCCCGCCTTCCATCCAGCCAGCCAATGAGAATGCAGATAACAGAAAGTGCTACGTCACTGAAGCTGTCAATCATTCCCTTTTAGCCCAAAAATAGGTGGTGTCAACTCACCCAGGCTTGTAGGGGCTGGATGGGAGGGAGGATAGACTAAAAGTGGAGAACGCGAATTGCGCTTTTACTCGTAAAAGCTCGTTTTACGAAATAAAACGTTAGTTTTACTTCGCAAAAGCTTAGAATTCGCTTATCTCCACTTTTAGATGGGACTAAAGTCGGGAGCAGGGGAGCCTGCCATTCTAAAGAAACTGCGTGAAAAAGGTCGCAAATTGCAAATACTCGAAAGAGGTTTGCGAAATAAACTTGTTAGATGGGATAGAATTGAAGTTAAATAAAATCCCAAATCTAAGAAAGTTTGCTTTATTTGAATTCCAAACAACCCTGATAGGGTAAAGGAGGGGAACCCTCCTAGCCCATGAAGGGATCTGGTAACAAATAGAAAATTCTCAAGTAATGGTGTCATAAAAGTCTGAATAAACTTATGCTGACTGACTGAGTATCCTTTCCCATCCCCCTCCTGCCTCCCACTGGATGGATCCCGACCTGGGATACTCTAAGCTCTGAGTAGAAGATAACAATAATACTGATTTATTGTTTTCCCTTCCTTAACAAAAGGATCGTAACCTTGTAAAGGCTACTATGAAAATAAAACTTGACACAGTATAATTACAAGTGACTGTGTCTTACAGAAGCATGCTAAAAATTCTAAGACCTTGGGTAAATGTTAGAACTGCTCTAAATCATTACCACTTAAAAACTTAAAATGTTTGCGAAATTGACTGGCAATTTCGAGAAATTATATGACTAGAAGCTTTAGAACACTCAATAACTTGGATTGGAAGCAATCCTAGTGATAAAATTCACTAAATACCGCTGATTTTACAACTAAGCCCATAATGGTACTATGGGCCTTGGTTACATGGTCACTGTGACACAGACCCTTGATGGCCTCTGGGCTTTCAGTATGGCCCGGGACTGCGGGGACGCTGGGTCGGGGAGAACTGCGCCTCCCCCCTTTTTTTCTAGAGTCAAAGAAAAAATCGGACGTTGCTGAGGCCAGGGTGTGGATCACAGTGATCATATGGAACTAAATCAGTTCTTGGATAACACAAGAAACTAGAGATCGAAAACAGTCCGACGGTCTATACGGTAGCCGACGACGTAAAGTCGGCAGAACTGGGATAAGGATACGTCCTGTGGGGTAGTGAGCCGGCTATTTCTTGGGTTTGAAGTGGTTGGTAGCACGGTTCTTGACATAGCCTCCCTTTTGCTTGCCCTTGCCTTTGAGTCTGGGAGTGGGTGATCTGTAACAGATTGACAATTAGTTAGTAATGGTCGTCTCCGCAGCTATGAATGGGCCCAGAGAATAGAGGCCTGATAGTTCATCTTGGGAGAAGTCTTTAAGATAATACTTAACGAAGGAATTGGGAGAAGCCCAGCAGCCTGTTTTAAGTATATCCGACAACGACACATTACGTAACGCTCTAAGTGAGTTTGCCACCTGCCTGACTTGATGGGCTTTCACTTTTAACTCTGACTGAAGAACTGTGTCTGATTGTGCTTCGTCATACACTGTCATAATGACCCCTTTTATGTAGTTTGAAATAGATTGCTTAGAGAGGTCTTTATTGAACTTGGGCATATAGGAGATAATAAGGGCTTTTTGATTTTTTGACCTGTATACCTCCGAAAGTTCTAAGTATTGACGTAAGGCTTTGACGGGACACAAGGAGACTAAGTCCTCGGAGGTCTGTTCCTCTGGTAGGGATGGTAAGTTGATGTGACTGAAAGTGCCTATCCCATGAGTAATAATGTGGGTTTTGCCCATGAAGCCGGCCCTAGGGACGAGAGTGATGTTTTTCCACTCCCCGTTCTCTTTGCTTACCGTCCTGTCTAGGGCGTGTATTTCGCTCCTCCTTTTGCCGGAAGCGAGGGCTAGCAAGAAAGTAAACCTTACTGTGGCATTTTTGGCTGAGATTACTCCGTTCCCAAAGATGCCCGGGCGCTGAAGGTACCTCAGTACTAGGGAGAGATCCCATTGTGCAACGTTCGATTGATTAGGGGGAGAGTTTACCTTGAAATGACGAATCAATTGAGAGATAGACGTGTCATCCCCTGGGTCATAGCCCTTACAGGCCTTAAGTCTGGAACCTATGGCTGCTCTGTAACCTTCAATGGAGCTTACCTTTAAACCTTCGTTTGTGAATAGGTGGTCCAAAAAGTCTGCTATCACTGAAGGAGAGGCCTGGAATGGGTCTAGCTTAGACTTATTACACCAGGATGCGAATTCGTTCCATTGAGACCTGTACACCTTGGCAGTAGATTGTTTATGGCTGTTTACTATTTTATCTACTATGTTCTGTGAGAAGCCTTTCTTTTTTAGGAAGGACTGGTCAGGCACCAAAGGTGTAGGTTCAATAGGTGAGGGGCTAGGTGAAAATGATGCCAATGGGGTTGGAATAGGATTTCTCTGTGGCACGGGATTGGAGTCGTCTTGACTATCTTGCACCTGAGGAGCAAGGTAAACCAAGGGGCCTCCGGCATCCGCGGGGCTACCAGTAGCAGGGCTCGTGGGCCCAAGTCCAGTACCCGTTGTAGTACCTGAGAGAGGATTGCCTGTGGTGGGAAGGCATAGAGTACCTCTTGCAGTGGCCATGGACAGCTGAGGGCATCTAATGCCCACGCTGCTTGGTCCGGGCATGGGGAGACATACCTGGGGAGACGTGTTGTTACTGCATTGGCAAACAGGTCTAGCGTGGGGGGCCCCCATGGTGACTGGATCGTCACCCACTGAAAGGACTGGGGAGCTAGGCACCACTCTGCGTGGATTACCTGGCCTACTCTGGAAGCTAAATCGGCCAGTACATTGAGTTTTCCCGCCAAATGACGCGCTGAGAGGGTGATTTGAGATTGACGAGCTAAAGATAGGATCTTGTAGGCCAATATTGATAGAGGGAGGGATCTGGTCCCCCCTTGCCTGTTTAAATATGCCACGGCTGTTGAGTTGTCTAGGAGAAACAGAACACTCCTGCCTCGGAGTCGGTCAGACAGTCTGTTCAGTGCTATCCACACGACCCGTAGTTCCAGCCAGTTTATGTGGTACTTTTTGAAAGAGGGGGGCCATTTGCCTTTCCACATCTGGCGTTGGCAATGTATACCCCATCCCCCTTGGGATGCATCCGTTTGGAGTTCTATTTCCGGGGGTGGTGGATGGAAGGGTGTGCCCTCGTTTAAGATCTGTGGATTGGTCCACCAGGATAGGGAGGCCAGGGCAGCCTGTGACACGGTCATTTTTGCCTGAGGGTGCCTCCCCTGTCTGAGGGCCCTCCTTACCTGTCTTTGGAAAGGTCTGTAATGCAAGCGGCCCAGGGGGACTGTGCGCTCCGTGGCCACTAAGAGACCTAGCAAGGACTCCATGGGATGCAGTCTTACCTCTTTTCCTGCCTGGATCCCTCGTATGCCCTGCGTGATCTTTTGCTGCCTTTCTGCTGTAGGAAAAGCTCTCGCACTTACCAGATCCCACCTTTCCCCCAGAAAGACGATGTCTTGCTTGGGTGCTAGTTCCGATTTGGGGAGATTGACCACTAAACCTACCTGTAAGGCTTTGCGCACTAGTGCAAGGGTCTGGCGGTGGGCCGTGCCCTTGTCTGCGTGTGCCAGAAACCAATCGTCCAGGTACTGGAACACGAGCATACCTTCTAACCTGGCCCATGCTTTGAGTACTTTCATAATTTTTGAGAATACGTAAGGGGCCGTGGAGAGGCCGAAAGGGAGTGCCCGAAACCAGAATCGCTTTGGGCCTATTTGAAAGGCTAGAAACTTTCTCGCTGATCGGTGCATTGGAATGTGGAGATAGGCGTCTGAAAGGTCTATGGATGTGCCCCACATCCCTTCCTGCAAGCGTTCCTTTATGACCTGAGCGGTGTCCATTTGAAAGGAGGTTACCTGCAGGAAGTCGTTTAGGGCTGACAGATCTATGACCAATCTCCAACCCCCCGATTTTTTGGGAACCAAGAAAACCCTGCTGAAAAATACTGGTTGGTTTTCTGGCACTTCTTCCACCGCCCTTTTTTCTTGTAGACTTACGAGTACTTCCTGTAGGGCTACATCCCTTTCTGAGTCCCGTGGGTAGGAGGTGATAAGGGAGTGAGGGGCTTTGTGGGTAAGGGGGATAGACGGTGGAAGGCCCCTCCCCTCCCGCTTGAACGGTAGGGGGTAACCGACCTTCAACCATCTGACCACGCGGCGGGGGGCTCCCATTTCTGCCCATATTTGCCAAAATTTGCCTAGCCTTCCTAAAAAGGGAAAGGATGCGTTCAAGGCTAACAAATTTTCTAAGTTTTCTGAGTTTAGAAAAGTATCGCCAGGAGACCAGGGAGTCTCTAGGCGGTACTTTGGTTGGCTGCTACCTGTTAGGTTGTGATGACTGCCCCTCCGTCTTGGTGCCGTTGTTTGGCTTCTGTTTCTTGGGAGGAGGAGGCTGTGACTGCGTGCTGGGTCTCGCTTGATCCGCAGGCTGCCTGTATGGTCTCTTGCGTTTTGGCGGGTGCCGGAAAGACGCTCGTGACATACGAGACATGAGTGCGTAGTCCTGCGAGAGAGAGCGGCTTTCTTGGTTCACACGTTCCACCTCCGCCGGGGGGAAGAGTTCTCTCTGTCCAAGGATGGGCGCATGCCGCAGGTCTCTCAGTCCCTTCACGCTAGACCAGCAGTGCTGGAGAAACGCATCCCGCCGGAGGAATACCATGGAGGTCATGAGGAAGGTGGACAGTTTGACTACATCTCTAGTCGCTAGAGCGAGGCATTCCAGAAGTTTAAAGGCCACCGGATCGTCGAGGTGTAGGCCCTCCCAGCGTGTCTTTAAGGCTTTCAGGGTGTGGTCTTGGAAAGACATGATATTGAGTATGTGACGGGAGGAAGACTCGATGGTCCTAGCATCCTTCTCTACTAATGGGATGTCCGAATCGCTCCTAACCGATGGCATCCAAACTGTCCTCTTCGCCGGCTGTTCGAGTGCCTCCAGGGGTACTAGGTCATCAGAGGACCTGTACGGGCCCGGTCTCACTGCACAGTGCTTAGATGCGTGAAAACGGGAGAGAGTGCGGCCCTCGCTAGCGTCAAGCTTCTTAAACTCTTTGGAACGGACTGTAATAGCGTTGGCAATCCCTTTACTGGTCGAGAGTGCTACAAACGAGTCCTGCGGGGGCAACACTGTCTGTGAGGTCATTCTTATGGGGGAATCTTCCTTGTCGAGACCTGGCGACCCAAAGGTGACGTTAGCCAGCCGCGCAATTTCTTTGACAGCATCCCTGAACGGCACGTCCTCGGGGGCTATGGTAGATGACGCTCCCGAGGGTGTGGGCTCTTCACTGCGGGGGTGAGGTCTGGCGGAGAGGGGGTCCTGCTTTGGCGTCTGCCTGCTGCCGCAGGATCTTTCCAGAGCGCTACCCGGAGATCTAATGTAATCCATCTCTCGCAAGGGGAGGCGGAAGTGGGCAGAGGGGGGGGGGTTGTCATCTGTCGTCCCCTCCGACTCCTCGCCCTCGGACTCTTGTTCCTCCGAATCCCGACCACTGTCGTTCCCTGGCTGTTCTGCGGATGGATTAGTCGGTACTTCCCCCGAAGGCGTGCAAATTTCCCGTTCTCTGTTGAGAGGGACTGTCGAGAGGGGCGATGTAACCGATTGCAGGTCGTCATCATCCTGTTGAATCAATCTCGACGCCTGTCCTGACGGTGGGATCTCCGAGGAATCCTCATCACTAGCTGAGCCCGACTCTGCCAGTGTATTTCGACGTGCCAGCAGGGGGGTGGGTGCGGGGAGGAAGCGCGGTCCTCTGGGGGACGAGAGATCGTGGCCGATGGCTTATGGCGTTTTCTCGGAATCGGCGTAGATTCCTGGTTCTGGAGACGCAATTGTAACTCTTGTAGTTGTTTCTGCATTTGAGTTTGTAACGCTAAAAAGGCTGAAAACTCCCCTGCCAGGTTTGGAGATTGGGTAGAGGGAGATGGCTCGATCTGTGCCGGGATCCCCAACTGACCAGCCGCCGTTGTAAACGAGGCTCCCGACGCCGTATGAGTGACCGTCACTAGCTCCGGGGACTGGGACATTGGTTGGGTTTCAGACTCTGGAGGAATCGCCACTGTGGGGGAGAAGATGCCCACGCTCTCCGCAGCACTTCTCGTTCCCCTCCCTCGGGGATATCCACCTCGGCCACCGTTTCTGCAAAGGCCTTGGTTTTGAGTTTCTTGGCTTTTTTGCCTGCCACGGGCACGTCAGACTCCGAACCTAAGTCTATCCTAACCGGGGTGGAGACTTGATCCAGGATAACTGAGTTGGCTTTCCTCATTGTCTCTTCAACAAAGTCCTGGGTGATAAACGGCGAATACGACGGCGATCCCGTCTACGGTCGTTTCGTGCCCTGTTCTTATAAATCAGTTTCCAGTCGTCTGATGTGAGATCCTGGCACTCTGGGCACGTATTGAGTTCGTCACAGAGGGGCAACCCACTATTCCTCCGACACCGATCGCACACCGTATGAGGATTCCGCGCAGAGGGATGGTGGGGACACTGCAGTAGCTTAGGAGGCGAGCGCAGGGTGGCCTCTGTCATATCTGAAAGACAAGCAGAAAAGAAGCCATAAGTGACTGCAAAAGGATTCTGCAAGTAGACATATACATAACGCAACACTGACGGAGCTACTACGACTTAAACAAGTGACCGAGCGTTGCTGGCGTTAACCGCCTCTTTTTTTTTCAACTTAACCAGAATAAATTCTGACTCTCTGACCGAAAGCAATGCTTTAAGGCGCTTTCTAGCTGCTTTCTACGGGAGGGGGACCATAATGGGCACAGTCCATGGGTCCCCGTACCATAATCCCGACGTGGGCCTCGGTCCCGTGACCAAAACAGGCCTCAGGCCAGATCCCCACATGGGTCTCGGGACTTAGTCCCGTGCCCATGACGGTCCCTGGTAGGGGAAGAACCCGTTATAGGCCTAAGTCCCCAGTACCGTGACCAAGATGGGATTAGGTGGGGGGGGGGGCGAAATGGCCACTGCCCGTCACGGAATCGCCAATCCCATAGCCCACAAGGCCGAGATGGGATCGGTGCACCGAGTACGGTACGGGATAGCCATAACGGTCCCCTGCGGCCCCCAAGTGGGTATCGACGCCAAAAACGCCGGAAAACCGCTAGAAAATGCTAAAAAGCATTTCTACCTCCTGAACTGGAGTCAGAAAAACACCACTGCTGGTAGATGCCTGACCAGTTCAAAGGAGTAATCGCCAAACCCGTGACTGGTCATACCGAGATGACACAGACACAAGGCAAGGCCTAGAGTCTTAGCAGGCACAGCAGACTGACAAGACTCAAACACTCCTAGAAGCTGTGTGCTGGAAACTAGTAATAGGTTCGATCCTGTAGACTTCTGTGGAGAAGAGAGGCACACTTCTCGGGACTGGGTTAAAGGTGTCACCGTTCCGTGTAAACTCACCAACTACCTGACCGAAGTACAAGATGCTAAAATCCTTGCTTACTGGTGGGCTAATTAAATCCACACAAATACACAAGCAATATTAGTCCTTTAGCTAAGAAATAAAGCCACTAAAGGCAAATTCGCACCTTGAACTAGATCCCTTTTTCCAAAATTGCGGAGCACACAGAATGGCGTGTGTTGACAACGCCACACTAAAAGGGAATGATTGACAGCTTCAGTGACGTAGCACTTTGTGTTATCTGCATTCTCATTGGCTGGCTGGATGGAAGGCGGGATAGGGTTCATTCTATTTACGAGAAAAAGTTTCTTTCTATTGTGTGGTAAATCTAACCAAAGGGAAACCCATCTAAAAGTGGAGATAAGCGAATTCTAAGCTTTTGCGAAGTAAAACCAAATTTATTTAACTTTCAGAAAATGATAAAATAGTCCTTTGTTATTCATGGAGCACACAGAATGGCGTGTATTTTCAACCACGCGCTTAAAGGGGATGCCCGTTGTCAATCAATGATATAAATACCAGGGGATTCCCTCTTTCGATTGGTCGATGGTTTGATTGATGGTGGGATAGGCTAGTTCTAACTGCTACAAAAAAGTTTGTTTTTATTTGGCGTGAAAGGGTAAAACCGGAAGGGAACCCATCTAAAAGTGGAGGTAAGCGAATTTAAAGCTTTTGCGAAGTAAAAGAATAAATGCAACATTCAATTTTCTTCAGTTAAAAAAATGAAAAGTGATTTCTTTTGTTAAATATTTCACAATTTCTGAAAAAGTATTTATTCAGCGGATGGGAAAGGGCCGGAGGAAAAGTACCAAGATAACTGACCGGAGCAGGGCCTGAGGATGGAGACCGAGGAAAATGGCCTGTTTCCAGTTCGGAACACCGGGGATTAAGTATCTTGGGAGATGGGCTAAGTGACTTGCTCTAGTATAGGACCAAAATTTGTGTTCCATTTTGACCTATCATGGTCACCAAAATGCTCTTCAGGGAATTAAAGTAAAAAATCGGAGTACAAAATCTTTGCACCTCGCTTTTAATTGCTTCACGCTTTGTCCTTGAGTCTGTTTATACGATTTACAATTAAGCCGAAGTAAAATAATTTTAGCTTATTAGGGCTAAACAAGGGTATCATATAACCATAAAATATTCTCGACCTACCACTTTGAGGCAATAGCAAAAAAGTGACGGATTCATTGGTTGCAGCATATGAAGGGCTCTGAATCAGTGTGACGTTGATTCCTTCCAAGGCTTCAAGACTGAATGTGGCTGTCACAATTTCATCGGTATGATTACTGCTGATGTTGACGACTACCAGGCGATTCCCCACCTCTCTATATTCATGATAGAAGAGAGCAGTACTGGTGCGGCTGTATATGGCGCTCAGGTGATGTCTGCTTGGGCCCGAAGTATTTGCCGGCAGCACTCGCTCTTGGATTTCTCCATCCTCACGAGGGCGTGTAGCAAGTTTTCCATCCAATGGCTTATATCCCAGAAAGCTACCTGCTGACACCTGGATCTGAAATACATGTGTGCATTATGATTTGTTATAAGTTTATATCCATCCCAATTATGAATAATTGTAGTTATTGTTTGACGTTTTATTTGTCATCTTCGAAATTTCATTTCGAATTACATTACTTGCATTTAGCGCTACTTCCGCTAATGGAGTCATTCTGTGAAAATGGAAAAAAATTGCTTCTGATCTAAGTGATCTCACTAGTGCTGTAAGAAAGATTAGTGAAAACTTAAATATCATTGATAATAGACTTGAAAAGTGTGAATCTTTTATGCAAAGGAGTGGGGAACGTGAGAATAACGATCAAGAAAGTTTCCCTCGTGGGAATCGAGCAGAAACATAATAATTCCCAAGGTGCAACTGGAACAACGTCTACCAATTCAGAAGGTCCAATAGACTTCTCTTCTGTGGATATTTTGGGAGAGTTTCAAGCAATCCGTGACTCTCATAGCCGTAATTCTCTCCCACCTGAAGTTAAACTTCATGCCGAGCGAAGTCTTTTTATTTATTTATTTTGTTATTGTTATTAGATGGTAATGAAAGAGTTTAGTCATGAACTGCATTTACTAAATTCTCTAAATTGTTTTTCACAAGAAACCAACAAATCCCGTGATGGACAGAAGGACTGGCCTTTTTGCCCCTCGGCCAAAATTGGTCGAAGGGGTATTGCCATCGTCGTGGTGTCTGTCTGCCTGTCTGTCTGGAACTAAGCAGGTAAATACATAGGCTGGTATTGATTTTGGGCCCGATCAGACAATTAAAAATGCCCGTCGGGCGGCCATCTTCTTTGTTGACACCAACCTTTTGTAAACACCATAGCCTGACAAGTACTTGACCGATCATCAGGAAATTTTATGCAGGGAGTAATCGGGTAAAGAACTAGGCTGGTATTGATTTTGGGCCCGATGCCGGTCGCCATCTTGAATTTTTCGTGAAAAATCTTTCAAACAGGATAAGTGAAAAACTACTCTACTGATCACCACTAAATTTTAGACACACATTTATCGGGTCAAAATCTCTGGTAGTGTTGATTTTTGGCCCGATCGAAAATTAAAAATGGCTGCCAGCCGCCATCTTGACTTTTTCGTGTAAACACGATAACTGAAAAAAACTGAAAAAAAAAAAAATGAAAAAAAAAATACTTGGCCGATCATCACCAAATTTTTATGAACACATTAGCAATCAAAATATACCCTTGAGCAGACCTGTACGTGGGCCGAGGGGTATTGCCATCACTGATGGCTCTTGTTTGCTTGTGTTAAAGCAATTGGTAACGGGCGGGAGGAGAATGCTAATGGTATCGTTGGTTTGATCCAGCTCCCTAACTGATCCAGAAAAGTTTAACAATACACGGTGTGACTAGATGCTTACGTCGGTGATCTGCGGCTAAAAATAAGGACATGTACCGCTAAAAATACATAAGATGTACTAACTTCGAATTTTTGCTCAGTTTAAACGGACCAGGTTTTCTTTTTTCTATTTCTACTAGTGTTATTAACAAGCAATTCGTGAGATGTTTTTCAGTACTATTACAAATATAAAACATATTTACCATTATCTAACAATCTATAATTTCTGTCAAATACAAAGGTTTTTATAACAGTTAAACATTATTCAAAAAGTAAAGATATGTTATGAAAAAGGTTTTAGTTCGAAAGAGATGACATTAGTGTATATGTAATTTTGCCTGAAACATAATAAAATCAACAATCATGATTGTTTACCTCGACTTTTAAAAAAGCCTAGGAGTTTTATACAGTAAAACCTCGCTAATAAGGACTGTAACTGTTTGGCAGGTTCGCGTCCATGTTTGTCTTCGGCTAATTTATATGGAATGCCATTTTAACATTTAATGCTTATTTTTTATATCAAAATATAATTAAAGATATCAATAAATCAATGTAGATCTCATTAATTTATATTTTGCTATCAATAATTGAAGCAGTTAGAAAGTGAGTCGTCTAAGCCACCCAGTGACGTTATCATGACGTCAGACCCCCCTTCCCCCCTAGGAGACATAACCCTAATCCTAACATCCACCACACCTATCGATCATCGTGACGTCATCAGTCACATGACCTGTCAATCATCGTGATGTCATCAGTCACGTGACCTGTCAATCATCATGGCATCATCAGTCATGTGACCCTAATCCTATATGAGGATTGTTTTCCAGAACATTATCATTACGTCCCGAGTAGCTCACCCGGGACTCTTGGGCGGAAGATTGGTGGCTCGAGCCCACCCATGGGCGGTGTAACGTAACCCTATGTGAGGACCGCCCTCCCCCGCCCTAGGTAACACTTCTACCATCTGTCTATCATACCGTCACTCATTCACTCACATTCACTCACTCATTGTGGCACCCCAAAGGGCATACTAGGGGACACCCTCCTGCCACGTGATTCATCCACCTTCCCTTTATAAGCTACATTGTGTGTGCACAAGTGCCATTGTTGCTGTTGCTCTTGTTGGATGCACATGGAGATGAAGTGAAAGATTTGCTGTTGTTGGAAAACACATGAGGAGGAAGTGGCAAAAGATTCGTGGTAAGTAACTTTTTTTTGCGTTATAACCTTATGTTTTCCACATCATTCTCCAGAAGTGAGAAGTAGCTCACTCGGTAAAGCAGAGGACTCCTAGTCACAAGGTTGGTGGTTCAGGCAAACACAACTTTTTTTCCTTCTTTCTTGTGTGGCAGTAAAAAGCACACGCCATGGACAAGAACGTGTTTGAATTACAAGCTTCTCCCATTCACAAGATGTGTTCGAATGTGAGGGACAGCTCCCCTCCATTCAAAGACGTGATCAGTCCACATACCATGTGACTATGTGACATCCTGTGACTATGTGACACCCTGTGACTATGTGACATCGTGTGACTATGTGACTATGTGACGTCATGTGACTATGCGAGGACAATTAGTCTAACTATGTATGTAGTATGTAATTATCGGATCGTTCTCCAGAAGTGCTCTGTGGCACACTCGGTAGAGTGTAGTACTCAGGCCCAGAACATTGGTGGTTCGAGCCCACCTATAGGCCAACATAACTCTTTTTTCTCTCTTAACATATTTTTGTGACTATATTTCTGTAACTATTTTTACTGGTAATATTTAATTAGTCATATTTCAGTGGTCCTATTACAGTAGTCATATTATTGACCTCACACACACACACACAGCGTAGGAACAAGTACATGAAAGAAGTCAGAGCATGGGAACGATCAATAAATTTGAGAGTAAAAGACCTCAGAGCGTGGGACCGATCAATAAATTTGAGAACATCAAAGACCTCAGAGCGTGGGTACGATCAATAAATTTGAAAACCTCAAAGACCCACAGCGTGGGAACGAACAATAAAGTTGAAAACATCAAAGACCCAGAGCGCGGGAACGATCAATAAAAATGAGATTTTCCCCACACTTAGTCTGATATTATGTTATATGCTATAGTAGGGGGAAATGAGGCTTCTAAACCACATTTAACAAATTTAGTTTTGGAAAACATATTATATATAAATAAGTTTTAGCATTTTATCATGCTACTTATTTGAATACTCTAAAGTCATAGTAGTGGGAAAACGAGGGTTCTAAAGGAACTTTAACAAATTTAGTTTTTGAAAACATATTATGTATAAAATAGGCTTGGACATATTACCAAGCTACTTATTCGAATGCTCTGAAGTCATAGTAGTGGGAAAACGATGCTTCCAGACCAACTTTAACAAATTTAGTTTTTGAAAACAAATTATATATAAAATAGGTTTTAACATTTTACCAAGTTACTTATTCGCATACTCTAAAGTCATAGTAGTGGGAAAACGAGGGTTCTAGACCAACTTTAACAAATTTAGTTTTCGAAAACATATTATGTCATGGTACGCGAGAAAACTTGAGATTTTTGCGTATTTACACGTTTCAGACGATTCTGCCAACAGCCTTTCTTGATACTTACAAGGAGCTGACTCTACAATTTTTGATGGTATAAAAGGAGTGGGGTAAAGTGAAGTCAGCATTCAATGCGCAACCACGGAGAAGATAAGCAGCTCTAAAATTAGCGTGAACTTAAACATTACTGTGGAGCATGGGCAATTTGGGCCATTTCTTCGAATCAAACACGTAGAGAAATGGCTTGCTTTAGCATCATCCTTGTAGAAGATTGTGTGTCAAAATTTGAGAAATTTACGTAACATTGGCCTGAAAACTGTACTTGACGAAAACGAAGTGGCTTGAAGTCATTTCATACCTAGACATGCGCTATGTGACTTTTGTGCATACATCACTGTTTGAAGGGACATTATACAAATATTACACCAACATGAATGATGGTGAATGGGAGACACTGATTCAGGAGAAGAATAACATCAACTCAGTCTTTTTTGCTGAGCCATGTACGGAATGTGTTGGCAAGAAAACTGTTATGAAACCGGAAAAGGACAATCAGATGAAGGTGTAAAAGCTATCCAATAAAAGATTGGCTGAAGTTTAATTATAGAATATGAACGTGCAAAATCAACTTGGACTTATCTGTGAATATTGTGGGGCTTACGGATATGCTGAGGATTATGATTGTCACTGCCACTAGTACAATTGGAAGTTGTGTGAGCCAGACAACTTCTGCAACAAGTGTGGCTCATTAACAGTATCTTGAAAGGAAGACTATTTTGGGAAATCCTTTACTCGCCAGCCGTCATAGTGTGCAGACGTGTTTATGTTTCAACCACCATACGGAGATATGAAGCAAAAGATGGATGCAGAAACGTGTTTCAAGGAGAGGAACGTTAACTACATGATAAGTGAACTGGTACGTTTTGGATCTATTCAACAACAACTACAACACTTCAGCATCTATTGGGAACTTGCTCATTCCACGTTGAACTTACCAAACGTACGTGAGGATTTCATCAAAGAGTGTGTGCTTTCAGGCATTGACGAAGCTTAGGCGTTTGATGTAGAAGGAGCATATCACTTTGCTCGATATGATCCAAGACTGTTTGATTAAGTGAATTAATCTATACTGCAATATAATGGCAGACATTACATTGAGACAATATATTGTGCAAAAAAATATATTGTAAACAAAATGTTATTAGCTGTAAAAATATTTGCATGTTTAGTATGTCATGCTTGTCAAAATGAAGAGTGTCAAAAACATAATGGTCATTCCGCATATGTCTATACATATTGGAATGAAGCTAAATATTATATCCATTTGAATAAAGTATTAGACAATGCAAATCAATGTGGTGAGAAATATGGTGTAGATGTTATTATATTGGATGAATTAAGTAGTTGATTAATGTACATTGAAGACCAATGAACTCCAATTACTCACACCATTGTGTCTATACTTGATTTGTAAGATATGTTGATTGAGTTATAAAATGTAAGATATGTTGGTTGAGTTGCAAAAATATGTTGAATGAGTTATAAGACAAAATAAAATGTAAGATATGTTGACAAGTGACGATCAGTTAGTGTTAACATGTCGACGTGGAAAGACTACTTAATCAATTTTTACTTTAAACCTGGTCCTTACAAACTTTATCACATATTAAAAACATGACCAACCAGTCACTCATTCCAAAGGGAAGAAATGGTTGCAAGATCAAGATGCATTCAGTTTACTACAACCTCTAAAATACAGGTTTAAAAGACAACGTGTCATTACACGTGGTATTGATGACATGTGGGATATTGATTTGGCTGACATGGGAAACAAAGCTTCCTATAATGATGACACCCGCTTTTTATTGGTTGTTATTGATGTGTTTTCCAAATATTTGTGGATGCAGCCAATTCCCAACAAATCACATACCAGCGTCATACAAGCCTTCCAAAAGATTTTTCATGAAACACAACGAAGACCACGAACTGTAAGGTCAGATAAAGGAACTGAATTTAAAAACAGATGAGTAAAAGCATTTTTGAAGAAGGAGGGAATTCATGGCTATACGACAAAGAATGAAACTTTGCTGAGAGAGTCATTCGTACTCTGATGTACCGATATTTCCTCCATAATCAAACTTATCGCTATATGGATATCCTTCCAGACTTGGTATACAATTACAACTATAGACCTCATAGTTCCCTTACTAATAAGGTTCCCTGCAGATATGTGAAAGGAAAATGAATCTAAAGTGTGGAAGTGTATGTATGTAGACAAACTGACATTGAAACCAAAGAAGAAGAAAAAACGCTGCAAATTTAAAATTGGTGATCAGGTTCGCATTTCTCACATGAAATATGTATTTCAACGGGATTATCATATAAAGTGGACGCAACAAGTCTTCATTATCACACATCGTTGTAAGAAGCAAGGAATACACTTGTATCGTGTGAAAGACTTTTTGGTTGGCCAAAGTGATTAGGTTGGCCAAAGAAGTTGTGTGAAAGAAACAGACATTCAAAAATGAAGCATCCATTCACATGTTTGGTCTCTAGACCTACAGGCAGTGGTAAAACTTTTCTAATCAGGAAAATTCTAGAGCAAAAGTTAATTAAACCCTAAACCATTTTATGGCTCTATGCGGCAGATCAGCCTTTCTACAAGGAAATGAAAGCTGTAGAATTTTACCAAGGCATTCCAGACGACATTGAAGAGCGCTTTAACCCGAAAAAACAAAACTTACTCATCATTAATGATTTTGTGACCAAATGTCATAGTGGTGAGCGTATGACACGTCTCTTTAGTGTTGGTAGCAGTCATCAAAATCTAAGTAACATTTTATTATGCATAATTTATTCCATCGTGGTAGAGAAATGCGAAATATTTGTTTGAGTGGATATTACATAATTCCGTTTAAAAATCCTATAGACAGTCAACAAATAAGCACATTAGCACGACATATGTATAATGGAAAATGCCAATTTCTCACAGAGGCCTATCAAGAGGCTACCAGCAAACCTCATGGTTCTTTATTCATTGATTTGAAGCCAAAGACAAATGATTAACTACGTATTCGTACAGGCATTTTACCAAAAGATACATATTATGTATATGTTGATAAAGTAGTGTATGAATAAGAACCAAGTCACTTAGCCATTCGCAGCCAAGATGTCTAAACGTATTCAAGCTAACCAGCCTTTTCTTCCTTGCTCGCACGCAACGGGCCTAAACGACGTAAATCCTTGCTACAACAAGCTATTAAGGATTAATTAACTAGCCTGTTTGAAATTTGTTTGAATATATTGCGAAGGAATTTACCCTTTAGCTCAAAAAGGTATAAGGAATTCAAGCGTAAACATCATACCCTACGCACACTGGCAGATAAGAAGACATGACTTCGAAGAACAAAGAAGTTGGTTAATCGGAAATGAGGATTCATTGGAGCTATTGTTAAATTTGCATTGCCCTTGTTAGCTCAGTTGCTGTTAAAATAAAACATATAGTTAGCGTCAATGAAAACTTTCAGTTGAATTTTTTTTCTTTTTTCCGGTTGTGTTTAAAGCTTCCTGTTGTAATTAAGACCATAGAATCTATGACATACCTGGAAGCAGAAAATGACCAAACCTGGCTACATTTTGAATTATGGTTTCATTTGTTAACAAAACAAAACACCACTCACTAAGTGGAACTTTGCACAGTTTAATAACGAGTTTGTCCACCTCTGGTGTCCAGACAAGCTTGGCAACGTCGGCGCATACTCCGAATTAGCCGTCGAATTCGCTCTTGTGGAATATTCTGCCATTCTTCTTGAAGCGCTTGAAACAGTTGGTTCCTGTTTAAGGGAGGATTATCCCTGTTTCTAATCATTCGACCAAGCTGATCCCAAAGGTGTTCGATTGGGCTGAAGTCGGGTGAAAAAGCAGGCTACGGAAGCACATCAATACCTTCTGCGTGTAACACATCGCGAGTGACGTAGGCACTGTGTGGCCGCGCATTGTCTTGCTGCAAAACCGTAATATCCGGATGTTCTTCCAAGAACGGCACAAGGTGACTTTCCACTACCTCACCCACGTAACGTTGTGCAGTCAAATTGCCCTCTATCAAAACTAATGGGGTTCGATGGCGAACAGATATGCCGGCCCAAACCATAACACTGTCTCCACCCCAGCGGTCAGCTTCACCCACGCAACAATTTGCGCATCTTTCACCGCGGCGACGCCACACAAAATCTCGACTCGTCTGTGAACAACACAGTATTCCACTGTCTTTGTGTCCAGCGGACATGTTGCAGAACCCAAAGGTGTCGATTCTGTCGTCGAATCGGAGTTAAGCGATTGCCTCGAAACGGGCGACGGCCATGCAGACCACTGTTTCTGAGACGCCGTCTGACTGTAGAGCTGCTAATCCGTGGATTATTGGTCTCGGTAGTCTCCTGTGCTGTTTGCGTTGCTGGGCGAAACCTGTCTCGCAAATGCACAAGCCTGATATAGCGGTCCTGCTCCGGCGTCGTTACTCTTTCGCGCCCTGGGCGCGGTCTATCTCTAACTGATCCCGTTTGTCGGTGGCGCTCAACCAGATTTCTGATGGTTGGCTAAGAACAGTTGAAAAATCGCGCGACCGCTTCCACCATACCCAGCGCGCGCATGCGTTCGTCGTTCGATAATCGCGGCATATCAACGTGATATCAAAGAAGAAATTGTGTCGTTGCGTTAGCAATAAAACCCGATTTCCAAAACACGTGTTACACATTAATTACCCCGAATAGGTTATGTGTCAAGGCCAATTATCGCTCTAACAGTGACCCACAGTACCGGTGTGCGTTGAAGCGTGCGATCGTTGGAACATAATCGACTATTGAAAGAACTGGGTGTAGAAAGTTCGCCATATGATAAAATATACAAAAATAGTTTTTATTTGAAGAAAAAACAGAAAACATTTACCTAAAAGTTTTCATTGACTCTGAGTATACTTTGAAAATAGTCCTCATTCCTGAATATGAATATAAAATGTTGTTAGAAAACAAGGAAAAAGATGGTGGAATCAAAACGAAAGTGAATAAACTTTTACGTGGGAAACAAACTCGTGAAAAGGCAATAGAAATATCTCAACTTCTTGGTCGTCATTTACGAACAATTCAACCACAGCAACAACAACAACAACAACAACAACAACAACAAAAGCATTGCATCATCCTATGCAGAAAAATCAGAAAAGTCAAAGCAGTTTCTTAACCATTTCAACCTATTTATCATGAAAAACTAACACAACTTCTGGCAGAACTTGATAAACATGGTACGAGATGGACTGATAAAACTGAACTTGTTTTAAAAACGGGAGAGTCATCACGAATTGCAGCATTATGGATTTGTTGAAAGAAGCATTGGCTGTTTCAAGAAGAAAAGAACGACGAGAACCACCACATGGATGGAGGCAGTTTATTGAGGAAAATGTAGACGCTAATATTCCAAAAACTGTTTTTGGTAAAAAGACAACTCGTGAAGATATTACAAAAGAGATAAAACAACGTCAACAAAGGCTGATTCCAGAAGGATGGAAACCTTTTCAACATGGATTAAAGAGTTATGGTGTTGTTGAAAAGAAAATGAAAATAAAAATAATATTCCTGTAAAAATCAGGTGTGTAAGTGTTTGTTGTCAAGGAGAAGTAGTAGACACCAATGTGGACCATGTAGACAGTGTGGATGACGTGTGTCAAACATGAAGTAATGTATATTACATATCCAGTCTATCTACATCACATAAGCGATTTAGCTGTCATGGCGTCAACAAATTTTTACATTACTTTACCCAGCAATGCTAGCATGAACTATTACCCTACTAATAAGGCTTCTAATTATCAAATTCGTTTACCTCGTACATTATATTTGAAATATTTTAAAGGAAAATATGAAGTAGCCTTAGCTGAAATTCAATACATATATACATGGACGACAGTGAGGCCAGGAATAGACTATACTCCCGATTATCGATCATCATTAGATGTATTTTATCAAGTTAGTATTCCACATGGTTACTGCAGATCCATACCTGAAATATGTAGTGCAATAAATGAAGTATTACAAAAATCTATTAATACAAACCCTATTCAGTTAAAGTATGATAAAATTAGTCGAAGAGTTTATCTTATTTTGTGAGATGATTATGATATTGTATTTTCTACTGGATTAGCTGAGATTTTAGCATTTATACCAAATAAATGATATAAAGAATCCGGTCCTGCTGAACATCAATCAGATGTGAAACGCGGATTTTATACACTTTACGTGCACTGTAGTATTTGTGAACCACAAGTAGTTGGAGATTGTTAGGTTCCCTTACTACGTTCTGTTCCCATTAAATGTGATGATGGTGATATTATTATGAAAACTTATGAAGAACCTCATTACGTCCCTGTAAACACATCAAAATTTGATACAATAGAAATGAATATTAAGGATGGCACCAGTCATAATGTAACATTTCAAACTGGGAAAGTGATCTGTAAACTTCATTTTCGACAAAAGGTATTATGAAAGCATATACACACGATCCATCAACATACCACAACCATTTTATTCGTCAAGTGGATTGAGAATTACCAGGAGCACAAATACAATATTGAGATGGTATTGGTTCAATACTGGGATCACTGGTTCGCAAAGCTATTCCACTGCTTAAGGCAGGCGCTAAAATCATTGCACCACATCTTTAAAAGGCTCCAAAAGATGTCGCGAAAGATGTTACGGGCCGAGTAGCACAACGTATGATTGGTGATGTGTTAAGAGGGCAAACGAAAGTGCAACAGACAAAACGTATCAGAAGGCGAAAGGCAGTTAGAGGGATAGCGTCAAAAAAACATACGAAAGATATCTTTTGAAAATGTCTTTAATTCATAATCATTCATGTGAATCTAGTCTTTCTCCATTGGAATGGTTTCACATACCCCCAGCGCAAACGGCTGTAGAAAAAAGTTATAATGTAGACTATCAACCACTTACTTCCATTAAAGAGGGTACTTCAATAGAATTTTATATTCCTGCAAGTACAGAAGAATATCTAGATTTAAAGAACAGTAGACCTCACATTGTATGCCACATTGTAATGGGTGATGGAACACAGTGTGGTGCAGATGATAACGTATCATGCATCAATGATTTGTTTACTGGGTTATGGTCTAATGTTAAATTGTTTCTGAATGATCGTTTGGTATCATATAGTAACAATACTAATGGTTATACCAGCATTATATCCCACCTCATTCATGATTCGGAAGAAAGTCTCCATTCTGAGCGCTCTATGTGTCTCATGTATAAGGATACTGCCGGGTCAATGAATGCTTGTGAGGTGAAAAGAGCTAATCATGAAAGATATGTATCAGGGTTTTATGTAAATGCTGAGGGTGGTCATCTAACTGAGCAAGGAAATAATGGTTTACATAGTCGTTATTTGTATACACGTCCCAGCCGTGAGTTTATGCTTTCAGGTGGTTTAAGGGGAGATTTGTTTGAGCAGGATCGCTATCTTCCCAATGGTATTAGTTTGAAATTGTGTTTACATAGACAAAAAGATGAATGTGTATTAATGGCTGCAAATAATGACTTTATGGTTGAAATGAGAGATGCGTTTTTAACCATTCGTAAAGTGAGCGTTAGTCCAGGTATTTAGTGAGGACATGCAGATGCATTGATGAAAATTCCTGCTAAGTCTCTTATTACTAGAAAAGAATGTAAAATTTTAGAGATTCCAGCTGGATTTCAATCTTTTGTAAAAGATAATATCTTTATCTTAATAGGCCAATTACCAAAACGTATTGTTATTGGACTGGTTCTTAATGAATCCTTTGCTGGAACAGTATTGAGAAATCCATACAATTTTGAACATTTTGATATTAACTAGATGCAACTTTACACTGATGGTGAACCAGTCCTGTCTAAACCTCTCAAGCTTAACATAAATCGAGACAACTATCTTGACGCATTTAAAATTCCTTACAAATCTTTTGATAAATTGAATGGTGAAAAAATTTCTATAATAAATCGGGAAGATTAGCCTAGAGCTTTATTTTCTTTCGACTTAACACCTGATTATGATGGTGATGATCATTATGCCCATAACAAACATGAGAATTTGTGGTTAGAGATGTATTTGGCTGGTGCTTTGCAAAAATATAGTCAATGTTATAGTTTATGCTTAATTTGATACTGTCTGTAGTATTTTTAAACAGAATGATGTTATGTGTATTCAAACTAATATTTCGCATTCTCTACCATGATGGAATAAATTATGCACAATAAAAATGATGCTTAGATTTTGATGGATGCTACCAACAATAAAGAGACGTGTCATACGCTCATCACTATGGCATTTAATCACAAAATCATGATGAGTAAGTTTTGTTTTTTCTTCGAGTTAAACGCTCTTCAATGTCGTCTGGAATGCCTTGGTAAAATTCCACACCTTTCATTCCCTTGTACAACGGCTGATCTGCTGCATAGAGCCATAAAATGGCTTAGGGTTTAATTAACTTTTGTTCAAGGATTTCCCTGATTAGAGAAGTTTTACCACTACCTGTAGGTCCAGAGACCAAACATGTGAATGGATGCTTCATTTCTGAATGTCTGTTTCTTTCACCCAACTGAGAAACTTCTTTGGCCAACCTAACCACTTAACAAATAATTCTTTAACACCTCGTCTTTTTCATGTTTTCAAGACCTTTGCAATTCTGTAGATGGATTCAATATATTTTGCCACTTTCTGCAGTTCTTTCTAATAGAAATGGCAATCAATATCTTCGTCCAAAAAGTCTTTCACACGATACAAGTGTATTCCTTGCCTCTTTCAACGATAAAGACTTACTTACGTCCACTTTATATGATAATCCCGTTGAAACACGTATTTGATGTGGGAAATGCGAACCTGATCACCAATTTTCAATTCGTAGTGTTTTTTCTTCTTCTTTGGTTTCAATTTCAATTTGTCCACATCCATATACTTCCACACTGTAGATTCTTTTTCCTTTCGAATATCTGCAGGAGTATGCTTATTAGGGAGGGAGCCATGAGGTTTATGGTTGTAATTGCAAGTCTGGAAGGATGTCCATATAGCGATAAGTTTGATTATGTACGAAATATCGATACAGCATTCCCTTTAAAGTACGAATGACTTCCTCAGCAAAGTTGGCTTTGGTTTCATTTTTTGTTGTTGTACAGGCATGAATTCTCTCCTTCTTTAAAGATGCTTTTACCCATCTATTTTAAAATTCAGTTCCTTTATCTGACCTTAGAGTTTGTGGTCTTCGTTGTGTTTCATGAAAATTATTCTGAAAGGCTTGTATGACGCCGGTATGTGATTTGTTGGGTATTGGCTGTACCCACAAGTATTTGGAAAACACATAAATAACAACCAATAAAAAGCAGGTGTCATCATTACAGGGAGCTATGTTTCCCATGTCAGCTAAATCAATATCCTACATGTCATCAATACCACGTGTAATGACACGTTGCCTTTTGAACCTGTATTTTACAGGTTGTAGTAAACTGAATGCATCTTGATCCTGTAATCATTTCTTTACATTGAAATAAGTGACTGGTTGATTATGTTTTTAATATGTAATAAAGTTTGTAAGGACCAGCAAATGCCCCGTGTTGACCAGTTTTAAAGTAAATGTTGGTTAATATCTCACTAATCAAGTATAGACACAATGGTGTGAATACTTAGAGTCCACTAATCTTCAATTTGCACTAGCCAACTACTTAATTCATCAAATGTTATAGCATCTACTCCATATTTGTCACAACGTTGATTTCCATTGTCTAACACTTTATCTAAATAAATATAACATTTAGCTTCATTCCAATATGCATAAAAACATGTGGAATGACAAGTATGTTCTTGCCACTCTTCATTATGACAAGTTTGGTCTTTACACTCTAGACAAGCAGGACATACTAGACATGCAGCTGATAACATTTCTTCACAATATGTTTTTTGCACAACATATTGTCTTAATGTAATGTCTGCCATTAAACTGCAATATAGACGGTATGATTAAGTCTCTCACTTCATCAAACCGTCTTGTATCAAATCGAGCAAAGTGATATGCTCAGCTCCGTCAATGTCTGAAAGCACACGCTCTTTGATGAAATTCTCACGTAAGTTTTGCAAGATCAACGTGCAATAAGCAAGTTCCCAATGGATGCTGAAGTGTTGCAGTATTTGTTGAACAGACCCAGTTCAGTAATCATGTAGTCTACGTACTTCTCCTTGAAACACGTTTATACATCCATCCTTGCTTCATATCTCCATGTGGTGGTTGAATAATAATATAACACGTCTGCACACTATGACGGCTGGCGAGCAAATGATTTTCAAAATAGTCTTACTCTCCAGATACTGTTAGCGAACCACACTTGTTACAGAAGTTGTCTGGTTCACATATCTTGCAATTGTACTTGTGACAGTGACAATCATAATCCTCAGCATATCCGTAAGCACCACAATATTCACAGGTAAGTCCAAGTTGACTTTGCACGTTCATATTCTCTAATTGAATTTCAGCCAGTCTTTTCTTCTATAGTTTGACACCTTCATCCGATCGTCCTTTTGCAGTTTGACACCTGTTTTCTTGCCAGGACATTCCGTACATGGCTCAGGTTTGGTTTTGATGCTATTCATCTCCTGAATCAGTGTCTCCCATTCACCATCATTCATGTTGGTGTAATTAATATTTGTATAATGTCCCTTCAAACAGTGATGTATGCACAAAAGTCACATAGCGCATGTCTAGGTATGAAATGACTTCAAGCCACTTCGTTTGCGTCAAGTACAGTTTTCAGGCCAATGTTACGTAAATTTCTCAAATTCTGACACACAATCTTCCACAAGGATGGTGCTAATGCAAGCCATTTCTCTCCACGTTTGAATCGAAGAAATGACCCAAATTCCCCATGCTCCACAGTAATGTTTAAGTTTACACTAATTTTACACTAATGTTCCATATGTTTGAACAAAGCTTCTTGACTGTTGTATAACGCACCACATTCTGCACAAGCATGTGCATTCTTTTCAGTCATGTTGACGCTTTGACTTTCCATGGAAGACTCATTTAAAGTTTCAGTGATAGGTGGTTTTACAGGGTTTTCCATATCTACATCTAATTCTTCTTCTTCTGAAGTGTAAGCATTCTTTAAGTGCCTTTTAATTCTTTGTGGCCAATTGTAAGATTTCAAACAAATGTTGCATTTATACATCCTTTCGGTTCAACATACACTTTTCAAATGATGAAAAAGCCTTTAAACATAACTTTATATACAACTTGATGAACAACATGCTGAACATGTTCAACTTGTTGGATAACATGTTGAACAACATGTTGAACAACATGTTAAACAACATGTTTAACAAGTTCAACATGTTTAACATGTTGTTGAACATGTTGTCTACGCCTAGGGTTAGGAGTAGGCTTATGCCACTTAGGGGAGTCTAACGTCATGACATCTTTATGACATCATCATGACGTCATAATGACGTCATCACGTCACCATTATGACGTCATAATAACGTCATTTGGACAGACACGCGCTTTATTGCTGTTTGATATGGATGAAATGCATGTCTCACTCTTCCTTTTATGCTACTTAGATGTAATTTTAAAAAAATGGTGGGTAACTCGTCAAAAAATGCCAAACTTGTTAAATTGCATTTTGTCAGAAATTTTAACAGGTTTGGCATTTTTTGACGGGTTACACGCCATTATGACGTCATGATGATGTCATAAAGATGTCATGACGTTAGACTCCCCTAAGCGGCATAAGCCTACTCCTAATCCTAGGCGTAGACAACATGTTCAACAACATGTTAAACATGTTGAACTTGTTGAACATGTTGTTTAACATGTTATTCAACATGTTGTTCAACATGTTATTCAACAAGTTGAACATGTTTAGCATATTGTTCATCAAGTTGTATGCTCACACTTCAGAAGAAGAAGAATTGGAGATAGATATGGAAAACCCTGTAAAACCACCTATCACTGAAACTTTAGATGAGTCTTCCGTGGAAAGTCAAAGCGTCAACATGACTGAAAAGAATGTACATGTTTGTGCAGAATGTGGTGCGTTATACAACAGTCAAGAAGCTTTGTTCAGACATATGGAACATTGTGGTGAGGGTGATGATGAAAGCAGCTCTGAAAGTGAGTCAGAAACAGACTCTGTTTGGTATGATATGATATAAAGAAAAGGTTTCAGAATATGAAGAACAAGGGCTTGAAGATGCGCGTGAAACAGCAAGTGATGACTTTCGACCCATTTATAAGCGTCGACTTCAACAACTATTTATGAGACTATTCAAATATACCCAACGTCTCGAACAAAACGAACATTATCAAGCCATTTTAGAAGACCTTTAATATTTTGTTGATGAAAAACATTACGCGTATTCAAAGGCACTAAAGGCGGCTATAAGAAGAAACGATGCATCCTTTGAAGAGCTTCTAGATGAGGAGGAGGAAGATGAAAGCAGCGACGAAGAAAGTGATATGGATGAGGACAGTGAGATGGAAAAGAGTGAAGCAGATGAAGAAAAATAGACTTATTTGATTAAACTTTATAATAAAGACTTTGTAAATCAACAAATGTTGTAATATTGTTATAGATTTAAGCTGTGTGTATTTAAGTGTATTAATAAACCTATTCCACATATGTCTTGTTTTATTCTGAACTGGCTGCTATTGTTCCATCAATTGCTTGAACTACAACATGTTGAACAACAGCTTGTTGAACAACATGTTGAACAACATGTTAAACAACATGTTGAACATATTGAACATGTTGAACATGTTAAACTTAGTCAACAACATGTTGAACATGTTCAACTTGTTTAACAACATGTTGAACATGTTGAGCATGTTGAACATGTTGAACAACATGTTGAACATGTTGAACATGTTGAACAACAGCTTGTTGAATAATTGTTGTACAATTGTTAAACAACTTGTTAAAAAGAAAAAAACTTGTTGAACAATACTATGACGAAATATGTTCCTAAAACATAATTCAAACACATGTTTGAATGGGGGGCGCCATTCCAACACCCGTCTTGAGTGTGTGCTAACAGCCACCTATGTAAATAGTCCCCTATTGTAAACTAGCCATACAACTAAATCAAATGGTGAAATTTTCATGCAAATCGGTCAACCATAACGAAAGTTATCTCATTTAAAGTTAAAATTTTAAGGTGAATCCATTATGCATACAGCCATCTGTGGAACTAGCCTGTGATCAACTTATGTTAAAACTAGATATAGAACTGAATCAAACGGTAAAATTTTCATTCAAATCGACCAACCATAGTAAAAGTTATCTCACTTTTTCACTTTTTACAAAGTTAAAATGGCGGCATGTCAAATTATGCATCCAGTCACCCTTGCAAATAGTCTATGACTACTTAATTTTAAAACTAGATATAAAACTGAATCAAACGGTAAAATTTTCATTCAAATCGACCAACCATAGTGAAAGTTGTCACACTTTTTCACTTTTTACAAAGTTAAAATGGCGGCATGTCACATTATGCATACAGTCACTGGAGCAAGTAGCTCTTGACTACCTAATGTTAAAACTAGATATAAAACTGATTCAAACAGTGAAATTTTCATGCAAATCGGCCAACCATGACGGAAGTTATCATACTTTTTCACTTTTTACAAAGTTAAGATGGTGGCATGTTACAAATATGCATACAGTCACCGGTGCAAATAGCCCATGACACTTAATGTTAAAACTAGATATAAAACTGATTCAAACAGTGAAATTTTCATGCAAATCAGACAACCATGACGGAAGTTATCATACTTTTTTACTTTTTACAAAGTTAAAATGGCGTCATGCTACAAATATGCATACAGTCACATAAGCAAATAGCCTGTGACACTTTATGTTAAAACTAGATATAAAACTGAATCAACCAGTGAAATTTTCATGCAAATAGACCAAGTATAACGAAAGTTATACACTCTTGAAGTTAGCCATATCACGATCCTAGGGGAAGGGGGGGGGGGGTCGGTCGAAAAACCAAAATTGTTCAGAATGGTCTGAAACGTGGAAATATGCAAAAATCCGAAATTCACCCCCCGGGGGGGGGCAGAAGGTCCTCACTTTTTCATCGTATGGTCTGTCCCGGCTGCCAATCTTTTCATACCACTAAAGTGGTTGTTATATACTTGAGGCACAGGCGTTATAAACTTTTGAAACACTCCAAAATGCCAAGACAGAAAACAGTATGTATGCAACATGATCTTAGTTTGTTCCTGTAGCATATGCCAAATTTGCTTCCTCAAATCAAATCCGATCTACAGTGCCTTGCATAAGTCTCTAATATTGGGGGGGGGGGGGGAGGGTTTTTAGTTAATGTCCACTTCTTTTGTTTTCTCCGATGTCTTATTTTGAAGAGAGAGGCAGACAAAGTCGCACCTCTTTTGTGAGGCAGGGCATTCTAAAAAATAACGACCCGGTACACAGGTCATTCTTTTTGAGAATGCCCTGCAAGGTGTGACTTTGTTTTCATTGGTGTTTAATTTGATTCATTGAAAAAAAAAGACAGAGTCATTGATTAAATGGAATTTTTACAGGAATCAAACATCAAGAATCTTCGCCTTGAAAAAAAAAGATTTATATAAACTTAAAAACATATATTCCTTAACAAATGTTCTAATGCCCCCTCCCCCCACTTCTGTTGGAGTGGGGGGAGGGGGCTGATGAAAGAGATATATCGACACAGACGTTCAACAGCCGTATCATTTTCTACGTTAAATATTCGTCGAGAGATGTCGTGCCCTCAAAAAGACGTTTGATAGACGTCAGAATGATCACTTAATCGATTTTTTTTCTCTCGATTTCAAAATCTCGAGCAAAACGCTAAAATTTTACAAGTAACATTAACTTAAACAGAAGAAAGTAGAAGCTTTCAAATAAATTACCTTGTAGCTAATATCGGAATACATTTTCAAAAATTATGTAAGGTCCATCCGGTCTTAACAAGCTTGTGGTATCGATAGATCCGGCAGGCTCGTTAACATAATATACTTGAATAAATCCATCAATATCAAATCCAATGTCAAAATTCCCAGACTCCCTCTGCAATTCAGAAGGAGTCTTGGTAAAAAATCATTTTCTGAGTCTTTCTCCATATTAATTTTGTACCAAAAAAAAAGTTCGTGTTGACTCTTGCATTAACTAGGTTGTTATGAATGATCGTCCATTTTTTTTATACTTGTCATGATTGTTATTCTTTATTTGTCACCTTAATCGCAGAACAATAGGGGGTGACGGGCCTGGAGAGGCGGCGTCAATTCGTCTGGCACGTGGACATTAAGTATGAGAATGCCTCGAAGTCAGGCTTTCTCATATACGTAGGTAGAAAATTTTTTCGTCATAGTGGGTGAAGTTTCACGTTTCTCCTATAAGTTGAAACCATATAAACAATGAAATCGGTTGCAAAGCAAATTTTTCACACCTTTCTAAACATGAGGGGATCAAAAAGGAATCTTGCAAATTGATCAATGAACATGTCTGGCGACTTTGTTAACCACACCTTAATTTTGACACGCCTTTTGTTTCCTTTGTTAATGAAATCTTACTATGCCCTATTATCCCTCGCTATGTTTAATTATTATTTTTCACGACGTTAAAAGGTTTATTGCTAAAATTATGAATCCAAATCGCGAAAGGTCAGTTCCAGAACGTGCTGAAATTGTCGGGCAACTGCAATAAGGAGCAAAAGAAAGATATGTTGCCCAACGATTTAGCATATTCCCATCTGCTGTTTCAAAGATTTATGCAAAGTTTAGGGCAACAAATGATGTGAAAGCTTTACCATGGGCCGGAAGACCACGAGTCACCTCAGTCCGAGAAGATGCGATCATTAGAACATCTGCCAATAAATATCGTCGAATTGAAGGTGGGCATATGGTCACTTTACACATGAAAGGAAAAAAAGATCAACAATCATCCTAAATTTAAAAAAAATGTTTTGGAATGAACAGTGAGTTACGCCATGGGGAACAGTGAGTTACGCGATGGGGAGCAGTTCGTTAACACGCGGGATTTATACGGAGGAGGCGGTGTTCTTGATTGGGTGGCATTTGTTATGCGGGTAAAACGGAACTTGTGATAATCCGCGGAAACCTTGTCGTGTGCGTTACCGAGATGAAACTCTGGATAGTCATGTGCGACCTTTCGTATGAACCATGAACCCTGAGGATTTCGTCCTTGTGGACGACAATGCTCGCTCACATCGAGCTTGCTTGGTAGACCGCTGCCTTGAAGACAATGGCATTGTCTCTTACCCAAACAATTAGCATACCGATCATTTTGCAAGATTTTTTTACCCCTCCCACGTTTAGCAAGGTGTGAAAAATTTGCTTCACAACCGAATTCATTTTTTATAGTTTCAACTTTTAGGAGAAACATGAAACTTCACCACTATGACGAAAAAATGCGTGCGAAAATTTCTTCCAACCTAAATCCCTGCCTCCCCCAAAAATATTCCAGACTTATGCAAGGCACTATATTTATACATAAGTTTCGGGTATTTAAAGCTACTTTTTTATTTCAAATTTTAAAAAATATACAATAAAATGAAGGTAATTTATTCGGTTTAAAGGCATTTACATATTGTGACTTGGTGAGGTAGTTATTCGTGCTTACATTTATTGTGGTGGTCTACAAACCGTTTAATAGATCAGTTTTGAAGAAAAAAGATGTACCTGTTCCTCTGATGAGACGATATGATTGAAGTAGCTGGCATTTCCATCTAAATTTATTTCAATGGTTTCAACTGTATGATATCCAAGAAACCCATTGTTAACATAGCGGTCGGTGTGTGCCGCAGTGCAACTCGCCTGATTTGCAGCAGAATGATAACACTCTCCTGTTAAATAAATGTTTAAAAAAATTACTTAACAATGGTAATGAAGGACCCCATCACAATCTACACTTACACTGGACTCGAAACGGTTAAAGTTTCAGTTCTTGTGATTTATTTTGAATATTGTTATCCTTATATATATATACACTCAGCCAATTTAAAAACGCAAAAAAAATATGGGGGTTATTGTTGTGTCCAGCAATTTACAGGAGCATAGTAATAATGTCTTGTATATCTAAATTAAGCCCGTATGGACATCAGTCCACACGTGGTGGCTTCTCTGTACAATTTATGAACATTTAATTTATGCGATTCTCGTTTCAAAGGGAAAAATCAATTTGTTTAGATTTTTGTGAAGTGTGAACTTTTGGTTAGACTGACAAATATTCAGCGCGAGCGCGCAGTCGGGATGCTCGAAAGTGGAAGTTCTGTGTCAGATGTCGCTAGACAATTCGTTGTCAATAGGTCAACCGTTTCACGGCTAAGAACACGTTTGCATGACACTGGGTCGATCGCGGACCACCCTAGGTAGGTAGACTACCGGTAACCACTCCACGACAGGACCGACAAATGCGTCTATCACACCTGAGAGATCGATTTCTGCCAGCAACTATGACTGCAAGGCGAACCCCGGGGCTCGAAATAATCCCGTAGGTGCTGAGGTTGTGAGAAATAGGCTCCATTGCTACGATCTACGTGCGCGCCGAGGATTGCTGTTAACACGCGCTAGACGGCTTCGTCGTGTGCAATGGGTGAATACTCACATTCACTGGACTCAACGACAATGGAATAATGTGTTATTCACTGACGCATCGCGATTTTGTCCCAATTACGCCGACGGAAGGATGAGCGCGTGGAGACGTTGGCACGAGCGATATGCAGACACGCCTGCGTTCAAGAAAGACACCGTTGGGGTGGAGAAAGTGTAAATGTTTGGGCTGGAATATCATTTGCTCCGTACTGAGATCCGCTTCATACCAGGTAATGTCAATGCTGACAGTTATCGCGAAGTTATTCTGGAGCCAAGTGCATTTCCATTCATCCTACAGCATGGGCTTATTCTTCAACAAGATAACGCTCGTCGACCGCACTCAGCCCGCACGACACAAGAGTATATACAGACGCAAAATGTACCGATTTTACCCTGGCCTGAATTTTCGCCCGATTTATCGCCCATTGAACACTCATGGGACATGCTTGGTAGAGCCTACGCTCACGCGATCCCGCACCCGCGACACTGCACTGTGGAAAAGTGGCACAACATTCCACAATACAAGATTCTGGAGTTTATCAACTCAATGGGGCCTAGATTGACCGTAGTTCAAGAAGCATGTAGAGGACACACGCGATATTAAAACTGGACACAGGATAAATCCAAGTGTTATGTTGTGTGTTCAATGAACCGTAATGAGACAAATTGCAGTTGACAAAAATTGAGAAAATGAAATGTTGCGTTATTTCTTTCCAAAATGTATAATTCACTGCATTAAAGTTTATCTGAGTATTTCTATTTAATTCGTATATTTGTATATCGCTGTTGTACACAACAGACCGAACCGCCGCAGAGGTTAACTGTTGGACAACAACGCACAAACGTTCTTAAAAGACAGACTTTACGTTTGATTATAGAGCGCCAAAAAATTGCGGCGAAGTAAAAGAATGCGAATATGTAGTAACTAATATGTGTAAAATATATGTGTTGCGTGATAAAAGAAATCGTTATAATGATCACAAGAAAAAAAAATTACATCATGTAGGTTTATATTTTTGGACGAATATGCTGACATGGCTGGGTGTAGGTCAACTGATGAACGCCTTAATGAACAAGTAAGTATTTGTGAAATACGCGCAGGCCCCAAACGCACCCAAATTCAAAGTGTATAAAATCAATTTTTGACCACTTCCGGATGACTAAATCTGACCAAAAGTACCAAGGGGCACATCTACAGGTCAAGACCTTTTATTTGCGCCTATTCGCAATGTTCTACGACTAACAGAACCGAATATACAGCGTGTACAAGCTTATTTCCCTAAAACGCCAATCATCGCCCATTTTAGTCAATTCGACCGCTTCCGGATGACCAAATCTAACCAAAAGTACCAAAGGGCACATCTACAGGTCAAGACCTTTCATTTGATCCTATTCTCAATGTTCTACGACTAATAGAACTGAAGATATGGCGTGTACAAAAAAGCGATGACGGACAGACGGATGGACGGACAAACAGTCGGACGGACACCCCAAACCTTCGGATTGGGGTCTAAAAAGCGGACAACTGACCAACTGTTAGAGCCCAAAACACTTTCTCTCTTTAGTTACATCAGACAAAACCAATAAAAAAAATGCTGTCTCACATCACAAAGCTAGTCCTATAATCCCTCCTGTGTCATCGAGTGTCAGCAGTTGTGTGGCAAAGATAATCCAATAGTCTGGTGTTTTCAGTGTCCCGCTTGTATCTCCGGAAATGTGCAATACAATAAAAACACAGACATGGTGGGGACATGATGTCATCTGCGAGAGTCATCCAGGTAGGGAATTTTTGCTACAAATAGCAGTCCTTTTTCAGCACAGTCAAACCAGTTTTGACTGCTATTTGAACTGTGTCATTTGAATTACAATTACATGAGCATTACAACAATATGGTAATCTTAACGAGGCAAAAACCGTGTCTACATGGGCACATGCAAGTGAAGCAAATTTCAAAAGCAAATTTCAGTACATTCAATGGTGCTGTGGTACAGTTATCAGTAATGATATATAATCTTGCCTACTTGTGATATAGTAATTAACAGAAATTTTGTTCGTAAAAGTTGGTCAGTTGTCCTTTTTTCAAATTAAAGCGTTGATCAGTTGACCAATGTTCAGCTGACAGTCGATCAGTCGAACAGTCGTTGGTCAGTTTGTATGTCCCCCGACGTGGCTAATTCCTATGGCGGCCGTGGGATTATGCCTAGGGAAACTTTCTACCTTAGATAACGCCAAATTAGCTAAACATTTCTTTATTCGTGAAAGTTTACTTAGTCGGTGGAGGTACAATATAGGGAAAGATCATGAGGATGGGTGCTTCGTATTGTTATTACCCTTCGAGAAGTGTCCGAATTTACTACCAAGGAAAGAAAAAGCAGTTTTGTCCTAAAGCTTTCGTCAGTGTCAGACTGGATTTTATCTATGGTGCCTGTGTAGATGTGGATAGAGAACTATTGTACGCTGTTAAACGCAAGACTCATGTGGGCCAGATGGAAGAAAATACTCTTGCTTCATATCCTCAATTAAAAAAAAATGACACACTCGGCCGAAGATTTTTTTTTTTTTGCTTCTCGAAATTAGGCCCGGCCTGGGACTGAAAAACAAGGCTATTTTTTCCTCCGCACAGATGTGCATTGTATGTCGATCTGACCGACACAGACACCAAGTGACAATGAACCAACCGCTGCACGGCTCGTCCGGAGGCCTATCACGCGTGTCCGAATCTAATACAAAGCACCAAGCCTCGTGTAGGACAATACCCGACTGGAAAATACCCTAAATGACAGCACCCGACCGGACCATACCGAACTGGGAAATCTCATTATAGGCATTGCTCAACAGGGCAATACTGACTTTTAACAGAAATGAGAAAGAACAAAATGGCGATGTGTTCCTCTATTTCCCCGGCACGACATGCATGTTTAGCAAAATAAGCCCACAAAGTGCTCAAAATGTCCAAAGTAGGGTATTGCTCAAGTCGGGTATTGCCCAGTAGGGTAATCTTGTATCGGGCATTTTTCATTCACGTGTTGTTCAGACGGCTATTGTCCTGCGTGGTATTGTACTGTGTGATTTTGTCCTGTCTAGTATTTTCTTTTTGGTCTGGTTCCCAACCAACCCAACCAGCCTATGACTATCTCTATAATAGAAATGACCTTGTGCTGCGCAAAAGCCGTCATTGCTGGCGCAGGAGGAGGTGTGGTAGGTGGTGGAGCACGTTCCGCAGGCACGGTCCTGGTGGCAGTATTCAGGACAGCTTGGTACCATCACCTGCACAGGAGGGCGTTGTCTTAGTTAAAACTGCTTGCTGGAGAAAATCATCTATATTTAAATCGAATCATTATTTAATGTGAAGAACTCTATTTATCAATTTTATTGCGGGGATCCATGCTCCATTCTGGAAAGTTTTTAATCAAAAGACAGAATTGCCAAACCTGCCAACTGCGAGGTAATTAAGCTACCAAAAATTAATGCGATTACAGGCAAGGCATAGTTCTGGACAATATGATAAATACAAAAACGCATAGTATCAGCTTAAATTACAAACATTATTCAAACTGTGCAGGAGTCGAGAATAATGATACACATCTAAAGAAGACTTAATGAATGAAATAATTTTGAGCTCTTCTCACATAAACTTCAATAAGGCCAGTTTCGGCTGCTACACCCTCGATGGCGTGAAGGAAGCCGTCGTGCAGGAACTCGCTGTCCCACATGACGTACACGTGGCCATATGCGTCGCTGCTCGTCGCTCCACTCACCACGTTCGGTACATCTCTTCCCGCCCTCTTAAATACCGCATCTTCAACACCCAAATTTGTCCTTGAAAGCTTTCAAAAATCTTCTCTTTTGGGTCCCAAATACTTTGTTTTAAAGTGACGTTTTATTTCATAGCAAGAGCTTTTATGAAAAAAGCATAAATCGAGTTCTCCTCTTTTAGATGGGTATCTCTTTATTATATTATATTTCATATAATCAGTCATTTCGTGAAATGCCTAAAATTTTCAGTCATTTCGTGAAATGACTGTGGCGGCCAAGCATTTCGTGAAGTGCCTACATTTTTCAGTCATTTCACGAAATGACTGAATTTAACATGTCCAGTCATTTCACGAAATGGGTAAAATGATTTGTTAATTGAAATAAAATACCGGATCTTCTTCATTTGTTATAATTGTCAGATAAATCATTTATTTGTACAGCACAGTTAGGATTGCGACGAACAAAATGTTATTTTCGAAGCACTTGCACCTGTTATTCCCACAGCTCTCTGTTACTCTACTTGAGCCATTTTTACCAGAAACTTCATTTATTTTTACACGGGGAGCTCTGACATCGACTTGAACACTTAATTTTATTTTTTATAGCACTTGCATCTGTTGCTCACACAGCGTTTGTTACTTGAATCACAGTTACACTTTACAATACCTTGTCCTCCGGAGCTAAACTCCTGTGTAACAGCCTGACGTAAAGAAATTTCCTGAGTTTGATTGACATCGGAGTTGTCCAATAAGCGCTGGGGAAAAATGTCGAACTGATTACGTAAAAATTTCCCTTCAGAATATTTGCTTTAACATTTATCTTGTACAGATCACTTTCATCAGTATCAACAATAACAAATAAGCTCTCCGTCGTCACTTCGGTTGCGGTCATCGGCCTGGTCGCGGTCGCAGGTTCGGTAGCAGCCGCCGATCCCATCACCGTCGTCGCTTCGGTCGACATCACCGCTTCAGTCGCTGTCGTCGCTTCGTTCCTCGTCATCGGTTCGGTCACCAAAGTCGCTTCGGTCATCATCGTCGTTTCGTTTATTGCCGGCGCTTTGGTCGCTTGGATCACCATATTCGCTTCGGTCAGCATCGTCGCTTCGGTCAGCATTCTGGATTTTTCCCGCGCTTCGGTCCCCATCGTCGCTTCGGGCAGCGTCGTCTCCTCGGTCGCTGCCGTCACTTCGATCACCATCGTCGCTTCGGTCATTGGAGGCGCTTCGGTTGCTTCAGCCACCATCCTCGCTTCGGTCACTCTCGTCGCTATCGGGTCGGTGATATGCTAAAGAAAGTCGTCTTCACTTTGCAAATAAGTTACGTTAACTGCTCAGGCGCATGCTCAGTAACTGTTTATTGACTAGTCAAGTACGCTGGTTGAAATTTCAATTAAAGACAAGCGGGAGCTTCGGGAGTATATGCTAATTGCATTTGTTGACAAGCCTGTTAATCACATTCCGCAGCTGGTACAATATCAGATTAATTGCAAGTTAGTCCTTCGTTCACGTAGCATGTGTTTATGTATTGGCAATCATCACACTTAAATGTTTCACGAATTGCTTGAAATGTGTCTGGGTAATCTGTGTAATGGAGTACCCTAAATTTGAGTCATCTCGTGAAATGACTGAAATTTTAGACATTTTGCCAGAAAATGCCTGGCCCCCACAGTCATTTCACGAAATGACTGAAAATTTTAGGCAGTTCGCGAAATGACTGATCACACAGAGAATGACGGTAACATATATACATATGCTGGGTTCACGCAAAAAGAAGCAATGTTTTTTCACTGCGATCCAAATACTCTCGGGCAATCTGATTAGCCAGTCAAGAAAGCGGGAGGTAGGACGATACGCAATTCCCTTTCTGCCACCCTAAATAAGACATCACATCCCAGACAGAGGGTCGAGGGGGTAGAATCCCCCACACCCCTAAAGTGAACAACGCAAAATACGTTCTTAGATTATAAGCTCATTTTACGAAATAGAATGTCAGTTTTCGCTCCGAATTCGCTGACGTCCACTTTTAAATGAGACCAAAGCAGGACAGCCTGCCACTCCAAACTGCTTCTGAGAAATGTCGTCTCGAATTACTCGTAGAATGATCAGAGAGTGCTGAATCTAGGTGAAAAGGCAAATGTAAGTCATGCTAAATAAATTCCGCTTCTCTTAATCGGAAAGAGAGAATACCGAGAACAACCCAGTTGTCCAGATAGTAAAATGCCTCAAAATTACAACGCTAGACAACAGTAACCGAAGACAAACAAAAGGCCAGCATCAACTAGGCGTCTTGCTATTAGTGAACCGAGAAGATCGGTACACAGTTACCAAGAGATTAACCACCTTAACCAATATGACCCATGTTAGTTAAACTAACGTTTTATTTCGTAAAACGTGCTTTTACGAGTAAAATCACAATTCGCGCTCTCCACTTTTAGATGGGTTCCCTTCAGGTTTAAACCTTTCACGCAGAATAAAAACAAACTTTATTGTAGCAGTTAGAACCAGCCTATCCCGCCATCCATCCATCGACCGATCAAAAGAGGGAATCCTCTGGTATTTCGTCGTTGATTGACAAGGCGCATTCACTCGGTGGTTGAATAACTCACCCAACCTAGTTCAGGGATGGGTGGGTGGGAAAGTAGGCTAATAGTGGAGTTTTACTTCGCAAAAGCTTTAAATTCGCTTATCCCCACTTTTAGATGGGACTTAGGTCCGGAGCAGGGGAGCCTGCCATTCTGAACTGTATGCACAAAAGAATTACGCTAGATACGTAAAAGTTCGTCACAAGGATGTTAAATGTGAACTGTAGTTGAAGTAACTTCCTTTAATGCTTCCTTAAATTTTGGTTGGGAGAACACTCACGATCCCATTACAAATCACGTAGCTGTAATTAAAGTTGAACGGTAGTTGAAGTCACTTCTTTTATGTTTCCATACACTTGGGTTTGAATAATACAAATCATGGTACAGAGAAGTTACATGGGATCAGACTGAAGGGATCTGAAACATGTCATTTATAGTTTGATGGTTTAAGAGTGGTATTTGCTATCCCCCTTCTTCCGCCCACTGGATGGATCCCGACCTCGAGCACTCAACATCGAAAGCATTAAGTGATAAATAAAAAACATCAACACTTGATAATAGGATCGTAAATCCCGGTGGTTTACGTGAAATAAATTTAACACTGCTAGGGATTGAATCTGCAGTGTTCACAATATCAAATAACATGCTGTTCCGAGGCCAAAACTGAGGTAATTGACCATTTTCCTTTCTACATTCGTCTGTTTGGAGTTCTATTTCTGGGGATGGGGCATGAAAGGGGACCCCATCGTTCATGGTATTCGGATTGCACCACCGAGAAGGTGGAGAAGGCAGATTGGGAAACTGTCATTGTAGCCTTGGGGGATCTTCCCTGTACTAAGGCCCGTCTTAATAACGTTTGAAACGGCCTGTAGTGCAGATGACCCAAAGGGACCGTCTTCTCGGTGGCCACTAACAGGCCCAACAGTGATTCCATGGCTTTTGCCCTTACCTTTTGCTCTGGAGAAATGTTTTGAATAGCCTGTGAAATTTTCTGCTGCCTGTTTGCCGTGGAGAATGCCCGGTCTGTCGCCAAGTCCCATCGTTCTCCCAGGAAAATGATGTCTTGTTATTGGGTCAATTCGGATTTGGCTAGATTTACCCCAAGACCTACCTGTATCGCCTTTTGATAAGCTGTATTGTCTGGCGATAGACAGCCTCCCGTCGTGTATGTGCCAGAAACTAATCGCCTAGCTACTGGAATACTAGCATACCTTGGAGTCGTTCCTATGCTTTTAGGACTCGCATGACCTTTGAAAAGACGTATGGGGCTGATGAGAGACCAAAAGGAAATATCAGAAACCAAAAGCGCTTTTGTCGTATTGGGAAACAGGCACTTCTTGACTGAATGGTGTAGGGAAACGTGAAGATAAGCGTCGGATAGATCTATTCACGTGCCCCGCATCCCTGTTTTAGAGTGTCCCTTTTATAACCTGTGCTGTGTCCATTTAGAAGGAGGTTATCTGTAGGAACTGGCTCAGGGACGATAAATCTATGATTAGTCTCTAACCCCCTGGTTTTTTTGGTACCGGAAAGACCCTGCTGAAAAAAACCCACCTAATTTTTCTGGCATTTCCTCCATATCCCGTTTTGTTTGGAGATCTTTATCATTTTCCGTAGGGTATTCTTTTTCTGAACCTTGCTGATAAACGGTGGCTAGGTTGCCTGGGGGCTCGGGTTTACAGGAATGGCTGGTTTGGTTCTCCCCCTGAAAGGGAGCGGATAGCCGTTCTTGAGCCAAAGAACTGTTCTCCGGGATGCCCCTAATTTTTAACAGGCTTACTAGAATCTGTCTAGCTTTCCGCCTAGATTGTTTAGACCGTTTCAGCCAGAAAAAGTATCGTCAAGAGACGAGTCCCTCGTCTCTAGGCGGTACTTTGCTTGGCTATCAACTGTGCTGCAGTGTGTGTTGCCTGTTTGGTGTCTCCCGTCTGCTTGGACCTCTTGGGCAGTGGAAAATACACTTGGTAACCGGTTCGAGAATGTTCCGCTTTATGCGCTTTTTTGGCTGGCGGAAGGAGGCACGTGACATTCTCGAAATCAACGCAAAGTCTTTAAATAATGACGGACTTTCCTGGTTCACCTTCTCAACCTCTGCTGAGGGAAACAGTTCTTTCTCACCCAGGATGAGGGTGGGGCGTAGGTCCTGCAGTCCGTCGACACTGGACCATCAGTGCTGGAGAAAAGCGTCTCGTCTCAAGGATACCATCATGAAGGTTGAGAGTTTAACGACACCACTCGTTGCGAGGAACAGGAATTCCAGAAGTTTGGAGGACACCGGTCCACTGAAACGTAAACACTCCTATCTTGCTCGCAGGGCCTTTAAGAGTATGATCTTGGAATGACAAAATATTTAGCACCTGACGGTCAGAGGTCTCAATGGACCTGGCGTCCCTTTCTACCAGTGGAATGTCTAAATATGCGTGCACTTTTGGCATCCATAAGTCCGTTTGGCCGGCTGTTCTGATGTCTCTATTGGAATCTGGTCATCAGATGTGCAATAGGGTCCTGGGCGGACGACGCAGTGTTTCAAGACCGAAACCATAATAGCCTGCGACCCTCACTTGTGTTCTTTTTCATGAATTCATTCGAACGCACGGTCACCGTGTTTGTAATGCCCTCACTCGTGGCTAGCACAACGAAAGAGTCATGATGAGGTAGCGACGTCTAGGATGTCATCCGAATTGGAGTGGCAAGGAGTGACAGGTAGCGTTAGCCAGGCTAGCTATCTGCTGTATTTCGTCTCTAAACCGGACGTCTTCTGGAGCTATGGATGATGACGTCACGGAGAGGGTTCCCTCTTCTCCGGGTGATGAGAGGTCAGGGAGTGAGGGAGTCCTGATTGGGCGTCGACCTGCTGCTTCTGGTCTCGTCATAGGCATTGGCCACGACCTGGGGAGCGTGCATAGTCCATATCTCGCAGGGATAGCCGGGAGTGTGCCGGTGCTGGAGACTCCTTGGTCTCTTCCCCGGCCTTGTCCGCCCGACCCTTCCTCCAACTTTTCTTCCGCTTGCTGCGTTACGTTGTCGGACTGTTGGGTGACTAATTTCCCCTTTGGCGTATAGATCTCGCGTTCCTTGTTTGATGGGATGGGCGCGAGAGGAGAGGTATGTTCCCGTAGGAGCTCGTCGTCTTCTTCCCCCGCTAAGTTGCACACCTGTCTCGACGGTGGAAGGCCTGAAGATTCCTCTTCACTGGGAGCCTCTATTTCATGGTCTAACCCTGGTCCCAAGAATGGGGATTCACAAGAGGAGGACGCTTTAGCCTGAGTTTCCGGTGGGGGGGGGGGCGAGAAACTGTGGCCGATGGTGTAATCCTGTTGGGGGCTAGTTATACCTCTTGCTCCTTAACTGTGTTTTGCAACTCCTGGATCTGGCGTTGGAGTTGTGCTTGTAAGGACAGTATAGTTGACAAGTTCATTGAGTTTCTCGCGGTAGTGGGCAAAACTGACGGACTCACTTGCTCTCCTGTTAGGGCATTGTTTTTATCCGAGAAAGAACCTTCTCTATCAGAATCGGTTGGCGAACCACCCCTTACGTAAAGCTGCGCGTTCGTCACTTCCCAATATATCCAATTCCGCCACTGTCTCTGAATAGGCTTTGGATGGCTTCGGTTCCTGCGCTTTCTTTTGGCCTCCATTGCGTCTGACTCATCTCCTGCATCCAGTCGGTCGGGCGTCGACACCTGATTTAGAATGACAGAGCCTGCCTTTTCCGTTGTGCTGGTACCATAACCCGGTGCAAAGAATAGGGTGGAAGCTCTGCGTCCGCTTGTCCTACGGTCGTTCTTGGCCTTGTTCCTGTAAATTGCCCGCCATTCTCTGTGGGATAATTGTTCACACTTGGGGCGGGTATTCGTCTCCACACAGAGTGCCAGACCCCGTACTCCCTGCAGTTATCGCACACCGAGTTTGGATTGAGTAAGGTAGGTGGGTGAGAACACGAAAATCCCTTTGGATTTGACAGTAGGGTGGTCTCTATCATGTCTGAAAAGGAAGCAGAAAGAAGAGACCATGAGTAACTGCAACTGTTATAGCAAAGCAAATTAAATTTAAACACTTAGGCTATCGCTCCAGAGATTATGCAGTGGTGAGTAAATCATCTAAAAATGTCAAAACGTTGGCAATTAAGACGATTCTAGGCGAGAAACTTTCTGGACATGTTTCCCATATGGGCCTATGTTTCCACAGGTCCCACGTTCCCATTTGGACCCATGTTCTTACGAGTCCCATAGTCCCATGTTCCATGAACCCATGATCCCATGCGATGGCATGGGATGGAGTTCCCACAAGTCCTTCCGCAGTAACCAGCATGGGACTACGTGGACAGGTCATGGCAACCTATGGCATTGGGGACCTAGGACACATAGGGGACCAATGTTGGGAATATGTGTGTTTCGAGGCCCATAGACGGGAATGTGGTGCCAAGGGTGCCACAAGCCCTAAAAACGGCTCAAACGGACTTTTTCGCCCGGACAAAATTCCATAATGCAGAGTTTGCTCGTACAGGGTAGAAAATGTCTTTTTTGAATGTAAGCTTAAGCAAAACCGGTCATTCCTGCTATGGTCAGTTGTACAAAGCTTAGAGTCTATGCAGACAATGCGGACTGTAAAGACTCAAAACAACTCCTTTTGGTGTGTGCTAGAACCACTGAATGTTATTATTCGATCCTACAGCTTCAGGAGGAGAAAAAGAGGCACACTTCTCGGGACGATCGAAATGTCACGCTGTGTGTTAACTCAGCTTTTTGCCAGACCAAAGTTACAAGTGCTAGATTTTGCTTGAACTCGAACCAAATTTATCCAACTTCCATAGAATGATAAAGTAATCCTTTGTCATTTAAATAAACTGAATAAAAGCAAATTCGCACCTTTTACTAGTTTCCAGCGAAAATTCGTGAAACGCACAGAATAGCGTGTGTTTTTAATAACATGCTTAAAGGGAATGCCGCTGTCAATCAATGACGAAATACCAGAAGATTCACTCGTTTGATTGGTCGATGGATGGATGGCGGCATAGGCTGGTTCTAACTGCTACAAAAAAGTTTGTTTTTATTCTGCGTGAAAGGTTTAAACCGGAAGGGAACCCATCTAAAATATAGATAAGCGAATTCAAAGCTTTTGCGAAGTAAAAACTACTATGTTACTATGATAACACTTTTACTTTAATTATACACTGGTTGCTTGGGAAAGATCTTTATTAAAGGTTGGCATATACAGCGGAACCTCGACATCGGACCACCTCCCTATTGGGACCACCTCTGAAATTGGGCACATTTTTTCGGTCTCGAATGCGCTCCATAGACTTCAATGGTTAAGGAAACTCCAAATTAGGACCGCCTAGGCAGTAAGGGTATTTGATCTTACTTTATGTGTTTTTCGATGACAAGATAGTATAGAAAATTCACTAGCACTGGACGAGAGGCCTGCAATGGATCCATGTAAGATTACCGCACCAAGCCATTAATTTATTCCAATTAAAGCGATAAATTTTATTAGTAAACTGCTTGTGAGGTTGCAGCATTTTATCCACGGCCCTCTTGGAAGAACCTTTTCATTTAGATGACACTAAAGAGGATAATCATTAGGTGCGAGGAAGTGCTATGCGGCTGAAACAGATTTTTCTTGTGGAATCGAAACTTAAGGGCAACTGTTTTCTGTCTTTGAAACGGTCGGTAACGCAGTTTGCTAGGACAACTAGGCAACCTAACAGCATCTCCATTGTCTTTGTACATTGCCTTTTGGTTGGGGAGGATCGCTTGTATCGTCAGCGCAATCTTTTCCGTCTGATATAGTTGGGGTGAGCTCATGCTTGCTCAAGTCCACCTTTCTCATAGGGATACGATGTCATACTTTGAAACCTATTCGAATTTTGCCGAGTTGCTCTGGCTCTGGGATCGATGTAGAAACAGGTATCGAACAGACCTATGGGACTACCCAACATGCCCTCCTGCAGAGTTTCCTTGATCACTGGCTGTCACAAATTGCTTTGAATTTGTGCTTGTGGGAAGTAAAAACAAACAAAAAAATGATTTTTTTAAGAAAAAAAAGATATTATTTATTAACAAACAAATACATAACAATTTACACGAAAAAAAATAATAGTAATCACGCCACCGATACTCGCGGCCTTCAAGACTACAACACCGTACATGCCCACTCCACGTGCGTCACCACGCCCTCGAGAATGTCCCTTCTCGGTCGAGTAAACAAGTCCCCCACGGTTTCCACCCCAAGACTACGCTACAACACCGTACATGCCCACTCCACGTGCGTCACCACGCACACGAGAATTGTCCCTTCTCAGCTGAGTGAACGAGTCCCTCACGGTACCCGTTGAAACGTCTCTCGGTCGGAGTTCCAGCCTCTTGTTGGTACGTCGCCCAGCCCTTACGGTCCTCATGCGCATCACCCTCAGCAAAACACTGAACACATCGGGGATCCCATTCTCCTTGTCCTAGTCCCCGTCCACTTAACACACAATACAAACACCCATAAGTATTCGATCTTCAGAATTCTACTTCAAAGACTATCAATAGAATTCCAAACCCAGCTTTCAAGTCTCTGCTTGTTTCCCATAATTTATCTATTTATTCAAATAAAACATAAACTGCACGTCTAATAATACATAAAGTCAAAATGAAGTAAAACTAGTCAAGGTTTATCAGCAGTAATTTTACCCCCAAAACACTGCTAATTAATTCGGAAATAACTGAAGCATTTTAACTCAGTAGTTTCAACTTATATTTATGCAATACTGACCTTGCCCAAGTCGTATTATTCATAAATCCATACATGTGATGCCTTTAGGCTGATAACTAACTTAACATAACGTCTTACTCCGCCATGGTTTACTTCCAAACTGACCCGAAGACGTGGAAAAAGTCACCTTACATATTCAACACGACGGTACTAAGGATTATAAATACTGAATTGACACCTTGTAGTCAATATTGATTTTACTCGGTCAATTAAATAGATGACCTGTACAAAACCACCTCATGTAAAACAAACTATAAAAAAACTGCACGAGAGCCTGACCTTAAAAAATATAGAAGAGAATCCATCACTTTGTGACACTTGCACAAGACCTTGTGAATTTGAAATGACGTCGTGTGCATAAGCGTATGCAAAACAAATTAGGCGATAGTAATGTCCTCAACAGCCAGAACCGTGGAACGAGACCCAAAACTTGCTGACACCCTTACACTTTTTGAAAGGGCTGTTTTTGCTCACAATCATGTGCCAATACCCTTTCCCGAAATCTGCTGGCAGAAAACACCCTAATAAGCACAAATTTTCTCGGAAAGGATATCGGCACGGCATTCAGCATGCAAATGCATCACACAAAGTTAATATCTTAAAAAATTCTAATTATTACCAAAAGGCCAAATAAAGGCTATTTGCACAAGTCGTTTTTGAGATTATTGCCAACTCGCAGTTTTCTGTTTGACCTTGACCCACTATATCAATTCCACCCCGGTGATACCTGCTCATCTCAAAAGGAAGAAAATTTCCAACCGCTTTACCTCATAAACCGCACTATCGTTAGCTGTATACGAGTTATGTGACTTCTTACTTTGAATCCCAATGTCAAGTTGTCTCTTTACTTCCCATTTGAAACGTGTATTAAAGTCCCCAGTGGCGTTAGAAAACTTACAACGCATTGACAAATGGCAGCACTGGAGTGCCGGAATGAGAAGCCGGTTCTCGTCGAAGAACCATGGCTAACAAGGTAAACGCCAGAAAAACATAAACCTCTCTTCGGGACTGCTTCGGCTCGCTCCTCGAGGCTAGGAATGAGGACAAGCACTTGCTTGGAGAAGCAACCGGAATATCTCCACTGCAAATAACACCACGCCTCCGCTCAACTTTCTACCAAAATTCGAAATTGCAAGCAACTTTTAGAATAGAATCATGGATAAAGATTTCATTTCAGAGAAGTTTCCAGCTTTAACATTACAATATAAAAAGTAAATACTAGGCAATTCCAACCCCGTGAGGCAGCTAATAGCTATGGGGCGGGGATAAAATTAAGGGATAAAGAAGAGGCAGAAAAAGGAAGGAATTTAAGCTTGGCCGCTACATTACTGTGCAGTAGAAACCAACCATCATGTGCCCTATCACTTCGGTAAGGCCGAGGACGACATACAACTAATTTATGAATGCTCGCATCCTGAGTGAGGATCACTCAACAGTTTCGCTTCGCTTGACAAACAGACATTTACATCTATCAACGCAGCAGTAGCCTTGGCGGGACAAGGATCCTATTTGTGTAGGGTCAACCTAAAATCCGCTTATCGCAACATCTGCTTCAGTCCGTTCTCGCAAGTCCGTTCTGGTGAGTCTGAAAGGGAATTTCGACGGCACTTCGTACTGCACATACATGGTCAACACGCAATGGACTGCGCCCTATCAATCCAGCAGAGCAAGCTACGGGAAATCAGGAGTTTGATAAGCCGCTTGGTCACAGCCCCCAGCAAAGGTGTTTCAGAGCCTACTGGATGAGCTCAGCTGGGAAAGCACGCGCCGTCCAAGTCATGCGTCCCTCCCTGTCATTGATGACTGATGACGTCGTTAAAGTTAAAGTTGTCCGCATTACCGACACCTATCAACAGCGATACGCTTTGCAGCCCCTCAACGATCAGCATGCTTTGCAGTTCCCTCAACGTGTACGTGCAACTTTGTGGATGGAAAAAGTCATGCATGAACTTGTTCTGCTCAGTACTACGGACGCAAGCCCAAAAGTCACGGGCACCTCGGTCATCTTAAAGTGATAGCAAACGACTGGCTATATTGTAACTGCTCAGTGGATATGCCTCGCTTAGCCCAGGAGCACATTAACATTAAAGAACTGTTTTTCTTGCCATAAAGCGATGGTCACCTCGGATATTCTGGTGCTGTATGTTTCATGTAACACTCAGAGGACTGCGTTGTACATCAGCGGCCGTGTAAACAAGGTCAGCCTCCCTCGCGAACGTCCCCTTGGACGACTTACGAAATCACATGTCGCAAAAATCCACGCCCTCGTACTTTCGGCAGTGGTCAGACACTTGACGACGCTAGATCCCGAGACAGTCGGACCTAGAGAGCAGCTACTGGCTGCTAAGAAAAATATCCGCTTTTGCCAGCATCACCCCTGCCACTTAGTGCTTAGCTATTCAAATTTGCGGAACAGCATCGTTTTGAGCAGATTTGGGAATTTTGGCCTCTGCTTTGCGTTATTTGTATCTTTAAATACTGTTCAATCGAGAAAAGAAGCAGCGAAAATACAGTTTACTCAAAACGTTCCTACTTTTATTCCACTTCAATTGACGGTATTTTTTTCTGATTCTGTCTGTAGACGCGATTCAATTTTTCAAACATCGTGGCTGAATGAAAGCAGCCACTTAACACTTGTAGGTTTTAACGTGATCAATTGGGGTGGTATATGCTACCAGACTTTATCATCTTCTACACTCTTGTGAAATTTTCTTCTTCAAAGATATATCATTTATTTTCAAAAATTAGAGAAAGTGGAATCTAGTTTAGTGCTATTTAATTTAACAAAAGTTCTCTTCAATTTTATGACAAATTTCATAGTTCTTGGAGTTTTCTTTTCATGCAGTACAGAATATCAAGCGCCTTGACCGGCTTTCTATCCCATCTAAAAATTCGAAGCTTTTAACGAATTAACCCTGAGGTTTCATTTCGTGAAATGAGCTTTCACGAGTAAAAGCGTATGTCGCATTTTCACTTTTAGGCAAATTCTCCAACCCGTCGGTCCACCACGGATTGGGCCGGTTTGGTGTCCACGTGTCTGACATAAAGGAGATGACACAGATAATGCGTTAATGCGTTAATGATTAATAACAGTGCCACCAGAGGACGGCCTAATGACTTATTCTTAATAAACCATCGGATCGATCAAACGGCAGATAGAAGGCATCTGTATTAGGAAAACCTGCTATTGCATTTCTTCAATCGCCATTTCAATTACTTCATACGAAGGCCATGAGTTTGAGCTTACGTCAGAAAAAAACGCCACTTCAAACCGGTTGCGGAAAAAAACCATCAAGGCAATATTGCATAAGACAACATATTAATAAATGTAAATGTTTTAATTTATCCACTTTGTATGATGCTTTTTGCATGCTGAATGCCATACCAATACCCTGTCAGCCTATTTTATAAGTTTTATAGTCTCTTTACTAGTCACAAAATTTTTGGCAGGGTGTTTGCACGCAGTTTGTCGTGCAAATAGCCTTTATTTGGCCTTTAGGCAATAATTATAATCTTTTAAAATATTAACTTTGTATGATGCTTTTTGCATGCTGAATGCCGTGCGAATACCCTGTCAGCCTATCTTATAAGTTTTATAGCCTCTTTCCTTGTCACAAAATTTTTGACAGGGTGTGTGCACGCAGTTTTGTTTTCACTGACAGGCTAAAAGCACGCAACATCCGTGTCGCTGTTGTGTCGGATTGGTTAACTTTTACATAGAAACAGCGTTTGCATGCTTAAATAGGCTTAAACCACGGACAGACTTAAAGCACGCAATTGACGTGCAGATATTTTGTCGTGTTGATTGATGTTTTATATAGAAACAACGTTCGCACGGACAGGCTAAAAGCACGCCACATCCGTGCCAATGTTGTGTCGTGTTCAACAGATATAATAAAAATGCCCTAGTTTCTATGGGGATATACTTAATATGTATAAAATAAAGTGAACTGGTAGGCTAAAAGCACGGACAGCCACTTTATCTCCTGAAAAATTAAGCTGTTCGGAAATTGTGTCTGTACAGGCCTGTTGCGTGTGCAGAGATTGTTTCTGCAAGGACAGGCTAAAAGCATGCAACGCGGTTCGTATTATAAAGGGAGAACAAGTAACAAAATAAGTGTGATCTAGAAACAATAAAAGGCTGTTTGCATGCGACTGTATGCGTGCGTTTTGCCTTTCCGTGAAACGGTCCCGTTGAACGCCAGTGTTAATGCACGACACAACGTTTGCATGCTATACATATGCTGTCAACAGCTGCTGAGCTGAAGTTGAAGTTCCCACAGGAATGGAAACGAGAAACGAACCCTACTTCTCAGTTGCGGGTGGGCGAGGTATACAAACACGAATTATCCCCTTCCTGGAAGACCTGACTCATAAGTTAGCTTTTAGCAACTTCTTGTATCTGCTTTTGTGTCTGCATGGATGGAAATGCTTAAAAATTGGAACCCGAAACTAAAATCCAACATGCCTAAAATGTACTGCAAAAAATGGGGTTCATTTGCAGTCTTTTTAAGCAAAGGCATGCCGCATTTGAATCGATTTGGAACCATACCGCACATAAATTCGCAGTGTCAAATACGCGTGCCTGTTGTACTGTATACCACAAATTATCGGTTTACATGCTCGCTACAAAATGAAAGTACCCAGTAATAATGCGTGTACTGCCACTTTCACCACCTTGGACCCTTGACAATAAGTCAAACCCATGGAAATATCAAAATTGAAGAGTAATACCTCAACATCTAGGTTAAATGGGAGGAGAGGAAAGATCAAAAAGCTTAAATAACAAACAGAGTGTATCTTTAATTGTGAAATGACTGAACTGTGAAATGACTCCAAACTCCAGGACGACGTGTATGAGCATAATTCTGGCGTAACCCAGTGGAGAACGCGAGGCACACGCCTCTTGTCTGACCAAAGGTTACTGTTTCGCGGTAGCATCAACTCAGCTATCTGCACTGGAACTTTTTCAAAGTGCTGAATTTGAGCTTCTAGCAAACCAAATTTCTCCAAACTCTCAGTAGTGATAAAGTAGGTTATTATTAGTTAAATATAATAAAGCAAAAAGCTGCAATGTACCTTTTCAGAATGGGATGTGTTTGCCAAACCACACAGAAAATGAATCTGGTAGTTATCTGCTTCCCGCTGTTTCCGCATTGACCATGAATATTCGAACTGTGCTGAATAAATGTTTCTATTTTGCGTTAATACAATATCCATGAAGGTAACCCATCTAAAACTGGCCATAAGCGCGTTCGGATATTTTGTGAAGTAAAAGAAACATTTCCTCTATTCGAGACACAAACACATTGTTTGCTTGACTAGCTTTCAAGGCAAAATGCTCAAGCTTCAAAATCGACATGTATCTTTAAGGTTAGACATTATAGCATAAAATTCTAAGCAGGGATTGACCACTATATGACTGTTTTAATATAGAAAATCTTAGCAATTATCATGAATATGTTACATGGAAGCTGTCAAATCTGACAGTTTAGCGAAATTCTTGAAATTTTCGGGGAAATTCGTAGAGTACCTGGTTCAGGTACCTGGTACCTGTTACCTGGTGCGCCACTTTTGTATTCTGCCAAAAATTTCCAATCACTGTGTAAAATGCCGAGCATAAAAACTCCCAAATTTGACAGTCTGCCTGAAATGGTATTTACTTTGCATTTTTAACAAAAAGGGCTAATTTGCTTTCAATAGTTCATTATGATAATCAAATGACATGCTCTGGGTTTTCTTAGTTTCGATAACAATGGCATATGTTAGTGATGGAGAGAGAAACTTTTCATTTCGGATAACAGTGTAATGTATGAAAATGTGGATTGCAATTTTTTTTTATTTTGGGATCAAGATTACAGTTGAATGTTGCAGCCTTAAAACTAGGCAGTTTACAAAGTGCATTTTGGCATTTCAGGCATTTTGTCATTTTACGAAATTTCACTTGCATGTGTCTGACTCGACAGTTTCCCTATAACATATACGCACTCACAAAAAAGAAAAAAACAAATAGGACGACTCTGGCGATTGAATGGAAGTGGTCCGATTTCGAAGGTTGCAGCAGTTTTTATGGTATACGTGTGTGTAATCATCTAAAATAATGTACCCATAATGTAACGCATTGTAAGAGGAAAATTATACACAATTTCAGCGATTTATTTATTTTTTTATGTCCTAGCTATTCCGCTTTTCGTTGTAAAGTTCGTTAACTTGTGATTTACACTCACCAAACTTTAATCTTATAATCACTGTAAACATTCTAAGGTCAATCCAACTTCGATTTGAGGTTGCGACGTCGATCCTCCTACCAAACCACATTAACTTTGGCTGTACTTTGGTTGTGATTAGTCGCCACCATAGATCAGTCCCTCGCTAATAGGTTTTGGCTAAGTAATGTTGTTTATACGTTCATTTTCGTTGCAACCAAAACTGACGTTGTATTTTCGCCCTGGAAGTTTTACGGATCTGATGCTCGACAGGATCCTTTCCCTCCGTTCGGAGGTGGGGTAAGCCTTTGCCAGGTTTTTTCTCCCAAAAACACCGCTACCTGTTTTGGTGTTATTATTATTATTATTATTATTATTATATGCAGTTTTTATAAAGCGCTCAATTAGGTCAAAGCCGCTGAGCGCTACAAACTAAGTTAAATATTCAGTTCCATTGAAGTACAGTTCAACAGCACTAAAACAGTCCATTGATACAACATCTTAAGTTATTTATATAAGCCTTCTTGAAAAGGAATGTTTTCTATGTCATTTTAAACTCGAACAAAGTCTTTGCACGTTTAATTGACATTGGTAGGTCATTGTACAATGAGGGTGCTGCATGACAGAAAGCGCGTTTGCCGTAGGTTGTTTTGAAACGAGGTGTAGTGAAAAGGATCTTGTCAGCTGACCTCAGAATGCGATTGGAACATATGGCGAAATCATATTCTGGTTATACTGTGGTGTCATATTGTTTAGCGCTTTATATGTCAACATTAAAATTTTGAAATCTATCCGTTCTTTAATGGGCAACCAGTGAAGTTCACTACGGATAAGCTTAGCACTTTTGTCGCGAGAGGGCATTCGTTTGAATAATCGAGCAGAGGCGTCTTGTACTTATTGCAGCTAATTGATTGCGGTAGCGGATGGATTCACTATCAGTCCATAGCAGTAATCCAGCCTTGAGAGCACTAACGCCTGAACAAGGGGTTTTGGTAGCATCTTCACTTAGACAGGTACGTATCTGCCAAATCCATATTATATAATAGAAGCACCGTTTTCGAAGATCGAGGATACAGTTATCTAAACTTAGAGCCGAATTCATCAGAACTCCTAGATCACGAACGGTGTTGCTCTTCGGAATCGTAGCGCCAGCTGTGGTTAGGGAATCGACACAGAGCTTGCTGTTTCTTAGAACTAGAAAACACAACAAACTCTGTCTTTTCGGGGTTAAGCTTTAACTTGTTTGCTCGCATCCTGCTAGCTATATGTTGTATCCCATTTTCAAGCTGCTTCGCTTCTTGTGATTGCTCGTCGGTGCTATTCATATTTACGCTTTTCAACAGTTGTGAATCATTGGCGTACAGATAGAACGATAACTGTAGAAAACGAATAAAATTTCCAAGGGGTTTTGTGTGGCCAATGTAAAGACGGTGTCCAAGAAAAGATCCTTGCAATACGGAATATTTAAGCACTTCAGGATCCGAAAATGCATCAGCGACGTTTACCTGGAAAGATCTGTTTTTTAGGTATGTAGCAAACCATTGTATAACTTCACCGGACAAACTGAAGGTTCTTTGAAGTCGCTGAAGAAGGATATTATGATCAACGGTATAAGCCCGGAGATTCACTAAGAAACCTACCTTTGTTGCTTGATCGACGAAGGCCTGTGTTTGCTGATTTACCGTGACGTAGTCGCGATATGCTAGGAATCAGCCGTCTAGATATTGGAAGACAACATACCTTGGACTCAGGCCCGCGTCTTTCGTGAAGACAAAGGGCGCCGTAGAGAGACCGAACGGAAGAGCCCGAAACCAGAATTTTTCCCCTTAATTTGGAAGCATAGGTACTTGAGGCACGTGGAGATACCAATCGGACAGGTCTATGACTAACCGCTAACTCCCCTCCCGCCCCCGATTTCTTGGGTACCAAAACGACCCGGCTAAAAAGCCCTTTTAGGTTCTATGGCATCTCCCTTATCGCCCCCTGCACTAAGTCTTCGATCATGGTCTGTAGAGCTTGGTGCGTAAACGGGTCTTGGTCGTAGGAGGCAAAAAATCTGCCAGAACCAGCCTAGCCTGCCTCCTACGACACGAGCAAGCAGTCCTCGGAGGGCTGGGAGCCCTCCTAGCCTTTTGACCTTATAAAAGTATCTCTTGGAGACGAGGCGCTCTCCTCCGAAAGATACTTCGGTTGATTGTTACCTGCACTGCTGCGAGGCACTTAGGGGTATCTTGCCACTGTCCTGCTGTCTCGGCTTCTTCGGAGAAGCCCTGGACTTGCTACTCGATCTCTCATGGCGAGGGGGCTTCGAGTATTGACGCCTCTGTGGGCGTGCGAACTGCTCTCTTTGTGGACTCTCTCTCTCTCTATCTTCTCCGGGTAAAACAGAATCGGAGCGTGGCGCAGGTCACAGAGGCGTTTGAAACTCGACCAGCAATGTTGCAGAAAAGCTTCACGTCTCAGGTATACTAATGAGGTGGTCAGGTAGGTTGCCAGTTTCACCACATCCCAGGCACTCTAGCAGTTTGAGTGCTACCGGGTCCGACAGACGCAGATCATCCAAACATTTCTCTACTAGTGGAATATCTGAGTCATGGCCGACGGACGGCATCCAAACCGTTCGCTTGGTGGGCTGTTCCTAGGGTTTCAGGGGTATAAGTTCGTCCGAGGAGCGGTGTGGGCCTTGCTTTACCGTGTAATGCCTGGAAGGATGAAGGCGTGACAGTACCCGCCCCTCTGCTCAGTCCAAGCGCTTGAACTCTCGGCAGCGTACCGACACTTGTCGTTAGAGCCACGGAGACTTCCGGTTGGGGCTGCTTGTGACATCATGCGGATGGACGGATCCTCTCTGTCTACCGCTGGGTGTCTGCACTTATACCCGCAAGCCTGGCGATCTCTTGGATAGGATCCCGAAATGGCACATCTTCGGGGACTACTGAGTCTGCTGGCGGTGAGGTAGGTGCTTCAGGTTCCAGGTAGAAATCCGGTGGAGATGGTTTACGAATAGGGTCTGTGAAGCAGAGAGGAAACTGTACCGGTAGGAAAAACTACCAGGAGAGTTACCTTCAGAGTCAAGTTCCGCATCTGAGTCCTCCGAGCTCCCTTCCTCTGGACAACCTAGGCCTGGCTCCTCCCCAGCAACTACGCCTGAGACAGTTGTGTAAACGGCCGTCTCTCTATCCTTGGAAATTGCCGCAACGGGTGAAGTATCCAGTGGGGCAATATCCTCGTCCTCATCCACGCGGTGTGTCAAGAAGATCTGACCCCACGGGGGTAACTCGCCGGACTCACTCTCGCTGAGCGTGATAGCTTCTGGGGCGTCCTTAATGACTACATCCTGCTGTTGGTGAGCAAAGCCAGGGGTAGACATCGAGGAGACCTGGACACTGACAGCACCGGATGATCGTCTGATGAATGGAGACATTCGCAGTTGGTGTGTGTCTGCGTCTCCTGAAGGTCTTGGATCTGCCGCTGAAGCTGGGACTGCATAGCCAGAAACGAGGCAATGCTCAATCCCTCCGATTGAGGCAGCGATGTGGTATCCAGAACTTGTGACGGAGTGAAATCCGGGCGTGGGTGAAGGGCTCACCAGCCTTCTCGCCTACCTCAGGTAAGTCTAACTCCGCCACTGTCTCCGACGTAGCTGTACGACTTTATCCGCTTCCGAGCAAATCAAAGTCTGATTCCATATCCCTGTGTGCACACACAGGAGAGGACACTTGTCCAATCACTAGTGAACTGGCTCTTGGCATATCCAATGAAACTGATTAAACCTTAACGAACGCACTCTCCGTTTTATCGTCTTGGTTCGTGCCTTTTGGAACCAAGCAAAAGATAGGAGTGTCTAAGTAACTTGTTCGAAAAAATATTACATTCCAGAACACTAAAAACCTCTACTGAGCCAAGCTATTTGCTACAGAAATGAATATATATAGGCACATCCGAGCACGCAGGGGTGACACAGCACAGCACCAAGTCGCACCCAGGCTTGGTCATGCACCAAGAACCAAGAACCCTGATGGTGCTTGGTCCTCGGTACTCAGAACAGAGTACCGATGTGGTACTACGTGATTAGATTAACCCAGAACGCAAATCGTGCTCGGTAAGCTGTCAGTACTGGCGTCTGCAGAGCAAGTAGGTGACTAGACGGTTGAAAATCAAATCCTCTGCGTTCAGGTAGTTCCAAGCAACTCCGCACTGCCCTGGAGCCTGCTAGAAAGCACCAACTACGCAGCTCGGTCTATAGGTGACCAAGGTGCAGCAATTAGCCCGAGGTCAGGACAGACGTCAGCAATCTGAAATGATCTGTGCTCCGCTAGGGTCATAAGAAAGTACGCCCATACTAGTAAACGGTGCAGAGCTACGAGTAACACTTTTCGGGGCAAATACGAAACCCCCGTGATGCAAACTCAGAGTACTAGCAGTAGAGCGTACGAAGGCAAACTCTCCAAATTACGTGAGCCGACAACCGTTTGCTTCAACATATCTATAAAAGAGCATCAAACGCAACAAATAATAGTATTTTTGGAGAAATTTACCTTAAACTGTCGGTAGAAAAAAGCTAAAATTTTCCCAGCCTCAAAAAACGCGTGTGGTTGGTGCCGCACGCAATACGAGAATGAGGTTTGGTAACAAGGTACCAAGGATGCTTATTGGCTGGGAGCAAGGACGTGACTATTCAAGCCACTAGAAAAATTTCGCGTTTAGTTCTTAGTTGCATGCTTCTTAGAGTTTTACGAGAAAACCCTATCAAAATAGATATAAGCGAATTCGGAGCTTTTGCGAAGTAAAACACAAATTTAAATTGGACAGATATTGAAAATTTGGCTTTGTTTAGATGCCTGACTCACGGCTAAAAAGCGGCATCCTTATGTTATCGCTCGCCAGAAATGCTGATTTCCCCTTTCCCTCTGTTCCCCACCTCCGATTTCGTAGTGTCTTGCGTGACTAAATTAACCAAGTGTTTGGGGTACAGTGACAAAGGGGTGACAATACTATGACTGTCGCTGTCTTGACGACGATTCTAAATTAATACATTCCCCGACAACCTTGACACAACGTTGATAAAACATCGGATAACCGACGTCTTTTAAATGTTGGAGGTAGACGCTGTTTCGACTAGCATAACCAAATATCGACGTTGATCCGGTGTCTAGTGCGATGTCTATCCAACGTGAATCCAATTCTGTAATGTTTAGTGGTTGTCTCTGACTTTCTGTCTCACTTGATTTGACTACTACTACCTTGTCCTGTTGTGACATTTCCAGTTCCAAAGTGCTGATTAAAACTGGTGTGATAAAGTGACAAAATCTCAGCAATTCTCAAGTTGATATGTATACAGTTCAAAAAAGGTGGCACCCTCCAGACACTCATATATAGGGTTTCTAATGAACACAAGACATTAAAATACTCACCTGCAATTGGAAATTTATCGGAAGGGTGGTCTGATCTTGGATCGTACCAATCAATCAGAGCTTGCATGTGAGTCCCCTGATGTACTGTTACGTTGCAACTAAATTCTTCGTGGGTGGCAACAAATTCCGGGCAAAGGAGGGTGGCGTTGCGCACTGGTGCATGCACAAGAATCTTTACTCCTGCTTCTCTCTCCTATAAAAAAACACCAATGTTAGTGTTAGAATGATAATAATGGTGGTTTTTGAGTGCAAGAATGTTACTGGTGTTGGTGCTGATGGTTGCGATTGTGGTGCTTGGTGGGACGGATTTGAAGTGACAAGTTCACTTAACCCTATGGACTTTTGTTGCTGGGCTATGCTTATCCGTTATGTTTGTGCCTGTTTTGAAATATTGCAGGCACGTTTGTTCCGTTCCGCTAATTATAAACTGTTCCGAAATGTCCGCTAACCCTGTTCCAAAGTGCCCGCTTGCCCCGTTTTATCAGCTAACCCTTTTCCAAAATGTCTGCTGGTCCTAGTTTTCCCGTTAACCCCGTTCGGTTTTATCTGCTGGTAGTATCCGCTAAATCTTCAATTTTTGAATTATCGTTAAGAAACTGGCAACATTCCAATTAAATTTATTGTCAGCTGCATTAATTCAGTTAATTGTTGTGTATATTTTTTGTTTAATGTGACGTAAGTGCCCCATTGCTTTGATGCGATCGTCATCATATTATGCTTCCGATTTGCATATCCGCATAATACATGAACGGAAGAATTAGAAGCTTTTCTCCAAGTATGATAAGCAACTTTTCGGTATTTTTAAAATTAACGAAAGCGAATAAAACGTTAAAAGGTAACGTTACAGAGCTTACACAGCGCAAAACATTACATAAGTGTTGTTGTAAAGAGTATCATTTACATCGCGTCCCCATACCCAGCCCGTTGGCCCAGTAGATGTGATCGCCGTAAGTTTGACCCCTAAGGACCAAATTTACTGAGGGTTTTGGTCCTCCCTTAGGATTTTTGTTTCTTTAGATCCTAAATTGGCCCTAATTTTCTGGTAGGAATAGCCTCTTTTTTAATGGTATCCAGACAGAACGTCCACGGACAAAACGTCCTGTGACAGAACATGCACGAACAGAACGTCCACACATGTATTAGAATGTCCACGGACGCCATAGAAGGCAAATAAAATTCAGGAAACTGTTATAAAACGCCCAGCAGGCTTCTAGTTTCTTGACATAAAATAAATTTTAAAGTGTGAAAATTTACAACTATATCAGCAAACAATCTGATGTCGAGATGACATTGCAACTCAACCAGATTTTCGTCAGATATACGTCAAGGTGTTGTTGATTTTGAACTGAAAGCCCGATCTCAGGACTGGAAAGCTGGTTCGACGTTGATAGTACGACGTATATTCTACGTCGGAACTACGACGTGGAATCGATGTCGGAATAGGGGCATGAAATCGACGTTCTTTATAAAGTGGCACTATTGGCTCCAATCTACGGAATTTCTGAATATTTGAAAACTATATGAAAAATTTGTGCTAGGTAGTACAAAAATTTTCCTCATCTGAAAAACCGACAAATTGAAAAGCTCTAAACGCAAAATTATTGCCATACGCACAATCTTGGCGCGTTCTATACCATGCCGCGTGAAATTAACAATTTTGTCATCGACTTCGGAAGATATACAATATACTTGATATATAAGTAAATTTTTAATTGGCGCAAAATCTTTCAAAAGGACTTCAAACCAACTTGAAACTAGCACCAACGTGTTCACTACACCAAGATCCCCCATCTCCTAAACCTATCGCCGCGGGCCTGTCACGCTTTATACCCAATGCAGCACATAAGCAGTTTCCCGACAAATTCACTCGACTATTCATCATTTTACAACACATGAAAGAAACACTCGCATTGTTGGTTGTTTCTCTGCAATCCCACAAAACGGACGCATCCCACGCCACAACAAACACAGTGGGGCACAAACAAAATCACAAGCACCCTCAGAACACTCAAAAGACAACACATTCACACACGACGCGACAATGACACATGCATGGCTAGAAAATCACTTTTGCATACCCTAACAAACCCTCACTCCGACAAAACACCAAAGTTGTTTTCTGATCACCTAGGGTATGCACACGCGTGTTACACACTTTAATCACGAACCAACACAAAAATTCTTAAAAAGACTCAAAATGGAACATGTTCCATAAAGCTTTAAACCAACACATACAATGTTCAATTTCGGTTCACGGGCGGTAGATGTTCACGAAAGTGTCACAAAAGACAATCACTTTTGCATACCCTAACAGAAATAATGGCAGTAGGTATTTATGGCTCAAACCACTGCAGTCCAATTGTGGTAGAGAGGTGACCAAGGTCGTAAATAAAATTTATTTGAAGGAGGGATATCTTTTTTTAGTGTGATCAGGGTACTGAGTTTAAAGGTCATTTTTAAAAATGTTGTAATAAGCATAATATTCAACAGATCAGGAGCCGGCAGGCCATCCCCAACGTCAGGGAAAATAGAAGTCTCGCAACAGCCATGGAAGAGAAAAATTAATTTTGATTTGAAAACAAAGCAACACTTAAACTGGGCAAAAACATTGGAAAAATATGCAATTATTAGTAATAAGGAATTCCATAGCTCACTGGGTATGACACTCTTTGAGGTATATTTTGAATGGCCATAAGAAAATCATTTCAGAAATTCAAGTAATTATCTTGCCTCCGTGCAATCACTTCGACTTAAAGCCCTACAAAATTCTAATGATGAGGCCACAAAATTGGTAAAGAAATATGCTAAGAAACATAATTCAAGTATATATATCAAGGGAAAAACGTTTTTGTTAAATTAACAAGGAAAAAGAGAAAACTTAGAAAAACAAGTTCACCATTGTTGGAAAAAGTAGTAAAATGCATTCCAAAGTTTTAAAAATATATAACCGAATTTGAAAATGGGACTTTAAAAACTGTAAGCGTAAAAGATATAGTTGCAAAAACAAGGAATTTGGTTTGCTTCTTTGCTGACTGAATTTATTTGATCACACTTGTCCTTCACTAAGAGCAGGAATTCAGTCATTTGGTGGGTGCTCTTGAAACTTGAATACTTTATCAGTTCTTCGAGGTGTGAACGGGCCTGTCGAGTTGACACTTATCTTGACTCCATTGCGCTGTCACATTCTTACTCATCGGAATGGATGTTTGACCTTTCACTTGAACAAGAGTTCGATCGCAATTCCTCAAGGAGCTTCAATTAGCTTTTATTCAACGAATTTTCCTTTTAATTTATAGTTACAATATGAAGCCCTTATATAACCCCTTTTGTGGACGTGGCATGCGTTCCGCGGTTAAGACGTTTGCAAACAAAAGCAGTCATGTTTGTTGCAGCACATTCTTATTGACATTCTCTGAGGCAGACTGCAAACAAGCCACAGAGATTATGTAATTAACTTATCCGAATTACACGGGGCATTTAAACAGTAAAACCTACAGTTGAGACTGCCAAATGTTGCCCGGTATCTCGAATAGGGAAGTGTCTGAATTTCCCAGGTTTTAATTATACAGAAACCAATGAGAAATTGAAAGGGACTGAAAATATCTGTCCGGATTAGGGAGTTGTTCGAATTATACAGGTTTGTCCGGGGGAAGGTTTTATTGTATTTTTACCAAATTTTATCATGGCACAGAACTGGAATGAGTACTTAGATGATCTTGAAAATGGGGCATGGTGAACCATTTTTCCTATCTCACACATTTTCGATATAAAAAAATATTGGAGTGATTTCTAGTGTAAATCGAAATATTACATATGTGAGAAATGATAACCACGCTTCAAATCGTATGATATACTTAGGCCACGAATATGAAATTCATTACCATTACCTTGAGTCTCTAGATATTGATAAAGCAAGCAAGAGACAAAAATGGCAAATTTGCTGAAATGAGTGTGGATGAGTTTTTTCAAAAATGGGTTGAATACGTCCACAAATTGTACTAATAGAGAAACAATTGAAAACAAGCAAGCAAAAGTATCTACCTGTGTCATTTACTTGTGAAATTCTTGAAAATTATTTAGGTTTGTTATTTATGGGTCGGATTTTGCATGTATTGGAATTTTGAGTCAAAAATCAGAACTTTCGATCAGACTTCAGACCATTCTTGATAAGTTTTGGTGAGTATAGTTGGAAATTTTGACTGGAACACAGTATCAATGAAAAACTATTATCAAATTTATGTTGCAAAATTAATTAAGAACTCCGGTCGATTTAGTGGTCTTTATATTTGTCTGAGAGACATGATATCTGGGTACCCAAAGTGGTTTTTTGGTATATTGGCGCTACTGTCGTTGAATAACTCTGGCTGGTTAGGACCATAAATTTTCTTCCACCGAAAAATGGCTGGTAATTGCTTAACAAATGTTCTGTTAAGTTGAGTTCGACGCAATTATTCTTTCTATAGAATAATAAAAATCAACCGGTAATTGCTTAAGAAAGATGTTATTTTATACTGAGTTCGACGCAGTTATTTTCCCTTTACTAGAATGATAAAAACTTGTTGATAAGAAATTATATTTAGTTCGACGCAGTTATTCATTTACTAGCATGATAAAAAACTAGTTGGTAGTTGCTTAAGAAAAGATGTTTTATATTGAATTCGAGGCAATTTTTCTTTTTACTAGAGTAATAAAAACTGTAGGTAATTGCTTAAGAAATGCTTGGTTTTCTTGAGTTCGACACAAATATTCCTTTTATTAGAATAGTAATTCATTTTAAAAATCACGTATTAATTTTAAACATAAAGTTATCATTTGCTAGCTCAGCAATTCAGTTTTGTTGTAAATGATTGTTATTACCTTGACATTTATCTGCCTCAAATTGATGCATTTTAAGTTGACAAATTAAGCAAAGTTTTGTCAAAAATTCTTCTTAGTTAGGGTTTTTATAAACGATGAATGTGTTTAAAAACAGAGAAAAGCATACAAATTATGGTTCATTTGTCAAAGAATACATGTTAGTACACACTTTTGAAGACGCAATGACCTTTTTAGGCCCAGAGGAGGGTTAGATATAAGCCCTCTCCTCTTTAAAATTTAAAGTCGCCTTATCAGATATTGAAATGCTAAAACTTCCCACACCAACCCCTGCTCCCCATGGTATACAAACCCAATTTTTATTTTTTTGCTTAAAACATAAAATAAAAAAAACGGACAAATCATAAGAGATTTAGCGGACACTATCAGCGGATAAAACGGAACAGGGTTAGCGGACAAACCAGGAAGAGCGGACACTTTAGAACAGGGTTGGGTTGGAATGACGAGGTCGTGAGTTATATGGAAACATAAGCACATAAAATCTCGTATGTTTTTAAAGCTTTGCACGGAATGGCACCGTCAGAGCTGTGTAACCTTATAACCCCGCATACGCCTTCCCGTACACTCCGATCTGAGAATCTTTTCCTATTGAGGCAACTTAAGTATAATTTAAAAAGATATGGATACCGTGCTTTTACAGTTTCTGCTCCAACAGTACGGAACTCTCTGCCATTAGAAACAAGATCTACAGAAAACTTTCAAAGGTTTAAAAAGTCTCTAAAGACACACCTTCTTTAGGCAATCTCTAAAATGCATCCGCAGCGTCGGTAGCAGATTTGAAGCATCGTTTATACGTCGGATATACGTCAGAATATATACCCACTTTTTTAAAAACATCGTCGGAAAAAGAGATGCCGATATTGCATACGTGTATTATACGTATTTTTATACGTTTATAAACCGCATATTTTCCTATGTATAAACGACGTTGGAAATACATCGAAAAAAAATATGCCAATATTGCCAACGTGTATTATACGCATTTTTTAAACGTCTATCAAACACACACTTTCCGATGCATAAATGACGAAGGTAATCCATCGGTAAAAAGATGTCGAGTTTGCCAACGTGTAGTATGCGTATTTTCATACGTTTATATTTTTTCTATGTATAAACGACGCCGGGAATACGTCGAAAAAACATGCCAATATTGCCAACGTGTATTATGCGCATTTTCATACGTCTATCAAACGCATATTTTTCGATTCATAAATGACGAAGAAAATACATCGGTAAAAAGATGCCTACATTGCCAACGTGTATTTTACGCACAATTTTTATTATACACCTGACCGTGCACGTATAAAAGAATGATAGGAAAAAACTGAGGTCAGTTTTTTTTCGTATTGCACGCTCTAGCCCCTGATAAGTATACTTTTTTCGGGAGTGAAATACACTGACTGAAACTCACAGGAATGAGTACGTTATAACTAACATTTGTGAATGTTTATAAACATCATATAATTGCAAACGTCATACAATTACAAACGTCATTTGTCTTTTGTTGCGTTGTTATTTCGCGATTTTCTTCCGCAATTTGTCGCAAGATCTTACAACTGCATTTCCCCTCTTAGCACAACAAGCTTCGTTTCAAAGCCACTTCCTTTTCCGTATTTAGGGTCTAAACAAGTCTTCGCCAATTTGTACATTGTTTAAAATCAACGGATATTTGTGTTTATATAAAGGATTTTGTAACGGCAAAGGAAGATAAAGAAGGAAAAGATATTGAAGAATTGTTGGAGGGTAACATCTCCGAAGATAATGAAAAGGGTAACCAATCGGTCCCAAACGACGATTCCAGTAGTACCCAATCGGCGGAACAAAAGGCAGGAAAAACTAAAGGGAAAGCAAAGGGAAAAAAAGGAAGGGCTAAAAAGGGATTGACTTCATCGGTGTCAGATGACTCAAATTCTCATAATTCAGATGATGATTCGCTGAGTAAGCATTCTTTGTCTGGCCTATCGGTAAAAACTGGCAATCGTAAGTCCCGCAAAAGCAAGAAAGCTAAAGCCAAAAGGCGTAAATTTCAGAGATTCTAGTAGCTCGGACGAGTCCTCCTTTGATGGTAGTAGTTCTGATGAGGATTATGACCACTTTAATCCCCAGCAGTTATGTGATACGTTTAGTTTGCCCTCTAATCTTTCAAAATTTGCAAGTAAACATTTTTGCACCCACGTGGAGGAGGAAATTATGAAAGAGATGCTCGAAGATTGCAAAATTCCCGAAAACGAGGAATTTAAAGCCCTCAAGTTAGATGAGGAATGGGGGGATGTTCTCGAGGAAGATAGGAAGGGATTTGCTCTTCAGAAGTGGGATTAGAATTTGGTCAGGATCCAGGAGGCAGTTAACAAAACTATGGAGCGCCTGTCTGCCAATTGGACGCAGATTGACGCTATAAAAAGAAACAAATGCGGTAAGTCGCTAGATCTGGATTCCACTCTCCAGTTCATTGAGAAAGTCGTAATCTGCCTGGGTCAGGGGAATGTTCAGACTGAGTAGTTCCGTCGTCTTGCTTTAGTTTCCCATATAGTGACAGGAAACACCAAAAAGGCATCAAAACTGCTGGTCGAAGTTGAAGAGGATTTGAATGACACCAAATCTACGCTGTTAGGCGCGAAGTTCATTTCAAAGATAAACAACAAGATAAAGCGAAAGAAAGAAACTAGGGCTATGAAGAAAAGCTCTTTCTTTCACAAACAGCCCTTTCGTAGGGATCCCCCAGCCAGGTCTGGGGGAACTTCCAGGGGATACCACCCAAGGCAGAGAGGCAGCTATCAGAGCAGAGGCTCTAGGTGCACGATTAGTGAAGCCAAGTCAATTAAGCTCTGTACAAAACCCAGGGTCAATCGTTCCAAATAACTATCAATTAAGCGGTGCTCAAACACTCCCGTCAGAATTAAGTTCTCCTCAGATTCAAATAAGGGAAACTATGGAAAATCTCAACCTTCCGATTAAATACGAAAAAATTCAAACCACAGTAGGGAGACGACTAAACAAGTTCTTAAAGATCTGGAAAGTGGTCATCAGGAACCAACAAACATTAGGTTATGTTCGAGGAGTAAACCTCCCCTTCATTCAAAACATCCCTGGCTCGCTGACCGAGTTTCAGATGAGATCAAAAAATCATTTGTAGATTTCAAAATATCAATTAAAAAATTCTTGTTCTGAAATAATGATATCTGAAATAAATTCTCGATATGAAAAAAAGAAAAATAAATTATTGAGCTCGAAACTGAGATTTTGTGATCAAATATTTCATTTCTGCTATCAAGATGTGAATTTTTCATCTCTAAAAACTAAATTTTAGGGTTCTATGGAATGTCGTTTTCACATTTATTAAGGATCTATTGATATCAAAAATAATTTGTGATCTCAAAAATTGATTTTTTGATATCAAGAATTAATTTTTGATCTCAAAAAATCCCTATTTTGATATCAATAATTAATTTTTGCTATCTGTAATTGCATTTTTGATATCTCTAAATGTATTCTTGATCTCAAAAAATAATTTTTGACATCAATAAATATTCAGAGATATCAAGAAATATTGATTGATATCAAAATGATTTAATAAAATCTAAAATTGATTTTTTGAGATCAAAACTTCAATTCTTGAGAGTAAAAATGAAATATTTGAGAGCAAAATATTAATTTATAATTCAATAATTCATTTTCCTTTTATTGATATCAAGAATTTATTTCAGATATCATTATTTCATGATTGAACTATTTTAATTTGTATTTTGAATTGATTTTTGATATCAAAATATCAGCCTATTTTTTTAAATAAAAAATTCAGCAGAACACATCTGTAAATTAATAATGACTGGCCCTTGTATGCAGAATCTTTGTTTAAATTTTTTACTGTACAAAAAGTTGTTATTATTGATCTCAGTAATTCAAGTCTTCATCTCCAAAATTTTAAGTTTGTAAATTTTATTTTTTGGTCTCAAAAATAAATTTTTGCCATCTAGAATTCAATTATTGATAGCAAAATATAAATTATTGAGATCTACATTGATTTCTTGATATTTTAATTTTATTTTGATATAAACAAATAAGCATTAAATGTTAAAACGGCACTCCATAGGGGTCATTAATTCATTTTTAATATCAATAAATATTTCTGGATATTTCTAAATATTTATTAATATCAAGAATTATTTTTTGAGATCAAGAATACATTATAGCAATATAAATACAGATAGCAAAAATTAATTCTTGATATAAAAAAATAAATTTTGAGATCAAAAATTAATTCTTGACATCCATAATTCCGTAATGAATGTGGAAATGGCATTCCATAGGGTACATGTTGCTGCTGCTAGTACATTTAGAAGTAGCTTTGAAGTCGTTCTGAGGTCCCAAAGGTGATGCTTTCTTTGTTTTGTTTGTTTTGTTTTGTTTTTTTCTTTTTTTTCACATAAACTATAAAATTTAAGAACAGAAATTCTACTAGAAGAGACATAGTGACTGGAAGTAATCGATTTCCGTATAGTGTCCAAAACGACCTCTTGCCAGCTACTGTTTGACATCGGAGGTCATGCAAAAATCAAACTTCGAATGGCCATTTTTCAGCAACATGAACAATGGCGATTCATTGATCATAGAGAGTTAGAACGAATTAGAACGAAAGTTATTATTATTATTATTATTATTATTATTATTATTATTATTATTATTATTATTATTATTATTATTATTATTATTATTATTCATGTTTTTATTTTTTTTCATGACAGTAATGCTGAAACAGTTGCTACAGTACATCTCACCTTTGGCTGCTAAATTCTAAATGATATGTCCCATTAGCATATCCACCGAAAATCCACAGAAATACATTAATCCTTTTATTATAATGAAGAACTTTTGTAAGAATTTTCAACAGACACATTCAGGCTTTTTGGTTTGAAACACTGACTGCCTACTCTGCTCAAGTGTCACAAATTAATATTCTAGTGCAGCCCCCTCCCACCCCCTACCTCCCCTTCCATATGGGATGCCGTTTTAACATTTAATGCTCATTTTTGTTATCAAAATATAATTGGATATATCAATAAATCAATGCAGATCTCAATCATTTTTGTTTTTCTGTCAATAATTGAATTCTCGACAGCAAAAATTTGTTTTTAAGATCAAAAAATCAATTTCACAAACTTCAAAATCTTAAAGGAGACACACAATTACATGAAATATAACGAATCGTCAATTAAATTTTGGAGATGAAAACTTGAATTATTGCAATCAATAATAACAACACAAATTTTGATCCCAAGAAATGCTTCTTTTTTGTACAGTAAAAAATTTAAAGAAAGATTCTGTATGTAAGAGCCAGTCATTATTTATTTGCAAACGTGTGTTTCTGAAATCTTTATTTAAAAAATAGATTGATATTTTAATATCAAAAATCAATTTTTGAGATAAAACAAATTGCTTGCAGGTTTCAAAATACAAATTTAAAAAGTATCAGACTGAAATAATGATATCTGAAATAAATTCTTGATATCAATAAAAAGAAAATGAATTATTGAGCTCAAAATTGATATTTTGCTATCAAATATTTAATTTTTGATATCAAGAATTGAATTTTTGATCTCAAAAAATTAATTTTAGATATCATTAAATCATTTTTGTTTCTTGATATCTCTAAATATTTATTGATATCAAAAATATTTTTTGAGATCAAGAATACATTGAGATATCGAACATACAGTTACATATAGCAAAAATTAATTCTTGATATCAAGATATGGATTTTTTAGATAAAAAATTAATTCTTGATATCAAAAATTCAATTTTTGAGATCAGCAATTAATTCTTGATATCAATAATTCCCTAATAAATGTGAAACGGCATTCCATACTTCCCATCGTACTCAAAGTAAACTTTGAAATTTATTTAAAATCTAACTAAATGGGCTATTGTCTGACAATCGACATATTTTATCAAAACTGAGTCCGTTACATAAACATTTGTATTTTTGAAGTAAGATTTTCACAGCTATGTGTTTTTTTTTTACATTTTCAAAGCGGAATATTTGGAATTTTCGAAGCACCTGACACAGACTGTCAAATGCTCTGCAGTTCACACTTTCAAAGCACCTGTCACAGACTGTCAAATGCTCTGCAGTTCATACAGTTTCGAAGCACCTGTCACAGACTGTCAAATGCTCTGCAGTTCACACAATTTCGAAGCACCTGTCACAGACTGTCAAATGCTCTGCAGTTCACACAGTTTCGAAGCACCTGTCACAGACTGTCAAATGCTCTGCAGTCCGCACAGTTTCGAAGCACCTGTCACAGACTGTCAAATGCTCTGCAGTTCACAGTTTCGAAGCACCTGTCACAGACTGTCAAATGCTCTGCAGTTCGCACAGTTTCGAAGCACCTGTCACAGACTGTCAAATGCTCTGCAGTTCACACAGTTTCGAAGCACCTGTCACAGACTGTCAAACGCTCTGCTGCTCACACAATGTATTGCTCTACGTAAATAATAAAACGCTACGTATCTCTTAATGCCAAGGACTGCCTAATCTTTTTCAACTTTTTAGATTTTCTTACTCTGTCGAAGTTTCGAGGGTGGTAATCCTTGGACTTACCTATTACTTTGGAGTTCATTAGCTTCTAAATAATTAATTACGCAGCAAGTTCGCACGCTTCATTGCTCTAAATAAATGTAAATCCCCCATATTTATTTCAATGACTTCGGGCTGTCTTACATGTCGAAGTTATCGGGTAATTGATATGGTTAAGGAAATTAGGATCCATTGGCGTAGCATGCCTATTTACATCAATTGCCGCTAGATCAGTTGTCGCCAGATTACTTGTGGATTGCACTGGTTGTATGTATGCCTACGGAATGCCACATCTAGGCCAAGTTTCAATGCAGCCAGGTTTTTGGTAACACATTACTTTATTGCAACCCTGGCTCCTGTATTAGAAAAAGTATATGCGATGCAGCCATCGCTGATACACGAAAACCATGACTGACCTCTGCCGCGCCGTCAGCGTTCTCCGCCTTGACCACTACATCATACTCTCCCGGCACACCGAACTGCTTGCTTTCGACGCCTGCTCCATTCTGTGACGTGTAGCCTATTGGGGAGCAAGACATTCTATGATAAAGAAACAATTACAGTTTTCTGTTATCACAGCAAACGTTCTAGTGCAGCATAAAACTATTTATTTACGGGCCACAGAAAAATAATTTCGCAGTTCTCATGTCCTGCCATGCTAACAACACCCCCTCCCTCGAGTAAAAAGCTGCCCAGTTTTGCATACACGGTATAAAGGTGAAAAACGCCCCAACCCATCTATTTAAGTGCTTTAATAGCTTAAATGATGTTCTTGCATCTTCGTCACATATTTCCTAGTCACATATTTTCATTTTCTAACAAAATTGTTTCCATTGCATTTTTGCCCGTAGACAGCGCGTAGAAGCACGTACGGCGGGTTGTAAGACTAGCTTAAAGAATTATTTCGCAATGGACTCATAGCCCCAAGACATAAACTGCATAAGTGTAGTTCATTCTAATTACAATTAAGATATCATCATATGAGCAGAGCATGTTTCGTTAGGCCCTAAATTTCCAATCACCAACACACCACTTCCTTCTTGCAACATATAAAAAAAAGCTTAGCACAGAAGGGGGCTCTTTCCCGGGTATCCCTTCTTCACAGATGTATAGGGACACTGGATGATGTCTTCCAAGTGAACTATACTGACTATGTGTTTTCAAAGCTTCCTTATTTTGAATCGGATTGGATTTTACAAGTGAAGAATATGCATAAACACTGGGAAGCTGTTGAATGGAGTAGTAGATAAACGACAGTTTTGGCTCACTTGATGACGTCATACTGTCTGGACCGGAAGTGACGTCATAGGCGTAACCAAGGCGTAACCATGGTGATAATGACGTCATCAGTCACGTGACCAATGAAAAGCCAATGAGATCAATGAAGACAATGAAGCCCCGCCCACTTTCTGTCTATCATACTGTCTGGACCGGAAGTGACGTCATACTGTCTGGACCGGAAGTGACGTCATGTCTGGAAGTGACGTCATCATGTCTGGACCGGAAGTGACGTCATAGTGTCTGTTTGTTTTTATCTGCTTCAGTTTTTGGATGGAGCGCGCACGCGTGTTGGGATGACGTCATGATGAAGGGTAAACGTCACAGCAGAGTGTGCGTAAACGAAACGTCATTTTGTTTTCGTAATTTGAAATAACGGACTTCCGTTGAAGTGTGGAACTTATATTTGTAACATGTCGCCATTTTAACTGTGTAAAAAGTGAAAAAGTGAGATAACTTTCGTTATAGTTGACCGATTTACATGAATATTTCACTGTTAGATTCAGTTTTATATGTAGTTTTGTTATAAAGTGGTCACAGGCTATTTACACCGGTGGCTATATGCATTTTTGTAGCATGCCGCCATTTTAACTTTGTAAAAAGTGAAAAATTGAGATAACTTCCGTTATACTTGGTCGATTTACATGAAAATTTCACTATTTGATTCAGTTTTATATCTAGTTTTAACATTAAGTGGTTATAGGCTATTTACACCGGTGGCTGTATGCATTTTTGTAACATGCCACCATTTTAACTTTGTAAAAAGTGAAAATTTGGGATAACTTCCGTTATACTTGGTCGATTTACATGAAAATTTCACTGTTTGATTCAGTTTTATATCTAGTTTTGTTATAAAGTGGTCACAGGCTATTTACGCAGCTGGCTGTATGCATTTTTGTAACATGCCGCCATTTTAACTTTGTAAAAAGTGAAAAATTGAGACAACTTTCGTTATACTTTTTCGATTTACATGAAAATTTCACTGTTTGATTCAGTTTTATGTAACGTTTTAACATTAAGTGGTAATAGGCTATTTACACCGATGGCTGTATGCATAATGTGACATGCCGCCATTTTAACTTTGTAAAAAGTGAAAAAAAAAATGAGATAACTTTCGCTATAGTTGGTCGATTTGCATGAAACTTTCACTGTTTGGTTCAGTTTTATATCTAGTTTTTGTTATAATGTAGTCATGGGCTATTTGCGCAGCTGGCTGTATGCATAATTTGACATTCGCCATTTTAACTTTTTAAAAAGTGGAAAAGTGTAATAACTTTCGCTATGGTTAACCGATTTGAATGAAAATTTCACCATTGAATTCAGTTTGATGTCTTAGTTTACAGTAGTTTGCATAGGTGGGTTGTTGGAATGGCGCGCGCCCACCATTCAAACATGTGTTTGAATTATTTTTACGTCAAACTATTGTTCAACAAGTTGTTTAGCAATTGTACAACAATTGTTCAACAAGCTGTTGTTCAACATGTTCAACAACATGTTCAACATGTTCAACATGTTCAACAACATGTTTAACAAGTTGAACATGTTCAACATGTTCAACATGTTGTTGCACAAGTTGAACATGTTCAACATGTTCAACATGTTGAATATGTTCAACTTGTTCAACAGCATGCTGTTTAAAAAGTTGTTCAACAAGTTGTAGTTCAAGCAAAGAAAAAACAAGACATATGTTGAATATGTTTAGATGTAATATGTAATACATTTAAATACACTTAAATACACTTAAATACACTTAAATATATACAGCTTAAATCTATAACAATATTGTAACATTTATTGATTTACAAAGTCTTTATTATAATGTTTAGTCAAATAAGTTTATTTTTCTTCATATGCTTCACTATGTTCACTGGCATCCATGTCACTTTCTTCGTCACTGCTTTCATCTTCCTCCTCCTCATCTAGAAGCTCTTCAAAGAAGGCATCGTTTCTTCTTATAGCCGCCTTTAGTGCCTTTGAATACTCGTAATGTTTTTCATCAACAAAGTAATTGAAGTCTTCTAAAATGGTTTCATAATGTTTGTTTTGTTGTAGACGTTGGGCATATTTGAATAGTCTCATAAACAGTTGTTTAAGTCGACGCTTATAAATGGGTCGAAAGTCATCACTAACTATTTCACGGGCATCTTCAAGCCCTTGTTCTTCATATTCTGAAACCTTTTCTTGAAATTTCTTATCATATTCATCGTAGACTTCTTGAACCATATCATACCAAACAGAGTCTGTTTCTGACTCACTTTCAGAGTCTGTTTCTGACTCACTTTCAGAGCTGCCGTCATCATCACCCTCAACACAATGTTCCATATGTTTGAACAAAGCTTCTTGACTGTTGTATAACGCACCACATTCTGTACAAGCATGTGCATTCTTTTCAGTCATGTTGACGCTTTGACTTTCCATAGAAGACTCATCTAAAGTTTCAGTGATAGGTGGTTTTACAGGGTTTTCCATATCTATCTCCAATTCTTCTTCTTCTGAAGTGTGAGCATTCTTTAAGTGCCTTTTAAGACTTTGTGGCCAATTGTAAGATTTCAAACAAATGTTGCATTTATACATCCTTTCGGTTCAACATGCACTTTTCAAATGATGAAAAAGCCTTTAAACATAGCCTTATATACAACTTGTTGAACAACATGTTGAACATGTTCAACTTGTTGAACAACATGTTGTCTACGCCTCTAACGTCATGACGTCTTTATGACGTTATCATGACATCATTATGACGTCATCACGTCATCATTATAACGTCATAATAACGTCATTCGAACAGGCGCGCGCTTTACCAAAAAAAAAACTGACTCAGCAGAATTTGTTTCTGTTTGATAGATATGAAATGCATGTCTCACTCTTCCTTTTATGTTACTTCGATGTAATCAAAATATGGTGTGTAACTTGCTCAAAAATGCCAAACTTGTTAAAATTGCTAAAATTGCTGACTCAGCAAATCGAGCAACTTGTGGAACAACATGTTGAACATGTTGAACATGTTGTTGAACATGTTGAACATGTTGAACATGTTGTTGAACATGTTGAACATGTTGAACATGTTGTTGAACATGTTGAACATGTTGTTGAACATGTTGTTGAACATGTTGAACAACAGCTTGTTGAACAATTGTTGTACAATTGCTAAACAACTTGTTGAACAATAGTTTGACGTAAAAATAATTCAAACACATGTTTGAATGGTGGGCGCGCGCCATTCCAACAACCCACCTATGCAAACTACTGTAAACTAAGACATCAAACTGAATTCAATGGTGAAATTTTCATTCAAATCGGTTAACCATAGCGAAAGTTATTACACTTTTCCACTTTTTAAAAAGTTAAAATGGCGAATGTCAAATTATGCATACAGCCAGCTGCGCAAATAGCCCATGACTACATTATAACAAAAACTAGATATAAAACTGAACCAAACAGTGAAAGTTTCATGCAAATCGACCAACTATAGCGAAAGTTATCTCATTTTTTTTCACTTTTTACAAAGTTAAAATGGCGGCATGTCACATTATGCATACAGCCATCGGTGTAAATAGCCTATTACCACTTAATGGTAAAACTAGATATAAAACTGAATCAAACAGTGAAATTTTCATGTAAATCGACCAAGTATAACGGAAGTTATCCCAAATTTTCACTTTTTACAAAGTTAAAATGGTGGCATGTTACAAAAATGCATACAGCCACCGGTGTAAATAGCCTATAACCACTTAATGTTAAAACTAGATATAAAACTGAATCAAATAGTGAAATTTTCATGTAAATCGACCAAGTATAACGGAAGTTATCTCAATTTTTCACTTTTTACAAAGTTAAAATGGCGGCATGCTACAAAAATGCATATAGCCACCGGTGTAAATAGCCTGTGACCACTTTATAACAAAACTACATATAAAACTGAATCTAACAGTGAAATATTCATGTAAATCGGTCAACTATAACGAAAGTTATCCCACTTTTTCACTTTTTACACAGTTAAACTGGCGACATGTTACAAATATAAGTTCCACACTTCAACGGAAGTCCGTTATTTCAAATTACGAAAACAAAATGACGTTTCGTTTACGCACACTCTGCTGTGACGTTTACCCTTCATCATAACGTCATCCCAACACGCGCGCGCGCTCCATCCAAAAACTGAAGCAGATAAAAACAAACAGACACTATGACGTCACTTCCGGTCCAGACATGATGACGTCACTTCCAGACATGACGTCACTTCCGGTCCAGACAGTATGACGTCACTTCCGGTCCAGACAGTATGATAGACAGAAAGTGGGCGGGGCTTCATTGTCTTCATTGATCTCATTGGCTTTTCATTGGTCACGTGACTGATGACGTCATTATCACCATGGTTACGCCTTGGTTATGCCTATGACGTCACTTCCGGTCCAGACAGTATGACGTCATCAAGTGAGCCAAAACTGTCGTTTATCTACTACTGAATGGCAATTCCAAGTTATCGTTTCATCCAATCTTTTCTGAGTGGATGTGAAGAACTGCCTTTACCAGGGAACACTAAAGACATTGATTCAGCATTTATCAACGCCAATACAATTTGGACAGCTGTAGCTGCTAGAATTATTTTACATTATGATGATAATGTTTCATTGTCCACGGATATATCAGAACTTGTCTTATTCAATAATGGACCAGTTGAAGTGAATACAGACATTTGTAAAATGTTTGAAGAACAGCAAAGAGCTGACTGCGCCATTTTACATGCATGTGATGTCGTATAAAATGAGTGGGTGGAGAGGACCAAGTCAACATTCAATGTACAGCCATGGAGAAGACAAGCAGCTTTAAAATTAGTGCGAACATAAACATAACTGTGGAGCATGGAGAATTTGGACCATTTCTTTGGTATCAAACGCGGAGAGAAATGGCTTGCTTTAGCATAATCCTTGTGGAAGTTTGTGTGTCAGAACTTGAAAAATTTGGACAACATTGGCTTCAAGCTGTTTGAGGGGACAGTATACAAGTATTACATCAACATGAAAAAATGGTGAATGGGAGACATGCTTCAGGAGATGGATAGCATCAAATCAGTCCTATTCGCCAAACCTGACCCATGTACGAATGTCATGGAAAGAAACTGTCATCAAACTGCAAAAGGATAATCGGGTGAAAGTGTCAAAACTATTATAAGAAAAGACTGTCTGAAGTTCAATTGGAGAATATGAACGTGCAAAATCAACTTGGACTTGCCTGTGACTACTGGGGTGCTTACGGATATGCCAATGATTATGACAGTCACTGCCGCAAGTACAGTTGCAAGATATGTGAATCTGACAACTTTTTGCAGCAAGTGTAAAGTACTTAAAGTCTGTGAAGCAAAATAGAGGTACATTTGCTGTTCAGACGTACCAAAAATGGGCTTATGTTTTAAAAAGGCTTATGTTGACTTTATGATTGCTAAACTTGCTTGCTATGGAACTGCAGACTATCAGCTTTACCATTTAGACTCTTTTGCGGATGTTGTACACCACAGTCTCGATGTGATTGAACTACATTCAAGATTTATTGGAGAATGTTATAAAACTGGAACAGAAGATGCAGACTTTGACCTTGATTCTGCGCTCTATTTTGCCCGCACTGATACAGGAGTGTACTTTCGTGTGGTTGATTATTTAAGGGATTGTTGTAAAGAAGAAACTGAAAGTGAACAGTTCTGCACCGATAAGGTAAGAAAAAGCCTTTTAACAACTTAGTCATTTGAATGTTGAAGACATAGCGACAATGTTTTTCTTTCTAGCGAATTTAATCTTATGTGAGTTGCTTCAAAACGAACAAAGGAAGAAAATGATAGAAGAGGTAGGAGAAATTTTAAAAGACTATAGATAAACATGCTTTGGAAAAATTCTCACCATTATCCTATTACAGGACGAAACAAAGTGGAACATGCCAGCAACGGGACAAAAAGAAGTCTAATGCAGTGCAAGATGGTAGAAGAAAGTCGTGGTGAACAACAGAACATTATTAAACCTCGAAACATGCAACCAGACAACATGGAGAATGTTTTATTATGTAGTAGTTATAAGGAGGTTCTTTCAAACATGTTTCCAACAAGACTTGAAAAGTATGGACAACTCGAGTGAAGCTTTATATCAATATGAGAAAGCAGTTTTTCATAACCGTCAAGATATTGCTTCAGCTATTGTTTCATGTAGAAATGGATATGAAGCGAAACGTATAGCTGAAGTAATAAAGCCATGTCCCTTGTGGCACACAGTGAAGATAAGCAAAATGCGAGATGTTTTATATGTAAAATTAAATCAGTGTGCATTATTTCGTAAAAAGCGAACGAATGTAAAGGTGAGACTTTAGTTGAAGCAACTTATGATAACTGGTGGGGAGCTGGTGTCAAACAATTAACACCTCCATCATATCCTGGTAAGAATATAATGGGAAAGTTGTAAGCTAACGATGTGTGTTTAATCCGAGGGGTGTTTTTATTAATAAAAATTTTCTTATGTGACTGGTTGGTTTCATTTCGAGTGAAAATGGTAACGTGGAAAGACTACTTAACCAATACTTACCTGTGAACCAGACAACTTGTGCAACAAGTGTGGCTGGAGTATCTAGAGAGTAAGCTTCAGAATCATTTGCTCACCAGCCGTTGTGGTGTGCAGACGTGTTATATTATTATTCAACCACTACGGAGATGTGAAGCAAGGATGGATGTAGAAACGTGTTTCGAGAAGTATGTGGACTGCATGATAAGTGAACTGGCACGTTTTGGGTCTGTTCAACAACAACTGCAACACTTCAACGAGTGTGTGCTTTCAGACATTGACGGAGCTGAGGAGTTTGATGTGGAAGCAGCATATAACTTTGCTCGATTTGATCCAAGACTGTTTGATGAAATGAGAGAGTGGTTAATCTATATTGCAGTATAATGGCAGACATTACATTGAGACAATAAATTGTGCTCAAAACATATTGTGAAGAAATGTTATCAGCTGTAAAACAATGTGCATGTCTAGCATGTCCTGCTTGTCAAAATGAAGAGTGTCAAGACGAGACTTGTCAAAATGAAGAGTGTAAAGAACATACTTGTCATTTCACATGTCTCTGTACATATTGGAATGAAGCTAAATGTTATATCCATTTAGATAAAGTGTTGGAAAATGCAAATCATCGTTGTGAGAAACAAGGTGTAGACGCAATAACATTTGATGAATTAAGTAGTTGGTTAGTGTACATTGAAGATCAATGGACTCCAATTATTCACTCCATTGTGTCTATACTTGATTTGTAAAAAGAATAAAAACTGTAAGATATGTTGATTGAGTTATAAAATATGTCGATTGAGTTATAAGGCAAAATAAAATGTAAGACATGTTGACAAGTGGTGATCATTAAGTGTTATTATGTCGATGTGGAAAGACTACTTAACCAATATTTACTTTAAGCATGGTCAGCCCATAAAAGACAACGTGTCATTACACGTGGTATTGATGACTTTGGGGATATTGATTTGGCTGACATGGGAAACACAGCCTCCTATAATGATGACACCCCCTTTTTATTGATTGTCATTGATGTGTTTTCCAAATATTTGTGGGTGCAACCAATACCCAACAAATCACATACCAGCGTTATACAAGAATTCCAGAAGATTTTTCATGAAACACATCAAAGACCACAAACTCTAAGGTCAGATAAAGGAATTGAATTTAAAAACAGATGGATAATAGCATTTTTGAGGAAGGAGGGAATTCATGCCTATACAACAAAGAATGAAAGCAAAGCCAACTTTGCTGAGAGACTCATTCGTACTTTAAACGGAATGATGTGTCGGTATTTCATACACAGTCAAACTTATCGCCATATGGACATCCTTCCAGACTTGGTGCACAATTACAACCATAGACATCATGGTTCCCTCCCTAATAAGTATACTCCTGCAGATATTCGAAAGGAGAATGAATATAAAATGTGGATGTATATGTGTGTGTACAAATTGAAATTGAAACCAAAGAAGATAAACAAACCCAACAAATTAAAATTGATGAACATGTTCGCATTTCTACATGAAATATGTGTTCCAACGGGATTATTATATAAAGTGGATGAAAGAAGTCTTCATTATCACACATCGTTGTAAGTAGCAAGAAATAAACTTGAATCGTGTGAAAGACTTTTTGGACGAAGATATTGATGGACATTTCTATGAAGAAGAACTGCAGAAAGCGACAAAAGATATTGAATCCATCTACAGAATTGCAAAGGTCTTGAAAACACGAAAAAGACGAGGTGTTAAAGAATTATTTGTTAAGTGGTTAGGTTGGCCAAAGAAGTTTAACAGTTGGGTGAAAGAAACAGACATTCAAAAATGAAGCATCCATTCACATGTTTGGTCTTGGACCTACAGGTAGTGGTAAAACTTCTCTAGTCAGGGAAAGATTAGAACAAAAGTTCATTAAACCCTCTCCAAAAACCATTTTATAGCTCTATGCAGCAGATCAGCCTTTGTACAAGGGAATGAGAGGTGTTGAATTTTACTAAGGCATTCCATACAACGTTGAAGAGCGCTTTATCCCCAAAAAAAAACAAACTTACTAATCATTGACGACTTATTGACCAAATGTCATAGTGATGAGCGTATGACACGTCTCTTTAGTGTTGGCAGCAGTCATCAAAATCTTAGCATCATTTTTATTGTGCATAATTTATTCCATCATAGTAAAGAAAAATTGAAATATTAGTTTAAGTACACATTGTATTATTCTGTTTAACAATCCTAGAGTTAGTCAAGAAATAAGTACATCAACGCGGCATTTCTCATAGAAGCCTATCAAGATGCTACCAGCAAATCTCGTACAGGTATTTTACCAAAAGATACACATTATGTATATGTTGATAAAGTGGTGTATGAACAAGAACCAAGTCACTTGACCATTCGCACCCAAGATGTCTAAACGACGTAAATCCTTCCTACAGCAAGCTACCAAGGTTGAATTACCTGGTTTGAAATTTGTTTGAATATATTGCGAGGACATTCATCCTTAAGCTCAAAAAGGTATAAGGAAATCAAGCGTGAGTGTCACACCCTACACACACTCACAGATAGGACGATATCACTTCGAAGAAAAAAGAAGTTGATCAATCAGAAAAGAGGATTCATTGGAGCTATTTGCTAAATTTGCATTACCCTTGTTAGCCCAATTGCTGTCAAAATGAAACATACCATGAAAATGGTCCTCATTCCTGAATATGAATACAAAATGTTGTTAGAAAATAAGAAAAAAGATCCTGGAATCACAAAGTGAATAAACTTTTATGTGGGAAACGAATTCGTGAAAAGGCAATGGAAATGTTTCAACTTCGTGATCTTCATTTACGAACAATTCAATCACAACAACAACAAAAGTCTGTTGCATCATCTGAAAAATCAGAAAAGTCGCAACAGTGTCTAAGCCATTTTCAACCTATCTATCATAGAAAACTCACACAACTTCTGGCAGAACTTAAGAAACATGGTACGAGATGGACAGATAAAAATGTGCTTGTTTTAAAAGCCGGTGATGTCATCACGGATTCCATCATCTTTGATTTGTTGAAAGAAGCATTGATTGCTACAAAAAGAAAAGAACGACGAGAACCACCACATGGTTGGTATCAGTTTATCCAGGAAACTGCAGATGCTAATATTCCAAAAACTATTTTTTAGTAAAAAGAAAACTTGTGAAGACATTACAAAAGAAATAAAAAAAACGTCAACAAAAAAATTAATATGGCTTAAATAGTTATGTTGTTGCCAAGAAATGTAACTAAAACTACAAATAATATTCCTGTAAAATTAAGGTGTGCAAGTGCTTGTTGTGAAGGAGAAGCAATAGACAGCAACACTGTGGACCATGCACGCAGTGTGAAACATAATGCATGCAGTGTGAATGGTGTGCACCGTGCACAAAGTAATGTATATACACATCCAGTCCGTCAACGTACATATACATATATCTGAAAGGAAAATATGAAGTGAGTTTAGCTGAAATTCAATATCCACATACATGGGCAACAATGAGACAAAGAATGGACTAGTACATTCATTATTGGATATCATTCCATATGGTTACTATAGGTCCATATTTGAAATATGTACTGCAGTAAATGAAGAATTATGACTATCTATAGATGCAAGCTCTATTAGTTTAAAGTATGATAAAATTAGATTTTTTTCTTGTTTTGAGAGGTGATTATGAAATTGTCTTTTCTACTGCATTAGCTGAGATTTTAGGATTTGTACCAAATCAATGGTATAGACAACCTGGTCCTGCTGAACAAAAAGCAGATGTGAAACAGGGATTTTATACACTTTATGTGTACTGCGGTATTTGCGAGCCACAAGATGTTGGAGATTATTATGTTCTTTTCCTCTACGTTCTGTTCCAATTAAAGGTGAAAATGGTGATATTATCATGAAAACTTATGAAGACCCTCATTACGTCCCTGTAAACACATTAAAATTTGATACGATAGAAGTGAACATTAAGGATGACACAGGTCATAATGTTTCATTTCAAACCGAAAATGTCATGTGTGAACTTCATTTTCCACCAAAAGCATTATGAAGCCGTCAGTTTATGCTTATAGGTCATATAAAGGTAGATTTGTTTGAGCAGGATCGCTATCTTTCCAATGGCGTTGGTATAAAATTGTGTTTATATAGATAAAAAGATGAACATGTATTAAAGACTACAAATAATACCTTTAAGGTAGAAACAAAAGATGCCTTTTTAACCATTCGCAAAGTGAGGGTTAGTCCAGGTATTCAGCTAGGACATACAGATGCATTGATGAAAACTCCTATTATCAGAAAAGAATGCCAAATTTTGGCCATTTCAGCTGGATTTCAGTCTTTTGTGAAAGATAAGATCTTTTTGGGTCAATTACCAAAACGTATTGTCACTGGAATGGTTTATAATGAATCCTTTGCTGGAACAGCATTGAGAAATCCATACAATTTTGAACATTTTAATCTTAACTACATCCAACTTTACACTGATGGTGAACCAGTCCTATCCAAACTTTACAAGCTTAACATCAATCAGGACAAATATCTTGACACTTTTGAAATTCTTTACAAATCTTTTGATATTGATGATTGAATGGTGTGAAAAGTTCCATCATAAAGCGGAAAGATTGGCCTAAAGGTATGTTTCATTTTCTTTCGACTTAACACCTGATTATGACGGTGATGACCACTATCCACTCATCAAGCATGGAAATTTGCGGCTAGAGATGAATTTTGCGTGTGCCTTGCAAGATACGGTCAATGCTATAGTCTATGCTGAATTTGATAACATTATTGAAATAGGTGTAAATTGCAGCCTTCAATTCGACTACCAGTCATGAACACGAAGCAGATAGATGCTATATTAACCCATGATTGGATGACAAAAGACTTATTTCAAGGTGTGTTTCCATGGACCAGTTACCGTCTTTACAACGCGGTGCCTATGCCATCAATACAGACGATCATGATGAACAAGTAGAGCATCGGGTGGCAGTGTATTTTGACAAAGACCCTGCAGAATATTTTGACTCGTATGGACTTTTACCTATAGACAGTTGCTTGAATAAGTTTTTAAGTAATGAATATGTGTATAATTCCATACTATTATAAACACCGATATCATCTACACGTGTATTTTATTGTGTATATCATATATTACATAGAGCTAGAGATTATAGTTTGTTTGATATTGTAGATGTATTGAGAAGAAGTGATAGTGATTTTGTGGTAAAGGATTTTGTATATAGACATTATAAACCATTGTTTTATTGATTTTGTATATAGAGTTGTGGTAATTGTGGTAATTGTTAATTTCATTTATTATAAATAAAAAAACAAGACAGTTTTATACAACTTTCTTTTTGTTTATTGTATTACATTTCAAGAAATTATTTTACATCAAACTTTTTTTACAAACGCATTCAATACGCTGATAAACGAATGAAATTCATTACAATCTAAATTAATATATGTATCATAGACATTATACCTACGTTAGTAATTGCTATGAAAACTCACATTATCAAACTTTATTATTTCAACAGTTTCATGTTCAGACAGTTTCAGTTCATATTTATGTTCATTCATGTCTATGCCCATCACCATAACCGACAAGGGATGTGTCAGCTCAATAAACTTGGTACCCCGTATAAGTTGCACTTTCAAGTCCTCTTTGAATTCAAGCGTTAGGTTCTTCCCAATCCAATGCTTGTGACAGAGCGCGCCATTCCACTATGTTGAGGGTGATGTAGTCGTAGCGTTCTTAAGCTCGTCATACTGGCGGAATTGTACAAACACGTCTAGGCAGTTCTCAAGTCACACGCACTTCTAAATTATCGGAGAGTATAAGGAGAAAGCCAGGTATCCTCAGCTCCTGTAGATTGTCCTTCAACACTGATTGTACTTCAGGTGATAGAATGATATACTTTCCAAAATGTATTAGCACAATGTCATCACATGCATTTCTCAGATATGAGAATTCATCTGTAATGAGTTCATAATCCGATAAAAAATCTCCTTCTCGTTCAACAGTCTGATCAACTATGAGCTGTCTCTTTGTCTGTGAAGGCATTTTTATGCTCGGATGATGGTGAAGAGCGCATGTTGTATGGCCTCTAGGAATCGTAAGAGTGCGCGCCATTTCTTCATATCAAAGTCAATCAATGCTGTAAATGAAGTATCTGGCACAATTCCATCATAATCCTCTAGATAAACCTGTAAAAGATTTTTCCAGAATCTAACACGTGTGTTTGATGAATCATGTCCAATCACTAGCACTTCAACATTATTTTCAAGTTTATGTTTAAACACAGGTACTGTCAACGGCATGTTTTTAAAGTCTTTCCACACTTCAGGTTTAAACCGATAGGCAGAATTTATAATAATCGCATTCAAGTCATTCACGGCGAAGTAAACGGCACTGTTAAACACTAAAGAATGGTAGTACGTACACTTTTATGAGGTGTCTTCTTGTCTTCGAAGTCTTTCATCCACTTCTTTCACTTGCTTCTTTAACCTTTTCCATTCAGGTACTTTCAGCAAAATACCCTTTTCTCAGGACGGTTTCTTCCAGACCCCTCATCTTTGAAGTCCTTGCGAATGTTCACCACTCTTCCATTGCTTTGTTTCATAATTTTAATGTACTTTCCATTTCTTAGAGAAAGCATTCCCTTCTACGACTGTGGTGGTGAGGTCGTCTCCACTTTCAATTTCTTGGTGGTGGTGGTGGTGGTGGTAGGATTTTTAGCTTTTAAGTATCAGCAAGAGTATCGATATTAGTTGCACATCTCTTACGACTTCCTACTTCCATGTTAACGCTTCAGTGTTCACACCTCAAATAACTCTCAACTTGGTAGACATCTTCTTTTGTAATGTCGTCTTGTAATGTCCATGCGCCATGGTTTAATAGCCAACATTCAACACGTATCGCTTGCCGTCATATGGCGCCAGGGCTATTTTCCTTATTTTCTCCGAGAAAAGCTGGTGGTCATGACTTCGATGCCTCGTAGCCATGGCTTGAGTTTGGTTGAACAAACTGTATCTATACTGCATGTTTGATGCGTCTGTGACAAGCTCGAGTAATGCCTTTAGTTGTATGTTTATCTTTCCCACCACACATTAAACTGTACATTTTTGGTCGAACAAACTCTTCAATGGGACTGCCTGCCGTCCCATCCTTTATTTTCCCAAGCACTTTTTTGTTCACGTTGGAATGTGGGAAATGATCTGACGGATAGTCACTTGTGTCGAACAGGTCAGCACCTTGCTGCATATCCTTGTAGATATCGTCCGTTTCTATGTCATAACATAGACTGTCGGTGTCGCTCAACAACAACTTAGCATTGGGATACTTGACCATGATGTAGTTGTAATGAAAGTCAAACATGAGCACTTTGCTGAGGTCAAGAATGGTGCAGCCGACTTGAATGGGTTTATTCAGAAGCAAATCCACTTTGCGTAAATGTACAGCAGTCAAATCTTCGTTGAAAATTCTAAATTTGTAGAGCGAAGGCTTGACTACGAGTTTCTTGAACCATTTTTCCTTGTGAACAAGTTCAACATTCATTCGCTTTTCCACATTTTCTATGGTTTTGCCAAACACAGAGTTGTTCATGAGTTTGAAGAAGTTTGAAGTTTGAAGAAGTTCTTAGCCAATTTTCTCTTTTCCGTGTTCAATGTGATGTATTCTCCAACCATTTGCTCTGTGCAAACATGATGGCACGGTGCACTTTGGTGACTTTCAACCCAGTGAGATGTGCTGCTGCAAATTCCTATAATGAAGCACATATTTCTTCTTGTTGCATAAGTTAGGTTAGTTAGTTATTTATTTAATGGGTTTATCGACACCACCAACCTATTGCAGGTCATATTGTGTCATTCCTGGTAACTTTGTTGCATTTATACTTTACTGATTAAAAGTCAGTTTAAGATAAAATCTTAAATATACTAAAACGGTACAATTAATGGCAATCTATACTTACGAATACAAGTTGATCGGTTTTAAAAATTCTAAGACCTTGTTAGAATTTACTTTTTGAAAGAGCTCTCCCATAGAATCAACGCTATAATAACGGGAACGAATGTAATAGAATGTGTTTCACTGTGTACCGTTCCTGACAACTTATACATTCGGGTTGTGGTTCACCTCTTAACAGGTGTTTGTGAGTAATGTAAGACTGCCCTATTAATAATCTGTGTATTACCAAATCGTCTCGGAGAGCATTTAGTTATTAATTTGGTATAGCTTATTGTTGGTTTGTTCACCTCAATGTTGTTGCCATAGATTTTATAAATATCTAAAAATGTGGCACTTAAAATCTAATGACGGTATAAGCAAATCTGAGCAATCTTGGTTTAACGCTTCTTAGGCGCCTTTGTCCGCTGCCTCGTTGCCCGGGATTCCAACTTGGCTCGGTACCCAGCAAAATATTATCTCTTTGTCAGCTTTTACCACTTCGTCGTGTTTTTCTATCAAGTTCAAAATTAATGGGTTGGATACCTGTATGTTTTCTAGTAATTCTAGCACTGACATCGAGTCCACACATAATATGAATTTTTGTAACGGCTAATCTTGACAATTTGTATAGTTAGCTGCAGGGCTCTAACTTCTGCAGAGAAAACAGAAGACCCATCCCGGAGCCTGGTTTTCAATGTATTATTTTCAGTGACAACAGCTGCTGCGGCCTTGTTTGGAGCCATCGGTATATATGAAATGGTAGTCATTATAATTACCCTTTAATTCTGCAAATTTTGACTTAAATACACACGCATTAGTTTGTTCTTTTGTGGACTCAACAAGAGTCTTCAAGACTACCGATTTCGTTAGCTTCCAAGGCGGTTTGTTGGGGATTCAGTAATGTGCAACAGATTCAACGATTATACCTGCTTCTTGCTGGTGTGGTATAATCCTAGTTCCAAAGGGGGGGATAGCATTGGTACCTCTATCCGCATATTGTGACCCGAAAACAATCTGATGAGTAGGGTTATTTCTATTGGCGTAAAGTTTTATAGAATACTGCATGGTAAGTTTTAACCGCCGTACATTAAGAGGCTGGGGATGTTATAAAGGCATTTAAACATATTCTTAAGCCTTGATTTTGTATCGGTTCTAGCATCTTGAGGATGGCCTTGATGAACCATAAACTATACTGTCATAGTCCAGATCTAATTAGAGCTCTATAAAACATGTGTTTAGTATCACGATCTGCTCCCCAATCGTGGGGGGAGATGACTCTCAGTAAATTTAAAGCCTTCTGACACTTTCTTTGGAGGTGTTTGAAATGTGGGGTAAAACTGAGTTTGTTATAAAAATAGACCTAAAAATTTGTTCTCCTTGACAACAGGGACTTTGATAACATTATTGAAATAGGTGTAAATTGCAGCCTTCAATTCGACTACCAGTCATGAACACGAAGCAGATAGATGCTATATTAACCCATGATTGGATGACAAAAGACTTATTTCAAGGTGTGTTTCCATGGACCAGTTACCGTCTTTACAACGCGGTGCCTATGCCATCAATACAGACGATCATGATGAACAAGTAGAGCATCGGGTGGCAGTGTATTTTGACAAAGACCCTGCAGAATATTTTGACTCGTATGGACTTTTACCTATAGACAGTTGCTTGAATAAGTTTTTAAGTAATGAATATGTGTATAATTCCATACTATTATAAACACCGATATCATCTACACGTGTATTTTATTGTGTATATCATATATTACATAGAGCTAGAGATTATAGTTTGTTTGATATTGTAGATGTATTGAGAAGAAGTGATAGTGATTTTGTGGTAAAGGATTTTGTATATAGACATTATAAACCATTGTTTTATTGATTTTGTATATAGAGTTGTGGTAATTGTGGTAATTGTTAATTTCATTTATTATAAATAAAAAAACAAGACAGTTTTATACAACTTTCTTTTTGTTTATTGTATTACATTTCAAGAAATTATTTTACATCAAACTTTTTTTACAAACGCATTCAATACGCTGATAAACGAATGAAATTCATTACAATCTAAATTAATATATGTATCATAGACATTATACCTACGTTAGTAATTGCTATGAAAACTCACATTATCAAACTTTATTATTTCAACAGTTTCATGTTCAGACAGTTTCAGTTCATATTTATGTTCATTCATGTCTATGCCCATCACCATAACCGACAAGGGATGTGTCAGCTCAATAAACTTGGTACCCCGTATAAGTTGCACAACAACAACTTAGCATTGGGATACTTGACCATGATGTAGTTGTAATGAAAGTCAAACATGAGCACTTTGCTGAGGTCAAGAATGGTGCAGCCGACTTGAATGGGTTTATTCAGAAGCAAATCCACTTTGCGTAAATGTACAGCAGTCAAATCTTCGTTGAAAATTCTAAATTTGTAGAGCGAAGGCTTGACTACGAGTTTCTTGAACCATTTTTCCTTGTGAACAAGTTCAACATTCATTCGCTTTTCCACATTTTCTATGGTTTTGCCAAACACAGAGTTGTTCATGAGTTTGAAGAAGTTTGAAGTTTGAAGAAGTTCTTAGCCAATTTTCTCTTTTCCGTGTTCAATGTGATGTATTCTCCAACCATTTGCTCTGTGCAAACATGATGGCACGGTGCACTTTGGTGACTTTCAACCCAGTGAGATGTGCTGCTGCAAATTCCTATAATGAAGCACATATTTCTTCTTGTTGCATAAGTTAGGTTAGTTAGTTATTTATTTAATGGGTTTATCGACACCACCAACCTATTGCAGGTCATATTGTGTCATTCCTGGTAACTTTGTTGCATTTATACTTTACTGATTAAAAGTCAGTTTAAGATAAAATCTTAAATATACTAAAACGGTACAATTAATGGCAATCTATACTTACGAATACAAGTTGATCGGTTTTAAAAATTCTAAGACCTTGTTAGAATTTACTTTTTGAAAGAGCTCTCCCATAGAATCAACGCTATAATAACGGGAACGAATGTAATAGAATGTGTTTCACTGTGTACCGTTCCTGACAACTTATACATTCGGGTTGTGGTTCACCTCTTAACAGGTGTTTGTGAGTAATGTAAGACTGCCCTATTAATAATCTGTGTATTACCAAATCGTCTCGGAGAGCATTTAGTTATTAATTTGGTATAGCTTATTGTTGGTTTGTTCACCTCAATGTTGTTGCCATAGATTTTATAAATATCTAAAAATGTGGCACTTAAAATCTAATGACGGTATAAGCAAATCTGAGCAATCTTGGTTTAACGCTTCTTAGGCGCCTTTGTCCGCTGCCTCGTTGCCCGGGATTCCAACTTGGCTCGGTACCCAGCAAAATATTATCTCTTTGTCAGCTTTTACCACTTCGTCGTGTTTTTCTATCAAGTTCAAAATTAATGGGTTGGATACCTGTATGTTTTCTAGTAATTCTAGCACTGACATCGAGTCCACACATAATATGAATTTTTGTAACGGCTAATCTTGACAATTTGTATAGTTAGCTGCAGGGCTCTAACTTCTGCAGAGAAAACAGAAGACCCATCCCGGAGCCTGGTTTTCAATGTATTATTTTCAGTGACAACAGCTGCTGCGGCCTTGTTTGGAGCCATCGGTATATATGAAATGGTAGTCATTATAATTACCCTTTAATTCTGCAAATTTTGACTTAAATACACACGCATTAGTTTGTTCTTTTGTGGACTCAACAAGAGTCTTCAAGACTACCGATTTCGTTAGCTTCCAAGGCGGTTTGTTGGGGATTCAGTAATGTGCAACAGATTCAACGATTATACCTGCTTCTTGCTGGTGTGGTATAATCCTAGTTCCAAAGGGGGGGATAGCATTGGTACCTCTATCCGCATATTGTGACCCGAAAACAATCTGATGAGTAGGGTTATTTCTATTGGCGTAAAGTTTTATAGAATACTGCATGGTAAGTTTTAACCGCCGTACATTAAGAGGCTGGGGATGTTATAAAGGCATTTAAACATATTCTTAAGCCTTGATTTTGTATCGGTTCTAGCATCTTGAGGATGGCCTTGATGAACCATAAACTATACTGTCATAGTCCAGATCTAATTAGAGCTCTATAAAACATGTGTTTAGTATCACGATCTGCTCCCCAATCGTGGGGGGAGATGACTCTCAGTAAATTTAAAGCCTTCTGACACTTTCTTTGGAGGTGTTTGAAATGTGGGGTAAAACTGAGTTTGTTATAAAAATAGACCTAAAAATTTGTTCTCCTTGACAACAGGGACTTCGTGTTGTTTTCGTGTTTTACAAAAGTGCATACAAACCGTTTTGGTTTGTGAAAATTTAAAACCATTCTTATTCGCCCAACACATGGAGAGAATAAATGCTCTGCTGAAGACGACGCTGTATTAAATCCATACTTTTGCCTCTACACGACATGGCAAAATCATCTACGAAGAGGGAGCTATCTACCCCCTGTCTGAGTGTATCTTTTATATTGTTGATTTTTATCAGGAATAGTAGAATTGAAAGGATGCATCCTTGGGGGAAAACTTCCTCTTGTTCAAAGTATTCTGAGAATATTGTACCAAGACGAACCTTGAATCGACGGTCATCTAGCAATCCTTTTATTAACTTGGGGCAGGCGGCCTCCTAGGCCGAAATCACAAAGATCCTTTAAGTACTCTGGCATAAGTTAGGAATGGGCTTTTCACTAAGTTTGCCTTTCATGTGCAGATCTTTCCGTAGCTTCAGAGAGTACTCTGACAATTCTCCAACTTTGACACATTTCCCATCTGGAGCCACTGGGTAGTGATTATGACAATCATGGATTGTATGTGGGCATTCTAAATCCACTTCTAAAATGTCTCCAATGTCGTCATCTTCAGCTACATCCATGAAGTTGAAGAATTCTGGCCCGCTCACCCACATAAATCCAGTTTGAGGCATACTTTGCGACATGGACTTTGCATCGATGTACATCAGATAGTTGTTGGGCATCTCAGAATTGTAATCTGCTGAATAAGGGTTATTTGCTTTCGTATACTTGTGTGTGATCTCAGATATTCCTCCACGTAGGCCTTGTTCAACCATTTGGTGCATGTCAATGTCAGTGATTAATTCCAACTTCACCTTTGTCGCTTTTAACATAGCATCCCAAGGCAGTCCAGGCGCTGTATAGTAATGGGCATGATCCATTTCATACCTGTTGAGACATACTTGACGAAAATTTTCAAACACGTCAGCCAGCAGTAGCACATCCGTTAACAGGTACAGGTCGTGATATTCATCGAATGTGGCATAGTTGAATGTACTCCACACCTTCTGCGCGTGATCATAATCCTCATCACTAATGTCCTTTTCGCTGAGCTGACTGTAAACTTGTCCTTTGACGGTAGCTGTGTTTCAGCTAACTTGGATGGTTCGTCCACGTAATCATAGGGGTGCACTCCCTTTCTCAATACCAAATCTTGTTGGCCACTATCGTGGATGTGACAAGTCATGTTGCAGAAGTTATCTTTCCCTTCTGAAGCAAGGTTGGATACCGTCTTCTGTAGAGAGGTACTCATAAACGGAATGCTATCTGCAAATTTCAGATTGCTCATGGTGAATGCAGTATATTTCTCAATGGTGTTGGAAGTGACCATAATCGTTTCATCTTTGAATTTCCCAATTTCCTCCATGATCAGATGACTGCCATAGCCTTGCAAATTGTGGAAAAACACAGGAATGATAAAATAATCTTTATGTCCCTGCTTTTCCTTCCTAAGTCGAAATTGTAAGTTGCTTTCATTATGTGGTCATGATCTCTCACACGATCCGCTCCTATAGTAATGACAAATGTACCAATCGACAGCGTTATTAAAATTCTCTTGGTAGTCACGAGTCATCACTATATCCTGTGGCTGCTTTAAACCATGCACAATACGATCGCGCTCATTAACCATATGGTCTAAAAAGACTTTCACAGTATTGTTTCCTCGATACACGACTGGGGCACGTGTGTCGTACTGGCTGATAACCACATAGAAAAAGCTGTTTGAACGATTATGTTGATACCTGTCCCCTTCATGCTTTTGCGTGAAACATTCAAAGTCAGCACATAAATCACAAAAGGTGCTCGCTGTTGTTTGGCTACATTCTTTGTTTGTTGAAGTGTCCAGGTGGAGCCAAAAGTGACCATAAAACACTTGCTGTCATTATTCTTAATGTTTAACACACCCTTCGTTTTCTTCACTTCTTCTGCTTCTAGAGGCGCTGACGTAGCTGTATGTACCTCAATGTACAGTATATTATCCGGCATCCAACCTTGTCGCTCAACTTGGTAAGCAATTCTTTATAGGCTTCTGGCAAGTCCTGTTCAATATCCGCTGTTCAATATTGTACGCTGTATATGTTGGACTGCTGATAAATGCATTATCCACATTTTCTGTCATGACACCTTCTGCATTCGCCGTCATTTTCTTGAAGCGAGCATGCACAACAATATAATATTTCAATGCATGGTTTAAGATCTCCAGCAAATATGTACTGACACGGTTCTCTTGCTGTCGCATTTCAAGCAGTAAATCCGTTCCATTGTCAGACTCAAACCGTTTTTCCTGCGCGTTTTCGCCAAGATTAACACTTCTACCTCTCCCAACTTGTCCAGCCTCTTGTCTCTTTGCAGCTTTCTCCTCAACAGGCTCTTCGTGAGCACGTTTCACTACATTTTTTCATTTCAGCTGGTGTGCATGTATGTGCCTCAAACACATCCATAGATGGAAATTTTACAATGCATTCAAGGCAGAGGACTGGTGTGTCTGCCATTGTTCTGCCATCTTGTTCCGTCTTTCATCTCTTTGCTTCTTTCTCCTTAACAAGCTCTTCACGAGCACCTTTCACTACAGGTTTCATCTCAAATTGAGTGCATGTATGTACCTCATACAATTTCATACATGGAAATTCTGCATTGCATTCAAGGCAGAGGACTAGTGTATCCCATACTGAACTAGCTGCCATTGTTGTCGCATAAATTGCTTGAACTGATATGGCGAAATGTGTTCTCGCTCATCCATTTATACACCTAGGTTGATGATTTCCGCTAAAATTTCGATTTCCCGCCAAAATGTTCAAATTCAAGTTGTCAAGTTCTCTTCTCGAGATGCCTAAAAGTTGATGTTGTAAAATTTCCCAAGGGGAGGGGGGTCCAAAAACCAAAAATGTTCAGAATCGTCTGAAACATAAATATGGGGGGGGGGGGAGGAGTCCGACATACCCGACACACTACCACGTAATATGTTTACACATGTAAATTTTGTTAAATTTTCCTCTCCTAGGGTTGTCCTCACATAGTATGTTTCAAGGAATGACAGCAGTTAACTATGGTCTAATGACAGTGGTAGGACTGACGCAGCCTGGGTGGGTGTGATTGATGACGTCATAATGATTGACAGGTGTTGTAGAACTGTCGGTTCTACACTACTGACGGAGAAAATTTCCCTGTGTAATATTCACTTTTTATGTATCAGAAACATATTTATTGATGTGATAACAGAGGCGAGGCGTTAACAAGGGTTCTCATTTTTCTTTGGGATCACAGCTGAGTGGGTCAGAAATCAACAGTCAAAGGCCAATGTTTCGCACCATATTTTCTCCTTACTGGTCCGTCATTTTGTCGTTGCTACTACTTTGACAATACTGGCCCGAGAACTCTCGCGCTTTCGAGCTAGACATTTCGCACTTATGTAGCATTTAATCTAGAGTTATGCATCTCGCTATTTGTTTCACCCTTGTTTTCATTTTCATTATCAACACGTGAAGCAAAAAAAGGTGATATTTTATTAAGAAATACAACGCGTAAGGTCTTGATGTCGGTATAACAGGATGAAAAAGCGCTCAATAAATGTGCGTCCATTTTCGTAACCTGTGTCATTTTTCAACCCTGTCACTTATAACACTGGTTCCATAATCTTGTCGCTGAGAATAAATGGACCAATCAAAACCCAGTCTCGTTACTTAAGAAAATAACAGTTCTAATACGCATTTCAACCATGTAAGCGGTTCCAGTTTTGAAAACTTTGCTGTCAGTTATTTCTCATGGGCGACATCAACCAAATACAAAATGGAAAACACCGTGTGCTACACATTGCCCTTTCGTAGATACTGATCCACAAACATTCACAAATAGTCACAGTTGGGATATATTTAATGAATTCGCACGATTCAGTAAAGTGTTTCCGTATGATTTCCAGCAAAACCTCGTCACGCAAACTCCGTTCTATCTCTCAACGTTTTCGAGATAATGGCCCACTTTCGGTTTTTGACTTTGACCATGGCCTAAAGACCTCTTACATATGGTCTTTAAGGTCCAAAGGGTCGAAAATAAGCTCAAAATCTCTAACATTTTTTCCAGATAATAGTCAACTTCCGGGTTCATTTACTTTGACCATGGCCGAACAGGTCAAGGTCACCGAGGTACCTCTTACATATAGTCTTTTAAGCCCAAAGGATCTAAAATAAGTTCAGAATCGCTCTATATCTCAAAAAGTTTTCGAGATAATGGCCCACTTCCCTTTTTTTACTTTGACCATGGGCAAGAAGGTCAAGATCATCAAGGTACCGCTTACACATCGTCTTCTTTTACACCCAAAAGATCGATAATAAGCTCAAAATTGCTTTATCTCTAATTTTTTTTGAGATAATGGTTAACTTCCAGTATTTTTTACTTTGACCATGTCCAAGGAGGTCAAGGTCAATGAGGTGCCTCTTTCATATGGTCTTATCTTTATCCGTTTCCGAGATAATGGCCCACTTCCGGTTTTTGAGATTAACCATAGGTGAGGATGTCAATCGTTCTCTAAGGTCATGGTTAAAAATGCGAATTTTACGGCGTCTGATCACCCTCTATCAGTGAGCCAAATTTCAACTTAAAGTTGCACAAGCATGCTGTGATGACATTCACTGAGAGTTGGGCGATCAATACACCGAAGCTGATATCATACCAGTTTAAACTGCTGCTCTTAGCTTCTTTCCGCCTGTTTTGCAAATTTATTTTGTCGTTTTTAATTGATAAATTAAGCCAATTAAAAAAACAGGAGGATCAACTAGACATACTTTATCATATATAAATTTCATCTTTCACTAGGGGATTTTGGCAAAAAATAACAAGTGTTAAATTCGGCGCATATAAAAGCAAAGTAACAGTCGAGCAAAACAACACAGCTTATGGCCGTTACGCGAGCTCTGGCTGCCTAGAAAAAAGTGCTAATCCACGCAACCAATAAAGCCGTTGAGTCAACATAACCAAGCAGATGTACACAATTTATAAACGGAATTCAAGCATGGTGTTTGCTAATGATTACAACCCACTTGGCCTACGACCCACTTGGCCTACGGCCCAGAAGGTCTACAATTTACTCGAATTCATTCTCTGGAGCATATATTCTGGGGATAATCATAAATAACGCTCCGGAGCACATTCTCTGGAATGATTAAATAGGAACAATCACCTTGTAATAGTAATAAATTCTTGGTAAAACAATCGTAGGTCTTCTGGCTAAAAAATCATAGGCCTTCTGGGTAGAAAGTGTGGGCCTTCTGGGTCGCAGGCCATGTGGGCTGTGGGCCAAGTGGGCAGTCACCTTGCTAATATATCAATGACTTGACAATTTCATTAGAAAAACTTGTCCAAATAAAACAATTGATATACTAATAAGTCCAAAATATTAATATTATTTTAGAACGGGGATGGTTGGAGGCATACCGCTGGAGGGGGGAGGGCTTTAGAGGAGCGCATGCCAAAATGAGGTTTACTTTTAACTTTTAATGTTTGTCAAGTGTTGAAGATTTCGCTTGCGTAATATGGTTCTGGTTTTTTATCCATGATGCAAGAATATTTATGGGGTATCCCGTATTCCGTCATGATCTGCGTTCTAGCTTTTCACTCACTCGTTATTTGTTTCAATATTTTGAACTTAAAGTCCATAGTGTAGTTACGGTGTTTTCGTTTTGTTGCTATTTTACAAGTTGAATTGACCAGTGTTCACAATTTATATGCTCGCTCCGGAGCGCGTAGTGTCTAAACTGTCTGTAGTAAACAAAAGGCATCTTAAGCCTCGGCACAGTACGCGAAGAAACAATGCTCATGAGTGGTGATGTTATGAAAAGACTGTGTGCATTAAGACAGGCAGTTCATGGAGTTAACCTTGTCAGTCACAACACTCGCACCCGAGCATTTATGCCCCACAATTCGTGTTTATTATTCTATTTTATCATGCAACGCATGACGCCTTGTTCACAGGCTTGAGTAAGGGGTGTCACTTTGGGACGAATATAAAAGGTTCGCAATTTATAAATTGGAAAAAAATATTATATATTTGACATACATGTAAAATTTAGATGTATATCTTTTCTTTCTGTCAAAAAATATAAAAAATTATAACTTTCAAGTTAGTTTAAAACAATGGACAAAACTTGCTAGTAATTTCATTCGAATCCGTGAACATAATAGTGGCAGGGTGTATTAAAACAAATGGATTAACTTTGATTCAGAATTTTATCAACTTAAATCATCAGTCATCAAGTTTTTTTATGCCAAAACAAAAGAATAAGTCGACTTTAAACGTGCCGACTCAGGGCAAAACATTGTACATTTATGTGATATCTGCGTTTTGTTACTGAATACAAACAACGGCCATTTTCACAAAACATCGTCAAAAATCCGATCAAAACACCAAGGTGGAAATTTTAAAGTCAATTTCTTAACGCAGAATATGTCCGCTTCGGGTATTTACTTTTGCCTACATCTCCGTCACATACTGCATATTATCGAATGTCATTGTGGAATAGGCGTATTCACTCTTCTTGGAGCGCAGTAATCAACTGTACCCTGTTATGCGGGACTTACCTATGGACAATACCTTTGACCAATTCGTGGGTATTCCATAGCATTTCAATCGGAAGACAAAAGGATGGCTACAGTAGAACTGTGATACTTTCAGCATGGCAATTATTTTTGTTTCAGCTGTTCAATGTTGGCGTGCGTTTTCCTGTTGAAAGATGGTGGCTCTTGGTTCTTGCTGTTCCATAATGGTGCGACATTAGTCACTAAAACTACACCTATTTGGCTGCATACTGTTAATGTGCCGTCAATAATCACAGAAACTCGGATTCATACAATGGAACTTGTAACATATATAGATGCCGTCAATAAGTTGTCGGTATTATTCTAATTTGTATTGGCAAAATTAATTATATTTTACAGATTAGTATCTTACCTTGAATAAATGACCATATTTAAAGTCATGCAATATTAAAATCTACATTCTATAAGTGATATCTGTCGATTTTGATGTGACCACATGTGAAACAACTGATGTCCAATCAGCCTTATTCTACAATTACACCACTGTATTTTGCCACTTGAAAATATAGTGAATATTATTCCAAACGAGAAAAAGTCAAGAATTCTATCATATGATGATTTATCAAAGAATTTTTTGTCTTAACAGTTATACTGTCCCAAAAATTACCAAAAGCAAGAGGAAGCCCCAAAAGAATTGACTGATGCAGCTTGAAGTAGGCAGAATACATTTTCTAACTTATATATTATATCACAACATGAAATGAAAGGAGTTGCGTCAAAGAGGCCAGCGACGGCGACATTTAGAAAAAAAATATTTAGACCAGTAGCATTTAGGAAAGAGACATTATGCCACGTTGTCAACTGCTACATTTGACCAAGTTTTAACACGATATTTTTGCAAGTTCTTGGTCAAGATGTGCACAACTGTAGTTAAAAGTGATCTTTTGCAATTAAGCGATGATATATGACAACAAAAATGTCTTGATCAATCGTCGGAGCAAGTTCATGCTTATCTGCAAATATGTTAATGACATTTCGAAGCTAATCCCAGAATGCGAGCTGATTTTCTAAAATAAATACCTCACACAAACTACCACTTAAATGTTTTACTAATCATTGTAAAGCTATACTGCATACATCCATGTAAAACAAAAGCACACAATTGACTTAGAACGACAAATATCTCGATAAATATGTCCAGGGACATGTAGGACACGATTTTCGCTACAGCGACATTATTGCTGTCATAAATGCCATGTCCTTAATTGCCATAGGGTATTTTTGGTACATTTAATATAAAGCTAATATAATATAAACATAATGAGAAGGGGCTATTCGCTGGTCAGAGGCCCAGGGAGGAAAAAATTGGGGCGGGAAGCTCTTTACAGGGAAAAGCTCTTTACTGGTGCAGATTGCACGTTTTTTTATACTTTAGTTTCCTCAGAAAGAAAGGCTGGCGTTTAGTTATAGCCAACTATAATAATACCAGTTTATTTATTGAATTATTTTATGCAATTAATTCAAATGTTATTGTTATTTGACTAACAATGACCAAAATGCATTCAAATTAAGCTAAATTTATGAGACAATTACAAGATTACAGATCAATCAATTAAATGAAAACAAAATACGAGATATATAAATGAAATTTCTTACCATTGTTGGCCCCGTAGCGCATGGAAAAGAGGGTGTTGTTTGGTACTGAGCGCATGGAAATGTTAAAGATAACTGGCATGAATAGTTCCACAATCCGGTTGCCATCCTCGGTACTTAAAGCAAGACCTGTATGTAATGAGGTGGTGAAAACACTTACAGTTAAGAACTAACAAAATCAGGGGAGATTATGTTTAATGATATATTGTATTACGTAGAACTGGCATTTAGCTGAACGACATTTAGCCAAAATTAGCGTCTACGACATTATAACTGCAGTTGACATGTTTTAATCGATTCGGCCAAGTATCGCTCATCCAAATAGCACTCAGCAAAAAGTGGTATATTATTTAATATAACAACTAAATCAATGAGAGCGAAAAATGGTGAAAAGTTCTCCTTCCCGGTAATAAGCGTCCCATCCGACAATACTCACAATCAACAAAAGTCAATCCCCTCCCTTATTTATACATTGCATCCATAGCATTTGGACCAGAGACGTTGGGCAAAATTCGGCCATAAGTGATAAGGTAAGCCCGGTGAGACTTTCCAAATTTATATTTTTAAGCCCCTGAAAAGGACACCCAAAAATGGACACTCCCTTTATTCAGTGAACTCTGAAGAATCCTTTCAATTTCACAAGTACAGAAAATAAGAAAGAACGTAAATATCATGATATTAACCATCAACATTTTGAACAATGTTTTGCATTGGTCCAAATGTCATCTCCTCAGCTTCTACTCGAAATATCTCTGTTCCAAGTGCCTCTCGGTCCAATGTCGCTAGCATAAATGTCTGGATACGTCATATATTAAGTAGAATTTTGGGCCAGAGACATTTGTACCAGTGCAGTTTGTACAAGAGACATTTCGACCAGAAGTGGACGGTGTGGTACTTGTGCACTTCGTCAGTGTAGCTGGTGAAGCCTTTTGTTCTTTCTTTCATGTACTGCGTGGTGAATGAGGATATTGAAGCAAACGAATATTATGAGAAAGTGTTGATCTGATGCGCTTGTTTTGTTAGATTTTAAGATTTTCTACAACTGTGTGTTTCTTAACAAACTTTTCATATATTTTTCAACTACTTAGGGGTAACTTATTTTGTGACGCATTTAACTCGCTCGTATTTGATTTATATTGTATGTTTTTGGCTAGGTATTTTTCTAGTGATTCTCGAAATGCTCTGATTGATCAAATTTGTGGTAGCGTTGATGCATCCACCCAGATTGTGTATAAGGAGCGCCAATTTTGCGCCCGTAGCAGTTAGTTTTGGACATCATAGAAGCCACACACCATGTGTGAGTCGAATTATTGTAAGAAAATATAGAAATAAGATATAGGCCTTAATTAATGCAGTGCAAAATTAGTTTCTGTGCGAAGAAAAAGTTTCTTACGGCAAGATTAGGTACATAGGGATAAACGAAGCATTGGCGAATAGAATTGGTTGGATAGAGAAGGAATTAAGAATAAAAAAGTTGTTGATTACAAATCGTGTTTTGTGCACCAATGCAATATATACTAAACATTAAAATTTTAAAGAACGAGTTTCATTTCTTAGTGGATATATTGCTTTTTGATGGGCTTTGTTGCACATTTCGGTACCTTCGCTTCATATTAAATGGGCATCTACGTGCGTGTATCAATCATCATATGTCACATATCGTAACACTCTTACTTCAATGTGTATTCAGTGGGTTAAAGAACAGTACGAAAAAGATATAAATTTTCATATCTCACTGCCCCTCTTCATTGAGTAGAGCTGTTACAAAAGCGAAACATTAAAGACATTTAAGAACCAGCTGTCTCAAATATCATACTTTTCATGTGTGACTGAAATGTCTGTGGTTGAAATGTATTTGGCCCAAATGCCACTGGCCAAAAAGTCGATCGCCCAAACATATATCTGTCAAGGATTGATGATAAGTATATTCTATTTATTCTTCTCTTATACAAATTCGTCTATAAGTGCCTCTTCTCTCTTTGAATCATTTGTGTTTCTATCATTGAGGCAGTTGTCGATTTAATATCATTTCCATCAAGAAAGGCTAATGATTTTGTAATTAAATCAAGATTCTAATAATAAAGCTTATTTCAAGTGATGATTAGTTAATTGTAATTAACTGCAGCTCTATAGCTGAATATTTGGATACGTTATGGTAACTGGGTCGTCATTCAGTTTTTAACTAGCTGGTCAAAAATACAACTAAACAAACTTATTGGAAAATAAAAAATTTGCAATTAAGAAACATCCAGAAAGATTTGGATAGGGGTCTTTTAACAAAGAGTGCAAAAATTAACGAGGACGGACTAAAACTAAAAAGTAACAGTGAGTTCTCAAACATTGATTAAATAACAGTAGTTGTTTGGTATAATAAATTACAGGGAGACACAATTAAACGTTATTTCTACCACAGTAAATACAAGAAATGCATCATCGAAATAATGCTATTTGGCATTTGGTTGCGATGAACTTTTGCCTGTATCATATGGGATATTCATCCAAATACAAAGGTGTTAACATTTCTTTACGACTGTGTAATACAAGGTTACAAGGAACAAATAGGCTGAATGGAGTATACACTAATTTATTACTACTGGTGGTAGTTCGGAAACATTTAAAACATATCACCATCTCACCATATCACCATTTCACAATATCACTGTTTTAGTTTCAATAAATTTCAAATTATTTCATTAGACCAAGTCTTGATAATATTAATAGGGCCCTGGATTTTGGCATATACTGCATTGTCAACATTGTATTTAGTGTATTCGTTAACAAATTTGAACGTTCATTAAAATATCAAAACAACAGATATTGTCAGACCAGTAGATCCCACGGTAAAGTATTACGAACTTTGTGTTACTTTTTGAGCTCTACAGTTCATCTCTGATTGATTATAAGGATCTGGTCAAAATACAGTTTGCCCAAAATGTTGAGCCTTTTCGCCCACCAGTTCACCCAAGGGCTGATCGTTTCGTCCAATGACCTATGTCTTTTCGCCTAATTTTCTAGGTCGTTGCGTCCAAAGTGATTGGTCATTTTACCCAATATTTTATTTTTTCCCACTATATTTGCTTTATCAGTGGCCTTTGTTACAGATATTTACCAAAGTATTATCCTAGATAATCAATTAATAGAGGGTAGTTTTGCCCAAAGTGTTTAGTTGTTTTGTCCAGTAACGATAGATTTTTTTATCGTCTTTGTATTTTAGTTGTTATTTAAGTTAATGTTTTTAAGACATAAAGATACAATTGTATGTGAAATGTTCCGCTCTGGAAGCTTAAAAGCTTTGTAATTGTAATACTAATAAATATATGTAGGTGAAAGACTTTTTGATACAAGAACGTAACTACAATTTACTCCCATTCAAGGTTGACTGTCATTCATTTTCTCTTTAGTGTACTGATGTGAAATACTTAAAAGCCTTTCAAAATTACTATAAACTATAATTTGTGGTGTTCACGTTTTACGTTCATCAAAAAATAAATAAATAAATAAGTTTTATGGACGAACTGGTATCCTTATATTTTATGGATTGAGTGAAAGAATCAGTATAGAAATGGGCGTAATAGAACACTTTACGGGCTGTTCTGATACGCCCATGGGCATAATAGAACAGTGTTCTGATACGCCCATGGGCGTAATAAACGACTTATGCCTGGAAACGCCGATGAGCGTTTTAAAACGCGTATGGTGTGTAATAGTGTTTTAAAACGCCCATGAGCGTAATAAAACACTTGAGAGGGTTAGAAGGTTGATAGATGTTTTGGGAGGATTTTTTCAATAAGTTATTTGACGACATTTACAGCAGCGTATGTGACGACATGCATGGCGTGTAAACGAAACGTCATTTATGCCTTTGTTTGTCGCTATTTGAGATGAATTAAGTGACTTCCGCTGAACTGTAAAAAAAATAGGAAAATATTTTTTGGAGGAGGGGTGTGTAACGATATTTATGGCGTGTAAACGAAACGTCATTTATGCATTTGTTTACGCGATTTGAGTTGAAATAAATGATTTTCGCTGAGGTGTCAAAATGGAACTTTTTTTAGAAAGGAGGGGGGAGAAAATACTTATTTATTTGAGGCTTGCGAGGTGTGTTTTGAAAAAATGGCCACATGGGTTCAAGGCGACACCATAAATGAAAGTGCTATTGGAAGGTAAGGTTTTCTCTCTCTCTCTCTCTCTCTCTCTCTCTCTCTCTCTCTCTCTCTCTCTCTCTCTCTCTCTCCCCGCACATACCCACACCAGGAGAAAGTTAGCGTTCGTTTCAACCCAGAAAGCAATCTTTTCCTCTGTCTCTCCCTCACTCTCTCTCAGCACATACCAACACCAGGACAGAGTTAGTGTTTCATTTCATAAGGCCTCATAGGTATGTTAACCCAGATGACAATTTTGTAAGCATTTCCCACACTCTCATGCATACACACACATACCAACACCATGCTTATTTCATAATATTTGGGGGGGGGGGCTGCTGTGAAAAGAGCAGCCGTGGAGGATTTTAGTTCTCCTTGTTGATGCCTCTGTCTTCCTTGCAGCCGAGCTTCCTCCTGTGCGCCGCTACCTGTTTGAGACGAAAAAGGTACCCAGAACGCTACAGGTATGACTTTCGGACCTGTTAGCCTCTGTGCATCTCTCTTCATGCGTTTACCTTTTGACATCCTGCGGAATTATAAAGCCATAGAAGTCACAGAAGCGTGTATTTTCTATTGAGTTCAGGAAACGCACGGCCTCTTGGAGGTTAGAGTCCTCCACTTTCGTCTCAACCAAGATAGTGGTGCGACCACAGTCGGATCTCGGCTGCATCTGGCTGTTGTCCTGGATGCTGGCGATAGCAGCTGTGAGCTCGTCCTGGAAACTGGCAGCAGGAGACACGGGAGAACTCTGCGGCTTAGTGAAGGTGGCAATGGGAACGCGCCTTGTCCCTACCGGACCTGTCGGCACTCCCCGGACGGTGACATCTGGTGATTTCACGTCCGGTGTCCTGATCTTGACCGGAGTAGTCACTTTCTTGTAGGACGATGGCAATTTCTGAGGTGAGCGTTGCCTCAACCGTTTGTGGCTCTCCTCTGCCGCTCTGCCAAAACGGTTGTACTCTCTGGTGCTGGCCGCGACACGCTGTTTCCATTTCTCCATCTTGAAGAGTTCGTATTCCATGTAAAGTTCTTCGAACAAACCGATATCTTTGTCTGTCAGGAAGAACTGTTGTCTTCGCTCCAAAGTGAAGAACTCGTCTTTAAACTCCATGACAAAAAAGCTAACTGATTACAAAGGTAGTGAAAGAAGGGGTGAGGCGAGTACTCACCCCGTTCTAACAAAACCATCCCTGTTACTGAGGAAGATGTTACGCTGTTGAAACGAAACTTTCAAGCAGTGCTTCCTCTGATCGATTGCAACATTTTATGGTGTTTATGGGAAGAAGGCTTTTTCGACCAACACACTTACATGTACCTAACGGAAGAAGTGAATACCGTCATTCAGCCCATCTACATGCTAGAAGGAAACATAGAGCATGTTCCCGTGTCAGAGCCAAAGTTCTCCGAAGCCATGACCCAACGTTTCGTTCAACTTTTTAGAAGCCTTCATGAGGAACATTTTAAGACTTTGTGTCTGCCAGAGCCAAAGCGTGTTAATGAGGATCGCGATTACAAATGTGCAAAGGTCATGCTACATGGTTTCAAGTACATTGAAGAACGCATTAAGGTGTATGATAAGACGGTCTACCTCTATGAAAAAGGATATTTCACCATGCCAATGCTCTTTAAATGGACAATGGGCCATGGCAAACAAGGAGACTTTTTTGAAATCATCATGAGACATTGTCTAACAGGTGGTTTACCAACAGCCTTTCTTGATGGTTTCAATGAGCTTACTCCGCGATTTTACAAACATCTCATGAAAACATACATGTGATACCCATATAAAAGGAGTGGGGGTGAGGAGCATCAAGTCGTCATTCAATGTGCAGCCATGGAGAAGACAAGTAGCTTTAAAATTAGTGCAAACTTAACCATTATTGTGGAGCCTGGAAAATTTAGATTATTTCTTCGCATCAAACGTGGAGAGAGATGGCTCGCTTTATCACCATCCTTGTGGAAGATTGTGTCTCAGAACTTGAAAAATTTACTCGACATTGGCTTCAAACTGTACTTAACGGAAACGAAGTGGCTTGCAGTCATTTCATATCAAGACATGCGCTATGTGAGCTTTGTGCGCACATCACTGTTTGAAGGGAAAGAATACACGCATCACATCAACATGAATGATGGTGAATGGGAGACACTGCTTCAGGAGATGGGCAACATCGACTCAGCCCTATTGGTTGAACCACGTACGGAATGTCATGACAAGAAAACTCTCTTTAAACTTCAAAAGGATGATCGGATGAAAGTGTCAAAATTATCCAAGAAAAGACTAGCTGAAGTTCAATTGGAGAATATGGACGTGCAAAATCAACTTGGACTTACCTGTGACTATTGTGGTGCTTACGGATATGTGGAGGATTATGATTGCCACTGCCACAAGAACAATTGTAAGTTGTGTGAGCCAGACAACTTCTGCAACAAGTGTGGAGTACTTAAAGTCTGAGAAGCAAAATAGAAGCCACAAGACGAGTGACAAGATGGACGCGTGTTTTAAAAAGGCTTATGTTGACTTGATGATTGCTAAACTTGCTTGCTGTGGAACTCCAGACTATCAGCTTTATCACTTAGACGCTTTTTGGGATATTGTACACCACAGTCTTGATGTGATTGAACTACTAAGATTTATTGGAGAATGTCATAAAATTGGAATAGAAGAAGATACTGACTTTGACTTTGATTCTGCGCTCTATTTTGCCCGCACTGATGTGGAAGTATACTTTCGCGTGGTTGATTATTTGAGAGATTATTGTGGACTAGAAGAAGAAGAAACTGAGCAGCTTAGTCAGGTAAGAGAACTTTAACATCAACCTTTGAAGACATAACAATGTTTTTCTTTCTAGCAAAATTATTCTTATGCGAGTGGTTTTAAAGTGAACAAAGAAAGAAAAGAGGTAGCAGACATTTTAAAAGATATTTTATTACAGGAAGAAACCGACATGTCAGCGTCAGAATAAACAAAGAAACATCGTCTTGGTGAAAAGGATACAACATGGAGAATGTGGTATTATTTAGCGGTCACAAGGATGTTCTTTCAAACATGTTTCCAACACGACTTGAAAAGTATGGACATAGTTCAACTCCAGTGAAGCTTTCCATCAATATGAGAAAGCTGTTTTTCATCGCCGCTAAGATATTGTTTCAGCGATTGTTTCATGTAGAAATGGATATGAAGCGAAACGCATTGCTAAAGTGATAAAGCCATGCCCTTTATGGCATACAGTGAAGAGAAGCAAAATGCAAGATGTTTTACATGTCAAATTGAATCAGTGTGTATTGTTTCGCAAAAAGTTAAAAGAATGTAAAGATAAGACTTTAGTTGAAGCAACTTGTGATCATTGGTGGGGAGCTGGTGTTAAACAATTGTCATCTCCTTCATATACTGGTAAGAATATCATGGGAAAGTTGTTGGAAATTTTGTGTGAGGGGTATAAAAGTGGTGAGACTTTTCATTTACTCGCCATGGTGTGCAGACGTGTTTTTAACAAATATATGGACATGTGAAGCAAGGATGGATGTAGAAACGTGTTTCAAGAAGAAGTACGTGGACTACATGATAAGTGAACTTGAACGTTTTGGAACTGTTGAACAACAACTGTCACACATCAACATCTATTGGGAACTTGCTCATTTCGCGCTGAACTTCACCAACTTGCGTGAGGATTCCATCAGAGAGTGTGGTAACATTGCCGGAGCTGAGTGGTTTGATGTGGAAGCAGCATATCACTTTGCTCGATTTGATCCAAGACTGTTTGATGAAGTGAGAGAGTGGTTAATCTATATTACAGTATAATGGCAAACATTACACTAAGACAATATTGTACAAAAAGCCTATTGCGAAGAAATGTTATTAGCTGTAAAACAATTTGCATATTTACTATGTCCTGCTTGTCAACATGAAGATTGTCAAGAATATACTTGTCATGCTACTTGTGTCTATCCATATTGGAATGAAACTAAATATTATATTCATTTAGAAAAAGTGTTAGATAATGCAAATAAACGTTTGAGAAATACGGTGTTGATGCTATCATATTTGATGAATTAAGTAGTTGGTTGGTATTCATTGAAGATCAATGGTCTTCAATTATTCACACCATTGTATCTATACTTGATTTGTAAAAAAACTTGTTGTTGGTTAAATTATAAAAAACATGTTAGTTAAGTTATAAAATCGATGTTGGTTGAGTAATAAAATAGAAAAAAATGATATTTTGAAAAGTGCTTATTATTTCGTGTTAACATGTCGACGTGGAAAGACTACTTAACCAATATTTACTTCAAACCTGGACAGCATGGGGCATTTGCTGGTCCTTACAAACTTTATCACATCTTAAGAAAACATGATCAGCCAGTCACGCAGTCATAAGTAAAGAAGTGGCCACAGGATCAAGATGCATTCAGTTTACTACAACCTGTAAAATACAGGTTTAAAAGACAACGTGTCATTACACGTGTGTTTCAAAAGATTTTTCATGAAACACATCGAAGACCACGAACTCTAAGGTCTGATAAAGGAACTGAATTTTTAAAAAATGAAACTGAAACCGAAGAAGAAGAAAACCTACAAATTTAAAATTGACAATCATGTTCGCATTTCCCACATAAAATATGTATTTCAACGGGATTATCACATAAAATGGACTCAAGAAGTCTTCATTGTCACACATCGTTGTAAGAAGCAAGGAATACATTTGTATCATGTGAAAGACTTTTTGGATGAAGATATTGATGGACATTTCAATGATGAAGAACTGCAGAAAGTGACCAAAGATATTGAATCTGTCTATAGAATTGAAAAGTCTTGAAAACACGAAAAAGACGAGGTGTGAAAGAATTATTTGTCAAGTGGTTAGGTTGGCCAAACAAGTTCAACAGTTGGGTGAAAGAAACAGACATTCAAAAATGAAGCATCCATTTACATGTTTGGTCTCTGGACCTACAGGTAGTAGTAAAACGTTTCTGGTGAAGAAAATTCTGGAACAAAGTTGATTAAACCCTCTCCAAAAACACTTTATGGCTCTATGCAGCAGATCAGCCTTTGTACAAGGGAATGAAAGGTGTGAAATTTTACCAAGGCATTCCAGATGACATTGAAGAGCTTTTTAACTCGAAAAAACCAAACTTATTCATCGTTGATGACCTAATGACTACATGTCATAGTGATGAGCGTATAACGTCTCTTTAGTGTTGGTAGTAGTCATCAAAATCTAAGCATCAGTTTTATTGTCCATAATTTATTCCATCATGGTAAAGAAATGCGAAATATTAGTTTGAATACACATATCATTCTGTTTAAAAATCCTAGAGACAGTCAACAAATCAGTACATTAGCGCGACCAATTTATCCTGGAAGATCTCAATTTCTCATAGAAGTCTATCAAGATGCTACTAGCAAACCACATGGTTATTTATTCATTTATTTAAAAACAAAGACAAATGATCAGCTGCGTATTCGTGCAGGCATTTTACCAAAAGATACACATTATGTATTGTCACAAATTGCTTTGTATTTGTGGTTAAGGGAAGTATAAACAAACAAAAAAATGATTTTTTTAAAGAAAAAAATATTATTTATTAACAAACAAATACATAACACTTTACACGAAAAAAATAATAGTAATCACGCCACCGATACTCGCGGCCTTCAAGACTACGCTACAACACCGTAGATGCCCACTCCACGTGCGTCACCACGCACTCGAGAATGTCCCTTATCGGTCGTGTGAACAAGTCCCTCACGGTTTCCGGCCCAAGACTACGCTACAACACCGTACATGCCCACTCCACGTGCGTCACCACGCACTCGAGAATGTCCCTTCTCGGTCGAGTTAACAAGTCCCTCACGGTTTCCGGCCCAAGACTACGCTACAACACCGCACATGCCCACTCCACGTGCGTCACCACGCACACGAGAATTGTCCCTTTTCAGCTGAGTGAACAAGTCCCTCAAGGTACCCGTTGAAACGTCTCTCGGTCGGAGTTCCAGCCTCTTGTTGGTACGTCGCCCAGCTCTTACGGTCCTCATGCGTATCACCCTCAGCAAAACACTGCACACATCGGGGCTCCCATTCTCCTTGTCCCAATCCCCGTCCACTTAACACACGATACAAACACTCATAAGTATTCGATCTTCAGAATTCTACTTCAAAGACTATCAATAGAATCCCAAACCCAGCGGTCAAGTCTCTGCTTGTTTCCCATAATTTATCTATTTATTCAAATACAACATAAAATGCACGACTAATAATACATAAAGTCAAAACGACGTAACACTAGTCAAGGTTTATCTAAATGATCGAATGGTATCCCATAGTAACAATACCCATGGTTATACCAGTATTATCTCTCATCTCATTCATAACTCGGAAAAAAGTCTCCATTCTGAGCGCTCTATGCGTCTCATGTATAAGTATACTGCCGGGTCAATGAATAGTTATGAGGTGAAAAATGCTAATCATGAAAGATATGTATCAGGGTTTCATGTCAATCCTGACGGTGGTGACCTAGCAAGGAAATAATGGTTTACATAATCGTTATTTGCAAAAAGATGAATATGTATTAATGGCTGCAAATAATACCTATAAGGTAGAAGTGAAAGGGGCATTTTTAACCATTCGCAACGTGAGGGTTATTAAGGTATTCAGTTAGGACATACAGATGCATTGATGAAAAGTCCTGCTAAGTTTCTTATCACTAGAAAAGAATGGAAAGTTTTGACCATTCCAACAGGATTTCAATCTTTTGTGAAAGATAACATCTTTTTAGGTCAATTACCAAAACGTATTGTCATTGGTCTAGTTCATAATGAAGCCTTTGGTGGAACAGTATTAAGAAATCCATATGATTTCAAACATTTTGATCTTGACTGCATGCAACTGTACACGTCCAAACCTCTCAAGCTTGACATTGCACAGACAAAATACCTGGATCCTTTTAAAACTCTTAAAAAATCTTTTGATAGAATGAATGGTGAGAAAAGTCCCTTCATATAACGGGAAGATTGGCCTAGAGGTTATGCTTTATTTTCTTTCGACTTTACACCCGATTATGATGGTGATGATCATTATTCCCTTATCAAGCATGGAAACTTGCGGCTAGAAATGAATTTTGGCAGGACCTTACAACATACAATCAATGTCATAGATTATGCTGAATTTGAAAACATTAATGAAATAAGTGCAAATCGCAGCTTCCAATTCGACTACCAATCAGGAACACGAAGCAGATTGATGCCATATTGAGCCATGATGTCATGACAAAAGACTTGTTTCAAGGCGTGTTTTCCATGGACAAGCTTAAATCTTTACAACGTGGTGCCTATGTCATCAACACAGACGATCATAATGAAACAGGAGAGCATTGGGTGGCAGTGTATTTTGACAAAGACACTGTAGAATATTTTGACTCTTATGGACTTTTACCTCTAGATAATCGTTTAGAAAAGTTTTTAAGGAATGACTATCTGTATAATGTCATACCATTACAAACTCCAATATCAACTACATGTGGTTTTTATTGTGTATATTATATATTGCATAGTGCTAGAGATATATATATTAAAAAGAAGTGGTGGTGATTTTATTGTAAAGGATTTTGTATATAGACGCAAACCATTGTTTTGTTAATGTTGTTTTAGTTGTATTAGTTAAGTTATATTAGTTAAGTTGTTGGTAATTGTTCAATTTTCATTTGTGATAAATAAAAAACCAAGTTTCATACAACTGCCTTGTTTATTGTGTTTCAAATCTATTTACATGTCAAACAGTTATCTTACAAACTCTTATTTACAAACTTTATTTACAAACTTTATTTACAGACACATTCAATACATGTTAACAAATGCATTCATTACATTGATCAATGAATGCCATTCATTGCAATCTAAATTAATATATGTATCATAGACATTACACTCACATCACCAAACTTTATCACTTTAACAGTTTCATGTTCAGACAGTTTCAGTTCATATACATCTTCATTTATGTCTATGTTCATCACCCGCATAGGATGTGTCAGCTCAATGGATTTCGTACCCCGCATGAGTTGAACTCGTTCCTCTTTGAATTCAACCGTCAGGTTCTTCCCAATCCAATGCTTGTAACAGCTCGTTCCATTCCACTGTGCTGAGGATGATGACGTCGTAGTCTTCTGTAATCCCGTCATGTTGGCGAAATTGCACAAACACGCGTAGACAGTTCTTAGTCACACACACTTCTAATTCATTTGAGCTGTCAGAAGAAACCCGGGTATCCTCAACTTCTCTAGATGATCCTTCAACACGGATTGTTCGTCAGGCGATAGTATGATACGCTTTCCAAAATGTCGCAGCTCCATGTCATCACATGCGTTTCTCATATATGAGAATCCATATGTAATGAATTCGTAATTTGATAAAAAGTCCTCCATCTCGTTCAACAGTTGAATCAGCTATGAGCTATCTCGTCTGTGACATGGGGTATTTATGCTCGCAAGATGGTGAAGAGTGGATGTTGTATAGCTCCTAGGAATCGTAAGACTGCACGCCAATTCTTCATATCAAAGTCGATCAAATCTGGATGTGGAGTATCTGGTACAACTCCATCATAATCATCTGGATGATCCTGTAAAAGATTTCTCCAGAATCTAACACGTATATCAGAATTATGTCCAACCGCTAACACTTCAACTTTATTTTCAAGTCTACGTTCAAACCCAGGTTCAAGCGGTATGTTTTTAAAGTCTTTCCACACTTCAGGTTTAAACAGATAAGCAGAACTTATTATCCGAGAACTTATTATCACTTCATTCAAATCATTTAAAGCGAGGTAAGCACCACAGTTAAGCACGAGTGCATTCATGATGACAATACCTTGTTATGAGCCGTCTTCTTGTCTTCGAAGCCTTTTATCCACTTCTTTCACTTGCTTCTTCAACATTTTTCATTCAGGTATTGTCAGCAAAATACCCTTTTTCGTAGGACGGTTTCTTCCAGACCCCTCATCTCTGAGATACTTGCGAATCTTCACCACTTCTTCATTGTTTTGTTTCATAATTTTGAGATACTTTCCATTTCCTAGAGAAAGCATTCCATCCCACGACTTTGGTGGTGCTGGTACCGTCGTCTCCACTTTCAATTTCTTGATGATGGTGGTATTGGCAGGATTTTTCACTTTTAAGTCTCTGAGTGTATCAGATAGAGCATCCATATTCGTTACAGATCCCTTACGATTATGATCCATGTTAACGCTCCAGTGTTCACACCTCAAAAAATTCTGAAGTTGGAGAGTCTCCCCCCTTTTATACTGTTGTCTTTTAATGTCCATGCGCCAAGGTGGTATAGCCATCATTCAACACGTATCGCTTGTCATCATAGGGGGAAAAAGCTACTTTCCTCAACTTCTCCGAGAAAAGCTGGTGGTCATGACTTCGAATGATGTGCCCTGTAGCCATCGTTTTAGTTTGGTTAAACAAACTGTCTCTATACTGCTTATGTTTCAAACGTCTTTGACAAGTTCGAGTGATGCCTTTGGCCGTATGTTTTTTCTTTCCCACCATACATCATACTATACATTTTTGGTCTAATTCCAACAAACTCTTCAATGGGAATGCCTGCTGTGTCATCCTTCCTTTTCCCAAGCACTTTTTTGTTCACGTTGGAATGCAGGAAATCATCTGGTGGGTGGTCACTTGTGTCGAACAGGTCAGCATCTTGCTGCATATCCTTGAAGATATCGTCCGTTTCTATGTCATAACATAGGCTGTCGGTGTCGCTGAACAACAACTTAGCATTGGGATACTTGACCATGATGTAGTTGTAATGAAAGTCAAACATGAGCACTTTGCTGAGGTCAAGAATGGTGCAGCTGACTTGAATGGGTTTATTGAGAAGCAAATCCACTTTGCGTAAATGTACAGCAGTCAAATCTTCGTTGAAAATTCTAAATTTGTGGCGTGGAGGCTAGGCCGCGAGTTTCTTGATCCGCTTTCCTTTGTGAACAAGTTCAACATTGATTCGCTTTCTCACATTTTCCATGGTTTTGCCAAACACAGAGTTGCTCATCAGTTTGAGGAAGTCTTTCTCAATCGGGTTCTTGCCAATTTTTTTCCTTTCGCGTTTAAGGTGATGTATTTCTCCAACCATTTGCTCTGTGCAAACATGATTGCACGATGCACCTAGTGACTTCCAACCCCAGTGAGACGTACTGCTGCAAATTCCTATAATAAAGTACATATTTCTTCTTGTCACACATGTTGGGAATGAGCTTTTCACTAGGTTTGCTTGTCAACTTCAGATCTTTCCGTAGCTTCTGACTATGCTCTGACAATTCTCCAGCTTTGATACTTTTCCGTTCTGAAGCCACTGGGTAGTGATTATGACGATCATGGATTGTCTGTGGGTATTCTAAACCAACTTCTAAAATGTATCCAATGTCATCATCTTCAGCCACATCCATGAAATCAAGAGATTCTGGCTCGTTCACCCACATAAATACACTTTCTGGCATGCTTTGTGACATAGCCCAGCCATACAAGTTGTTTGCGTCCAGGTACATCAGATAGTTGTTTGGTTTCGTGGAATTGTAATCTGCTACGTAGGGGTTATTTGCTTTCGTATACGTGATCACAGATATTCCTTCACGTAGACCTTGTTTAACCATTTGATACATATCAATGTCATTGATCAATTCAAGCTTCACCTTTGTCGCTTTTAACATTGCATCCCACGGCAGTTCTGGCGCTGTATAGTAATGAGCAGGATCTAATTCATACGTGTTGAGACAAACTTGACGAAAATTTTCAAACACGTCAGCCAGCAGTAACATATCTGAATTCAGGCACAGGTCTAGCGCTAACGTTTCGACTAAGTTATATCGGAAAAACTACATCTTGTTCATATCCAAGCACGTTGATGGATACATCGTTCTCCTTTGCTGGTCCTTACAAACTTTATCACATCTTAAGAAAACATGATCAGCCAGTCACGCAGTCATAAGTAAAGAAGTGGCTACAGGATCAAGATGCATTCAGTTTACTACAACCTGTAAAATACAGGTTTAAAAGACAACGTGTCATTACACGTGTGTTTCAAAAGATTTTTCATGAAACACATCGAAGACCACGAACTCTAAGGTCTGATAAAGGAACTGAATTTTAAAAAAAAATGAAACTGAAACCGAAGAAGAAGAAAACCTACAAATTTAAAATTGACAATCATGTTCGCATTTCCCACATAAAATATGTATTTCAACGGGATTATCACATAAAATGGACTCAAGAAGTCTTCATTGTCACACATCGTTGTAAGAAGCAAGGAATACATTTGTATCATGTGAAAGACTTTTTGGATGAAGATATTGATGGACATTTCAATGATGAAGAACTGCAGAAAGTGACTAAAGATATTGAATCTGTCTATAGAATTGAAAAGTCTTGAAAACACGAAAAAGACGAGGTGTGAAAGAATTATTTGTCAAGTGGTTAGGTTGGCCAAACAAGTTCAACAGTTGGGTGAAAGAAACAGACATTCAAAAATGAAGCATCCATTTACATGTTTGGTCTCTGGACCTACAGGTAGTAGTAAAACGTTCCTGGTGAAGAAAATTCTGGAACAAAGTTGATTAAACCCTCTCCAAAAAACACTTTATGGCTCTATGCAGCAGATCAGCCTTTGTACAAGGGAATGAAAGGTGTGAAATTTTACCAAGGCATTCCAGATGACATTGAAGAGCTTTTTAACTCGAAAAAACCAAACTTATTCATCGTTGATGACCTAATGACTACATGTCATAGTGATGAGCGTATGACGTCTCTTTAGTGTTGGTAGTAGTCATCAAAATCTAAGCATCAGTTTTATTGTCCATAATTTATTCCATCATGGTAAAGAAATGCGAAATATTAGTTTGAATACACATTATATCATTCTATTTAAAAATCCTAGAGACAGTCAACAAATCAGTACATTAGCGCGACAAATGTATCCTGGAAGATCTCAATTTCTCATAGAAGTCTATCAAGATGCTACTAGCAAACCACATGGTTATTTATTCATTTATTTAAAACCAAAGACAAATGATCAGCTGCGTATTCGTGCAGGCATTTTACCAAAAGATACACATTATGTATTGTCACAAATTGCTTTGTATTTGTGGTTAAGGGAAGTATAAACAAACAAAAAAATGATTTTTTTAAAGAAAAAAATATTATTTATTAACAAACAAATACATAACACTTTACACGAAAAAAATAATAGTAATCACGCCACCGATACTCGCGGCCTTCAAGACTACGCTACAACACCGTATATGCCCACTCCACGTGCGTCACCACGCACTCGAGAATGTCCCTTCTCGGTCGTGTGAACAAGTCCCTCACGGTTTCCGGCCCAAGACTACGCTACAACACCGTACATGCCCACTCCACGTGCGTCACCACGCACTCGAGAATGTCCCTTCTCGGTCGAGTTAACAAGTCCCTCACGGTTTCCGGCCCAAGACTACGCTACAACACCGCACATGCCCACTCCACGTGCGTCACCACGCACACGAGAATTGTCCCTTTTCAGCTGAGTGAACAAGTCCCTCAAGGTACCCGTTGAAACGTCTCTCGGTCGGAGTTCCAGCCTCTTGTTGGTACGTCGCCCAGCTCTTACGGTCCTCATGCGTATCACCCTCAGCAAAACACTGCACACATCGGGGCTCCCATTCTCCTTGTCCCAATCCCCGTCCACTTAACACACGATACAAACACTCATAAGTATTCGATCTTCAGAATTCTACTTCAAAGACTATCAATAGAATCCCAAACCCAGCGGTCAAGTCTCTGCTTGTTTCCCATAATTTATCTATTTATTCAAATACAACATAAAATGCACGACTAATAATACATAAAGTCAAAACGACGTAACACTAGTCAAGGTTTATCTAAATGATCGAATGGTATCCCATAGTAACAATACCCATGGTTATACCAGTATTATCTCTCATCTCATTCATAACTCGGAAAAAAGTCTCCATTCTGAGCGCTCTATGCGTCTCATGTATAAGTATACTGCCGGGTCAATGAATAGTTATGAGGTGAAAAATGCTAATCATGAAAGATATGTATCAGGGTTTCATGTCAATCCTGACGGTGGTGACCTAGCAAGAAAATAATGGTTTACATAATCGTTATTTGCAAAAAGATGAATATGTATTAATGGCTGCAAATAATACCTATAAGGTAGAAGTGAAAGGGGCATTTTTAACCACTCGCAAAGTGAGGGTTAGTAAAGGTATTCAGTTAGGACATACAGATGCATTGATGAAAAGTCCTGCTAAGTTTCTTATCACTAGAAAAGAATGGAAAGTTTTGACCATTCCAACAAGATTTCAATCTTTTGTGAAAGATAACATCTTTTTAGGTCAATTACCAAAACGTATTGTCTTTGGTCTAGTTCATAATGAAGCCTTTGGTGGAACAGTATTAAGAAATCCATATGATTTCAAACAATTTGATCTTGACTGCATGCAACTGTACACGGATGGTGAACCAGTTCTATCCAAACCTCTCAAGCTTGACATTGCACAGACAAAATACCTGGATCCTTTTGAAACTCTTTACAAATCTTTTGATAGATTGAATGGTGAGAAAAGTCCCTTCATATAACGGGAAGATTGGCCTAGAGGTTATGCTTTATTTTCTTTCGACTTTACACCCGATTATGATGGTGATGATCATTATTCCCTTATCAAGCATGGAAACTTGCGGCTAGAAATGAATTTTGGCAGGACCTTACAACATACAATGTCATAGACTATGCTGAATTTGATAACATTAATGAAATAAGTGCAAATCGCAGCTTCCAATTCGACTACCAATCATGAACACGAAGCAGATTGATGTGATATTGAGCCATGATGTCATGACAAAAGACTTGTTTCAAGGCGTGTTTTCCATGGACAAGCTTAAATCTTTACAACGTGGTGCCTATGTCATCAACACAGACGATCATGATGAAACAGGAGAGCATTGGGTGGCAGTGTATTTTGACAAAGACCCTGTAGAATATTTTGACTCTTATGGATTTTTACCTCTAGATAATCGTTTAGAAAAGTTTTTAAGGAATGACTATCTGTATAATGTCATACCATTACAAACTCCAATATCAACTACATGTGGTTTTTATTGTGTATATTATATATTGCATAGTGCTAGAGATATATATATATATTAAAAAGAAGTGGTGGTGATTTTATTGTAAAGGATTTTGTATATAGACGTAAACCATTGTTTTGTTAATGTTGTTTTAGTTGTATTAGTTAAGTTATATTAGTTAAGTTGTTGGTAATTGTTCAATTTTCATTTGTGATAAATAAAAAACCAAGTTTCATACAACTGTCTTGTTTATTGTGTTTCAAAACTATTTACATGTCAAACAGTTATCTTACAAACTCTTATTTACAAACTTTATTTACAAACTTTATTTACAGACACATTCAATACATGTTAATATATGTATCATATATATGTATCATAGACATTACACTCACATCACCATACTTTATCACTTTAACAGTTTCATGTTCAGACAGTTTCAGTTCATATACATCTTCATTTATGTCTATGTTCATCACCCGCATAGGATGTGTCAGCTCAATGGATTTCGTACCCCGCTTGAGTTGAACTCGTTCCTCTTTGAATTCAACCGTCAGGTTCTTCCCAATCCAATGCTTGTAACAGCTCGTTCCATTCCACTGTGCTGAGGGTGATGACGTCGTAGTCTTCTGTAATCCCGTCATGTTGGCGAAATTGCACAAACACGCGTAGACAGTTCTTAGTCACACACACTTCTAATTCATTTGAGATGTCAGAAGAAATCCGGGTATCCTCAACTTCTCTAGATGATCCTTCAACACGGATTGTTCGTCAGGCGATAGTATGATACGCTTTCCAAAATGTCGCAGCTCCATGTCATCACATGCGTTTCTCATATATGAGAATCCATATGTAATGAATTCGTAATTTGATAAAAAGTCCTCCATCTCGTTCAACAGTTGAATCAGCTATGAGCTATCTCGTCTGTGACATGGGGTATTTATGCTCGCAAGATGGTGAAGAGTGGATGTTGTATAGCTCCTAGGAATCGTAAGACTGCACGCCAATTCTTCATATCAAAGTCGATCAAATCTGGATGTGGAGTATCTGGTACAACTCCATCATAATCATCTGGATGATCCTGTAAAAGATTTCTCCAGAATCTAACACGTATATCAGAATTATGTCCAACCGCTAACACTTCAACTTTATTTTCAAGTCTACGTTCAAACCCAGGTTCAAGCGGTATGTTTTTAAAGTCTTTCCACACTTCAGGTTTAAACAGATAAGCAGAACTTATTATCCGAGAACTTATTATCACTTCATTCAAATCATTTAAAGCGAGGTAAGCACCACAGTTAAGCACGAGTGCATTCATGATGACAATACCTTGTTATGAGCCGTCTTCTTGTCTTCGAAGCCTTTTATCCACTTCTTTCACTTGCTTCTTCAACATTTTTCATTCAGGTATTGTCAGCAAAATACCCTTTTTCGTAGGACGGTTTCTTCCAGACCCCTCATCTCTGAGATTCATGCGAATCTTCACCACTTCTTCATTGTTTTGTTTCATAATTTTGAGATACTTTCCATTTCCTAGAGAAAGCATTCCATCCCACGACTTTGGTGGTGCTGGTACCGTCGTCTCCACTTTCAATTTCTTGATGATGGTGGTATTGGCAGGATTTTTCACTTTTAAGTCTCTGAGTGTATCAGATAGAGCATCCATATTCGTTACAGATCCCTTACGATTATGATCCATGTTAACGCTCCAGTGTTCACACCTCAAAAAATTCTGAAGTTGGAGAGTCTCCCCCCTTTTATACTGTTGTCTTTTAATGTCCATGCGCCAAGGTGGTATAGCCATCATTCAACACGTATCGCTTGTCATCATAGGGAGAAAAAGCTACTTTCCTCAACTTCTCCGAGAAAAGCTGGTGGTCATGACTTCGAATGATGTGCCCTGTAGCCATCGTTTTAGTTTGGTTAAACAAACTGTCTCTATACTGCTTATGTTTCAAACGTCTTTGACAAGCTCGAGTGATGCCTTTGGCCGTATGTTTTTTCTTTCCCACCATACATCATACTATACATTTTTGGTCTAATTCCAACAAACTCTTCAATGGGAATGCCTGCTGTGTCATCCTTCCTTTTCCCAAGCACTTTTTTGTTCACGTTGGAATGCAGGAAATCATCTGGTGGGTGGTCACTTGTGTCGAACAGGTCAGCATCTTGCTGCATATCCTTGAAGATATCGTCCGTTTCTATGTCATAACATAGGCTGTCGGTGTCGCTGAACAACAACTTAGCATTGGGATACTTGACCATGATGTAGTTGTAATGAAAGTCAAACATGAGCACTTTGCTGAGGTCAAGAATGGTGCAGCTGACTTGACTGGGTTTATTGAGAAGCAAATCCACTTTGCGTAAATGTACAGCAGTCAAATCTTCGTTGAAAATTCTAAATTTGTGGCGTGGAGGCTAGGCCGCGAGTTTCTTGATCCGCTTTCCTTTGTGAACAAGTTCAACATTGATTCGCTTTCTCACATTTTCCATGGTTTTGCCAAACACAGAGTTGCTCATCAGTTTGAAGAAGTCTTTCTCAATCGGGTTCTTGCCAATTTTTTTCCTTTCGCGTTTAAGGTGATGTATTTCTCCAACCATTTGCTCTGTGCAAACATGATTGCACGATGCACCTAGTGACTTCCAACCCCAGTGAGACGTACTGCTGCAAATTCCTATAATAAAGTACATATTTCTTCTTGTCACACATGTTGGGAATGAGCTTTTCACTAGGTTTGCTTGTCAACTTCAGATCTTTCCGTAGCTTCTGACTATGCTCTGACAATTCTCCAGCTTTGATACTTTTCCGTTCTGAAGCCACTGGGTAGTGATTATGACGATCATGGATTGTCTGTGGGTATTCTAAATCAACTTCTAAAATGTATCCAATGTCATCATCTTCAGCCACATCCATGAAATCAAGAGATTCTGGCTCGTTCACCCACATAAATACACTTTCTGGCATGCTTTGTGACATAGCCCAGCCATACAAGTTGTTTGCGTCCAGGTACATCAGATAGTTGTTTGGTTTCGTGGAAATGTAATCTGCTACGTAGGGGTTATTTGCTTTCGAATACGTGATCACAGATATTCCTTCACGTAGACCTTGTTTAACCATTTGATACATATCAATGTCATTGATCAATTCAAGCTTCACCTTTGTCGCTTTTAACATTGCATCCCACGGCAGTTCTGGCGCTGTATAGTAATGAGCAGGATCTAATTCATACGTGTTGAGACAAACTTGACGAAAATTTTCAAACACGTCAGCCAGCAGTAACATATCTGAATTCAGGCACAGGTCTAGCGCTAACGTTTCGACTAAGTTATATCGGAACAACTACATCTTGTTCATATCCAAACACGTTGATGGATACATCGTTCTCCTTTTCAAACTTTGGAATGTCTGTAATCGGTGTGGTAAATGTCATACCCTCTACCTTAAATTCTTTCTAAAATTCTTTGTAATGACTCACGCGATGTGAGTTGTTCTCATGAGGGTGAAGGTCAGCCAATACGGACCATGAGAAACATTTGTTGTCTTTATTCTTAGTGTTTGGCACACTCCTTGTTTTCTTCACTTTCTTCGGCAGCTTAATAAAACTGCTTGCTTCCAGAGGCGCTGATGTAGCTGTATGTATTTCAATGTATAGTATGTTATCCAACACCCAGCCAGAGCCTTGTCGCTCATGTTCATCAAACTTGGTAAACAATTCTTTATAGGCTTCTGGTAAGTCCTGTTCAATATCCGATGGATTGTACGCTGTATATGTCAGACTGCTGATAAATGCATTATCCACTTGTTCTATCATAACACTTTCAGCATTTGCTGTCATTTTCTTGAAGCGTGCATGTAACACAATATACCATCTCATTCCATGGTTTAACGTTTCTAGCAAATGTGTCTTGATCCGGTTCTCTTGTCGCATTTCAAGTAGTAAATCCGATCCATCTTGAGACTCAAACCGTTTTTCCTGCGCGTTTTCACCAAGACTTACTCTTCTGCCCCTCCCTACTTGTCCCGTCTTTTGTCTCTTTGCAGCTTGTTCTGCCATCGGTACACATGCATGTGCCTCAAACACATCCATAGATGGAAATATTTTAATGCATACACAGCAGAGGAACGGATCAGGTCTGTCAATACCATCTTGTTCCACCTTTCGTCTCCTGGCTTCAATCTTCTCACCAAGCTCTTTACAAGCACGTTTCAACTCAGCTGGTTTGCATCTATGTGCTACAAACAATTCCAGAGATAGAAATGTCACATTACAATCATGACAGAAGACTGATGTGCTTGAATCCGTAGCCATTGTCGTTGCTGCCGCGTCAACTGCTAAAACTGGTGTGATGACATGTGTTCTCAGACATTCTCTTTTATAAACCCACACAGACTGATAAGCATCATTTCGTAAATCAGGATGGTCCTGAAAAGGACCGAAAGTTTTAGTCACTCTTCACCAACAAGTCGGGTTTCCGCAGCTGCAATGATATCTGTAAAACTGCTTCATGGTGGAAGGTCTTCCCGCGAACTTGAAAGGGTGAAAATTATAATGCTTGATGTTTCTCAGTGTCGCACCGCACCATCAGCAGTCTGTACATGGTTCTGGCCCAGGCAGTGTTGCCGCAAACTTATACCAAAGCAGACCACCGCAGGTCTTGCAACAGAACCGCCACGGTGCATTGTGGTGCACCGGGCAGTTGTGTGGCTGCCCTTCGTATTCTAACCACACCCAGCACTTGTAGCACTCTGTTGTCAGCGTCACTGTCCGGCCGTTCCTCACCAGTCTGATTGTCTTGTCAGCCTTCACTGGAGCGACATATGATGGAAAGTCTAGCGCTTCCTCCAAGGCGTATGCCATTGCAGCCTTTGCAGTGTCGTCTTTCATAGATAAGAGGATGTAAACTGATTCGTCTGCATAGAAGCGGATCAGGTCATCAATGTCGATGTCAATAGCTGGCGTGTCCATGATGTTTCTGACGATGTCGTTGCTGTTCCCGAGTCGAAAACAACACTTATATATGACTTTTTTGACTTAGTTTTGCTCTCCTGAGGAGGGGCGGGAGGAGGTCGACGACACATAGTATGTTCTAGGGGGGAGGTCGACAAATAGTATCTCCATGAGGGTTGGAACATAGTATGTCCTGGGGGGGTGGTCGACACATAGTATGTTTTAGGAAGGGGGGGGGGGGAGGTCGACACATAGTATGTTCATGAGGGTTGGCACATAGTATGTCCTGCGGGGGAGGTCGACACTTAGTATGTTCTGGGGGGGGGGGGTCTGACGTCAAGATGCTAGCCTCGTTTTCATTTAAGGTAAAGGTATATAAGCGTTTCCCTTCACCCATATTTTCCAATCTGCAATCATGGAGTGTCATTTTGCAATCGATCATCCGATGACTATTGACTCAGTAGATGAGACGCATTTTCCGGCGAGACGCAGTGCAAGCCGACCGTACCGGGAGTATTTCCTGCAGCTGCTGCCTGATCCGGGGAATGCAGCAGTTGTCGGCATTCCTGTGTTCTTCTACCAACTTGTCACCGCAGGGAAGAGAATGAAAAACATCGAAGATGGCAACTACAGAATGGCCTTTTTCCGGATGAATATGGTGGAGGAGTCGGTTCCGTCCAGGTTGGAGGAAGAGGAGTACCCAGCCTGGGCGGATTACTTTCTAGACCTTGACCTCAGCATAAGCCCCGGCTGTGACTGTTTGGTCGGGTTCGACCGAACCATCATCCTGCAGAGCGGACACCAAGCCTGCCTACATTGTAGGGCCATAGCAGCCTTCACAGTCGCTCTCAGGCACCAATACACAATGCGGTGCCTGGGTTGCAATCAGCGGGCCGACTGCTTCATGTTCGTGTCAGTCCAGATGACAGAATGCACGAGGCAAGTCCAGGACATTGTGACCTTTTACTGAGAGAGAAAGCCCGAGCAGCAACCAATGAGGAGCTTAGTCTCCTGGCCGCTCTTCTGTGAGGGGCTTCCAAATATTATGAAATAAGCAAAACTTTTTGTCATTGTGTTAGTATGTGTGTGTATGCATGGAAGTGTGGGAAATGCTTTGAAAAGAGAGACCTAGCAAAAAAATTTGCCATCTGGGTTAAAATACCTATGAGGGCTTATGAAATGAAACGCTAACTCTGTCCTGGTGTTGGTATGTGCTGAGAGAGGGTGAGAGAGAGAAAGAGAAAAGAAATTGCCATATGGATTAAAATACCTATGAGGGCTTATGAAATGAACGCTAACTCTCTCCTGGTGTTGGTATGTGCGGAGAGAGAGAGAGAGAGAGAGAGAGAGAGAGAGAGAGAGAGAGAGAGAGAGCGAGAGAGAGAGAGAGAGAGAGAAAGAAAGAAAACCTTACCTTCCAATAGCACTTTAATTTATGGTGCCGCCTTGAACTCATGTGGCCTTTTTCAAAAAACACCTCACAAGCCTCAAATTAATAAGTATTCTCTCCCCTCCTTTAAAAAAAACGTTCCATTTTGACACTTCAACGGAAGACATTTATTTCAACTCAAATCGCGTAAAACAAATTCATAAATGGCGTTTCGTTTACACGCCAATAACTCCGAAGAATTTTTTCTTTAAAATAGTAAACCACAAGAATTTCAAAATAATCGAAATTCAAAGTTTCAAAGAAACGAGGTTAATCGCAGTTGGTCAGTCCTTTCCAGGCGTATTGTCGCATCATGCAAAAAGAAGACCAATTTTTGCTAGGCGTGTTATCGCTAGGCGTATTGTCCGATACCATGCTGCATAGGCGGACTAGATTCTATTTCAATTCGCTAGTAACGATAATTACGCTCAGTATTCTAGTGTACTCATGCTTCCCGGGGTGGGGTGATAAACAAAACCACAAATAAACATGTGAAGCTGATTTTTAATAACATTTTCATCAATAAACAATTACTTTTATTATTTCATTACTCAATTTTATTTTCGCAACTTGTCAATTTTCGCTAATTTGGCAAACCGATACCATTTTTATTAAAGAGCTATCACACAAATTCCAAAACTATCCTATAAATTTGGTTAAACTTCCTCGAAACTTCAGGAAATTTGAAATCTTTACAAGTGACTTGTTAGATTATTACACTGAAAGGAATAAATGAAAGAGACTTAACCTGATTAAACAGTTTTATTTCTAGGCATCAACGAAATCTGCTATTAACAATTTGATTCAAAATGAGCGGCATGACGAATTATACTTTCCAGGTCGCCCCTCCATTTAACTGAGTTTTTTTAACTTCACAACAGGAAATAAATACCAGTAAGAAAATGCTTGCTTCTTAAGCTCTAGAATAATTTCAGCAAAGTGAGAATGAAAGCAATAGCAGGAATTTAGAGGGAAGCGGGACAAGTCGTACCCAAGACAGATTGTACCCGGGTCAAATCGTACCCAGGTCAAAACGAACTCAGGTTAATTCGTGCCCAGGTCAAACCTTGCCCAAAACAAATCGTGCCAAATTTATTCAGGTGCAAAAAATATTTTAATTTTCCACAGCCACTGTTTTTTAACATGTTTAAATGTGTGAGTTATTACAGGAGATGCACAGAAACCAAAACTGTGCATGAAAGAGCCTTTTCTTCTCATTCATTTTCTTCACTGAAAGGGCTATTATCTGAATGTGTCATAATCCGATGCTCTGTTACGTGATCAATTTAAGACGATTATTCAACTATGATCTCTTTCATGTAAAGTTCTTTCTTGCAGGTTTGAGGAATTGTGTTTGTAAATAGCATGCCCTGAATGGAATTGCAATTTTAATAGCATGCTCTCACGCGTGCGCCAACATCCAATTCTACCGTCTCGTCCGCTTACTTCACGATGAAGCTATACTCATCTCAGCTGAACTGAAGCTTGTCAGCGAAAGGAAACTCCAACGCCAGTAAAAAAAGCAATCTTGAGAATTCTCCGGAAAAATTGCCAAGTTATGGAATGTTCACGAGGCTGGTGAAGTTTCATCATCACAGTTGTTGAAATCGGTTGGAGGAAATCTGGACATGGCCTAGAAATTTTTGAGACAGGGAACGATTTGTGTGACTGTGATTGAATAATCTGAATGTGATATAGTATTTGCTTGGTACTTTTCTAAAGGCTAGAAGAAATAGAAATAAATACGCAGGATATAATAAAAAAGGTGCTTTTCTTAGGTTCTTCAACATGCATTGCTTATTCGGATTATTTGGTCTTGGGTACGATTTGTCTTGGGTACGATTTGCCTTGGGTACGATTTAACCTGGGTACGATTTGTCTTGGGTACGATTTGACCTGCCAGTACGATGTGTCTTGGGCACGATCTGTCCCCAACTCATTTAGAGAAAAGGTATATATATGACAATTTAATTTACGAAAAGTCCCGGGAGTAATAGTCAGTGGAGGAAATAGTGCCATGGGGGAAGTTGTTCAGGGAGAATTGTCGGGGCAGTAGCTCTGGTATAATTTTCATCGAGGAACTGTCTTAGACCCACAATTTTCATCCCCGTCGGTGACAATTTGCGCCCATTCTTGACTAACTCCTGACTAATATTATGATAATTGAACACGTTAACTATCCTCCGGTCTATATAGAGCCATTTCATTTTTTTATTTTAATATTTTTTGTTTGCTATTTGGGGGTCTCACAAACTCACCACATATTTTTCACATATGCAAAATGTTAAACATTAATACCATGTGTGCGTGTGTCGAGCTTTAACATTCCTCGCGGTTCACCAAATTTAGGTGTCACTTGAAGCATGTTACTTTAGAATGCAAGAGCAAGGGGCCTAGGTCTAATGCACCCCTCAGAACTCTAGCGGAGATATAAAAGGCATAAGTCTAACGCACCCCTGAAAATTCCCATGTAGGCACAACGAAACCGTAGGTCTAATTGACCATAGGTCTAACGATCATGCTGATTAAACTAAAAAGTATGTTTTTGTCTAAATTTTGCTTAAACGGTATGAACAAATATCTATGAAAATATTATAATTTAGTAGAGCAGTACCTTCAATTGGTAGGGCAGTCTTATAGACACTGACATGGTCTTTCCCTCCGCACTTCACTTCTGGATGTCCCGGGCACACCATATTGCACCAAAGGTTTGACTCTGATGGCTCCTCGGGCAAAGTGTTTGCACAAAAACAAAACTGTCCACCTGTCAAGCCTAGGTTATCAAAAAAGAAATATCTTAGCTCCCACATAGGATAAACTTTTTTATTCGTCCACGAATTATCCAGTCAAACTCATCAAATTGAGTCAAGCCCCCAATCAACTGCCTCTTTGCTGCAACCCCCTCAGCTGCCGCTGTGGTATGCACAATTGAGTCTATGCATAGATGCGCCCTTTTGCTAGATATCCCTTTACAACGAGAGAGGGGTTCTCAAACAGGGAGGACGCAAATATGCATAAGAAAGATATGTAGGAAAATGCGAAATCCTTTAAATAAACAGAATCACATCATCATTATTGTTGATAATAAACCTTGTTTTTATCCAGTGACCTTTTATAGGGGGTAAGTATGAGTAAAATTTCACCAATAGTTTTTTACTTATCGGGGCTATTTTAAAGTTTTCTTAAGTTGTGTTTGCATAAATAACAGGACATCAAACAGACCACGATCTCTTTCAAGAGGAACATGTTATTGTATTATTTAATGGATGAATTAATGAATTCACAACCAGTAAATACCTCAGGTACTCGCACAGGCTAGTAACATTTCTTATACTGAGGTTAAAAAGATCACACGGATTATTGATCTCAGTGAACTGTAATATATGACCTGTCAATCACACATTCTGCCAATCTCACAGGGCCTAATGCGATCCAATTAGAAATTAAAAAATATACTCATTCCTGAAATAGATCACTGATCTATGTAAATTCACTTCTGCACAAAATAACTTAAAATAGAATCATCGGACAACGAAAATTCTGAACATGAACAAAAGTCTGCAAAACAAAGTGGGATGGCTATCATTAATTGTGTTAAGTAGACTTTTGATAATTCATTCGGTATTATTTGTTACTTATATTTTATTTTTACTTTTTACATGTTTTCTACTTGTGAAGGGGGATGCGGTCAAAACCAAGATATCGGTAACAGTGTGCTTCCCTACTATTTTTTGTTATAATGTTATTTCTGTTATACCGTCCTTTAAAATGTAGTACAATTTCGTATAATTTGTTTATATAAAATAAGCAGCATGGTGTTTTCATTTCTTTGCATAAGAATTAACTTTTGCTGACCGTAAAGGTTTACTCAATGCAAACATGAAAGAAATTAGGCGCATTCTTAGATGTGACTCAGTCGTGCTTACACGAGGCGCATGCACGTTTGCGCGGGATCAGCTGTGCATAAGGCTCAAATCGTGCATCCAACACCGCCCCACACCACTGATTTATTCATTATCGCTGATGAAAAGAAGTGCAAGGGACGATTGATCAGCTGCAATCCAATTGCAATCAATTACAATCAATTTGATCTGTTTTATCACTGCTTAATTGGATTTGTGCTCAAGTATTTCATATTAATGAAGGAAATTAGCCATACATTTATGAATATGAGTAGTGTGAAAACATTGGTTCTGGTCCAGGAACTGACGTCATAGGCGGCGTAACCATGGTAACCAAGTGATGACCTCCACCCCCCCAGGCGGCAGTCGGGACAGACCCCATGGTAGGAAAGTAAGGACCTCCCCCCTAGGACATACTATGTACCGACAACCCCCGAACCCCCCCCCCCCCTTGGCGGCAGCCGGGACAGACCCTATGGTAAAAAAAGGAGGACCTCCCCCCCCCCCCCAGAATAGTTATATGGCTCACTTTAAGAGTGTATAACTTTCGTTATAGTTCACCGATTTGCATAAAAATTTCACTGTTTGATTCAGTTTTATATCTAGTTTTAACAATAAATGATCACAGGCTATTTGCCTATGTGGCTGTATGCACATTTGTAAGATGCCGCCATTTTAACTTTGTAAAAAGTGCAAAATTGAGATAACTTCCGCCATGGTTAACCGATTTGCATGAAAATTTCACTGTTTGATTCAGTTTTATATCTAGTTTTAACATGAAGTAGTCATAGGCTATTTGCACCAGCGGCTGTCTACATCCTGGATTCACCTTAAAATGTAAATTTAAAAGTGGAATAACTTTCGTTATAGTTAGTCGATTTGCATGAAAATTTCACCGTTTGATTAAGTTTCATGTAAAGTTTTGTTATAAAGTAGTCATGGAGTATTTGCGCATGTGGATGTATGCATAATTGGGACATGCGGCCATTTTAACTTTAAAAAATGAGATAACTTTCGCCATAGTTGACCGATTTATATGAAAATTTCACCATTTCATTCAGTTGTATGTAAAGTTTACAGTGGCCATGTGCTATTTCGCGTATGAATACCATGTTGGCGGATGAATACACATATTCACGAGAGTAAAATTCTGCTGAGTCAGCAATTTTAGCAATTTGTGAACAAGTTCGAACAAGTTACACACCATATTTTGATTACATCTAAGTGGTATAAATGCATGAGTGAGGAGGAAACCATTCACAATGTCAACATTAGTTCTTCATAGATGTGCAGAGACCATGGATGATGTATTCAAAGTGAACTATGTTGACTATGTGTTTTCAAAGCTTCCTGCTTTTGAATCGGGTTGGATTTTGCAAGTGAAGAATTTGCATCAGCATTGGAAAGCTGTTGGAAAGACCATTCCAAGAGATCGTTTCATCCACTCGTTTCTACGTGAATGTGAAGAACTACATTTACTATCAACTTATGACATTGATTCAGCATTTATCCGCGCGAATACAATTTGGGCAGCTGAGCTCATGCTAGTTGTAGCTGCAAGAATCATTTTACATTATGATGATAACATTGCATTGACGACGAATGCATCAGAACTTGTGAAGTGAATTCAGAACTTTGCAAGATGTTTGTTGACTCAGCTGATAGTTGGGTATAAAAGGAGTGGACCCAAAGTCATCATTACATTGTGCAGCCATGGAGAAGACAAGCAGCTTTAAAATTAGTGCCAACTTAACCATTACTGTGGAGCACGGAGAATATGGACCATTTCTTCGCATCACACGTGGAGAGAGATGGTGTGCTTATTCACCATCTTTGTAGAAAATTGTATGTCAGAGTTTGAAAAATTTACGTGACATTGGCTTCAAACTATACTTAACGCAAACAAAGTGGCTTGAAATCATTTCATACTTGGATATGCGTTATGTGAGTTTTGTGCGCACATCACGGTTTGTAGGGAAAGAATACACGGATCACATAAACGTGAATGTTGATGAATGGGAGACACTGCTTCAGGAGATGGACAACATTAACTCAGCCTTGTTACCATGTACGGAATGTCATGGTGAGAAAACTATCATCAAACTTCAAAAGGATGATCGGATGAAGGTGTCAAAACTTTCCAAGAAAAGACTGGCTGCAGTTCAATTGGAGAACATGAACGTACAAAATCAACTTGAACTTACCTGTGACTATTGTGGTGCTTGCGGATATATGGAGGATTATCATTGTAACTGCCGCAAGTATAATTGCAAGATGTGCAAACCAAACAACTTCTGCGACAAGTGTGGAGTACTTAAAGTCTGTGAAGCAAAGTAGAAGCCCACATTTTCCAGACATATTGAAACAAGATGGACGCATGTTTTAAAAAGGCTTATGTTGACTTGATGATTGCTAAACTTGCTTGCTGTGGAACTCCAGACTATCAACTTTATCATTTAGACGCTTTTTGGGATGTTGTACATCACAGTCTTGACGTGATTGAACTACATTCAAGATTTCTTGGAGAATGTCATAAAATTGGAATAGAAGATCCTGACTTTGACTTTGATTCTGCGTGCTGTTCTGCTCGCACTGATGTGGAAGTATATTTCACGGTGGTTGATTATTTGAGAGATTGCTTTGGACTAGAAGAAGAAGAGGAAACCAGACGTGTAGGAATATATGAACATGTAAAGGATGGATGTAGAAACATGTTTCAAGAACAAGTTTGTGGACTACATGATAAGTGCACTGGCACGTTTTGAAACTGTTGAACAACAACTGGAACATATCGACATCTATTGGGAACTTTCTCATTCCATGATGACCTTGACAAACTTGCGTAAGGATTTCATCAAAGAGTTTGGTGACATTGCCGGAGCTGAGGAGTATAATGTGGAATCAGCATATCACTTTGCTCGATTTGATCCAAGACTGTTTGATGAAGTGAGAGAGTGGTTAATCTATATTGCAGTATAATGGCAGACATTACACTGAGACAATATATTGTGCAAAAAACCTATTGCGAAGAAATGTTATCAGCTGTAAAAACAGTTTGCATGTTTAGTATGTCCTGCTTGTCAACATGAAGAGTGTTAAGAACATACTTGTCATGCTGCATGGGTCTATACATATTGGAATGGAGCTAAATATTACATTCATTCAAATAAAGAAGAATGCAAATAAACGTTGTGACAAATATGGTAATATACATTAGATGAACTAAGTAGTTGGTAAGTGTTCATTGAAGACCAATGGTCTCCAGTTATTCACACCATTGTATCAATACTTGATTTGTACAAACTTGCTAGTTAAGTTAAAAATACATGTTAGTTAAGTTATGTTTGATGAGTTATAAAATAAAAAGTGTTCTGTTTCTCATTTCGTGTGAGCATGTCGACGTGAAAGACTACTTGACCAATATTTACTTCAAACCTGGACAGCCCGGGGCATTTGCTGGTCCTTACAAACTTTATCACATCTTAAGAAAACGTGATCAACCAGTCACACATTCACAATTGAAGAAATGGCTACAGGATCAATATGCATTCAGTTTACTACAACCTGTAAAATACAGGTTCAAAAGACAACGTGTTATTACACGTGGTATTGATGACATGTGGGATATTGATTTGGCTGATGTGGGAAACATAGCTCCCTATAATGATGACACACGCTTTGTACTCATTGTCATTGATGTGTTTTCCAAATATTTGTGGGTGCAGCCAATACCTAATAAATCACATACCAGCGTTATACAAGCCTTTCACAAGATTTTCCATGACACACGACGAAGACCACGAACTCTAAGATCCGATAAAGGAACTGAATTTAAAAACAGATAGGTAAAAGCATTTTTGAAGAAGGAGGGAATTCATACTTATACCACAAAGAATGAAACCAAAGCCAACTTTGCTGAAAGAGTCATTCGTACTCTAAAGGGAATGATGTATCGCTATTTTCTACATAATCAAACTTACCGTTATGTAGACATCCTTCCAGACTTGTACAATTACAACCATAGACCTCATGGTTCTTTTCCTGATAACTATGCTCCTGCAGAGATTCGCAAAGACAACGAATCGAAAGTGTGGAAGTATATGTATGTAGACAAACTGAAATTGAAACCGAAAAAGAAGCAAAAACCAAAAAAAGTACAAATTAGAAATTGGCGATCATGTTCGTATTTCCTACATCAAATATGTGTTTCAACGGGATTATCACATCAAATGGACGCAAGAAGTCTTCATTGTTACACATCGTTGTAAGAAGCAAGGAATACATTTGTATCGTGTGAAAAACTTTTTAGACGAAGACATTGATGGGCATTTCTATGAGGAAGAACTGCAAAAAGTGACCAAAGATATTGAATCTGTCTACAGAATTGAAAAGGTCTTGAAAACACGTAAAAGACGAGGTGTTAAAGAATTATTTGTCAAGTGGTTAGGTTGGCCAAACAAGTTTAACAGTTGGTTGAAATAAACAGACATTCAAAAAATGAAACATCCATTTACATGTTTGGTCTCTGGACCTACAGGCAGTGGTAAAACGTCTCTGGTGAAGAAAATTCTAGAACAAAAGTTCATTAAACCCTCTCCAAAAAACACTTTATGGCTCTATGCAGCAGATCAGCCTTTATACAAGGGAATGAAAAATGAGAAATTTTACCAAGGCATTCCAGATGACATTGAAGAGCGCTTTAACCCAAAAAAATAAACTTACTCATCATTGATGACTTAATGACTAAATGTCATAGTGATGAGCGTATGACACGTCTCTTTAGTGTTGGCAGCTGTCATCAAAATCTAAGCATTATCTTTATTGTCCATAATTTATTCCATCATGGTAAAGAAATGCGAAATATTAGTTTGAATACACATTATATCATTCTGTTTAAAAATCCTAGAGACAGTAAAAAAATTAGTACATTAGCGCGACAGATGCATCCTGGAAGATCTCAATTTCTGAAAGAAGCCTATCAAGATGTTACAAGCATACCTCATGGTTATTTATTCATTGATTTAAAACCAAAGACAAAAGATCAACTACGTATTCGTACAGGCATTTTACCAAAAGATACACATTATGTATATATTGATAAAGCAGTATACGAACAAGAACCAAGTCATTTAACCATTCGCAGTCAAGATGTCTAAACGTATTCTAGCGAACCAGCCTTTTCTTCACTTGCTCGCACGCACTGGGCCTAACGACGTAAATCCTTGCTACAGCAAGCTACGAAGGAGGAATTAACGAGCTTGTTTTGATTTTATTTGAATATACTGCGAGGACATTTACCCTTAAGCTCAAAACGGTTTAAGGAATTCAAGCGTCATACTCTACGTACTCTAGCTACGTCAACGCACATATACCATTTAGTCATCATGGAGTCAACAAGTTTTTACATTACTTTGCCTAGCAATGCTAGTATGAACTATTATCCCAACAACAAGGCTTCGAATTATCAAATTCGTATGCATCGAACCATCTATCTGAACGGAAAATATGAAGTGGCATTAGCTGAAATTCAATATCTACATACATGGACAACTATGAGACATGGAATGGACTATTCTATTCAGTATCGACAACAACCACTGACAGATTCTGTCCTTGACACAATCACTATTCCTTATGGTTATTACAGAACCATACAAGAGATATGTAATGCAGTGAATGAAGAAGTGCCTAATTCTATGAAAGATGACCTTAAAGAAGCTATTCGGATAAAGTATGATAAAATTAGACGACAAGTTTTTCTTTTTCTAAATTATAACTTTGAAGTGTCATTTTCTGCTGGATTAGCTGAGAGTTTAGGATTTATCCCAGATCAATTGTATACTGAAACGTGTACAGCTGATCATAAAGCCGATGTGAAACAGGGTTTTTACACACTTTATGTGTATTGTAGCATTTGTGAACAAGAAGTTGTTGGTAATTATTATGTTCCTTTGCTATGTTCTGTTCCCATTCAAGGCCATGATGGCGAAATTATCATGAAAACTTACGGCGAACCTCATTATGTTCCTGTAAACACGTCCAAATTTGACTTGAGGGAAATGAATATTAAGGATGACACAGGCCATAATGTCACATTTCAAACTGGAAAGGTGATCTGTAAACTTCATTTAGCATTTAGCACCAAAAGCATTATGAAAGCCTACACAAACGATCCATCTGCATATCGCAGCCATTTTCGTCGTCAAGTGGGCGGGGAATTACCAGTATTCAAAGGAGCGCGAATCCAATATGGCGATGGTATTGGTTCAATACTGGGATCATTGGCTCGGAAAGCTATTCCATTACTTAAGGTTGGGGCTAAGATCGTTGCGCCAGATCTTAAAAAGGCTGCAAAGAATGTCGCGAAAGATGTTACAGGCGGAGTTGCACAGCATGTGATTGTCGATGTGCTTGTCGATGTGCTTGAAAAGCAAGTGCAACCGACGAAACGTGCCAGAAGACGAAAAAAAGCCAGACGGATAACAAAAAATATTAAAAAAGATATCTTTTGAAAATGTCTTTAATACATAACCATTCGTGTGAATGTAGTCTTTCTCCATTGGAATGATTTCAAATACCACCAACGCAAACTGCTGTAGAGAAAAGTCATAATGTCGACTATCAACCACTCACCACCATTGGAGAAGGCGCTCCAATAGAATTCTACATTCCTGCGGGTACAGAAGAATATCTGGATTTAAAGACCAGCAAACTTCATATTATATGTCGCATTCTAAAGGGTGATGGAACAGCCTGTGACGTAGATGATAATGTCTCATGCATCAATAATATGTTTAATGGGTTACGGTCTAATATTGAATTGTTTCTGAATGATCGATTGGTATCCCATAGTAACAATACCCATGGTTATACCAGCATTATCTCTCATCTCATCCATGATTCGGAAGAAAGTCTCCATTCTGAGCGCTCTATGCGTCTCATGTATAAGGATACTGCTGGGTCAATGAATAGTTATGAGGTGAAAAGACCTAATCATGAAAGATATGTATCAGGGTTTCATGTCAATGCTGACGGTGGTGACATAGCTGAGCAATGAAATAATGGTTTACATAATCGTTATTTGCATACACGTCTCAGCCGTGATTTTATGCTAACAGGTGGTTTAATGATAGATTTGTTTGAGCAGGATCGTTATCTTCCTAATGGCATCAGTTTGAAATTGCGTTTCCATAGACAAAAATATGAATATGTATTGATGGATGCAAATAATACCTATAAGGTAGAAGTTAAAGAGGCATTTTTAACCATTCGCAAAGAGAGGGTAAGTCCAGGTACTCAGTTAGGAGTAGGGGAAAAGTGGGGGTTCTAAAACATATATAGTGGGGATTCTAAAACATATATAATGGGGTTTCTAAAATAGTGACGTCATTGTTTTAGAATCCCCATGGGGCTAGTAAAACAGTGACGTCATATGGCCGTCATATGGACGTCATATGGACGTTATATGAACGTCATATGAACGTCATATGAACGTCATAATGACGTTATAGGGATTGTGGGCAGCCATTCAAACGGGTAGTCATTCAAATGGGCAGCCATTCAAACGGGCAGCCGGGGCAAATGGGCAGCCGGGGATTCCGTAAAAAAAGGATCAACCGGGCCATCGCAAAAGCAATTAAACTAATCAAGCAATGAGTTTCATTAAGCGGAGCTCTCTCTCTCTCTCTCTCTCTCTCTCTCTCTCTCTCTCTCTCTCTCTCTCTCTCTCTCTCTCTCTCTCTCTCACTCTCTCTCTCTCCACGCATCAAGGCACACATTGACAAGCAGGCGAGGAAGCAACAACTATTTCTCTCTCTCTCTCTCTCTCTCTTCACACACACACATAACACCACGGCAAACGCAACCAAGGAGCGACTCTTTTTTTCGCCCAGTCTCTCTTTCACTCTTTCAAACGGGTCGTCTTTTTTTCGCTCACTTTCTCTTTTGCTCTGTCTCTCCACTACAGCTGGGCAAACGGGCAATCATTCTTTTCCCTTCACTTTCCTTTTTGCTCTGTCTCTCTACACACACATATAACACCTATGGCAGACTGGCAAACGGGCAATCGTGCTTTTTAACTCTCTTTCTCCACACGCATATACCAATAGCTACGACAGATTTAGCGTTTCATTTCATAAGTCAGGGTATTTTTAACCCAGACAGTGGCTTTTTTTTAACTCTCTCTCTTTCTCTCCACGCATATACCAACATCAATGACAGATTTATTGTTTCATTTCACAAGTCAAGGTATTTTTTAACCCAGACGGCAACTTTTTCTGCTTTCTCGCTCTCCAAACACACCACGGCAAACGCAACCAAGGAGCCCCTCTTTTTTCGCCCAGTTTCTCTTTCTCTCTTTCAAACGGGTTGTCTTATTCCCCTCACTTTCTCGTTTGCTCTCTCTCTCTCTCTCTCTCTCTCTCTCTCTCTCTCTCTCTCTCTCTCTCTCTTTCTCTATGCACATATAACACCTACGGCAGAGGGGCAAACGGGTAGTCTTTCTTTGCTTTCTCTCTCTTCACACACACACACACACACAGACGCAGACTTTCATTAAGCCTAGTCAGTTTTAACCCCAGGGAGCTCTCTCTCTCCACACATCACGGCAGGCAACAACTCTTTTTTTTTTAGCTTTCTCTCTCCAAACACCCATACGCACCACAGCAGCAGGACAAACAGACAGTCTTTTTTTTTGCTTTCTCTTTCGCTCTCTCTCCAAACACATATAACACAACGGCAAACGTCTTTTTTTCCCCTCACTTTCTCTTTTGCTCTGTCTCTCCACGACAGCCGGGCAAACGGGTCATCATTTTTTCCCCTCACTTTCCCTTTTGCTCTGCCACTGTCTCTATGCACATATAACACCCACGACAGCCGGGAAAAAGGGGAAACTTTTTTTTTTGCTTTCTCGCTCTTCACACACAGACGCAGAGGTTCATTAAGCCAGGCCACTTTTAGCCCAGAGAGCTCTCTCTCTCTCTCTCTCTCTCTCTCCACACGCATCACATCACGGCATACACCGGCAACAACTCTTTTTGTTTGCTTTCTCGCTCTTCACACACACACAGACGCAGAGTTTCCTTAAGCCAGGCTATTTTAGCCCAGGTTCCACATGTTGTTCAACATGTTGTTCAACATGTTGTTCAACATGTTGGTGTTCAACACGTTGTTGTATATGAAGCTATGTTTAAAGACGTTCTCATCATTTGAATAGTGTAGGTTAAACCGAAAGGATGTATAAATGCAACATTTGTTCGAAATCTTACCTCAAAGGCAAACGTGGTAAAGTTATTTCTAAACTTATTAAGACAACTCACTATAAAGTATAAAAGGCACCCGCCCTCAGACGTAACACAAATTCTGTATCGAGATACTAAAGAGTGAACATGTCTGCAGTGAGCGAACAACAACTACCATCTATGACAATGCCTACAGAAAAGTCTGAGGCAATGCCTGCAGAAAATTTATAGTAAAGCCTGAGACAATACCTACAGCAAAGTCTAAGGCAATGCCCATGGTAAAGTCTAAGGCGAAGTCACGTCAGCAGTGACATCTTAGAAAGATAAAAAGAGATGAGTTACCAGCTATGACGCCGCCGTGTGAAAAGCGAAAAATTAAGACAGAGCCTAAAATGAAGCGAGAACCAGAGCGTAAAGCTGCTACCACCATGAAGACGATGAGTGTAGACGATTTACCGGTTACGATACCTATTAATGGAGAAATATATATTAAATTGGCGAAATATCAACAGAAAGTGATGGTTAACATTCGTGAATATATTACGGATCATACATCGGGGAGGTTACATCCTACCAAGAAGGGAACTTTGTTGTCATTGAACGTCAGTGGATGTCATGCTTCAGAAAATGGATCTGTATAAATGCAGTGACTGTCAGAAGAGGTTGAGTAGACGGCGAGATGACTGTATACAGTTTTAACAGCATGACGAGCTTAGTGAATGTATGATTTCATCACCCTCAGTGCAGAAGATTGGAGCGAAGGTTTTGAAGCTTGACAAGAACTTGAAACTTAGCTTTGACTCATATGGACATGTACATTTGATATTTCACGCGCATCTTCAAGTCCTTGTTCCTCATATTCTGAAACCTTTTCTTGAAATCAATTTTCTTGTCATCATAGTCATCGTAGACTTCTTGAACCATATCATACCAAACAGAGTCTATTTCTGACTCACTTTCAGAGTCTGTTTCTGACTCACTTTCAGAACTCCTGTCATCAGCATCCTCACCAAGAGTCTGTTTCTGACTCACTTTCAGAACTCATGTCATCAGCATCCTCACCACACTGCTCCATGTGTTTGAGCAAAGCTTCTTCGCTGTTGTATAATGCACCACATTCTGCACAAGCATGTGCATTCCTTTCAGCCATGTTAACGCTTTGACTTTCCATAGAAGACTCATCTAAAGTTTCCGTGAAAGGTAGTTTTACAGGGTTTTCCATATCCGATTCTCCATCCACTTCTGACGTGTGAGCAATCTTAAAGTGTCTTTTAAGACTTTGTGGTCATTTGTAAGATTTCGAACAAATTTGGCATTTATACATCCTTTCGGTTCAACCTACACTATTCAAATGATGAAAAAGTCTTTAAACATAGCTTTATATACAACAAGTTGTTGAACACCAACATGTTGAACAACATGTTGAACAATTTGTTGAACAATACCACGACGTAATATGTTCCAAAAATTATTCGAACACGTGTTTTGAATGGGCTTGCCATTCGAACACGTGTTTTGAATGGGCTTGCCATTCGAACACATGTTTGAATGGGCGCAGTTTTCCTACATAACTATCTACACTTTCACTTCCCATTTTCCAACAATCAACCAACCAACCAAGTGGTAGAATCGTCTGACACGTGTAAAAACAAAATTTGTTAAAGCTGATTTAGAACCCTGATTTTTCCCTACTACAACATGGTAAAAAAGGGCCCATTTGCCCCGGCTGCCCATTTGCCCCGGCTGCCCGTTTGAATGGCTGCCCACTATCCCTATAACGTCATTAAGACGTTCATATGACGTTCATATGACGTTCATATAACGTCCATATGACGTTCATATGACGGCCATATGACGTCACTGTTTTACTAGCCCCATGGGGATTCTAAAACAATGACGTCACTGTTTTAGAAACCCCATTATATGTTTTAGAAACCCCAATATATATGTTTTAGAACCCCCACTTTCCCCCTACTGTTAGGACATACAGATGCATTGATGAAAAGTCCTGCCAAGTTAATTATCACTAGAAAAGTATGTAAAGTGTTGGCCATTCCAGCAGGATTTCAGTCTTTTTGTGAAAGATAACATCTTTTTGGTTCAATTACCAAAACGCATTGTTATTGGTCTGGTTCATAATGAAGCCTTTGGTGGAACAGCATTGAGAAATCCATATGATTTCAAACATTTTGATCTGGACTACATGCAACTGTATACGGATAGTGAACCAGTCCTATCCAAACCTCTCAAGCTTGACATTACACAGAATAAATACCTAGATGCTTTTGAAACGCTTTACAAATCGTTTGATAGATTGAATGGTGAGAAAAGTTCCATTATAAAACGGGAAGATTGGCCTAGAGGTTATGCTTTTATTTACGTTCGACTTAACACATGATTAGGATGGCGATGATCATTTTCCCCTTATCAAGCATGGGAATTTGCGGCTAGAAATGAATTTTGGCAGGGCTCTGCAACATCTGCAACAATCAATGACATCGTCTATGCTGAATGTGATAACATTATTGAAATAAGTGCAAATCGCAGCATCCAATTCGACTACCAGTCAAGCAGGTCAATGCCATATTGAGCCATGTTGTCATTACAAAAGACTTGTTTCAAGGCGTGTTTGCCATGGACCAGTTACCATCTTTACAACGCGGTGCCTATGTCATCAACACAGATGATCGTGTATGTCCAAGATGAACCAGGAGAACATTGGGTGGCAGTGTATTATGACGAAGACCCTGTAAAATATTTTGACTCTTATGGACTTTTACCTCTAGATGATCGTTTAGAAATGTTTTTAAGGAATGGCTATATGTATAATTCCATATCATTACAAAAGCCAATATCATCTTCATGTGGTTTTTATGGTGTATATTATATTTTCATAGAGCTCGAGATCAGACTATGTTTGATATTGTAATGATATTAAAAAGAAAGGTTGGTGATTTTATTGTAAAGGATTTTGTATATAGAGAGTATAAGCCTTTGTTTTATTAATTTTAGTTGTTGCTGTTGTTGTAGTTAAGCTTTGTTAGTTAAGATAGTTATAGTAGTTAAGTTGGTGATAATTGTTCAAGTTTGATGATCAATAAAAAATCAAGATGAAACAGTCTTGTTTATTGTGTTTCAAACTCTATTTACAAACTTTTATTTACAAACTCTTAATTACAAACTTTTATTTACAAACTCTATTTACAAACTTTTATTTACAAACTCTTATCTACAAACTCTATTTACAAACTTGTATTTACAAACTTTTATTTACAAACTCTATTTACAAACTCTATTTACAAACTTTTTATTTACAAAACGCATTCAATACATGTCACTAAATGCATTTAATACATTGATCAATGAATGCCATTCATTACAATCTAAATTAATATATGTATCATAGACATTACACCCGCATTTGTAAATGCTATGAAAGCTCACATAACTCGCATCACCAAACTTTATCACTTTAACAGTCTCATGTTCAGACAGTTTCAGTTCATATCCATCTTCAGTAATGTCTATGTCCATCACCCGCATAGGCTGTGTCAACTCAATGGATCTGGTACCCCGCATAAGTTGTATTCCTTCCTCTTTGAATTGAAGCATAATGTTCTTTCCAATCCAATGCTTGTAACAGCGCGTTCCATTCCACTGTGCTGAGGGTGATGACGTCATAGTGTTCTGTAAGCTCGTCATGTTTGCGAAATTGTCTTAGCACAATGTCATCACATAAGTTTCTCATATATGAGAATCCATATGTAATGGGTTCATAATCAAACATCCTCCATCTCGTTTAACTATGAGCTATCTTGTCTGTGACAGTGCTTAGATGATGGCGAACAGCAGGCAGCTTCTAGGAATCGTAAGACTGCACGCCAATTCTTTATATCAAAGTTGATCAAATCTGAATGTGGAGTATCTGGTACAACTCCATTATAATCCTCTGGACAATCCTGTAAAAGATTTCTCCAGAATGTCACACGTATGTCAGAATCATGTTCAACCACTAACACTTCAACTTTATTTCCAAGTCTGAGTTCAAACCCAGGTTCAAGCGGTATGTTTTTAAAGTCTTTCCACACTTCAGGTTTAAACCGATAAGCATGTGTTATCTGAGAACTTATTATCACTTCATTCATATCATTTACAGTGAGGTAAACACCATCGTTAAACACGAGTGCATTCATGTTTTTACCTTATTCTTCTTGTCTGCGAAGCTTTTTATTCACTTCTTTCCTTTGCTTCTTTAGCATTTTCCATTCAGGTATTGTCAGTAAAATTCCCTTTTTCGTAGGACGATTTCTTCCAGTCCCCTCATCTCTGAGGTATTCGCGAATGTTCACCACTCCTTCATTACTTTGTTTCATAATCTTGATATACTTTCCATTGCCTAGAGAAAGCATTCCCTCCCACGACTGTGGTCTTGATGTCGTCTCCACTTTTAATTTCTTGATGGTGGTATTGTCAGAATTTTTCACTTTCAAGTCTTTAACTGTATCAGCAAGAGTATCCATATCCGTTGCAGATCTCTTCCGATTCATGTTCACGCTTCAGGGTTCACACCGCAACTAAAGTTGGAGAGTCTCCCCCTTATATACTGTAATGTCCACGTGCCAAAGTGGAATAGCCATCATTCTGCACATATCGCTTGTCGTCATAGGGAGAGAGAGCCCCTTTCCTCAATTTCTCCGAGAAAATCTGGTGGTCATGACTTCGAATGATGTGTCCTGTAGCCATCGTTTGAGTTTGGTTGAACAAACTGTCTCTATACTGCTTATGTTTCATACGTCTTTCACGCTCGAGTGATGCCTTTGGCCGTACGTTTTTCTTTCCCACCATACATCATACTGTACATTTTCGGCCGAAGTCCAACAAACTCTTCAATGGGAATGCCCGCCGTCTCATCCTTTCTTTTCCCAAGCACTTTTTTGTTCACGTTGGAATGCAGGAAATCATCTGGCGGATAGTCACTTGTGTCGAAAAGGTCAGCATCTTGCTGCATATCCTTGAAGATATCGTTCGTTTCTATGTCGTAACATAGACTGTCGGTGTCGCTAAACAACTGCTTGGCGTCGGGATACTTGCTCATGATGTAAAGAAAGTGAAACATGAGCACTTTGCTGAGGTCAAGAATGGTGAAGCCGACTTGAATGGGCTTATCCAGAAGCAAATCCACTTTGCGTAAATGTACAGCAGTCAAATATTTGAAAATTGAAAATTTTAAATTTGTGGAATGAAGGTTTGGTTACAAGTTTCTTGAACCGCTTTCCTGGTGAACGAGTTCAACATTCATGCGCTTTCTCACATTTTCCATGGTTTTGCCAAACACAAAGTTGTTCATCAATTTGAAAAAGTCTTTCTCAAACGGGTTCTTGGCCAACGTTCTTTTTTCCGTGTTCAAGGAGATGTATTTCTCCAACCGTTTGCTCTGTGCAAACATGATGGCATGGTGCACGTTAGTAACTTTCAACCCCAATGAGGCATATTGCTGTAAATTTCTATAATGAAGCACATATTTCTTCTTGTCACACAAGTTGGGAATGAGCTTTTCACTAGGTTTACATGTCATGTTCAGATCTTCCCGTAGCTTCTGAATATGCTCTGACAATTCTCCCACTTTTCCGCTCTGGAGCCACTGCATAGTGACTATGACGATCATGGATGGTCCGTGGGTATTCTAAATCCATCTCTAAAATGTACCCAATCATGTCATCTTCATCCGCATCCATGAAGTCGAGGGATTCTGGTTCGCTCACCCACATAAATCCACTTTCCGGCATGCTTTGTGACGTGGCCCAGCCATACAGGTTGCTTGCATCCAGGTACACCAGGTAAAATTGGTTGGTTTTTTGGGGTTCGTAATCTGTGCGTAGGGGTTATTTGCATACTTGTGTGTGGTGACAGATATTCCTCCACGTAGACCTTGTTCAACCATTTGGTACATGTCAATGTCGTTGGTCAATTCCAACTTCACCTTTGTCGCTTTTAACATCTCATCCCACGACAGTCCGGGCGCTGTATAGTAGTGAGCAGGATCCAATTCATACGTGTTAAGACATACTTGACGAAAATTTTCAAACACGTCAGCCAGCAGTAACACATCTGATTTCAGGTTACAGGTCATCTTTGTATTCACCGAATGTTGTACAGTTGAATGTATCCCATACCTTCTGCGCATGCGCATAATCCTCATGACTAATGTCTTCTTCACTAATTGGCTGTAAAACTTGTCCTTGGATGGTAGTTGTATTTCAGCAAACTTGGATGGCTCGTCCACCTAATCGTAGGGGTACACTTCCTTTCTCGACAGTAAATCCTGTTGGTCACTATCATGAACGTGTGACGTCATGTTATAAAAGTTATCTTTCCCTTCTGCCGCAAGGTTGGATACCAACTCTTGTAGAGAGGTACTCATAAACTGATACTGTCCGTAAATTTCAGATTGCTCATGGTTAATGCAATATATTTCTCAATGGTGTTGGGAATGACTGTAATTGTTTCATTTTTGAACTTTCCAATTTCTTCCATGATTAAATGGCTGTCATAGCCTCGCAAATTGTGGAAAAACACAGGAATGATAAAAGAATCTTTATCGTCCTGCTTATCCTTTCTAAGTCGAAATTGCAAGTTGCATTCATTATGTGCAGCTCCGCGGTATTTGCCATTGATATGGTCATGATCTCTCACACGATCTGCTCCTTGAGGCTTATGACAAATGTAGCAATCGACAGCGTTCTTGAAATTCTCTTCATCTTCACGAGTCATGACTATTTTCTTTGCCTGTTGTAAACCATGCACAATACGATCACGTTCATTCACCATATGGTCTAAAAAGACTTTCACAGCATTGTCTCTTCGATACACGACTGGTGATCGTGTGTCATACTGGCTAACAACCACATAGGCGAAGCTGTTTGGACGATGATGGTGATACTTGTCTCCTTCTTCATGCTTTTTCGTGAAATATTTTAAGTTCGCATAAATCACAAAAGGTTCTCGCTGTTGTTTGGCTACATCCTTAAACTTGGTGAAAGGTTTCTTAGGGAATGATAAACGTTGTGCTCCATGCTTGCCACACGCTTCACGATGCTTGCCTAAAAGATCTTGTCGCATAAACCCGTGAAGACAGTTGAAACAATAAAATGTTGCATTCTGACGCTTTGATCGTTAAGCCATATGTCTGCTGAAATTCTTGATGAGGCAGTAATGCCTTTTCTTGTCATTGCTAATTAAAAGTAAGTTGATTTCTCTCGCACTGGTGTTTCGGCTAAGTTGTATCGGAACAACTACATCTTGTTCATATCCAAACACATTGATAGACACATCATTCTCCTTTTCAAACTTTGAAGTGTCCGTAATCGGTATTGGAAATGTCATGCCTTCCACCTTCAATTCCTTCTCAAATGGTGCGTAATGATTCACACGCTGTGGGTTGTTCTCATGAGGATGAAGGCGAGCCAATACAGACCATAAGAAGCACTTGCTATCATCATTCTGAATGTTTAACACAGCCTTTGTATTCTTCACTTTCTTCGGTAGTGGGCTAAAACTACTCGCTTCCAATAGCGCTGACGTAGCTGTATGTACTTCAATATACAGTATGTTATCCAACACCTAGCCAGAACCTTGTCGTTCATGTTCATCAAACTTGATAAACAATTCTTTATAGGCATATATCTGCTGGATTATATGCTGCATATGTTGGACTGCTGATAAAGGCATTATCCCCTTGTTCTACCATAACATCTTCAGCAGTCGCCGTCATTTTCTTGAAGCGCGCATGTATCACGATATACCATTTCATTCCACGGTTTAACTTTTCTAGCAAATGCGCCTTGGTCTGATTCTCTTGTTGTCGCATTTCAGGTAGTAAATCCGATCCATCTTCAGACTCAAACCGTCTTTCCTGTGCGTTTTCACCAAGACTAACTCTTCTGCCTCTGCCTACTTGTACTGTCTTTTGTTCTCCCATCGGTACACATGCATGTGCCTCAAACGCATCCAAAGATGAAAATATCTTAGCGCATCCACAGCATAGGACTGGATCAGGTCTGTCAACACCATCCTGCAACGTCTTTCGTCTCTTTGCTTCAATCTTCTCAACAAGCTCTTCACGAGCACGTTTCAACTTGGCTGGTTTGCATGTATGTGCCACGAACAATTCTAGATATGGAAATGTCACATTGCAATCATGACAGAAGACTGCTGCCATCGTTGTTGTTGTTGTTGCTAGAACTGAAATGGGTGAAATACACGTTTCACTCTTCCTTTTTTACCACTTCCATGTAATCAAAATATGGTGTGCAACTTTTCAAAATTGTTAAAATTGCTGACTCAGCAGAATTTATCGCTGTTTGACATGGATGAAATGCATGTTTCACTCATGCTTTTATGCTACTTCGATGTAATCAAAATATGATGTGTAACTTTTTAAACTTGTTCAAAATTGTCAAAATTGCTCACTTAGCAGAATTTATCGCTGTTTGAAATGAATGTCTCAATCATTTCACCTACAGTTGTACAGCTGCACAGCTGCACAGCAGAGACATCTATCGGTGAAGCTTGACGATGGTATTCATCCGCCAACTAACACTAGTTGTTGTCACTAGACCTGAAAAAACCTGAAATGTATTCTCAAACATCACACACATACACACACAGACAGACAGGTTTTTGCTTCATTTCATAATATAGGATGGCCCTTAAAAGGGCCGAAAGATTATAGTAAGTTGGCTCTTCACCAACAAGTCGGGTTTCCGCAACTGCACTGATATCTATAAAACTGCTCCATCGTGAAAGGTCTTCTTGAGCACTTAAAATGGTGAAAATTATAATACTTGATGCTTCTCAGAGTCGCACCGCACCACCAGCAGTCCGTACACAGCGGTTCTGGTCCAGGTAATGTTGTCGTAAACTTATACCATAGCAAACCGCCATAGGTTTTGCAGCAGTATCGACGCGGTGCATTGTGGTGTACCGGGCAGTTGTGTGGTTGTCCTGGATATTCTAACCACACCCAACACTTGTATCGTTCTGTTGTCAGCGTCACTGCCTTACCCTCTCGCATCACTTTCTTACTTGCCTTCTCATCAATTGCTGGAGTCTCATGAGGTGTGTTGTCCATGATGTTTCTGGCGATGTCATTGCTAAGCCTCGAGACGCAGCAATTATATATGATTTTGCTGATTCGGCTAAATCTTGCTCTCCTAGGGGGGGAGGTCCTCACTTTTTCACCATAGGGTCTGTCCCGGCTGCCGCCTAGGGTGACAGGGGGGGGGGGGGTCGGTACATAGTTTGTCCTAGTGAGAGGGGAGGTCATCACTTTCTTACCATAGGGTCTGTCCCGGCTGCCGCCTAGGGGGGGGGGGGGGGGGAAGGTCGGTACATAGTATGCCCTGGGGGGGAGGTCCTCACTTTCTTACCATGGGGTCTGTCCCGACTGCCGCCTGGGGGATAGGTCATCACTTGGTTACCATGGTTGCGCCGCCTATGACGTCACTTCCTAGGCCAGAACCAATGTTTTCACACTACTGATATGATCAAATGCGACTCAAAAAGTGACGTAGTGATTGAAGTATTCATGTGCATTTTGCATGTGTTAATGTGTTAGTGTTAATAAAGAAAATTAGCTATGCTCGAACGCTAACTTCTTATTTATGCATGGCAAATAAGAAAAATATTTAGAGTACTATCCACCGTCAGTAAAAAAAAAAGAAAAAAAAAAAACAAAAACAGGAATTCTACTCTGCCTTAACACTTAACAATATCTTTCCAATTGGTGGGGAGAGGAAGGGGGGCAAATAACTGCCGAGTTGCAAAAAGGGTTTGCAGTTGACCGGGAGTAAGTGATGACAGCGGGCAGATGACCGGTATTCAGTCAAACTCCAGACATTTGATGTCAAAAGTGTGCCTTCAATCAAAAACCAAAAATTGCGCAAAACAGAGAAGGCATCATACCCACTGGTTGTTGTGAAACTCTAGTTTGTTTACTTTTTTGGCCGCAAATTTGGTGTCCTACAAGTGCTTTTTCTCTCTTTGCAAGACCAAATATAAATTCAGTTTACTCCATTGATATCTGGAATTTGTTTTTATTTGAACCATCTGGAGTAGGTTTAAAGCCATCACTTTGATGGAAAAGTTCTTGGAAAGGGTGACAAGCTTTCAGTCTTGAGTTACAGCAGTTTAAATTTGGTCTTGCAAAGAGAGAAAAAGCACTTGTAGGACACCAAAATGGCGGCCGAAAAAGTAAACAAACTCACAATTTCATCACAGATTTTTCAACCAATTTGGCCAGAATTATACATTGAATTGTACATTCTCTCGCGCTCTTTGTTATATGTTAAAAACCTTTTTTTATCCTCATCCTGCCGTAGTCACAAAAGTTAACTACATTGTTAACTGTATGCTTGACAAGAAAAGTTAACTTCTACAGTTAAGCGAAGAGTAAACTGCATCATTAGTAGTGTGTTGTACATATGTGCTCCAGTATCGATGCAAATTGTTTCTGATCATTGATCCATGAAATGTGAATTGTAACAACAAATGTGGACGTCATAAGTAGGCCAACCAATCAGAGTAAAGATGACGTCATAAGTAACCAATAAGAATCGAGTATATCCATGATATTTTTTCCCGCCAAAACTGAACAAAGACAGGTCATGAAGTGTTAAAAATAGAATCTTTTCCTGAGGTCATGACGTCATAAGTACCTGTCCACGTAATTAAAAGATAATTTAGATTATCAGAATGCAGAACAATTATTGTTTCTAGAATTGTTTCGAAAATTTTTGGAAATTAGAACGTTTATTTCTTCAGTATTTAATGCTTTTTCACATTCACTGTCTCTGAAAAACGATACATGACGTCAAAATGACGAAACAACGTGGCGTAGATACATTCCAGATGAGATAGGTATCTGAAATCAGGCACGGTTATATCCGAAATCCTCAATTACCGCTCACTGAAAAAAAATTTTACACGTGAAACATCGATTCGCTATAATTTGCAGTATCATGTGAGTCGCATTCAAACAGTAACTTAGTTATGTCATTATTTTTAATAAAAAAGGTCTAACACATGAGAACCACATGTTGCCGCAATGTTGTGACGTCACACAGAACTGTATCTGATCGTATCCCGGAAGTTGAACTAGGATAGATAAAATGGCGTCGAGACATTCTATCTTTTTTTCGATATGCCATATTTTTTTCGAGACGCTCTAGAGAACCGTATCTGAGTGAATGAGAAACACGGTAATTGACCATATCTTGAAAAGGATATCCGGAAAAAAAATGTCGACGGTCAAAACGTCGACTGCAAAGACGCCGAAGGATAAAACATTGACGATCAAAACGTCGACAAGTTCTGTATTTTGTAAGTGACACATGGGAAAACGGCATAAAGTTCTTCAAAGAATGTCAAAAGTGTATTCAAGCGAATTAGAGTATGCGAGTCACAAGCAGTTTATGTCACAGCACATATCTACAGTCATATGAGATTACCTGCGTAGTGTTTCGACCACACACCACAAACACCTTGACAGTCAGCAGGGGTGAGCGATGTGACATCGTAGTGGCCCGGTGACATGCTGAAATGTCGGTAGCGCCTGTTCTCTCTGTAGCAACCACGGTAGCTGGCTGACAAAACATAAATTGTATTTAACGGACTTGTGCAGAAATAGGTATGCATAAGCTTGGCATAAAACCAATATTGGCACGCACAACTGACACATGTGCATGAAAACACATGTGCCATCAATCCAAGGATCAGAGATGAAATGACTTCAAAGGACCTGTGGATAAACTTTCTGGCAATGGAAACTGCTCAGTGCTTTTTTAGTTATTTATTTTTTATTCCCAGTTATCTCTAGAAGTTTATGAACTTTTTCTGTTTTTTATTTTTGGTAGTTTCTAGAAAACTCCTGCACTATTTGATGTACGAAGACCAAATTTAGCACACGTATAGAGGGTGGCAAAGTTTCACAGAATCCTAAAATTTATATGATTTCGGCCTTTAAGGTCCAAGTCAGATTGAGACCAATATTATTTTTCCTGAAAATGGTTTCCAGAGTACTCCTCCAAGACTATTAGTCGTCAGGGCTTCAAACTTAGTACACCAATAAAGGGTAATAAAAACTTGATGAAACTGGAATTTGTTTTGACCTTGATTTTAAAGATCAAGTAATAACTTCTCGACCTGAATCATGACCTTTATAGGTCAAGATCAAACGTCACTCGAGTTTAATATATTGTATAGCATCAACAATAGGACGATTTGTCTCGAAAAATGGCTAGAGATAGAGCAAGCTTGAGCGAAATTTAACCCTTTGGGCATATATGACTTTAAGTAAGAGGTAACTAGATCACGTTTAGCTTCTCAGTCGAGGTCAAGATCGAGAACTGGAAGTTAACAATTACTTCGAAAACAGGGGGATTTTGAGTTCGATTACGACTCTTAAAGGCCCGAAAGACGTTGCATATATTGATCTTGACCTTAACAGTCAGGGCCAATGCCGAAAACCGGAAGTTGACCATAATCCCGCAATGGTTAGAGACAGAGCGATTTTGGGCTCAACTTCTACCCTTTGCGCCTGATTAACATCACATAAGAGGTACCTGGATAAACCTAAACTACCCGGTCGAGGTCAAGATCAAAAACCAAGGCTGATCATTATCTCGAAAACGGTTCCCAGTAGACACTGCGTTGCAACGCACCTGACCTCTGATCAACGTCGAATTTCTGCTCTTTTTAGAAGTCCAACAACGTCTACTTGTCTACATTGGACAGACGGTCGATATCCAATATTTAATCAACGAGGTGTGAAGTTTGCAAATTGAAATCGAAACAAAGTCTATCTCTCAACGTTGTATAGACGTCGGGAAAACAACGTTGTACAGGAGTCGGGAGAATATTTATCTAGAATCGCAGCCGTGACATCAACACTCATAGCGTGGTCACCCAGAAGAACTGAGATCAGTCAAAATTATCAAACAGATTAATCAACTAGACCTCAGTTCAGATAAATGACCTTGTGCAAATGATTAGAACAATTGCATTTGATATCAATTAAATTGATCAATTATAACTGGATTACATATAAGTATGGCATTAAACTGTGAGTACAATTGAGACCAATGAAATTAATCAATGAAACTGCATTGCACTTCGCATGCGCGTTTGATATTCAATTGGATTATCATTCTTATCGACTGCAATTTACAATTAAAATTCAAATCGTCCATTAATGACCTTGTGCAAAAACAGGTCTATTTTACGGTTCTCAGGTCTATTTTACATTTTGTAATTGCGATACATCCACGTTAATTACACTTCAAATGCCCGCTGAAGGGAGGGCGTTTTAAATTGCAATTTCTGAACCACTGAAAGAATTGATCATCATTATAAAAGAAACTTCATACTTCCATTGATGATAGCACTCAGTTTTTTTTAAAATTGCAATTGCTCTTACGATTGATGAGTGTGCACACATTAAAAATTGCAGTTCATATGCGAGATCAGTCGAGTTTACAAATTGCAATTTCTCTTGCGGTAGATGTGACTTATATCCATTATGATTGACTTGAATGGGTAATTTAGTTACCCAGATTGCTGTGAAAAATCCTGCTACCATCATGGAATACATCACATCTGCTAAAGGGAATCCAAAGATATTGTATTAAGGGCATTTGTACTTAAAGCAAAAAAACATCTAACAAATAGCTATGTTTCGTACGAGTGCAAAAAGAAGCGCCAGAACAAATTATCATTACACATTTTCTTTGAGAACGGAGGGGGGGAGGGTTGGGTCGGGGGCTTTAGGCCGCCGGGGGGGTTTTAGTCGGGGGGGGGTTGACGGGGGGGGGGTTTAGGGCCAGGGGGTTTCGGCCTGTTCCCCTGAATCTCGCTTTGATCAGTTTCAGAACAGTTTTTGTCTTGAAAGTGGTCTAGAACTAGTCTTTTAAAAAGACTATAACATATAGACGAGATTGTCATTAATTGCTTGTAATGAAACTGGTCCAAATCTCGTATTTACAAACGAGACTAGTTCTAGACGAGTTTTTTTGTGAATTGTATTGGGGCATTATGAAAATTATTTGAACATTATGAAAATCAATATTATTGATTGGCCAGTGTTGGAGCGTCGTTGGAAACCATATGTACTAACAACCGTTTTCCTTATATTGAAGTGTCGTTGAGCGCCGTTTTCCGGGTTTTTTTGTATGTTTATTTGTATTTTTTAGATACTAGATAGCAAATTTAGATATTAATAATTATTTACATGCTAAATTCTAAATTAAAATTAAGTTATTCAGTTGATTTTATATATTTGTTAATTTTTTAGCATATTGAAATGATATTCTATGTAATAAATGTAATTGTAAGTGTTATATAAATCAATTTAAGATTCCAATAATAAATTCGTAATGCAAAAAATTAACTTTTGGGACCAAACAGAAATGTTTTATGGCCAACTACCATTGTTTACCGTATCGTGGTGTGGGGTAAAGTACAAGCATTGGGTGCGAGAGGTTCACGGATCGATCCCAGGTACGAGTGAGTGATGAAAAATTGCTTGTTACTAATAAAAACTTTAGGTTGATATATAATAATGACAATTGAAATTGAATTTTTTTGTGAAGGTTTTTTTTCAAAGTTTCAAAGTTTCACAAAAAAAACGGTTTTAAACCAGAAATGTTTGCAGGGAAACTTTTCTAGAACTGATCACAAACTGGTTGCTACATTAGCCAAGAAATAACTGTGTTTCAGACATGTCGTTCTAGAGCAGGAATAGACGACAAAAAGTCGTCTATATCTCAGTAACAAACACCTCTAGTTCTCGCCTGAAACTCACCACAGTTATTGGATCTGAATGCTGTGAGCTGCGCGTAATTAAAAATCAAGCAATATGCTACATATATACCAAGTAAAATAGCAAATGAGAGCAAAAGGCGGGGCAATTATACAGCTTTATCTTTAGCAGAGAAAGCTTTCAACGTCGTTACATATGTCAATTCCACCAACAAATGCTGAAATCTCAACTTTCAGCTCAACTCCGGTTCACAAATGGCCTCTGATTCTGTATATAACCGCCAATTTTTTACTCGCAAAATAAAATGTAAAAAAAGATCAATTTCTAAACATCGCCATGATTTTTAATTTAAATGATTGTTTTGATACAAAAATGTTGATATAAATAGGGGTGTTATTATGTAAATAAGTGATTATGCAATTAATGTTTGTTGTTATTTCTTAGTCACCAACATTTAAGAGTTCGTTACGATCCAATGATGTCCCAGTATAGGACACCTTGCTCGGAACCCCGCAACTAAGACCACCCAGCAATTATTTGTTTGTTCAGATTATATGACACAGGTATATGTAGTCTTTGATAAACAAAGAAATGTGAAAAAATCTTAAAGCTGATTTTTAAACGAAAATGATATATGCAAAATGTTCAGATATACTTTTCACTTGCCTAATCCAAGCTCTGTGCATTTTATTCGCAAAATAATTAATTATCAAACATTTTTCGGAATAGTGTTCGAATAGCCCATGCCACAAGCTGGCCAATCAGGTCAGAGGGAAACACGTCAACGCGCATTCACATGGGTGGAGGCGCATTTTTTCCAAAGTATGAACAAAGCACCCCGTTACGACCCACCCCGGTCAGCAGTTCCATTTTCATTATTTTTGTTCTTACTATTGTTCTTGTAGACTACATTATTATATGTACTTATTGTTGGGATCGCATTCTGATATTTTTATGTATGAATTGCCCGGATAAGAAGACGAATAATAACGCAAGAAGAGTGCTACTTTATTTACACTCCGCTATTTTTCAGACTAACACACACTACAACGCAACAACTCCAAACCAAAACCAATTCTTTTCTCGCAGAACTTTCTTTTTCTTACTCGGATTTTCATTCTAGGGTGGCGTGATATTACTTCTCCCATTTCGTTAACATGGGTGGGGTGTAGGACATTTGACCAACCGAAATTTGACCAACAGAAATTTGACCAACTGAAATTTGACCAACCGCAATTTGACCAACCTCTTAATGAAAAAACGGACATCTGACCAACTTCATAATTTATTGTTTTCCGTACCATTATCAGTAAAACATCAACAATCACAAATGTTCCGACAAAAGCAACATTTAAAGTTATAACATTGCAAGTAAAAGTGCTGTCCAACCTTATGACACTCATTGTACAGGGATGGTAGTAATGTCATATCCTCAAAACTTCACATAAAACACGTACCTGAGATGACACTAAAGCTTTCACCGGGTCTGGGTTTGTTTGCATAACACCTTGTATAACGCCGGATTACGGAGATTAACGGGGTACGTGGAACTCAACCTTATGACACTCATTGACAGAGAGGGGATTAGCGCAACATCTCTTTGATGCAAATGAGCACTTCTTTGAAATTTTTCTTACGAAACCTCGAACTCCTAGATTTATAAGGTTATGTATATCTAAAACTGAAAGTTGGTCAAATGTCAGTTTTTCCATTAAGCGGTTGGTCAAATTGCAGTTGGTCAAATTTCTGTTGGTCAAATTGTGGTTGGTCGAATTGCGGTTGGTCAAATTGTATGTACCACACCAGCCACACCCCAGTTCAACGTCAGGAGGCGGAATCATGAGGGGAAGCAAACCGTCTCACCAGTAGGGGGTGAACAAACAAGCACACGCTCTTTGTTTACCAACACAGCATAACGCACCACCATGATAGGGGAGAGATAAACCTTCACTTACCACCACACAGCAAGGTGGGAGCGTGGAGCTTCATCTCTCCAGCACACAGCAATGTGAGGGAGCGAAGCTTTGCCTCACCACCAGTGCTAGGTGGGGGCATACACTCTCTTCTCCACCATGCACTAAAGTGGGGGAGAGTAACAATACCTCGCCACCACAGTGCAAGGTGGGGGCGTGTATTCACATCGCCACCACACAGCAAAATGAGGGAGAACGGCCACATTTTGTGTCCATACTGAAAAGTGGGGGGGGGGGGGCGGGCCGGGAGAGCAGAAACGCCCCGTCACCATAGCACAAGGTGTGGGCGTGTACCAACATCGCCACCACACCACAAAGTGGGGGAGAGCTGCTTTACCTCACCGCCATGAGCGAGGTGGGGACGCGTATATGTTACAGGGAAACTGTGATTTCAGGGAAACTATAGTTTCCCTAGGGAAACTATACTTTCCCTGACCGAACCAGGGAAACTATAGTTTCCCTAAACATTTTCAGGGAAACTATAGTTTCCCTGAATTTTACCACACAAAACGTTACAGATTCCCTGAAATGAAAGTTCGGTGAAGTTGAAACTTATCCAAATGGTTTTTATCTCGACATAAAAGACAACGTTTTTGCTTTATCAATGCCAATCACAAGCTGGAATTGCACTTCATAGGTGATCGAAACAAGAGCAATTGACGTTGTAACACAATGATTAACGATTACAAAATTGCAATTATACATAAAAGAAACTATTAACCTTTCAGGAAATGCAATTAGTAATTACAATTATACATGAAAGATTTTTATGGCTTAATGATCAGGCGATTTGAATTACATTTTTTAAATTAAGTTTCTGTGATGCATTGTCAACGAATTCTCCGGAGACGATCATTTCATCAGGATTCTAGCTTAACTCCGGTGTTTGATATATAAGAGAGTAAAAATATTCATCAAGCATAACTCGAAATTACCTGCAATATTACTGATCGGAGATGGATGACATAGAAAACCGCTTTACTGGAGAACTTCTTCAAACTCTTTCGGCCAAGGTGGTCCCGAAAAAAAGTCTGCTTCTGGCTAAGCATGACTACGAAATTTTTCTGACTGAAATTCTGGAGGCCAAGAATGCAAACTCAAGAAACAGCAGACAGCGACACGTGCTTAGGAAGTACGATGTGCTTGCATGTGGTGACGTTCAGAAAATTATCAAAAAACAAAATTCAGAAAACGATGAACCAAAATACTTCGTGCCTGTGAAGCAAACGTATGACGTTATCAAAAGGGCTCACATTGCCACTGGCCATGGTGGCAGAGACAAAATGGTAAAAGAAATTCGGAAAAAATACGCAAATATTACCGAAGATGCAATTGCTCTATTCAAATCCTTTTGTACTGAATGCGAACGAAAGAAAAAGCGTCCGACTACAAAAGGAACTGTGGTACGTCTCCTTCTAACCACGGAATTTTGCTCAAGAGGTCAAGTGGACCTCATCGACATGCAGTCCATGCCACATGGCGAGTTCAAGTTTATTATGGTCTACGAGGATCATTTGACTAAATTCTGCGTACTTCGTCCCTTGCCAAGCAAAAGAGCAGCTTGCGTTGCTTTTCAACTTTTTGGATGTGTTTTTAAATTTTGGCGCTCCAGCAATACTTCAGTCTGACAACGGTTCAGAGTTTACCGCCCAGGTAGTGTCCGAACTGAAAATTCTTTGGCAAGATCTGAAAATTGTCCATGGAAAACCTTGCCACCCACAGAGTCAGGGGTCCGTTGAAAGAGCAAATTGTGACATCAAAGATATGTTGATTGCATGGCGATGGCGATTCCGGCAGCGGTAGCGTTGGCGGTTCTGGTAGTGGCGGTAATGGCGATTCTGGCAGTGGTGGCGATGGCGATTCCAGCAGTGGTGGCGATGATGGCTCTGGCGGTGGTGGCGATGGCGATTCCGGCAGTGGCGATGGTGGCAGCAGCGGTTCCGGCATCAGTCCAACAGGTCCATTACTGGACCGACAACGTCAAATTTCAGCCAAAAGAAAGAGCGTCGCGGCAGCGCAAATGGATCAAGCCGAACGTATGGTCAAGCGCAGCCGCTTTGTTATGTCTTCTGGGGAGTCCGTAGACAATGTGACCATCCCAATTCCCCTCGTAGATCGGGGCCGATGTGATCCCCGCAACATTTTAGGAATTATTAGAAGTCGCAATGAAAATGACATGTATGTTTTGGCGGTTCGTGGTGGGGTTCTCAAAGGGAAATTTTCCAGAAACCAGTTTGACATTTGTAAGCACAAGTTATTGTTTGAAAGTGATTTAGCTTTGGATTGTGAACTTTCCCTGCGCGAGGCAGTCAAATTTGAATCAAAATGTGGGGGGGGGGGGGGCAAGGATTTGTAAAGTGCAATTGCTCTGGGAGCAAACGGTGCGGAACCAGTCGTTGTAAATGCTTTAAGGCACGAGTGATGTGCAACTCTCGTTGCCATGCCAGCTTGTCGTGTGGAAACAAGCACGAGTAAAACCTTCATTTCTGTAAAGAGCGAGTCAATGTGTATTTGATATTATATTATTATCATTATTATTATGCTGATGTTTGTATGATGCAAAGTGTATGTGTTGTTTGCGTTTTTTCCATTGTAACATTTTTGAATTTGAATCGAAATATAATGCCACACAAGTGAATAATTGTATTGTAATTGAAGCGAAAGATATGAAGGAATAAAAGTGAATTTAGAGCAACGTGTTTTATTAATACTTGCCCAGTTTCCAGATGTTCAGCTATTTCAGGGAATCTTTAACGTTTTGCGTGGTAAAATTCAGGGAAACTAAAGTGCTGAAAACGGAAAAAAAATAGTAACAATATTAACGTTTTGCGTGGTAAAATTCAGGGAAACTATAGTTTCCCTGAAAATTTTTAGGGAAACTATAGTTTCCCTGGTTCGGTCAGGGAAAGTATAGTTTCCCTAGGGAAACTTTAGTTTCCCTGAACTCACAGTTTCCCTGTAACATATAAACAAGCATTGGCGAATTGTGTGTCCGTTCCCACTGCACAATCACGACTAAATTACTGATAAATTATTCCAAAAATATTAAGCCAACGTTATTACCCACAGATCTTCGATATCAAAAGGCGATTCATATAAGTTCATGAAATCCAAAGATGAGATTACGTAAAAGAGGGAGTTGAGCCCATATTACACGAGGCCTATTTTACGAAAGTTTTTGATGAAATAGCCGTGTGTCCACGTGTAAACACTGCTCGCCACACTGATAATGAGGGATTCTCAGAAGCATCCTGCGATAGAGCATTGCTCTATCTCCAGGCATCACGGAGTGGGTTCATTAGCATCACTTCAAAGGGATCCCGGGAAAACCCCCGTTACCAGGTGTTAATTACACAACTCCACATGTATTTGAAGAATCCACAACTTTTCGTCGAGCGACTTTTCGCCGGCGACTTTTCGTCAAGCGACTTTTTGTCGAGCGACTTTTCGTCGAAAGTGGCTTGTGCGTAAATTTTTACTATGTAGAATTTAAGATAACCTTTGGTAATTAAGTTTTTGTTGCGTTATGCCCCGTGTCTAAAAATAGAAATGCAACTTTTTAAACAGCATAACGTTTATTTTATACATCGACACAAAAGCATCGAATTCATCATGTTTGAGAATCACACATCAGTAATTTTCACAACTTCACAACTGTCCGTAAACAATTCCATATTTACGGCACGGTAAACGGTCATCTGCCCCTGGGCAACTTCCCCCAGTCAATTGCCACCCCCTTCTTTTGCAACCCGGTCGACTGCCCCCCCCCCCCCTGCAATTTGATGGGGTCGTCATCTGTCCCCCCCTCTTTTTTTTTAAAATTCTTTCAAAAATCAGGCAATTGTGATGTCCCCGCCTACTTCGTCTCTGAAACAATTGATTTTTAACTCTGGTTAAAATGAAGAGATGTGAAAAACTATTGATCTATTCATTGTCTCTGAACAAGAAGAGATCTAAGAGACGATTGATCTGTTCTTTGTCATTCTTTAAAATAGATATAAGGAACGATTGATCGGTTCGTTGTCGCTCAATAACAGTTATGTAAGAAACGATTTATCTATTCACCAATACTGATCTTAGGAGAGACTGATCCCTAAACTAATTGCAATTCGAATTACAATTAGTTTTCTGCTGGTGAATTGCAATTTACCGAGGTGCAATACATTCAATAAAATAAATATAATTTTATTTATCCTGTCTTTGTAAGCCAAGAACCCAAGAAAAAATAGTATATGGAGGGGATAAATGACCATCCCTCCACTTTGAAGGGGGAGGGCAGTCGACCGGGTTGCAAACGATTGATCTGTTCATTGTCGCTCAGTAACAGGGATGTAAGAAGCGATTTTTCTATTCACCAATACTGATCTTAGGAGAGACTGAGAGGAAAAAATGGTAACGGAAAAATGGTAACGGAAAAAATGGTAAACGGAAAAAGGTAAAGTGCTGAAAACGGAAAAAAATAGTAACAATAAAAAAGACATTGAAATTCAAAGCTTTATTGAACATATAAAGCTAACAAGATAACGAAGCAAACTGAATCACACTCAATCATCATTAAACAGTTCAACGGTTGGAGTTAGGCTTCCAACGAATATTGTAGCCTACTCCTTTTGACTGAGTCCTCTCTTCCAAGTTGAGTTCTGGCCTCCACTGAAATGTCCCCTACTGCCTGGGTCAGTATCTGCGCATGCTTATCAAACCTTTGCTTGTCCTGTCTCTTCATTTCAGCACGACATTTTACTGCGGTCACAGAACGGTCACTTGGGTCATGATTGTCATTCATAACCAAAAGTGGCCAATCCAGGTTTATTGTAGTTTTAAGTGCACCGCGGCAGTCAAGAGTTCGCTTGACGCATCTCCAGCGAAAGTGCTCAGCTTTATTCACATGCTTGATATACATGTAACCATCAAGGCAAAGCTTTTGTCCTCCTTTGTTGTTAGTGATGATTTCCATCGTTTATGAGATAATTTCTAATTTCTTGGCTTTATAATATTCTGATGACACCTGAGTAGTCTAGGGATTAACTACATGAGGTATTAAGGCGCTCCTACTCCTGTAGCAGAGTACACAAAGGGATTATATTAACTCCGCAAAGCCTGGCATCTTGTGGCATTTCAGACACTGAATGGACTTTCTTTGATGTTGAGTAAGCATGCAGGTTAGTTTTTTTTATAAAAATTAAGCCTGAAATATACTTACTATATGATTAGATGATTTACCATTTTTCCGTTTTTAGCACTTTACCTTTTTTCCGTTTACCTTTTTTCCGTTTACCGTTATTTCCGTTACCATTTTTTCCGTACCCCGCAAAAAGGGGGGCAGATGACAGGGGGCAGTTGACCGGGGGGCAGATGACCGGGATTCTTACGGCACATGTTTGCGGCGCATTTTCCTGTTCTTCGCTGAGTTCTAGCAATGACTCCCGTGTTGGATCTATTCAATAATTTCAATTTGTATCAACCAGTGAGATCTAAGAGCGACTCTGGTCATTGATGGATCCATATGATTGCGCAATGCTTCTTAAACAGCATTACCTTGAAAGGGGTATCAAAGATATTATTCATCATGGTTTAATATTAATTGGCAATTTGTTAATTGTAATTATATTAATCATGAGAAACTCCGATCATTGATGGATATGTATGAGTAATCTTTTCTAAAGAGCATTATCTGAAGAGAACACCATTATTTTGCATTTGTTAACTGCAATTTGCATCTATCAGTTAGATCTTAGAGCGACTCTGATCATTGATGGGTATGTACTTGTGTTTTGTTACTCTTTACTAACTTCTGAAGGATTTCGACGAGGAGTCGCACTTGAGACTTTGAACGAAAGGTCGCTCGACGAAATGTCGCCGACGAAAAGTCGCTCGATGAAAAGTCAGGACACCGTATTTAAATGTTTTTTTTTCAATGTAGCTTTAATTCATATTCCATTTGATCGTACACCTCGAAACAACACAAAAAGTAAAATAAAATAAAATGGATACTTGGTTGGACGACGAAACTTTTAAATTACTAGATCTCTATAAGGAGAAAGATATTTTGTGGAAAGTACAGCATGAAGACTACCACAAAAAGGAAAAAACGAACAACGGATTTGAAGGAAATAGCTGAAAAATGTGGCAAATCTCTAGCTGTATGGCCTCGTCCAACACCTTTTTTTCTTCTGATTTATTCTTTTGATTTTTTGGCAAGTCAATGCAATAATTATACTGGAAAGCATATTTTTTTTCTCTTCACGTCCTCCATCTTTCAAACTTTTGATATATTTCGTATGTTTTACAGAGCATTCATTATAATTATCAGTCGCCCTCTCCGCTCTGCGCGGAGCGGGGGACTGATGAAACGGGCCGCGCCCGTCCATCTGTATGTCCCCGCCTGCAGTGTTAAGTTGGTACGCGCCATATCTCAGTAACTAATATAGTGATTTCATTTCTTTCTTGCATCGAGAGAGAACACATATTAGAGGTGTGCATCGCAAGATTTTTTTGTTTTTTTTTCTCAAAAAAGTGAAAAATTGCCAGATTTTTTAAATCTTTTAAAAATGTGTAATATCCCCGATCTATAGTGGTAACTTTGTAGGCGCCATATCTTAGTGACTAATATAGTGATTTCATTTCTTGCTTGCATCAATAGAGAACACACAGACACACACACACACACACACACATATATATATATATATATATATATATATATATATATATATATATATATATATATATATATATATATATATATATATATATATATATATATATATATATATATATATAACGCGAGGTTATTTTTGGTCCTTCTTAAATAATGGAGATCTGCGAACTGTGGTTATTTGTAGCTTTTTTTCAAAATAAATTCACCTTGTTACTCGCAATTTAGAAAAGAACTGTTCATTTAAAAGACGGGGGTGCGGCGGGGGACTTAACCAGTTCACTAGTATCCTTGTTAAAATATAGATAGGGAGTAGGGGGCAATAAAAACCATCTGTGTAAACGGTATCCAGACACCTCGTAACCGGACATCTGGTAACCGACATCTCGTAACCGGACATCTCGTAACTTTTGGAGAAATGGGACATCTCGTAACCAGAAAATTTCAATGACTTTTTAATATTTTTTTATAAATTTAACTTTATTGTAAGTACCACTTTTCATAAGTATATCAGACCGGAGATTTTTGTTTAATTTTGAGCATGATTTACATTTGGATTATCATCAGTTAAACTACAGATCTGTTGAGATAAAAGATAACCGAATGAATCCCCATCATTTGCAAATCACGGCAAGATTAGGACAATTAATTCAGATTAAAAGTTAACAACAGATTAGGATAAGAAAATCTATAGATGTAGTAAGATGAAAGATTGTGAGCTGAATCCACATCATCGCCAAATTGCGGCAAGTAAGGATTAGGATCAACCCGTCGGATTAAGATTTAAAATTAGTGACTGATCTATTCAGAACACAGATTTATAGCACATGCTGGACAATTGGAAATAAATCATCTCAAGCAATCTCAGTTGTGATATCGTGACTTTCAAACTGTCAATGGCTGGATACTGTCGAGTCGGTTGTGAAAAGTGTACCAGTAATTTATATAATATTGGTTTATTGGTGTTGAATTGTCTATAACTTATGTTCGGTTTACTTGCTTGTTTTTTTCACTTGATTAGGTTGTACAAGCTTTGGTAAATAAAGTGAATATTGTGAAAAAGATTGTGTTCTTTGAAATGTAGAAATAACCAGTTTCTCAGCTGTAAGATTTCATGCCTTTTTTGTTGGTTACGAGATGTCCCATTTTTGCAATAGTTACGAGATGTCCGATTACGAGATGTCCGGTTACGAGATGTCGGTTACGAGATGTCCGGTTACGAGATGTCCGGTTACGAGGTGTCCCGGATTCGTGTAAACACCTCAGGGATCAAGCTCACTAAGTCAAGATGGAGTTGCAAAATCGCCCTGTGTAAACTAGCAAGAAGTACAGCTCTTTATGAGCTGTACTTCTTGCTAGTTTACACAGGGCGATTTTGCAACTCCATCTTGACTTAGTGAGCTTGATCCCTGAGGTGGGGATTTTATTAGGATTTAAAAGGAATCGTGTAAAGCGGGCTTTACCGCGCAATTTCAATTAATATGATCAATTGTACTGATTTCCAACAAATTACCGTAATCAAAAGGCGAGTCATGCACAAAGGTTGCTATCAAACGTCTTTTTGTTTCCTTTTAATGTGTACCCCATTCTATTTGATATCATGCGGTATTGTTTGCTTTAAGCATTTTAAGGAGGGTCTGACGGTGAGAATGAGAACAAACATGATACATTTTGGCGACATTTTAATTGTATTTCTACATTTCTACATACAGATGATTTTCTTAAAAACATGAATATTTAGTTTGAAATTTCGATCTAAAAGAAATTTCGACCAATTGTCGCGATTTGCACTTTCAACCAACTGTCGCTCGGCCAACTGTCGCTCGGCCAACTGTCGCTCGACCAATTGTCGTCGACCAATTGCAGCTCGACCAAGTGTCGTTCGACCAAATGTCTCGGATTCGGATTTAATGAACTACTTTGCCGACTACAAAAACATTTTAAGCATTATTACCTTGTCGGCTCGGACTACAGACGCTTTGAGAATGGACATAAAACAGGGGTGAGTGGGTGGGAAGCGTTTTACTTTTAATTCAAATCCTGCAGCTTTAATTTTATGCGTGCCTTGAATGCACTTCGGCAGGGGTTTTTATAGGTGGCTGAGACACGGCCCCCAAATTAGAAAACATAGTTCCTCGCTTTTTGCACCCGTCATGAATGACGCGAATGTTATTGATACACAGAGTCCCTCCAACAAATGCACCACGATTTATCAAATTACGCAGCACATTTTTAAAGAGGTCTGAAGGCGAGAATGAGAATAAATGTGAAACATTTTGGAGACATTTTAATCATAGTTTCTACATCTACATTTAATTCGCTGAGATGGTTTGGTTGAAATTTTGAGAACTTGGAGAATGCTTTGAAATGTTTTCCTTAAGTGATAGGCCGTTAAAATTTTGGGCACTTTTGGTAGGGGAATGATAAACAATGGCATGTGCTTTGAGCCCGGTACATGCTTAATCATTTAAAAGTAGATCGAATGTGGACAGAGTGGTGAATCCACCTTGCCTTCATACCCTAGTTTTTTTCTCCGATTTTCACCATTTTATCGTCAGGACAAGGTCGGAGCGGTTGGATTTCACGTTTTTGCAAGTTGTGAGACGAAATTTATCTAAGGATGTCTCAGTTTGGGGGACAAGATTAGAACACCGCAACATTCCAAAAACTCCAGATAAGATCAGTAAAGGTTGTCGTCTGCTCGGGACCTAATTACTGGTACATTTGGTCGACGACAATTGGTCGAGTGACATTTGGTCGAGCGACATTTGGTAGAAAGTGAAAATTGCGACAACCGACGTCTGTTTTGGTTGAAAAAAGGTTGGATTTTGGTCGCAACCGCTTCACAACCATATTCTGAATAAAATAAGGTTGTAAAATGGGTAGAATTACGTCACGACCTATTTCCCCAAAACCCGACTTTATTCCGACGTCGAAGAAACGTCGGGTTTCTGACGTCATTCCGACGTTGCAAAAACGACCAAAAAGCGATGAACGTTTATTATTGTTCACCGGGAATGGAAGTTATTTTGAAAAAGAGGAAGAAAAAACGTAATTTTTACATGAAAGTTTTTGAATTTATATATATATATATATATATATATATATATATATATATATATATATATATATATATATATATATATATATATATATATATAGATATGGGTGTAGGACAAAATACCACCGGACATAATACCACCGGTCAAAATACCACCGGACATAATACCACCGGACATAATACCACCAAGGAATGAAAACTAGGACAAAATACCACCACAATCTTTTATTACTTTCTCTGATCACCGGAGCTATTTATAGCTGACTGTATCTAAAACAAACGAAAAATTACATACACCGAGGACATTCTACTTTACTGTAACTGTTCTTAAAGTCCCTACAATTCATATGCCCATTATGGCAAAGCTTTTGTCCGCCCTTTTGGGAGGTAATTATTTCCATTTTTTGTAGATCCTAGTTAGTTTATTGTCGTGGTTTATTGCTGTTGATATTGGTTTAAATTCTGCTCATTTTATTGCCCTATTTATATGCGAAAAATTTCGCGCTATGGTAATCCCTTATATGTTCTTATTCTCTGCGATCTAATGCATCTGATTTTTATAATACCTAAGCCGTCTCCGTCGTGCGTCCTTTTTAAAAGTCTTTTCCACGATGATTGGACGCCACCCTGTCTGGGTTGTTACGCTGCATGTTGAGCCACGTGAGTATGTATCTCTTATAATCCCTAAGACGTCTCCTTTTCGCGTTTTATTTGAGCTTCTTGCATGACTGGACGCCACAGAGTCTGCGTTGGTACGCTGTATAATAAAAGATATCTTTGGTGGTATTCTGTCCTAGTTTTTATTTCTTTGGTGGCATTATGTCCGGTGGTATTTTGTCCGGTGGTATTATGTCCGGTGGTATTATGTCCGGTTCCCATATATATATATATATATATATATATATATATATATATATATATATATATATATATATATATATATATATATATATATATATATATATATATATATATATATATATATAAGGCTATTTTAGGTATTATCGGGACCAGGCACCCATATATTATATATATGGCATTAGCGGGACCATATATATATATATATATATATATATTTAATGTATTTTTTTATAAATTTTGAGTGGTTTTGATTGAAAGTCAATGTAATATAATGTATAAAATAAATAATAAGAATTATCTAGATATATTATATAAGGTATAAATTCGATATTTTATGGCGGTCTCGCTAATGACTATTATATACAATATATGATATATACAACACAAAATAATAAAACTTTAAGAATCCCGGTCATCTGCCCCCCCCCCCGGTCAACTGCCCCTCCTGCCATCCGCCCACCCCTTTTCTGCAGCCCGGTCGACTGCCACCCCCCCCCTCCCTTTGTGGGGTGGTCGCCTGCCCCCTCCATATACTATTTTTTCTTGGGTTCTTGGCTTACAAAGAGACAATAAATTATATTCATTTTATTGAATGTATTGCACCTTGGTAAATTGCAATTCACCAATAGGAAACTAATTGCAATTAGAATTGAATTAGAATTGCAATTAGTTTACGGATCAATCTCCCCTACGATCAATATTGGTGAATAGATGAATGAAGATCAATCGTTTCAGAGACGAAGTAGACGGGGGCATCACAATTGCCTGATTTTTAAAGAATTTTTCGACTATAAAAAGGAGGGGGGCAGATGACGACCCCTTCAAATTGCAGGGGGGGAGGGCAGTCGATCGGGTTGCAAAAAAGGAGGGCAGTTGACTGGGGGGGGGGGGCAGTTGACCGGGGGGCAGATGACCGTTTACCAAACTTTAAATATGTCAAAAATATAAAATATTGCGAAAAATATTGGAGTGCAAATGATGTCCTCTTGTTAATTCTGTACCACAACATTAAAATTGAAAGATTTCAACAAATATGTCACACATAGTACCGAAGTCAAAAGTTATCGGGACCGTTTTTTTGGTCCCGATAATTTCCTGGTCCCGTTAAAGCCTAAATTAAAGGACAATCGGTCCCGCTAATGCCGAAAGAAAAGATATATATATATATATATATATATATATATATATATATATATATATATATATATATATATATATATATATATATATATATAATATACCCCACCCCTCCTACGCAACAAAGACAAATTGCGATTTTTTGCCTTTCCCATCGGCTTTGTAATTAAAGCCTTGAAGCAGCTTGATCAAAGCAGCAATATGAGAAGCATTGACATTTTCACACGGCATGTTTTTGTTCACTCTTTTTATGCATTCCACCTTTCGGTGTTGATGCACTGAGACGTGCATAGTTTTAGTATGTGCTATTTTAGCCGATTTAGCCTGAATTGGCTAAATTGGGTGCATCTTTTAATTGTTTTCCATAAAATATATACAAATACTTATGCCTATTTATAAAATTTTTCAAAAAAGGCCTAGATTTCTCATCGCACATATACAAACAGCTCGCATTAGAGCTACTTGAATGGAGAGCTTATCATTTGAGCACATCGTGTGAATGGAGAGCTTGTCATTCAAACACGTTCTTGTGAATGGCATGTGCTCTTCCCCTACCACACACAAAAAAGTTGTGTCGCCCATAGGTGGGCTCAAACCACCAACCTTGTGAGTATGAGTCCTATGCTCTGCCAAATGCGCTACAGAGCACTTCTGGAAAATGATGTGGAAAACATTTAGCATAAGGTTATAACGCAAAAAAGTCACTTACCACAAATCTGTTACCACTTCCTCCTCATGTGTCTCCAACAACAACAGTACCGCCACTGCCACACGCAATGTCCTTATAATAAAGGTTGATGAATCACGTGCTAGGGGACCTCACATAGTATGACACAATGAGTGAATGAGTGATGGCATGATAGGCAGATGGTAGTAAGGTTGCTGCCTAGGGGAGGGGTCCCATGGTATGTCCTAGGATATGTCCTGGGGGTCCTCGCATAATATGACACAATGAGTGAATGAGTGATGAATGAATGAGTGACTAAGTGATTGTATGATAGGCAGATGGTAGTAGGGTTGTTCCCTAGGAGAGGGGTCCCATTGTATGTCCTAGGGGGTCCCATGGTATGTCGCATGGTATTTTCGGATTGTCTTCAACTCTTGAAAAATGTTTATTAGGTAGGCGGATCGCCAAAGAATTGACCAAATGAAGTGCATTTGTTGGTAGCCAATTTGGAAAATGCTTTTTCTCCCACAATTTGGACTGGATTTCTTTTCAATTTTGCCCGATTGTTCCCTATATGATTCTCTCTTGAAAAAAAACTTGGGCGATCCGCCAAAAAATGACCAAATGGAGTATTTGTAATTCATTAGTGGCCACCTTTCAAAATGCTTCTCCCACAATTTTGATTGGATGAACTTTCAATTTTACATAAATGTTCACCAGGCTTTTGTCTCTTGAAAAGCCGACTATAAAGAAAATTGGGTAAACATGGGGGCATTGTATTTTTTGGGGGGGGGGGGGGCGGGAAGGTTAATCTTGAAACTGCTTCTACTCCCGCGATCGGGACTGGCAACATTTGGCCAAATAGGGGCATTTTTAAATTGTTTGGAAGCATATTTCCAAAGGTTTTTTCTCACAGTTTGGATCGAATTATCTTTAAATTTTGCAAAGTTGTTCACTTGGCGATATGCTTTTGAAAAGTTATTTTTGGCGATCCGCCAAAAATTGGCTAAATTAGGGACATTTACAAATATTTAGTAGCAAATTTGTAAAATGTCTCTTCTCCCACAATTTTGACCGGATTCCTTTATAAATTTGTAAGATTTTTCTGCAGCCGGATTTAGTAATATGACTTATTTTCTCACGACCATACAAGCCTACTGATACGTGATCTACTAGATCTCGGTTGGTCACAATGTCTCTGGACATTCTTGCTTTGTTTTCATTTTATATGTTAGATTTGTCATGTTTGAGAGTGAAAATAAACCATTATAACAATAACAAAAATCATATTTTTCGAAAAAATCTAAGTGGTGGCCTGTTGGTGGCCCTGAGACTCGGTTGGTGGTACTGAGGATTCGGTGGTGGTAATGAGGACCCTGTGGTGGTAGTGAGGACCCAATGGTGGTAGGGAGGACTCGATGCTGGTAGTGAGTACCCGGCGGTGGTCCTGAGGCTCCGGTGATGGCTTTGAGGACTACGTGCTGGTACTGAGGACCCGATTACTTTTAATTTTGGATTACGTATTTTCAGTGAGAATAAACCGTTATAATAATGACAAAGCTATCTTTTTAGGATGGGTTAGTGTTTTCTCTTGGTTTTACGCGGGTTGGGGCTCTCCACAGACGTTGGCCCCGACCTAAGGAGCGCACGAAGTCTCCTTCCCGCAAGAGCAATCGGAAATTTAAAAGGTTTGAGGATTCCGCTCCGTTTCATCCTCTGCTTCTTCTCATTAAGTCCCTGGTCCGTCCACGTTTCTTTCAGCTTAAAACCACCTAATCTAGCATTTTGAAGCAAAAAAAGTCTGGGTCCTCAGTACCACCACTGGTTCCTCGTACCACCACTTTAATTTTTTTTCGAAAAGTTAGCATTGAATTTTGGTTTTTAACGTTTCTTTCAGCTTAAAACAACATAAGTAAGCCTTTGTAAGCAAAAAAGGTTGAGTCCTCAGTACCACCAAAGGGTCCTAGACCCTACAAAACAGTAAACGTATATTATACGTATTTAATATCTAAAATGCCACCACTTTAAATTTTGGTTTTGAACGTTTCTTTCAGCTTAAAACAACCTGATCTAGCATTTTGAAGCAAAAAAAGTTTGGGTCCTCAGTACCACCACTGGTTCCTCGTACCACCACTTTAATTTTTTTTCGAAAAGTAAGCATTGAATTTTGGTTTTTAACGTTTCTTTCAGCTTAAAACAACATAATTAAGCATTTGGAAGCAAAAAAGGTTGAGTCCTCAGAACCACCAAAGGGTCCTAGACCCTACAAAACAGTAAACGTATATTACACGTATTTAATATCTAAAATGCCACCACTTTAATTTTTGGTTTTGAACGTTTCTTTCAGCTTAAAACAACCTGATCTAGCATTTGAAAGCAAAAAGAAGTTTGGGTCCACAGTACCACCACTGGGTCCTCAGTACCACCTCTTTAATTTTTTCGGAAAGTAAGCATTAATTTTTGGTTTTAAACGTTTCTTTCAGCTTAAAACAACATGATCTAGCATTTGAAAGCAAAAAAAGTTTGGGTCCACAGTACCACAACTGGGTCCCCAGTACCACCACTTTATTTTTTTCTGAAAGTAAGCATTCATTTTTGGTTTTGAACGTTTCTTTCAGCTTAAAACAACCTGATCTAGCATTTTGAAGCAAACAAAGTTTGGGTCCTCAGTATCAATCCTGGGTCCTCGGTGCCACCAGCGGGTCCTCAGTACCACCACTTTAGTTTTTTCGGAAAGTAAGCATTGATTTTTGGTTTTGAACGTTTCTTTCAGTTTAAATCAAAGTAATCTAGCATTTTGAAACAAAAACGTTTGGGTCCTCAGTACTACGACTTCACTATTTTTCGGAAACTGAGCATTGTTTTTTGTTTTTTTTTTTTTGTTTTGAAAGTTTCTTCAGCTTAAAACAACCTGATCTAGCATTTTGAGCCGAAAAAGTTCGGGTCCTCAGTGCCACCGGGTCCTCAGTCCCACTTCGGGACCTCATTACCACAGGTGGTACTGAGGTCCAGAGCAGGCGGTGACCCCGCCTCAATAAAATCGCACATTTTAGCACCACACCTGTAATCTTTAATTCGTTGCATACCGCTATAATTTTCTCCAGTAAGTCACCTGAAATTTGTTCTTTTGCCTTGATAACTGATGGTTTGGCGACCGAAATTGCTCTAAACATTAAGTGAACATTATACGAAGAAAATGGAGTGACATTTAGCTTACGAAGCTTGCAGTAGTGCTTGAGACAGAATCCACGACAATTCATCTAGCGACAATTCATCTAGAGACAGTTCATCTAGCGACAATTCATCTAGCGACAATTCATTTAAATGAGAGATGGGGTACGACAATTCATCTAAATTTTATAACACTGTCAATTTTTATTTTTTATTTTTATTTTAAAAATAACTGCAATTAAGGCATGTACTTGGAGAAATATAATAGCGGGTCTCATTATACCTCTCCTACCTGACCATGTTTCATAATTGCAATTATGACCAGAGTAAAACATTGTCATATGGGCTCAAATTGCCGAAAGGTCATTGGCCAAAAATGTTTCTCACCTGAGTAGGGAATAAATTAAGTGGCCTATCACTTTCCAAGTTACCTCCGAGGTTTAGGTCTTATACTATAAAAGTAACAACAAGTAAATACTGTCGTTATTTGAAAGCAGGTCTAAAAATTGCTATTTAATTTCTTGTGATGAATTTAAAATTAAAGATTTAAACGGGGTCTGTTATTTTCAACCGGGTGAATTGCAAGAAAACTGAGGGATTTAATTAATTCCAAATAATCCTCTGTAATTACATGCAATCCAGTCTGTTGCGGGAGTTTACGGTTTAGAATTGCAATTATAAATTGATGTAACCGCTATTTAAGTATGGCGGAACCGGACAAAATACCACCGGACATATAATACCACCGGACAAATACCACCAAGGAAATGAAAACTAGGACAAAATACCACCACCGATATCTTTTTAGTATACATCGTAGACGCAGACTCGGTGGCGTCCAGTCATGGAAGAAGCTCAAATAAGACTCGAAACGGAGACGGCTTAGGGATTATAAAAATCAGATGCAGGAGGTCGCAGAAATTAAGAGCTCAAATAAGACGCGAAACGGAGACGGCTTAGGAATTGTAAAAATCAGATGCAGTAGGTCGCAGAGAATAACAGCAAATACTCCGTTATGTCATTATTGATAAGGGATTGCCGTAGCGAGGGACTTTCCGCATATACATAGGGCACTAAAATGAGTAGAATTTAAACCAATATCAATAGCAATAAACCGCAACAATAAACTAACTGGGATCTACAAAAAAGAACAGTTACAGTAAAATAGAATGTCCTTAGTGAATGTAATTTTACGTTTGTTTTAGTTACATTCGGTTATAAATAGCTCCGGTGATCAGAGAAAGCAATAAAAGATTGTGGTGGTATTTTGTCCTAGTTTTTACGTCCTTATGTCCGATGGTATTTTGCCCGGTGGTATTATGTCCGGTGGTATTTTGTCCTACACCCTTAAGTAAGGTGTTATGCCTTTTATTTGATACAATTGCAAGAACGGGCATCGGAGTGCTTGATAAAATGCATGCAAACTTATTCTTTGATTTACCATTGATGTAAAGATAAACGCTAATTACTTGTTACAATTGTAATTTACAAGCAGCGGAGTGCTCTTTTTATAATGAAACTGAGTGGTAACGAAGTGAGATGTTTTAGTTCAAATAATCAGTAGATGAATGCAATTTATGATAAAAAATAATTGTCAACGGACTTTCTGATGTACAGTTGGTGTAAATATGAACGTTTAATTCGTGTACATGCAACTCTTGCTTTACAACTGCCTATGAAATGTAGCAATAAATAGAAGAAACATCAAAACTTTTTCAACATCTGTTATAATACATGAACTGACTGGTCCCTAATTTCAGGCAATTCACGAACTGCCTGAAAATTTTAGTCAATTCATGAATTGCCTGACCCCTACATGCAGTTCACGAATTGCCTGAAAATTTCAGACAATTCACGAATTGCCTGAATACACAAATTGTCTGTACCATATATATATATATATATATATATATATATATATATATATATATATATATATATATATATATATATATATATATATATATATATATATATATATATATATATAAGGGTCCTGAAAGATGCTGTAATTATATATCAGCTAATTAGCATCATGGAGATAATGAATTAAGAACATTAAAAGTGTAGAACTGAATTGTGTTTAGTTTGGACTGACAGGCACTGACGGCAGTTTAGTAGAGTGTTTTTTGGGTAGGCTTGGGGGGGGGGGGTAAAATGTTCTTACAAAATACCTTTATTAGAATAAAAATGGAAATTGACAGTGTTATAAAATTTAGATGAATTGTCGTACCCCCCTCATTTAGATGAATTGTTGCCAGATGAATTGTCGCCAAATGAATTGTCGGGATACCCTTGAGACGAATCCGGGACAGAAGGGCCCTGGACAAAAGGGCCTTGGACATAAGGGCCTTTTTCAAAACGGCCTTTTCCAAAAGGGTATTCCCATGTAAAATACACGTATATTATGTGCTGTCTGGCAATGTGGGCTTATTATCGCAGACCGGAAACAGCCGCCATTGAGCGATAATATATTTAAATTTTGCTACATTCTGCATATTTTGGTGGAGGGCTGCCTTTTTTCTAAGTATAATAGAAAGTTAGACATGGAAATACCAATTTCACTAAAATTTTTATGCTTAAAATTCTTTTAAGGAGTACTTTATAACTGCACTATAGTTATAAAGGTTCATGTCTGTGTATTCGATGGAGTTATCGTGTAATGGCAAGATTCGAGCCGCCCCCCGCCTAGACATGAGGTGGATGCACCGTAAACTAGTTGTTTTATAATGCGGTTATTGGAACATTTTTTCATTCATTTTTATTTCATTTTTTCTCAAGTTGCCATTTTGTCCGCTTTGCCACTTTGCCATTATGTCCGCTTGCCATTATGCCCGCTTGCCATTATGTCCGTTGCCATTATGTCCGCTTGCCATTTTGTCTGTTGCCATTATGTTCGCTGCCATTATGTCCGTTGCCATTTTGTCCGTACCCCTGCCCAGGGTGGGTCGTCCCTTTAAAATTCCATGCTTAATATGCGTGGGAATTCCCACATATAAAATGCATGGAAATATATGCGTATAAAATGCATGGCTTCACATGCGCATAATACACATCGGAAAGAGTCTCAAACTCTCCTAAATCCCACGTAACTACGTGGGAATTCCTCAACAAAATACACATTATTTATGCGTGGGTACGTGGGAATACCCACATATATTAAGCATAGTCCCCACGTGGGACCGCTATCTGCGAAAGTGTTCAACGGCGTAAAGTACAGATGTGGATTCGTTTAAAAATCTCCGGTATAGCGATTATTAACATTACCCTGGGAAACCAATGGACATTACACCTCAGTTTGGGTATTTATCTAGAAGTTTCCTTGAAATATATAACATGGCGAAAAACATAAGATACGGTGTGTAAAATTTGCCGACTGGGTGCTGCATGAATTGCTTACATAAGATATTAGCACCTCGCATATTTTTTTACTTATTGGCGGTGCTGATAACCCCCCCCCCCCCCTCCGCAGGGGATTGCATACCAATACAATGTGTTATATAGGCAAGGGGGGGGGGGGGTTTCAGACTGGGGAATTCTCGTCACTCTGCACCTGCACAGTCGCAAACCAGACTGCCTGTTTCAGAACTTTTCTGCAATTTATCGGCCACACATATTTATGAAGAAATGTTATGTTGGTAAATCCCGGTCATCTGCCCACCCCCCTCGGTCAACTGCCCCCTGTCATCTGCCGTCATTTTTGCAACCCGGTCGACTGCCCCCCTTCAAAGTGGAGGGGTGGTCATTTGTCCCCGCCCTCTCCATATACAATTTTTTCTTGGGTTCTTGGCTTACAAAGACACAATAAATAAAATTATATTTTTATTGAATGCATTGGACCTCGACAAATTGCAATTCACCAATAGGAAACCAATTGCAATTAGAATTGCAATTAGTTTAGGGATCAGTCTCTTTTAAGATCAATATTGATGAATAGATTAATCGTTTCTTACATCCCTGTTACTGAGCGACAATGAAAAGATCAATCGTTCTTTATATCTATTTTAACCAGCGACAAAGAACAGATCAATCGTCTCTTAGATCTCTCTTTGTTTAGAGACGATGAATAGATCAATAGTTTTCACATCTCTTTATTTCAACCGGAGTTAAAGATCAATGAAGATCAATTGTTTTACCGACGAAGTAGACGAGGAATACACATAAGGGAAATCCCGCGTAAAATATACGTGTAATATACAAATGACTTCTAATGAAATTTTACGTGGGAATTTAAAAGTATAATATACATATAATATGCGTTAATTACCCATGCATTTTAGAAGTGGGCAATTCTACGTATATTATACAGTGGAATGCCCACGGTGGGCATTACGCGGGAAAAACCATGCAGTTTACGCGTGTATCTACCCGTGCATTTTATACGTGGGAAAGCCTATGCATATCATATGTAGAGTTTATACGGAAATCACATCGTGGGAATGTCCACGTATATTACACATGTTTTCTATGTGGCCATGCCAACGTCCCACATTCCCACATAAATCCCACCTAAAAACAACGCGCTTTATACGTGGGACGAAAAATTATGGTAACTGGGTTAATCCTCGAAGAGGCATTTATCCGTTCACGAAACTTTTTCGAAACCGGAGAATTTTAATGACTTGGCGGTATTATGTCCGGTGGTATTTTGCACGGTGGTATTATGTCCGGTGAGTAGGGGAAAGTGGGGGTTTCAGCACATATATAATGGGGGTTTCAGCACACATATAATGGGGGTTTCAAAAAGTGACTTCATTGTTTTGAAACCCCCATGGGGGTTTTAAAACAGTTACGTAATATGAACGTCATAATGACGTGACAGGGATAGTGGGCAGCCATTCAAACGGGCAGCCATTCAAACGGGCAGCCGGGGCAAATGGGCCTCCGTAAATAAAATGATCAACCGGGCATCGCAAAAGTAATTAAACTAATCAAGCAATGAGTTTCATTAAGCCAGGCTGTTTTTAGCCCAGAGAGCTTTCTCTCTCTCTCCCCTTCCATCACGGCATACACAAGCAACAACTCTTTTTTGGCTTTCTCGCTCTCCAAACACACATAACACCTACGGCAACCGGGCAGCCGGACAAACGGGCAGCCGGACAAACGGGCAGTCATCTCTACCTACATATACCAACCACGTACGGCTCATTTAGCGTTTCCTTTCTCAAGCCAGGGTTTTTTTGTTTTTGTTTTTTTCTTTTTTCGCCCAGTTTCTCTTTCTGTCTTTCTCAAACGAGCAAACGGGTCGTCTTTTTTCCCTCATTTTCACGTTTGATCTGTCTCTCTATACACATATAACACCACAGCAGACGCGGGAAGACGTGGAAAGACGCGGGAGACGTGGAAAAACGGACAGACAGCTCCCTGCAAGCTCTCCAACTGTTTTTTTTTTTTGAGCAGAAGACTCATAGAGACATGGTTAGAGCTCACCTATTAGGTATTTTGACCCAGCAATGACGTCATACATATTGATTGAGAGCTCTCTCTTCACACACAACCAACTAAATGACCAAACGGGCAGTCTTTTTTTTTTTTTTTTTTTTGCTTTCACTTTCACTCTCTCTCCAAACACATATAACACCATAGCAACCAAGGAGCCACTCTTTTTTCGCCCAGTTTCTCTTTCTCTCTTTCAAACGGGTTGTCTTTTTCCCCCTCACTTTCACGTTTGCTCTGTCTCTCTCTCTATGCACATATAACACCCACGACAGTCGGGCAAACGGGTAGTCTTGTTTTTTTTTTTTTTTTTTTTTTTTTTTTTTTTTTTTTTTGGCTTTCTCTCTCTTCCGACGCATATGCCATCACTAATGGGTCTCCGTAAAAGCAATTAAAAATGAGTAACCAATGTTTCCTTAAGCCAAGCTATTTTAACCCCAGAGAGCTCTCTCTCTCTCTGCATGCATTACGGCATACACAGGCAACAACTCTTTTTTTTAGATTTCTCTCTCTCTCTCTCTCTCTCTCTCTCCCTCTTTCTCTCTCTCTCTCTCTCTCTCTCTCTCTCTCTCTCTCTCTCTCTCTCTCTCTCTCTCTCTCTCTCTCTCTAAACACACATAACACCTACGGCAGACCTGAGCAAACGGACAGTCTTTTTTTTTTTTTTTTGCTTTCTCTTTCACTCTCTGTCCAAACACATATAACACCATAGCAACCAAGGAGCCACTCTTTTTTCGCCCAGTTTCTCTCTCTCTCCCTCTCTCTCTCTCTCTCTCTCTCTCTCTCTCTCTCTCTCTCTCTCTCTCTCCTCTCTCTCTCTCTCTCTCACTCTCTCTCTCTCTCTCAAACGAGCAATCATTTTTATCCCTCACTTTCACGTTTACTCTGTCTCTCTACACACACATACCACCACAGCAGACGCGGGAAGACGCGGGAAGACGCGGGAGACGTGGAAAAACGGGTAGACAGCTCCTTACAAGCTCTCCAAGCAGAGGACTCATAGAGACATGGTTAGAGCTCACCTATTAGGTATTATAACTGACCACCCCTCCCCCTCCTTCCCCCTCCCCCTCCTTCCCCCCTCCCCCACCTTCCCCCCTCCCCTCCCTCCCCCTCCCCCTCCCCATAGACAGCAACATTTTTCTAACTCTTTCTCCTCGGCTCACACACAAACCGAATGGGCAGTCTTTTTTTGTTCGATTTTCTCGCTCTTTCTCCCTGCATATACTAACCACGCACGGCTCATTTAGCGTTTTCCTTTCTCAAGCCAGCTTTCTAGCTCTCCAAACACACATAACACAACGGCAAACGCAACCAAGCAGCCACTCCTTTTTTCCTCAGTCTCTCTCTTTCACTCTCTCAAACGGGGTCATCTTCTTTCCCCTCACTTTCTCTTTTGCTCTGTCTATCCACGACAGTCAGGCAAACGGGCAATCATTTTTCCCCTCTCTCTCTCTCTCTCTCTCTCTCTCTCTCTCTCTCTCTCTCTCTCTCTCTCTCTCTCTCTCTCTCTCTCTCTCTCTCTCTCTCTCTCTCTGTACATATAATACCTACGGCAGACGGGGCAAAAGGGGAAATTTTTTTTTGCTTTCTCGCTCTTAACACACAGACGCAGAGTTTCATTAAGCCATTTTAACCCCAGACAGCTCTCTCTCCACACATCACGACATACACAGGCACCCGAACACTCGCGTAACGTCTAAAATACATCTTTTACTTCGCAAAAGCTTAGAATTCGCTTATCTCCACTTTTAGATGGGTTTCCCTTTGGTTAGATTTTCCACACAATAGAAACTTTTTTCTCGCTAATAGAATGAACCCTATCCCGCCTTCCATCCAGCCAGCCAATGAGAATGCAGATAACACAAAGTGCTACGTCACTGAAGCTGTCAATCATTCCCTTTTAGTGTGGCGTTGTCAACACACGCCATTCTGTGTGCTCTGCAATTTTTTGGAAAAAGGGATCTAGTTCAAGGTGCGAATTTGCCTTTAGTGGCTTTATTTCTTATCTAAAGGACTAATATTGCTTGTGTACTTGTGTGGATTAATTTAGCCCACGATTAAGCAAGGATTTTAGCATCTTGTACTTCGGTCAGGTAGTTGGTGAGTTTACACGGAACGGTGACACTTTCCCCAGTCCCGAGAAGTGTGCCTCTCTTCTCCACAGAAGTCTACAGGATCGAATCTATTACTAGTTTCCAGCACACAGCTTCTAGGGGAGTTGTTTGAGTCTTTTCAGTCTGCTGTGCCTGCTAAGACTCTAGGCCTTGCCTGGTGTCTGTGTCATCGCGGTATGACCAGGCATGGGTTTGGCTATTACTCCTTGGAACTGGTCAGTCGTCTACCAGCAGTGGTGTATTTCTGACCCCAGTTCAGGAGGTAGAAATGCTTTTCGGCGTTTTCTAGCGGTTTTCCGGCGTTTTTTGGCGTCGATACCCACTCGGGGACCGCAGGGGACCGTTATGGCTATCCCGTGCCGTACGCGGTACACCGATCCCATCTTAGCCTTGTGGGCTATGGGATTGGAGATTCCGTGACGGGCAGGGACCATTTCGCCCCCCCCAAGTCCCATCCTGGTCGCGGTACCGGGGACTTAGGCCCGTAACGGGTTCTTTCCCCTGACAGGGACCGTCATGGGCACGGGACTAAGTACCGAGACCCATGTGGGGATCTGGCCTGAAGCCTCTTTTGGTCACGGGACCGAGGCCCACGTCGGGATTATGGTACTGGGGCCCATAAATTGTGCCCATTATGGTCCCCCTCCCTAGAAAGCAGCTAGAAAGCGCCTTAAAGCATTGCTTTCGGTCAGAGAGTCAGAATTTATTCTGGTTCAGTTAAAAAAAAAAAAAAAAAAAAGAAAAAGAGGTGATTAACACCAGCAACGCTCGGTCACTTGTTTAAGTCGCAGTAACTCCGTCAGTGTTGCGTTATATATATGTCTACTTGCAGAATTCTGTTGCAGTCACTTATGGCTTCTTTTCTGCTTGTCTTTCAGATATGACAGAGGCCACCCTGCGCTCGCCTCCTAAGCTACTGCAGTGTCCCCACCATCCTCTGCGCGGAATCCTCATACGGTGTGCGATCGGTGTCGGAGGAATAGTGGGTTGCCCCTCTGTGACGAACTCAATACGTGCCCAGAGTGCCAGGATCTCACATCAGACGACTGGAAACTGATTTATAAGAACAGGGCACGAAACGACCGTAGACGGGATCGCCGTCGTATTCTCTCCTCTACGCCGTTTATCACCCAGGACTTTGTTGAAGAGACAATGAGGAAAGCCAACTCAGTTATCCTGGATCAAGTCTCCACCCCGGTTAGGATAGACTTAGGTTCGGAGTCTGACGTGCCCGTGACAGGCAAAAAAGCCAAGAAACTCAAAACCAAGGCCTTTGCAGAAACGGTAGCCGAGGTGGATATCCCTGAGGGAGGGGAACGAGAAGTGCTGCGGAGAGCGTGGGCATCTTCTCCCCCCACAGTGGCGATTCCTCCAGAGTCTGAAATCCAACCAAAGTCTCAGTCCCCGGAGCTAGTGACGGTCACTCATACGGCGTCGGGAGCCTCGTTTACAACGGCGGCTGGTCAGTTGGGGATCCCGGCACAGATCGAGCCATCTCCCTCTACCCAATCTCCAAACCTGGCAGGGGAGTTTTCAGCCTTTTTAGCGTTACAAACTCAAATGCAGAAACAACTACAAGAGTTACAATTGCGTCTCCAGAACCAGGAATCTACGCCGATTCCGAGAAAACGCCATAAGCCATCGGCCACGATCTCTCGTCCCCCAGAGGACCGCGCTTCCTCCCCGCACCCACCCCCCCCCTGCTGGCACGTCGAAATACGCTGGCAGAGTCGGGCTCAGCTAGTGATGAGGATTCCTCGGAGATCCCACCGTCGGGACAGGCGTCGAGATTGATTCAAGAGGATGATGACGACCTGCAATCGGTTACATCGCCCCTCTCGGCAGTCCCTCTCAACAGAGAACGGGAAATTTACACACCTTCCGGGGAAGTACCGACTGATCCATCCGCAGAACAGCCAGGGAACGACAGTGGTCGGGATTCGGAGGAGCAAGAGTCCGAGGGCGAGGAGTCGGAGGGGACGACAGATGACAACCCCCCCTCTGCCCACTTCCGCCTCCCCTTGCGAGAGATGGATTACATTAGATCTCCGGGTAGCGGTCAGAGGCTCTGGAAAGATCCGGCGGCAGCAGGCAGACGCCCCATCAGAACCCCCTCTCCGCCGGACCTCACCCCCCGCAGTGAAGAGCCCACACCCTCGGGAGCGTCATCTACCATAGCCCCCGAGGACGTGCCGTTCAGGGATGCTGTCAAAGAAATTGCGCGGCTGGCTAACGTCACCTTTGGGTCGCCAGGTCTCGACAAGGAAGATTCGCCCATAAGAATGACCTCACAGACAGTGTTGCCCCCGCAGGACTCGTTTGTAGCACTCTCGACCAGTGAAGGGATTGCCAACGCTATTACAGTCCGTACCAAAGAGTTTAAGAAGCTTGACGCCAGCGAGGGCCGCACTCTCTCCCGCTTTCACGCATCTAAGCACTGTGCAGTGAGACCGGGCCCGTACAGGTCCTCTGATGACTTAGTACCCCTGGAGGCACTCGAACAGCCGGCTGGATGCCATCGGTTAGGAGCGATTCGGACATCCCATTAGTAGAGAAGGATGCCAGGACCATCGAGTCTTCCTCCCGTCACATACTCAATATCATGTCTTTCCAGGACCACACCCTGAAAGCCTTAAAGACACGCTGGGAGGGCCTACACCTCGACGATCCGGTGGCCTTTAAACTTCTGGAATGCCTCGCTCTAGCGACTAGAGATGTAGTCAAACTGTCCACCTTCCTCATGACATCCATGGTATTCCTCCGGCGGGATGCGTTTCTCCAGCACTGCTGGTCTAGCGTGAAGGGACTGAGAGACCTGCGGCATGCGCCCATCCTTGGACAGAAAGAACTCTTTCCCCCGGCGGAGGTGGAACGTGTGAACCAAGAAAGCCGCTCTCTCTCGCAGGACTACGCACTCATGTCTCGTATGTCACGAGCGTCTTTCCGGCACCCGCCAAAACGCAAGAGACCATACAGGCAGCCCGTGGATCAAGCGAGACCCAGCACGCAGTCACAGCCTCCTCCTCCCAAGAAACAGAAGCCAAACAACGGCACCAAGACGGAGGGGCAGTCAGCACAACCTAACAGGTAGCAGCCAACCAAAGTACCGCCTAGAGACTCCCTGGTCTCCTGACGATACTTTTCTAAACTCAGAAAACTTAGAAAATTTGTTAGCCTTGAACGCATCCTTTCCCGTAGGAGGAAGGCTAGGCAAATTTTGGCAGAAATGGGCAGAAATGGGAGCCCCCCGCCGCGTGGTCAGATGGTTGAAGGTCGGTTATCCCCTACCGTTCAAGCGGGAGGGGAGGGGCCTTCCACCGTCTATCCCCCTTGCCCACAAGGCCCCTCACTCCCTTGTCACCTCCTACCCGCGGGACTCAGAAAGGGATGTAGCCCTACAGGAAGTACTCGTAAGTCTACAAGAAAAAAGGGCGGTGGAAGAAGTGCCAGAAAACCAACCAGTATTTTTCAGCAGGGTTTGAGATTGGGGGGTTGGAGATTGGTCATAGATCTGTCAGCCCTAAACGACTTCCTGCAGGTAACCTCCTTTCAAATGGACACCGCTCAGGTCATAAAGGAAAGCTTGCAGGAAGGGATGTGGGGCACATCCATAGACCTTTCAGACGCCTATCTCCACATTCCAATGCATCGATCAGCGAGAAAGTTTCTAGCCTTTCAAATAGGCTCAAAAAGATTCTGGTTTCGGGCACTCCCTTTCGGCCTCTCCACGGCCCCGTACGTATTCTCAAAAATTATGAAAGTACTCAAAGCATGGGCCAGGTTAGAAGGTATGCTCGTGTTCCAGTACCTGGACGATTGGTTTCTGGCACACACAGACAAGGGCACGGCCCACCGCCAGACCCTTGCACTAGTGCGCAAAGCCTTACAGGTAGGTTTAGTGGTCAATCTCCCCAAATCGGAACTAGCACCCAAGCAAGACATCGTCTTTCTGGAGGAAAGGTGGGATCTGGTAAGTGCGAGAGCTTTTCCTACAACAGAAAGGCAGCAAAAGATCACGCAGGGCATACGAGGGATTCAGGCAGGAAAAAAGGTAAGACTGCATCCCATGGAGTCCTTGCTAGGTCTCTTAGTGGCCACGGAACGGACAGTTCCCCTGGGCCGCTTACATTACAGACCTTTCCAAAGACAGGTAAGGAGGGCCCTCAGACAGGGGAGGCACCCTCAGGCAAAAATGACCGTGTCACAGGCTGCCCTGGCCTCCCTATCCTGGTGGACCAATCCACAAATCTTAAACGAGGGCACACCCTTCCATCCCCCACCCCCGGAAATAGAACTCCAAACGGATGCATCCCAAGGGGGATGGGGTATACATTGCCAACGCCAGATGTGGAAGGGCAAATGGCCCCCCTCTTTCAAAAAGTACCACATAAACTGGCTGGAACTACGGCTCGTGTGGATAGCACTGAACAGACTGTCCGACCGACTCCAAGGCAGGAGTGTTCTGTTTCTCCTAGACAACTCAACAGCCGTGGCATATTTAAACAGGCAAGGGGGGACCAGATCCCTCCCTCTATCAATATTGACCTACAAGATCCTATTTTTAGCTCGCCAATCTCAAATCACCCTCTCAGCGCGTCATTTGGCGGGAAAACTCAATGTACTGGCCGATTTAGCTTCCAGAGTAGGCCAGGTAATCCACACGGAGTGGTGCCTAGCCCCCAGTCCTTTCAGTGGGTGACGATCCAGTCACCATGGGGGCCCCCAACGCTAGACCTGTTTGCCAATGCAGTAACAACACGTCTACCCAGGTATGTCTCCCCATGCCCGGACCAAGCAGCGTGGGCAATAGATGCCCTCAGCTGTCCATGGCCACTGCAAGAGGTACTCTATGCCTTCCCACCACAGGCAATCCTCTCCCAGGTACTACAACGGGTACTGGACTTGGGCCCACGAGCCCTGCTACTGGTAGCCCCGCGGATGCCGGAGGCCCCTTGGTTTACCTTGCTCCTCAGGTGCAAGATAGTCAAGACGACTCCAATCCCGTGCCACAGAGAAATCCTATTCCAACCCCATTGGCATCATTTTCACCCAGCCCCTCACCTATTGAACCTACACCTTTGGTGCCTGACCAGTCCTTCCTAAAAAAGAAAGGCTTCTCACAGAACATAGTAGATAAAATAGTAAACAGCCACAAACAATCTACTGCCAAGGTGTACAGGTCTCAATGGAACAAATTCGCATCCTGGTGTAATAAGTCTAAGCTAGACCCATTCCAGGCCTCTCCTTCAGTGATAGCAGATTTTTTAGATCACCTATTCACAAACGAAGGTTTAAAGGTAAGCTCCATTGAAGGTTATAGAGCAGCCATAGGCTCCAGGCTCAAGGCCTCTAAGGGCTATGACCCAGGGGATGACACGTCTATCTCTCAATTGATTCGTCATTTCAAGGTAAACTCTCCCCCTACTCCATCGAACGTCGCACAATGGGATCTGTCCCTAGTACTGAGGTACCTTCAGCGCCCGGACATTTTTGGGAACGATGTAATTTCAGCCAAAAATGCTACGGTAAGGTTTACTTTCTTGCTAGCCCTCGCTTCCGGCAAGAGGAGGAGCGAAATACACGCCCTAGACAGGACAGTAAGCAAAGAGAACGGGGGAGTGGAAAAACATCACTCTCGTCCCTAGGGCCGGCTTCATGGGCAAAACCCACATCATTACTCATGGGATGGGCACTTTCAGTCACATCAACTTACCATCCCTACCAGAGGAACAGATCTCTGAGGACTTAGTCTCCTTGTGTCCCGTCAAAGCCTTACGTCTATACTTAGAACTTTCGGAGGTATATAGGTCAAAAAATCAAAAAGCCCTTATTATCTCCTATATGCCCAAGTTCAATAAAGACCTCTCTAAGCAATCTATTTCAAACTACATAAAAGGGGTCATTATGACAGCGTATGACGAAGCACAATCAGACACAGTCCTTCAGTCAGAGTTAAAAGTGAAAGCCCATCAAGTCAGGCAGGTGGCAAATTCGCTTAGAGCACTACGTAATGTGTCGTTGTCGGATATACTTAAAACAGGTTGCTGGGCTTCTCCCAATTCCTTCGTTAAGTATTATCTTAAAGACTTCTCCCAAGATGAACTCTCAGGCCTCTATTCTCTGGGCCCATTCATAGCTGCGGAGACGACCATTACTAACTAATTGTCAATCTGTTACAGATCGCCTACGCCCAGACCCAAAGGCAAGGGCAAGCAAAAGGGAGGTTATGTCAAGAACCGTGCTACCAGCCACTTCAAGCCTAAGAAATAACCGGTGCACTACCCCGCTGGACATACCCTTATCCCAGTTCGGCCGACTTCACGTCGTCGGCTACCGTATAGACCGTCGGACTGTTTTTTCGGATTTTAGTTTCTCGAATTATCCTAGAACTGATTTAGTGTCATATGATCACTGTGATCCACACCCTGGCCTCAGTATCTTCAGAAATTTCCTTGACTCAAGGAAAAAGGGGGGGGGAGACGCAGTTCTCCCCGACCCAGCGTTCCCGCAGTCCCGGGCCTTACTGAGAGCCCAGAGGTCATCAAGGGTCTGTGTCACAGTGACCATGTGACCAAGGCCCATAGTACCATTATGGGCTTAGTTGTAAAATCAACGGCATTTAGTGATTTTTATCACCAGGATTGATTCCAATCCAAGTTTGTGAGTGTTCTAAGCTTCTAGTCACCTAATTTTCTCGAAATTGCCAGTCAATTTCGCAAAAATTTAAGTTTTTAAGTGGTAATGATTTAGAGCAGTTCTAACATTTACCCAAGGTCTTAGAATATTTAGCATGCTTTTGTAAGACACAGTCACTTGTAATTATGCTGTGTCAAGTTTTATTTTTCATGGTAGCCTTTACAAGGTTACGATCTTTTTGTTAAGAAGGAAAAACAATAAATCAGTATTATTGTTATCTTCTACTCAGAGCTTAGAGTATCCCAGGTCGGGATCCATCCAGTGGGAGGCAGGAGGGGGATGGTAAAGGATACTCAGTCAGTCAGCATAAAGTTTATTCAGACTTTATGACACCGTTACTTAGAATTTTTTCTATTTGTTACCAGATCCCTTCATGGGCAAAGAGGGTTCCCCTCCTTTACCCTATCAGGGTTGTTTGGAAATCAAATAAAGCAAACTTTCTTAGATTTGGTATTTTATTTAACTTCAATTCTATCCCATCTAACAAGTTTATTTCGCAAAACTCTTTCGAGTATTTGCAATTCGCGTCCTTTTTCACGCAATTTCTTTAGAATGGCAGGCTCCCCTGCTCCGGACTTTAGTCCCATCTAAAAGTGGAGATAAGCGAATTCTAAGCTTTTGCGAAGTAAAACTAACGTTTTATTTCGTTAAACGAGCTTTTACGAGTAAAAGCGCAATTCGCGTTCTCCACTTTTAGTCTACCCTCCCTCCCATCCAGCCCCTACAAGCCTGGGTGAGTTGACACCACCTATTTTGGGCTAAAAGGGAATGATTGACAGCTTCAGTGACGTAGCACTTTGTGTTATCTGCATTCTCATTGGCTGGCTGGATGGAAGGCGGGATAGGGTTCATTCTATTAGCGAGAAAAAAGTTTCTATTGTGTGGAAAATCTAACCAAAGGGATACCCATCTAAAAGTGGAGAACGCGAATTGCGCTTTTACTCGTAAAAGCTCGTTTTACGAAATAAAACGTTAGTATACTAGATCGGCAATATCGGCAACTTCGTCGGCCGATGTATCGGTTGCACATAGGATTAACTATGGCCCGACGCATAATAGATATAGCGGCTTCGTACATCGGATATACATCGGGCCGATATGTCTTTAATACGTCGGGCCACCGTCGGAAATATCCCTACAAATTCTTCGACGTCGGATACCAACCGTCGGCTATACGTCGGTTATACGTTTATATTCCGATGCATTTCCGACGAACTTCCGATGATTTTTGTACGTAAAAAAATTGTTTCTAGCCTTAACTGACCCATTGAACCATTCATAATTCACATATTCATACATACACCATAGCATATCAATATACAACATAGCATATCTATATATCGCAACTGAACACTAGTACTTACTTGGGTTTGAACCGGGGACCTCTTGCATCCTAGGCGCGGAACATACCTCTACTCCATGGCGGCTGGGGCTAGTTTATTGAGGCAAATGATAATTTTCAAGTATATTCATAATGCTCCACTATAGATTCTTCATAATGTCCCCTACAAAACGTCAATCGATAAATTTCCGACGCCGAATAAGCATCGGAAAATATGCGTTTTATAGACGTATAAAAAATACGTATAATATACGATTGCAATATCGGCATCTTTTTTCCGATGTATTTCCGACGTCGTTTATACATAGGAAAGTATGCGTTTTGTAGACGTTTAAAAAATACGTATAATACGCGTTGGCAATATCGGCATCTTTTTTCCGACGCTGTGGAATATGTGGAGCACTCGTACACAACGCAATATATATATATATATATATATATATATATATATATATATATATATATATATATATATATATATATATATATATATATACATATATATATATATATACATATATATATATATATATATATATATAGTTTTCATTTCAAGTTATGCGTGAAATACACAAATTTAGAGATCCATTGGAAATCGGTATATTTCCGACGTTTCACCGACAAATATAACTATATGTATAATATACGTATATTTTTATACGCATATTACATGCTTGTAATATCTCAAATAAAAAAATTAGTTTTCGTCGGAATTCGGTATATTTCCGACGTATAGCCGATGCAGTGATATATTTGTATATTATACGATTATTGTAATCCGTCGGTTATACATCAGTAATATCTTTTTCAAAAACAATTAAGTTTTGTTCCGTCGGAAGTACGTCTATGTCAGACGTTGGGCCAACATATACAAATATATGTATAATGTACGTATAACTAAATACATCGAATATACGTATGCAATATCCGTTTCATTTTTTTTTACCATTGGTCGGAAGTTAATCTATTTCCAACGTATAACCAATGCATAAAAATGTATGTATAATATATGCATTGAGAAATACGTGTAATATATGAATATAATATTTTTAGCAAAAAAAAATTCCCAATTGGTCGGAAGTTCGTCGGAAAAAGATGTCGGCCCGATGAATATTTGCCAACATCTATTAAACTGAGGAAAATAATCATCGGGCCAACGTCGGTAACCGATGAACTTCCGACGAATGAGAAAAAATGGAAATTCGACTATTGCCAACCTATAACCGATGCATTACCGATGCATCGAAGCCGATGCCGACGTTTTCCGACCTGGTTTATACCGTTCCGACGTCGGCCCGACGTTACGCGAGTGTTCGGGCAACAACTCTTTTTTTTTTTTTGCTTCTCTCTCTCTCTCTCTCTCTCTCTCTCTCTCTCTCTCTCTCTCTCTCTCTCTCTCTCTCTCTCTCTCCAAACACACATAATACCCACGGCAGCAGGGTAAACGGGCAGTCTTCTTTTTTTTATTTTTTTTTTTGCTTTCACTTTCACTCTCTCCAAACACACACATAACACAACAGCAAGCGCAACCAAGCAGCCACTCCTTTTTTCGCCCAGTCTCTCTTTCACTCTTTCAAATGGGTCATCCTTTTCCCTCACTTTCTCGTTTGCTCTGTCTCTCTCTCTCTACACACATATAACACCCACGACAGCCGGTCAGTCTTTTTTGGGTTTTTTTTTTTTTTTTGCTTTCACTTTCTCTTTCGCTCCCTCTCTCCAAACACACATAGCACGGCAGCCGGGCAAATGGGGAAACATTTTTTTTTGCTTTCTCCCTCTTCACACACACACAGACGCAGAGTTTCCTTAAGCCAGGCTATTTTTAGCCCAGGTTCAACATATTGTTCAACATGTTGTTCAATATGTTGTTCAATATGTTGTTCAACATGTTGTTCAACATATTGGTGTTCAACAAGTTGTTATATATAAAGCTATGTTTAAAGACTTTCTCATCATTAGAATAGTGTAGGTTGAACTGAAAGGATGTATAAATGCAACATTTGTTCGATATCTTACAATTGGTCACAAAGGCAAACGTGGTAAAGTTATTTCTAAACTTATTAAGACAACTCACTATAAAGTATAAAAGGCACCCGCCCCCAGACGTAGCACACATTCTGTATCAAGATACTCAAGAGTGAACACGTCTGCAGTGAGCGAACAACAACTACCATCTATGACAATGCCTGTAGAAAAGTCTGACACAATGCCTGCAGCAAATTTTATAGTAAAGCCTGAGACAATACCTACAGCAAAGTCTAAGGCGAAGTCACGTCAGCAGCGACATCTTAGAAAGATAAAAAGAGATGAGTTACCAGCTATGACGCCGCCGTGTGAAAAGCGAAAAATTAAGACAGAGCCTAAAATGAAGCGAGAACCAGAGCGTAAAGCTGCTACCACCATGAAGACGATGAGTGTAGACGATTTACCGGTTATGATACCTATTAATGGAGAAATATATATTAAATTGGCGAAATATCAACAGAAAGTGATGGTTAACATTCGTGAATATATTACGGATCATACATCGGTGAGGTTACACCTTAGCAAGAATTGAACTTTGTTGTCATTGAACGATTGGCAAATGTTGAAGAAGCAAATAACGCCAGTGGATCTCATGCTTCAGAAAATGGATCTGTATAAATGCAGTGACTGTCAGAAGATGGTTGAGTAGACGGCGAGATGACTGTATACAGTTTTAACAGCATGACGAGCTTAGTGAATGTATGATTTCATCACCCTCAGTGCAGAAGATTGGAGCGAAGGTTTTGAAGCTTGACAAGAACTTGAAACTTAGCTTTGACTCATATGGACATGTACATTTGATATGTAGTTCAAATAAAATTGTCTTCATATGTAGACTATGAAATTAACATTATCTATGTTCATGTGAAGTCAGTTGTTATTTATAATTGTTATTTTAAATTAAGTTCTTGTGAATCTGGACATGTATTAACATAATATGTATTTGAAATAGTTTTGTTTTTATCATAATTGTACATATTTGTAATATTCAATAAAAACACATATGATGCTTTTCAACTCTTTATTTTTCTCATACAATACTTGGATATAATACATAATAAAACAATACTTGAATATAATACATAACAATACAATTCTTGAATATAATACATAATAATACAATTCTTGAATATAATACATAATAATACAAAATTAACTATAACTCCTAATATACGATATACGATATATAGTTTACGGGTCAATTAGAACCGTGTCAGGAATCTTACGACTTTATATGTTGCAAAGCAAGACATATATTAATACACAACGCTTAAGTTAATAAAATATTGCAACATTTAAAAAGTCTTTATCATAAAGTTTAGTCAAATAAGTCTATTTTTCTTCATCTGTTTCACTCTGTTCACTCCCCATGCCACTTTCCTTCATCACTGCTGTCATCCTCTTCTTCCTTATCTTGTAGCTCTTCAAAGAATGCATTGTTTTTCCTTATAGCCGCCTTTAGTGCCTTTGAATACTTGTAATGTTTTTCATCCGCAAAGTAATTAAAGTCCTCTAAAATCTTTTGATAATGTTGGCTTTGTTCCAGACGCTGGGTATATTTGAATAATCTCATAAACAGTTGTTTTAGTCCATGTTAATAAATGGGTCGAAGGTCATAACTTGCTATTTCACGCGCATCTTCAAGTCCTTGTTCCTCATATTCTGAAACCTTTTCTTGAAATCAATTTTCTTGTCATCATAGTCATCGTAGACTTCTTGAACCATATCATACCAAACAGAGTCTATTTCTGACTCACTTTCAGAGTCTTTTTCTGACTCACTTTCAGAACTCCTGTCATCAGCATCCTCACCAAGAGTCTGTTTCTGACTCACTTTCAGAACTCCTGTCATCAGCATCCTCACCACACTGCTCCATGTGTTTGAGCAAAGCTTCTTCGCTGTTGTATAATGCACCACATTCTGTACAAGCATGTGCATTCTTTTCAGCCATGTTAACGCTTTGACTTTCCATAGAAGACTCATCTACAGTTTCCGTGAAAGGTAGTTTTACAGGGTTTTCCATATCCGATTCTTCATCCACTTCTGACGTGTGAGCAATCTTTAAGTGTCTTTTAAGACTTTGTGGCCAATTGTAAGATTTCGAACAAATGTTGCATTTATACATCCTTTCGGTTCAACCTACACTATTCAAATGATTAGAAAGTCTTTAAACATAGCTTTATACACAACAACTTCTTGAACACCAACATGTTGAACAACATGTTGAACAACATGTTGAGCATGTTGAACATGTTGAACATGTTGAACATGTTGAACAATTTGTTGAACAATACCACGACATAATATGTTCCAAAAATTATTCGAACACGTGTTTTGAATGGGCTTGCCATTCGAACACATGTTTGAATGGGCGCAGTTTTCATACATAACTATCCATATTTTCACTTCCCATTTTCCAACAATCAACCAACCAACCAAGTGGTAGAATCGTCTGAAACGTGTAAAAAACAAAATTTGTTTAAGTTGGTTTAGAACCCTGATTTTCCCCCTACTACAACATGGTAAAACAAAGGGCCCGTTTGCCCCGGCTGCCCATTTGCCCCGGCTGCCCGTTTGAATGGCTGCCCACAATCCCTATCACGTCATTATGACGTTCATATGACGTTCATATTACGTCACTGTTTTAAAACCCCCATGGGGGTTTCAAAACAATGACGTCACTGTTTTGAAACCCCCATTATATGTGTGCTGAAACCCCATTATATATGTGAAACCCCCACCTTCCCCCTACTCCGGTGGTATTATGTCCGGTGGTATTTTGTCCGGTTCCCATCCCTGTATGGGCCACCATTAATCCTTTGGATGCTCGGGGCCAGCGTAACAATACATCTATTTGGGTGCATCAGGCAAAACTTATTCTCTGTGTGTACAATGCGGTTAATCTTTTGGATGATCGGGTGTCAACGTAACAAAACCTTTGTTTGGGCTGCATTAGGCAAAACTTAAACCCTGTGTATACAGTATTGCTAATCCTGTGGATGTTCAGGTGCCCCCAGACGTAGCACACATTCTGTATCAAGATACTCAAGAGTGAACACGTCTGCAGTGAGCGAACAACAACTACCATCTATGACAATGCCTGTAGAAAAGTCTGACACAATGCCTGCAGCAAATTTTATAGTAAAGCCTGAGACAATACCTACAGCAAAGTCTAAGGCGAAGTCACGTCAGCAGCGACATCTTAGAAAGATAAAAAGAGATGAGTTACCAGCTATGACGCCGCCGTGTGAAAAGCGAAAAATTAAGACAGAGCCTAAAATGAAGCGAGAACCAGAGCGTAAAGCTGCTACCACCATGAAGACGATGAGTGTAGACGATTTACCGGTTATGATACCTATTAATGGAGAAATATATATTAAATTGGCGAAATATCAACAGAAAGTGATGGTTAACATTCGTGAATATATTACGGATCATACATCGGTGAGGTTACACCTTAGCAAGAATTGAACTTTGTTGTCATTGAACGATTGGCAAATGTTGAAGAAGCAAATAACGCCAGTGGATCTCATGCTTCAGAAAATGGATCTGTATAAATGCAGTGACTGTCAGAAGATGGTTGAGTAGACGGCGAGATGACTGTATACAGTTTTAACAGCATGACGAGCTTAGTGAATGTATGATTTCATCACCCTCAGTGCAGAAGATTGGAGCGAAGGTTTTGAAGCTTGACAAGAACTTGAAACTTAGCTTTGACTCATATGGACATGTACATTTGATATGTAGTTCAAATAAAATTGTCTTCATATGTAGACTATGAAATTAACATTATCTATGTTCATGTGAAGTCAGTTGTTATTTATAATTGTTATTTTAAATTAAGTTCTTGTGAATCTGGACATGTATTAACATAATATGTATTTGAAATAGTTTTGTTTTTATCATAATTGTACATATTTGTAATATTCAATAAAAACACATATGATGCTTTTCAACTCTTTATTTTTCTCATACAATACTTGGATATAATACATAATAAAACAATACTTGAATATAATACATAACAATACAATTCTTGAATATAATACATAATAATACAATTCTTGAATATAATACATAATAATACAAAATTAACTATAACTCCTAATATACGATATACGATATATAGTTTACGGGTCAATTAGAACCGTGTCAGGAATCTTACGACTTTATATGTTGCAAAGCAAGACATATATTAATACACAACGCTTAAGTTAATAAAATATTGCAACATTTAAAAAGTCTTTATCATAAAGTTTAGTCAAATAAGTCTATTTTTCTTCATCTGTTTCACTCTGTTCACTCCCCATGCCACTTTCCTTCATCACTGCTGTCATCCTCTTCTTCCTTATCTTGTAGCTCTTCAAAGAATGCATTGTTTTTCCTTATAGCCGCCTTTAGTGCCTTTGAATACTTGTAATGTTTTTCATCCGCAAAGTAATTAAAGTCCTCTAAAATCTTTTGATAATGTTGGCTTTGTTCCAGACGCTGGGTATATTTGAATAATCTCATAAACAGTTGTTTTAGTCCATGTTAATAAATGGGTCGAAGGTCATAACTTGCTATTTCACGCGCATCTTCAAGTCCTTGTTCCTCATATTCTGAAACCTTTTCTTGAAATCAATTTTCTTGTCATCATAGTCGTAGACTTCTTGAACCATATCATACCAAACAGAGTCTATTTCTGACTCACTTTCAGAGTCTTTTTCTGACTCACTTTCAGAACTCCTGTCATCAGCATCCTCACCAAGAGTCTGTTTCTGACTCACTTTCAGAACTCCTGTCATCAGCATCCTCACCACACTGCTCCATGTGTTTGAGCAAAGCTTCTTCGCTGTTGTATAATGCACCACATTCTGTACAAGCATGTGCATTCTTTTCAGCCATGTTAACGCTTTGACTTTCCATAGAAGACTCATCTACAGTTTCCGTGAAAGGTAGTTTTACAGGGTTTTCCATATCCGATTCTTCATCCACTTCTGACGTGTGAGCAATCTTTAAGTGTCTTTTAAGACTTTGTGGCCAATTGTAAGATTTCGAACAAATGTTGCATTTATACATCCTTTCGGTTCAACCTACACTATTCAAATGATTAGAAAGTCTTTAAACATAGCTTTATACACAACAACTTCTTGAACACCAACATGTTGAACAACATGTTGAACAACATGTTGAGCATGTTGAACATGTTGAACATGTTGAACATGTTGAACAATTTGTTGAACAAGACCACGACATAATATGTTCCAAAAATTATTCGAACACGTGTTTTGAATGGGCTTGCCATTCGAACACATGTTTGAATGGGCGCAGTTTTCATACATAACTATCCATATTTTCACTTCCCATTTTCCAACAATCAACCAACCAACCAAGTGGTAGAATCGTCTGAAACGTGTAAAAAACAAAATTTGTTTAAGTTGGTTTAGAACCCTGATTTTCCCCCTACTACAACATGGTAAAACAAAGGGCCCGTTTGCCCCGGCTGCCCATTTGCCCCGGCTGCCCGTTTGAATGGCTGCCCACAATCCCTATCACGTCATTATGACGTTCATATGACGTTCATATTACGTCACTGTTTTAAAACCCCCATGGGGGTTTCAAAACAATGACGTCACTGTTTTGAAACCCCCATTATATGTGTGCTGAAACCCCATTATATATGTGAAACCCCCACCTTCCCCCTACTCCGGTGGTATTATGTCCGGTGGTATTTTGTCCGGTTCCCATCCCTGTATGGGCCACCATTAATCCTTTGGATGCTCGGGGCCAGCGTAACAATACATCTATTTGGGTGCATCAGGCAAAACTTATTCTCTGTGTGTACAATGCGGTTAATCTTTTGGATGATCGGGTGTCAACGTAACAAAACCTTTGTTTGGGCTGCATTAGGCAAAACTTAAACCCTGTGTATACAGTATTGCTAATCCTGTGGATGTTCAGGTGCCATCACAACAATACACTTATGGCAACGGAAATAATGGCAAAGGAAAATATGGCAAGTAGAAATAATGGCAAGAGAAAAAAATGGCAAAGTGAAAAAAGGAAAAATGGCAAATTTTGCAGGTTTCACTGAAGTTCCATCGAACCAAAGAAATCGCCTACCCAGACTACTCAGGATCAAAGACAGTCCAATCAAAACCACTTGATGCCACTTGATGTCAGGGTATTTGGAGTGCAAGCAAAAATGGCAAAACGTAATCTCTGTGTGGGGCACCGTTTGCCATTTTGTTATTATGTCAACTAAACGCTGTATTTCTGATTTAGGTTGCCACTGAAACAAAACCTTCATGTACTCTTCAAGTTTGCTTTCAGGGATGCGCATGGTCATTGTTTGGCTGTTGAAAGTTACGCCAGTAAAGGTTAGCGAAGTGGACTGGGGGGGGGGGGGGGGGTTACAGCTTATTTTCTGCGATTTCGAGACCCCGTTCTTTGATTAAAACACACAAAGTGGTAAAAGCCTTGTTTGCGTCAGCTTGGCATTCCGCACCAGCCAGTTCGTCTACAGGATTGTAAACGGCGTGTTGTTTGTTGGGAATGATGTATCTGATTGCGTTTGTTGCGGACTGCGTAAATATGGATCCGTTTCTGCTTCCGAAGCAAACTGCACAGTCTACAAAGTATTTCTTTTCCCATGAGATGACACGAAAGGGGCCAGTCTAGGGGGCATTGTTTGAGATTACGGAAGGCTCTCCGCAGGTCCACTTTGTGCATCAAACAGGACTGGACTTTGTTTACTGTTTGCTCTGCAAATTGTTCGATGGTGGGATAAGTTAGCCGAAACGGCACGGAGAGATCGTTAACAGAATAACAGCGAGGATAAGATAGGTCAACAGTGACTCTGTGGTGATCCGATTCGTTCTTTGTTCTCGTCATTTGTTTGAAATTTCGAAAACAGCTGAGGTTCAAACGGACCAATAATGGCGCTGTATTTCATTTCCGTTTCAAGATAGCGGTCTATGTGGTCTGGAAACCCAGTGGCTGAGTGATGGTGCTTTGTAGCTGAGGCCGAGAAAGACTTACTGGATGTACCCGGCGGGTTAACCAAACTCTAAAATTTCACACAAACTTTGTCAGGGTAGTCCTTCAGGTATTCCGCCAGTAAACGGAACAGACCTCCCCGGAACGGACACCACCCCCCTTTTTGAAGTGGTAGGAACAGACCCCCCTCCATTTCTTTATTATTATAATAATGTTTCAGTATCTCTGTGAAATTAAATTTAAAAAATCAAGCTATTTTGGGGATAACAGAGGCAGAGGGTGTAGTGATATCCCGAATCTATGTTCACTTTCTATTGAATACATCTCTGGCTCTTGGGTCGGGGTGTGGGTGTTTCGCTAATCTGCGGTTAACTTTGTGCGGATTGAATCTCCGTTAATTGGGCGTTTGTTTTGACAGAGAGGTTTTGATTGCATTCGAGTTTTGTAATTGTGTTGATGCTATTTGTGTGATCTCACAGTCATTGATTTGTGTTAATGCTAATAGTCTTATTAAATTGCAATTGCGATCACTCTTTAATCAAGATGAAACAACATCAATACATCCTTCCATCCCTTTCATTATGATGAAAGGGTATTGGCACATGTTTTCATCGTGTTGAAAAGGTGTTGTATTAATAATAAACAAGTATTTTAAAATAACATTTTTAAAATTATAAAATACAGAAATATATATATTATAAAACATTTCAAAAATATATCTCAGGATATATATATATATACATATATATATATATATATATATATATATATATATATATATATATATATATATATATATATATATATATATATATATATATATATATATATATATATATATATATATATATACAAAATGGGGGGTCTGTCCCCTGGGGGATCTGTTCCTATCAAAAAGGGTGGGTCTGTTCCTACATTCATTTTCGCCATATATCTATGCGCAGATTTTCTGGCAGTGGTATTCTAGCGTCGATAAATTTAGGAACCTGTGTTTCACAAACTGCGGAATATATTTTAATCAACTCATCTGTATGTCTATCTACGTTTTTGCTTATTGTCGGCGGTGGCAATCATCGCTGATAGAACGGAGTGTTGAAATGCAAAATTTCTGTGCATGAGAACTTGAATTCTCTGCGAATCACTTTATATTGCTATCTCCAGTCTAGTGAAATGTTAAACACTTAACAAAAATTAAAACGCAAAAATACTTCCTTCAATGGGTTACTAGGAAAATAAGTTATTTGTTTTTAAAACCTGAGTGACGCCCCCTCTGGTCTTAATCCCCAGTGACTGTCGGATATAGTGCCGAGTAGAGCCTCCCAAGTACAGCGCGCAGCTACGCCTCACGAGGCTATGTAAACACTGCAGCTTCTCGCGGAGGAGCTCGCCCCAGAGTAGTGCCGGTGTTGCGGGACACATTGAGTCCATTCGGAAAGGGGGCGCACTCAATTGGGCCCGGGGAACATTCGCGTGAAAATGTTTACTTAAGAGTGGGGTTTGTGAAAAAAGGGTAACTTGGACAACTTATCAAGACGTTGTTAATCGCTCATTCATCTCAGACCATTGAAGAGAAAATTAGCGTTGTTTTTTTTTTAATTACTTATACGTGGATCTCGGAGTTCAGAAATTGGCCTCCCTACGTTTGATTGCAATTAAATGGAATCACATGCGTATCAATAGAATCCTGTGGCATTTCCTACTCACGCTACTCATGCTGGATTATTAATGGTAATTGTAATTATAATTAAATATACTCAGTTATGAGCACTTCGAGTATTTTATCCAATTAGCAAGCACCTGATTACAATACCGTGTGACAATTAATTTATTTCGGGAATGAATTTAGTTGTTTTTGAGTAACTGGGGAAATAATACTCAGAGCCAGAAAAAAAGCAATGGAATCGTCTGACAATTCTGAATCAAATTCTCAAGTTAACGAGAAGAATGAGATAGTTAGTTCAAAAGTAGCTGTTGCGGCTGGGTGAAACGATTTTTTCAACAGCGGTTAACATAAAACACGGTTACTGTGGCATAGTCAGCTTGAGATTCTTGATCCTTGAAAAAAAAACGTGAGAAAAAATTCCTGTTTTACTGCAATTAAATGTATTTGAATGCATGAGCTGTCAGATAAATAAAATGTGACGTTTACAGTTTTGTATACAAAGGATTAAGAGACTCATTCTGGCCAGGGACTCAATGCGAACTGCACCAGGTGCAGTCCGAAAGGCGTGCACTCAATTCAGCCTGGCACTCAGTCTGGCCCCCAACACCGGTCACGCTAGTGACTGATTGGCAGTGACTGATTGGCATTGCCGGGCCATTGATACAGAGTAAGCAGGAAGCGGTAGAGCATGCTCTCCCGGCAGTTACAAAGCTGACCCACCTCCACCCCTTATGCTCCCCCTTGATTAATTAATTGATTACCATGTCTTACTTAAATATGTGGTTTGGTTAGTGGACTATTCTGAAACTGTGTTTTGCTCATTTGCATTACGCTACGAGCAGTTAAGCAATAAACACTTCTACCCCAACCACTCTCTTATTCGTCTTGCCACTCTAACGCATAGAGACTAGAACTCGATAAGATGACACAAGAAATCCGATCACTGTCAAGAAAAAAAAAGATACATACGGCTGCTCGCACAAACTCATTACACCTTACAACCCAAAGGCTTGTCAAGTGTTAATGATGAAAGCAATTCCTTCAGATCCAAGTGAACCTATACACCGGGTTTACACTGATATTATTGCAAGTCAGCATGTTCAAAACGTTCTGGAATTCAACAGCGTCGAATATGCTTATAAAAAACATTTTGAATCAAGAATGTGGTTATGACTTTGTGCCATTTATTCATTTTTGTAGCATTTTGGCTTCGCTACAGTATGAAATTGTAATCACTTACATTAGTGCAAATTAGTAATTTATTTTGCTTTGAAGTAACAGCATCAGTAAATTATTATTCCTGAGATTAGTGTAGATTGGTGTTGGATTAGTGCATTTTTGGTGGCCAAACCATTATTGCAGTCAAACACTAATCTCAATAATAGCGCGGATTTATTCCGAGCCCATGCTTGATTGTAAATTATTAAGCACCCACAAGAGCGACACTGCATGGATACGGCATAAATCAAAGCGTGGACATATATGGAGGCCTTGACAGAAAGAAATGCTATATTCTTGGTCAACATTGGAATTATGCAATCAGTAGTATGAAAAGGAGAGTTCCAGACCACCCCCCTAGCCGGCAGTGGGGACCCCCCTACCCCCCACCCCCCTACCCCTACCCCGACCCCCTACCCCTACCCCCACCCCCTACCCCTACCCCCACCTCCCCTACCCCCCTACCCCCCACCCCCTACCCCCACCCCCAGCCGACAGTCAGGAGAACCCCCCCCCCCCCCGGCAAGCAACATTCGGTCAATTCAGGAACATTCTGTCAAGTCAGCAACATTCTGTCAAGTCAGCATAAGTTACACACCATAATTTGATCACATCAGAGTGGTATATAAGGGATGAGCTCAATCCAACAACAGTGACGGTCATATCGGTAAGTGGAACTCATTGAAACTTTGTAAACAAAAAGTGAAAAAACTTAGATAACTTTCGTTATACTTGACCGATTTACATGAAAATTTCACTGTTTGATTCAGGTTTATGTAAAGTTTTGTTATAAAGTGGTTATGGGCTACTTGCACCGACAGCTGTCTACATTTTTACCGCCATTTTAACTTAAAATTGTGATAACTTTCGTTATACTTAACCGATTTAGATGAAAATTTCACTGTTTGATTCAAGTTTATGTAAACTTTTGTAATAAAGTAATCACATACTATTTACGCTGGTGGCTGTAATCATTTTACCGCCATTTTAACTTAAAAGTGACCTAACTGTCTTTATGCTTGAGCTATTTACATGAGAATTTCACTGTTTGATTCAGTTATTTCCTGTGTTATTTCGCGGATGAATACCATTTGGCGGATGAATACCATTTCACTTCACCGCTAGATGTCTCTGCTGCTCTACAACTGCAGGTGAGACATTCAAGCAACTATCTGCTGAATCAGCAATTTTAACAAGTTTTGAAAAGTTACACACCATATTGTAATTACATCAAAGTGATATAAATTCTGCTGAGTTAACACACCATCGAAGTGGTATAAAAGGAAGAGTGAAACGTGTATTTTTACCCATTTCAGTTCTAGCAACAGTAACAACTAACAACAATGGCATCTAATTTAAACACATCAGTCTTCTGCCATGATTACAATGCAACATTTCCATCTCTGGAAGTGTTTGTGGCACATACATGCAAACCAGCTAGGATGAAACGTGCTCACGAAGAGCTTGTTGAGCACATTGAAGCCAAGAGACGAAAGACGGTACAAGATGGTATTGACAGACCTGATCCAGTCCTCTGCGATGAATGCATTAAAATATTTCCATCTTTGGATGCGTTTGAGACGCATGCATGTGTTGAGAGAGAAAATGTACCTCATGAAGAACAAAGAAAGAAAGAAAAGACAGGACAAGTAGGCAGAGGCAAAAGAGTGAGTCTTGGTGAAAACGTGCAGGAAAGACGTTTTGAGCCTGAAGATGGATCAGATTTGCTACTTGAAATGCGACAACAAGAAAATCGAATCAAGAGACATTTGTTAGAAAAGTTAAACCGTGGCATGAAATGGTACATTGTGGTACATGCACGCTTCAAGAAACTGACGGCGAATGCTGAAGGCGTTATGGTAGAACAAGGGATAATGCCTTTATCAGCAGTCCAACATATACAGCATACAATCCAGCAGATATTGAGCAGGACTTGCCAGAAGCCTATAAAGAATTGTTTACCAAGTTTGACGAACATGAGCGACAAGGTTCTGGCTGGGTGTTGGATAACATACTGTATATTAAAGTACATACAGCTACGTCAGCGCCACTGGAAGCGAGTAGTTTTATCCCACTACCGAAGAAAGTGAAGAATACAGGAGGTGTGTTAAACATTCAGAATAAAGATAATAAGTGCTTCTTATGGTCTGTATTGGCTCATCTTCACCCTCATGAGAACCACACACAGCGTGTGAATCATTACAAGCCATTTGAGAAGGAATTAAAGGTGGAAGGGATAACATTTCCAACACCGATTACAGACATTCCAAAATTTGAAAAGGAGAATGGTGTGTCTATCAATGTGTTTGGATATGAACATGATGTAGTTGTTCCCATACAACTAAGTCGAAACACCAGTGTGAGAGAAATCAACTTACTTTTGATTAGCAATGACAAGAAAAGGCATTATTGCCTCATCAAGAATTTCAGCAGACTTATGGCTTATCGATCAAAACATAATGGCGCAGCATTTTATTGTTTCAACTGTCTTCACGGGTTTAGGCGACAATATCTTTTAGACGAGCATCGTGAAGTGTGTGGCAAGCATGGAGCACAACGTTTATCATTCCCCAAGAAACCTCTTATCAAGTTCAAGAATGTAGCCGAACAACAGCGAGCACCGTTTGTGATTTATGTAGACTTTGAGTGTTTCACGAAAAAGCAGGAAGGAGACAAGTATCAACATCATCGTCTAAACAGCTTTGCCTATGTGGTTGTCAGCCAATATGATATAAGTGCCCCAGTCCTATATCGAGGAGACAATGCCGTGAAAGTCTTTTTAGACCATATGGTGAATGAGCGCGATCGTATTGTGCATGGCTTGCTGCAGCCAAAGGAAATGGTCATGACTCGTGAAGACAAAGAGGATTTCAAGAACGCTGTTGATTGCTACATTTGTCATGAGCCTCTAGGAGCAGATCGTGTGAGAGATCATCACCACATCAATGGCAAATACCGTGGAGCTGCACATAATGAATGCAACTTACAATTCCGACTTCGAAAGGATAAGCAGGATGTTAAAGATTCTTTTATCATCCCTGTATTTTTCCACAATTTGCGAGGCTATGACAGCCATTTGATCATGGAAGAAATTGGAAAGTTCAAAAATGAAACCATAACAGTCATTCCCAACACCGTTGAGAAATATATTGCATTCACCATGAGCAATCTGAAATTTACAGACAGCTTTCAGTTCATGAGTACTTCTCTACAGAAGTTGGTATCCAACCTTGCGGCAGAAGGGAAAGATAACTTCTACAACATGACCTCTCACATTCAAGATTTACTGTTGAGAAAGGGAGTGTACCCCTACGATTACGTGGATGAACCATCGAAGTTTGCTGAAACACAACTGCCGTCCAAGTATATGTTTTACAGTCTGCTTAGTGAAGAAGACATTAGCGATGAGGATTATGCGCATGCGCAGAAGGTGTGGGAGACATTCAACTGTACTACATTTGGCGAATACCACGACCTGTACCTGAAATCAGATGTGTTGCTTCTGGCTGACGTGTTTGAAAATTTTCGTCAAGTATGTCTCAAAACGTATGAATTGGATCCTGCTCACTACTATACAGCGCCAGGACTGGGATGCCATGTTAAAAGCGACGAAGGTGAAATTGGAATTGATCAACGACATTGATATGTACCAAATGGTTGAACAAGGTATGCGGGGAGGAATATCTGTCATCACACACAAGTATGCGAAAGCAAATAACCCCTACGTAGCAGATTACAATTCTAAGTTACCAAACAACTACCTCATGTACCTCGACGCAAACAACTTGTATGGTTGGGCCATGTCACAAAGCATGCCACAAAGAGGATTTATGTGGGTGAGCGAGCCAGAGTCTATTGACTTCATGGATGTGGATGAAGATGATGAGATTGGATACATTTTAGAGGTGGATTTGGAATACCCAGTACCATTCATGATCGTCATAATCACTATCCAGTGGCTGCAGAACGGAAACGTGTCAAAGTGGGAGAATAGTCAGAACATAGTCAGAAGCTACGGAAAGATCTAAACATGAAAGACAAACCTAGTGAAAAACTCATTCCCAACTTGTGTGACAAGAAGAAATATGTACTTCATTATAGAAATTTACAACAGTATGTCTCACTGGGATTGAAAGTCACTAGGTGCATCGTGCCATCATGTTTGAACAGAGCAAATGGTTGGAGAAATACATCTCCTTGAACACAGAAAAGAGAAAGTTGGCCAAGAACCACTTTGAGAAAGACTTCTTCAAATTGATGAACAACTCTGTGTTTGGCAAAACCATGGAAAATGTGAGAAAGCGAATCAATGTGGAACTTGTTCACAAAGAAAAGCGGTTTAAAAAACTTGTAGCCAAACCTTCTTTCCACAAATTTAGAATTTTCAACGAAGATTTGACCGCGGTACATTTACGCAAAGTGGATCTGCTTCTGGATAAACCCATTCAAGTTGGCTTCACCATTCTCGACCTCAGCAAAGTGCTCATGTTCCACTTTCATTAAAACTACATCATGACCAAGTATCCCAATGCCAAGCTGTTGTTCAGCGACACCGACAGTCTATGTAACGACATAGAAACGGACGATATCTACAAGGATATGCAGGAAGATGCTGACCTGTTCGACACAAGTGACTATCCGCCAGATCATTTCCTACATTCCAACGTGAACAAAAAACAAAAAAAGTGCTTGGGAAAATGAAAGATGAAACGGTGGGTATTCCCATTGAAGAGTTTGTTGGACTTCGACCGAAAATGTACAGTATGATGTATGGTGAGAAAGAAAAACGTACGGCCAAAGGCATCACTCGAGCGTGTCAAAGACGTATGAAACATAAGCAGTATAAAGACAGTTTGTTCAACCAAACGCAAACGATGACTACAGGACACATCATTCGCAGTCATGACCATCAGATTTTCTCGGAGAAGATAAGGAAAGTGGCTCTCTCCCCCTATGACGACAAGCGATATGTGTTGAATGATGGCTATTCCACTTTGGCACATGGACATTACAGTATATAAGGGTGAGACACTTCAACTTGAGAGTTAGTTGAGGTGTGAACACTGAAGCGTGAACATGAATCGGAAAAGATCAGCAACGGATATGGATACTCTTGCTGATACCGTCAAAGACTTGAAAGTGAACAATCCTGACACTACCATCAAGAAATTGAAAGTGGAGACGGCACCAACACCCAAGTCGTGGGATGGAATGCTTTCTCTAGGAAATGGAAAGTATATCAAGATTATGAAACAGAGCAATGAAGGAGTGGTGAACATTCGCAAATACCTCAGAGATGAGGGGACTGGAAGAAACCGTCCTACGAAAAAGGGAATTTTGCTGACAATACCTGAATGGAAAATGCTGAAGAAGCAAGTGAAAGAAGTGGATAAAAGGCTTCGCAGACAAGAAGACAGCGCATAACCAGGTAAAATCATGAATGCACTCATGCTTAACAATGGTGCTTACCTTACTGTAAATGATAGGAATGAAGTCATAATAGGTTCTCGAAAAAGTTATCATCGGTTTAAACCTGAAGTGTGGAAAGACTTTCAAAACATACCGCTTGAATCTGGGCTTGAACGTAGACTTGAAAATAAAGTGGCAGTGTTTGTGACTGAACATGATTCTAACATACGCGTGACTTTTTGGAGAAATCTTTTACAGGATTATCCAGAGGATTATAAGGGAGTTGTGCCAGATACTCCATATACAGAAATGATTCACTTTGATATCAAGAATTGGCGCGCGTTGTTACGATTCCTAGAAGCTATACAACATCCACTGTTTGACATCATCCGAGCATAAAAACGTCTTTGGAGAGGAGACAGCTCATAGTTGATCTGACTGTTGAACGAGATGGAAGACTATGTGTTGGATTATAATCCCATTACACATGGATTCTCATATATGAGAAACTTATGTGATGACATTGTGCTAAAACATTTTGGAAAGTATATCATTCTATCACCTGACGAACAATCTGTGTTGAAAGACCATCTAGAGAAGTTGAGGATATCTGGCTTTCTCCTAATACTCTCAAATGATATAGAAGTGCGTGTGACTGAGAACTGTCTAGACGTGTTTGTACAATTTCGCCAATATGACCAGCTTACAGAATGCTACGACTACATCACCCTCAACACAGTGGAATGGTACGCTCTGTTACAAGCATTGGATTGGAAAGCACCTGACGCTTGAATTCAAAGAGGAAGGAGTGCAACTCATGCGGGGAACCAAGTCCATTGAGCTGACACATCCCATGTGTGTTATGGTGATGAACATTGACATAAATGAAGATGGATATGAACTGAAACTGTCTGAACACGAAGATGTGAAAATAATAAAGTTTTGTAATGGACAGTGTTATGTGAGCTTTCATAGCATTTACAAACGTGAATGTAATGTCTATGATACATATATTAATTTAAATTGGTATGAATATCATGTGTTTATCGATGTATTGAATGTATTTGTAAAATAAACGTTTAATGTAAAAATGTAAATAATGTATAACACAATAAACAAAGAATGTCGTATACAACTGTCTTGTTTATTTACAATATTCATAATACAATTCACAATTACCAACTAATACAACTAATACAACATCAATAAAATAATGGCTTATAATGCCTATATACAAAATCCTTTACCATATTCATAATACAATTCCCAACTACTAAATACAACTAATATAACATCAATAAAATAATGGCTTATAATGCCTATATACAAAATCCTTTCCAAAAAAATCACCATCACTTCTTCTTAATACATCAATGATTTCAAAAGGACTATGTCCTCGAGCTCTTTGAATTATATAATACACACAATAAAATCCACATGTAGATGATATCGGTGTTTGTAATGGAACTGAATTAAAAATGAAATGAAACTTTAAAAACTTATTCAAACGACTGTCTGTAGGTAAAAGTCCATAAGAGTCAAAATATTCTGCAGGGTCTTTGTCATAATATACTGCCACCCAATGCTCTCCTGGCTCATCATGATCGTCTGTGTTGATGACATAGGCACCGCGTTGTAAAGATGGTACCTGGTCCATGGAAAACACACCTTGAAACAAGTCTTTTGTCGCGGCATCATGGGATAGGATGGCTTCTATCTGCTTCGTATTCATGACTGGTAGTCGAATTGAATGCTACGATTTGCACTTATTTCAACAATGTTATCAAATTCAGCATACACTATAACATTGACTGTATTTTGCAAGGCACCAGCAAAATTCATTTCTTGTCGCAAATTCCCATGCTTGATAAGGGCATAATGATCATCACCATCATAATCAGGTGTTAAGTCAAACGAAAATAAAGCATAACCTCTAGACCAATCTTCCCGTTTTATAATGGAACTTTTCTCACCATTCAATTTATCAAACGATTTGTAAAGCGTTTCAAAAGCATCAAGATATTTGGCAAAGGCTTCATTATGAACCAGTCCAATGACAATACGTTTTGGTAATTGGCCTAAAAAGATGTTATCTTTCACAAAAGATTGAAATCCAGCTGGAATAGCTAACACTTTACACTCTTTTCTAGTAATAATAAACTTAGAAGGACTTTTCATCAATGCATCTGCATGTCCTAACTGAATACCTGGACTAACCCTCACTTTGCGAATGGTTAAAAACGCATCTCTCACTTCTACTTTATAACCATTATTTGCAGCCATTAATACATATTCATCTTTTTGTCGATGTAAACGTAATTTCATACTAATACCATTTGGAAGATAGCGATCTTGCTCAAACAAATCTATTCTTAAACCGCCTGTGATCGTAAACTCACGGCTTTGACGTGTATACAAATAACGATTATGTAAACCATTATTTCCCTGCAGAGCTACATCACCACTCTCAACATTTACATGAAAACCTGCTACATATCTTTCATGATTAGCTCTTTTCACCTCATTACTATTCAGTGACCCAGCAGTATCTTTATAGATGAGACACAGAGAGCGCTCAGAATGGAGACTTTCTTCCGAGTCATGAATGAGATGAGATATGATGCTGGTATAACCATGGGTATTGTTACTATGTGATACCAAACGATCATTTAGAAACAATTCAATATTGGACCATAACCAATTAAACAAATCATTGATACATGATACATTATCATCGACATCACATGGTGTTCCATCAGCCTTTACAATAGCGCATACAATATGAAGTCTACTGTTCTTTAAATCTAGATATTTTTCTGTACTCGCAGGAATGTAGAATTCTATTGGAGCGCCCTCTCTAATGGTAGTGAGTGGTTGATAGTCCACATTATAACTTTTTTCTACAGCAGTTTGCGTTGGTGGTATGTGAAACCATTCTAATGGAGAAAGACTGCATTCACAAGAATGATTATGAATTAAAGACATGATTAAAAATATCTTTCTTATATTTTGTTGATGTTATCCGTTTAGCTGCCTTTCGCCTTCTGACAGGTTTTGCAGGTTGTGCTCTCTTTTGTCCTCCTAACACATCACCAATGACACGTTGTGCTACTCGGTCTGCAACATCTTTCGCGACATCTTTCGCAGCCTTGTTAAGATGTGGTGCAACGATTTTAGCCCCTGCCTTAAGCAGTGGAATAGCTTTGCGAGCCAATGATCCCAATATTGAACCAATACCATCTCCATACTGTATTCGTGCTCATTTAAATCCTGGTAATTCCCCGCCCACTTGACGAAGAAAATGGTTGCGATATGCAGACGGATCGTGTCTATATGCTTTCATAATGCTTTTGGTCGAAAATGAAGTTTACATATCACTTTCCCAGTTTAAAATGACACATTATGACCTGTGTCATCCTTAATATTCATTTCTATTGTGTCAAAGTTGGATGTGTTTACAGTGACGTAATGAGGTTCTTCATAAGTTTTCATAATAATATCACCATCATACCCTTCAATGGGAACAGAACGTAGTAAAGGAACATAATAATCTCCAACTACTTGTGGCTCACAAATACTACAGTACACATAAAGTGTATAAAATCCATGTTTCACATCGGATTGATGTTCAGCAGGACCGGAGTCTTTATACCATTTACCTGGTTTAAATCCTAAAATCTCAGCTTATCCAGTAGAAAAGACAACATCATAATCATCTCTTAAAATAAGAGAAACTTTTCGACTAATTTTATCATACTTTAACCTAATAGAGTTTGCATTAATAGATTTTTGTAATTCTGCATTTATTGCAGTACATGTTTCAGGTATGGATCTGTAGTAACCATATGGAATATAAACTGGATAAAATACATCTGATCATGATCGATAATGAAGAGTATAGTCTATTCCTGGCCTCATTGTCGTCCATGTGTGTGGGTATTGAATTTCAGCTAAGGCTACTTCATATTTTCCGTTCAAATATAGTGTACGAGGTAAACGAATTTGATAAGTAGACGCCTTATTAGTAGGATAATAGTTCAAACTAGCATTGCTAGGTAACGTTATATAAAAACTTGTTGACTCCATGATGACTAAATCGTTTGTGTGATGTAGATTAACTAGATGTGTCTATACATTACTTCATGTTTGACACTCGTCATCGCCATTGCTGTCTACATTGTCGTCTAAATTGTTATCTACATTGGTATCTACTACTTCTCCTTGGCAACAAGCACTGACACACGTAATTTTTACAGGAATAGTATTTCCATTTTCTTTACAACAACACCATAACTCTTTCATCCGTGTTAAAACGTTTCCCATCCTTCTGGAAACAACCTTTGTTGACGTTGTTGTATCTCTTTTGTAATATCTGCACGAGTTGTCTTTTTGCCAAAAACAGTTTTTGGAATATAAGCGTCTACAATTTCCTCAATAAACTGCTTCCAACCATCTGGTGGTTCTCGTCGTTCTTTTCTTCTTGTAGAATCCAATGCTTCTTTTATCAAATCAATAATGTTGGAATTTGGAATGACAGTACCCGTTTTTAAAACAAGTTCATTTTTATCTGTCCATCTCGTACCATATTTCTTCAGTTCCGCTAGAAGTTGTGTTAGTTTTACATGATACATAGCTTGAAAATGGGTTAGAAACTGTTGAGACTTTTCTGATTTTTTCCGCTTTGGATGATGTAACAGACTTTTGTTGTTGTGATTGAATTGTTCGTAAATGACATCCAAGAACTTGAGACATTTCTATTGCCTTTTCACGAGTGCGTTTCCCACGTAAAAGTTTATTCACTTTCGTTTTGATTTCACCATCTTTTCCCTTCTTTTCTAACAACATTTTATATTCATATTCAGGAATGAGGACTATTTTCACAGTGTGTTTCATTTTAACAGCAACTCAGCTAACAAAGGTAATGCAAATTTAGCAATAGCTCCAATGAATCCTCCTTTCTGATTAACCAACTTCTTTTTTCTTTGAAGTGATATCTTCTTATCTGCCAGTGTGCGTAGGGTATTACGTTCACGCTTGAATGTCTTATACCTTTTTGAGCTTAAGGGTAATGCCCTTGCAATATATTCAAACAAATTTCAAACAAGCTAGTTAATTCCTCCTTAGTAGCTTGCTGTAACAAGGATTTACGTCGTTTAGGCCCGCTGCGTGCGAGCAAATGAAGAAAAGGTTGATTCGCTTGAATACGTTTAGACATCTTGGCTGCGAATGGTCAAGTGACTTGGTTCTTGTTCATACGCTTCTTTATCAACATTTGCGTAATGTATATCTTTTGGTAAAATGCCTGTACGAATACGTAGTTGATCATTCGTCTTCGGCTTCAAGTCAATGAATAAATAGCTATTAGGTTTGCTCGTAGCATCTTGATAGGCTTCTATGAGAAGGATTTTTAAACAGAATGATGTAATGTGTATTCAAACTAATATTTCGCATTTCTCTACCATGATGGAACAAATTATGTACAAATAAAATAATGCTTAGATTTTGATGACTGCTGCCAACACTAAAGAGAGGTGTCATACGCTCGTCACTATGACATTTGGTCATTAAGTCATCAATGATGAGTAAGTTTGGTGTTTTCGGGTTAAAACGCTCTTCAATGTCATCTGGAATGGCTTGGTAAAATTCCACACCCTTCATTCCCTTGTATAAAGGTTGATCTGCTGCATAAAGCCATAAAATGTTTTTTGGTGAGGGTTTAATTAACTTTTGTTCTAGAATTTCTCTAACTAGAGACGTTTTACCACTGCCTGTAGGTCAAGAGACCAAACATGTGAATGGATGCTTCATTTTCGAATATCCGTTTCTTTCACCCAACTGTTAAACTTCTTTGGCCAACCTAACCACTTCACAAATAATTCTTTAACACCTAGTCTTCTTCGTGTTTTCAACACCTGTTCAATTCTGTACACAGATTCAATATCTTTTGTTACTTTCTGCAGTTATTCTTCATAGAAATATCCTCGTCTAAAAAGTCTTTCACACGATATAAGTGTATTCCTTGCTTCTTACAACGATGTGTGATAATGAAGACTTCTTGCGTCCACTTTATATGATAATCCCGTTGAAATACATATTTCATGTGGGAAATGCGCACCTGATCACCAATTTTAAATTTGTAAGGTTTTTTCTTCTTTGGTTTCAATTTCAATTTGTCTACATACATATACTTCCACACTTTTGATTCGATGTCTCTACGAATACCCGCTGGAGCATACTTATTAGGGAGGGAGCCATGAGGTCTATGGTTGTAATTATACACTAAGTCTGGAAGGATGTCCATAGAGCGATACGTTTGATTATGTAGGAAATATCGATACATCATTCCCTTTAGAGTACGAATGACTCTCAGCAAAGTTGGCTTTGGTTTCATTCTTTGTTGTATAGGCATGTATTCCCTCCTTCTTCAAAAATGCTTTTACCCATCTGTTTTTAAATTCAGTTCCTTTATCTGACCTTAGAGTTCGCGGTCTTCGTTGTGTTTCATGAAAAATCTTTTGAAAGGCTTCTATGACACTGGTATGTGATTTATTAGGTATTGGTTGCATCCATAAATATTTGGAAAACACATCAATGACAACCAATAAAAAGCGGGTGTCATCATTATAGGGAGCTATGTTTCCCATGTCAGCTAAATCAATATCCCACATGTCATCAATGCCAATGACACGTTGCTATGTTTCCCATGTCAGCTAAATCAATATCCCACATGTCATCAATGCCAATGACACGTTGCCTTTTAAACCTATATTTTACAGGTTGTAGTAAACTGAAGGCATCTTGATCCTGTAACCATTTCTTCACTTGCGAATGAGTGACTGGTTGATCATGTTTTTTTAATATGTGATAAAGCTTGTAAGGGCCAGCAAATGCCCCAGGTTGTCCAGGTTTAAAGTAAATATTGGTTAAGTAGTCTTTCCACGTCGAGATGATAAATGAAAAAGCACTTCTCAACAGAACACTTTTTATTTTATAACTCAATCAACGTATTTTACAAATCAAGTATTGATACAATAGTGTGAATAACTGGAGACCATTTGTCTTCAATGAACACTAACCAACTACTGTGTTCATCTAATGTAATAGCATCTAAACCATATTTTTTACAACGTTGATTTGCATTCTCTAACACTTTATCTAAATGAATATAATATTTAGCTTCATTCCAGTATGAATAGACACATGCAGAATGACAAGTATGTTCTGAACACTTTTCATGTTGACAAGCAGGACATACTAAACATGCAAACTTTTTTACAGCTAATAACATTTCTTCACAATACGTTTTTTGTACAATATATTGTCTCAATGTAACGTCTGTCATTATACTGCAGCATAGATTAACCACTCTCTCACTTCATCAAACAGTCTTGGATCAAATCGAGCAAAGTGATATGCTGCTTCCACATCAAACTCCTCAGCTCCAGCAATGTTTGACTTTTTGATGACATCCTTGCGCAAGTTTGTCATGTTCAGCATGGAATAAGCAAGTTCACAATAGATGTCAAAGTGTCCCAGTTGTTGTTCAACAGTTCCAAAACGTGCTAGTTCACTTATCATATAGTCCACAAACTTGTTCTTGAAACATGTTTCTACATCCATCCATATATTTGCTTAAAACATGTCTGCACACCATGACGTTTGATAACATAATGAAAAGTCTCACCACAACATTTCTAACAACTTTTTCATAATATTCTGACCAGGATATGAAGGAGATGTCAATTGTTTCACACCAGCTCCCCACCAATGATCATACGTTGCTTCAACTAAAGTTTTGTCTTTACATTCTTTTAACTTGTTGCGAAACAATACACACTGATTCAATTTGACTTGTAAAACATCTTGCATTTTGCTTCTCTGCACTGTATGCCATAACGGACATGGCTTTATCACTTTAGCAATACGTTTTGCTTCATATCCATTTCTACATGAAGCAATGGCTGAAGCAATATCTTAGCGATGATGAAAAACTGCTTTCTCATATTGATACAAAACTTCACTTGAGTTGAACACATATCCATACTTTTCAAGTCGTGTTGGAAACATGTTTGAAAGAACGTCCTTGTGACCGCTAAATAGTACAAGATTCTCCATGTTGACTTTGTTTATTCTGCCATGTCGGTTTCCGCTTCTTTGCAGCAATCTCTCAAATAATCAAACACGGTGAAATATACTTCCACATCAGTGCGGGCAGAATAAAGCGCAGAATCAAAGTCAAAGTCAGAATCTTCTATTCCACTTTTATGACATTCTCCAAGAAATCTTGAATGTAGTTCAATCACATCAAGACTATGATGCAAAGCGTCTAAATGATAAAGTTGATAGTCTGGAGTGCCACACCAGGCACGTTTAGCAATCATCAAGTCAACATAAGCCTTTTTAAAACATGCGCCCATCTTGTTTCAGTGTCTTATGACTTTTACTTTGCTTCACAGACTTTAAGTACTCCACACTTGCTGCAGAAGTTTTTTGGTTCGCACATCTTGCAATTGTACTTGTGACAGTGGCAATCATAATCCTCCACATATCCGCAAGCACCACAATAGTCACAGGTAAGTCCAAGTTGATTTTGCACATTCATGTTCTCCAATTGAACTTCAGCCAGCCTTTTGTTGGATAGTTTTGACACCAGCATTCGACCATCCTTTTGCAGCTTGATAGGAGTGATGACATGACATTCCGTACATAGGGCTGAGTTAATGTTATCCATCTCCTGAAGCAATGTCTCCCATTCGCCATCATTCATGTTGATGTGATATGTGTATTCTTTCCCTTGAAACCGTGATGTATGCACAAAACTCACATAACGCATATCCAAGTATGAAATGACTTCAAGCCACTTCGTTTCTGTTAAGTACAGTTTGAAGCCAATGTCACGTAGATTTTTCAAGCTTTGACATATACTGTTCCACAAAGATGGTGAATAAGCACACCATCTCTCTCCACGTGTGATGCGAAGAAATGGTCCAAATTCTCCATGCTCCACAGTAATGGTTAAGTATGCACTAATTTTAAAGCTGCTTGTCTTCTCCATGGCTGCACAATGAAATGATACCTGTGAGTCCACTCCCTTTTATACCCAACTATTCCCAGCAAACATCTTGCAAAGTTTTGAATTCAATTCAACTCGTCCATGGTTGAATCGGACAAGCTCGGATACATTTGTCGTCAATGGAATATCATCATCATAATGTAAAATGATTCTTGCAGCCACATCTAACATGAGCTCAACTGCCCAAATTGTATTCGCGTTAATAAATGCTGAATCAATGTCGTAAGTTGATGGCAAATGCAGTTCTTCACATTCGCGTAGAAATGAGTGGATGAAACGATCTCTTGGAATGGTCTGGTCTTTCCAACCGCTTCCCAATGCTGATGCAAATTCTTCACTTGCAACATCCAATCCGATTCAAAAGCAGGAAGCTTTGAAAACATCCAGTCAGCAAAATTCACTTTGAAGACGTCATCCATGGTCTCTACACATCGATGAAGAAGCAATGTTGACATTGTGAATGACTTTTCTCGTCGCACATGTATTTATACCACTTTGACGGTATATGATGTGTAACTTGTTCAAACTTGTTAACATTGTTGACTTAGCAGAGTTAAAACTAAACTGAATCAAACAGTGAAATTTTCATACAAATTGGTTAAGTATAACAACAGTTAGGTCACTTTTAAGTTAAAATGGCGGCATGCGACAAAAAATGCGTACAGCCGTCGGTGCAACTAGCCCATGACTATGTTAAAACTAGATATAAAACTGAATCAAACAGTGAAATTTCCATACAAATCGGTCAAGTATAGTTATCGCAATTTAAAGTTAACATTTTCGGCTTGATGCAAAAATGCATACAGCCGTTGGTGTAAGTAGCCCATGACTATGCTAAAACTTTACATAAAACTGAATCAAACAGTGAAATTTCCAGGTAAATCGGTCAAGTATAACAAAAGTTATCCCAGTTCTAAGTTAAAATGGCGGCATGCTACAAATATGCATACAGCCAGCTGCGCAACTAGCACACGATTACTCTATAGCAAAAGTTTACATAAAACTGAATCAAAATGTGAAATTTTCATGCAAATCGATCAACTATAACGAAAGTTATCGCAATTTTAAGTAAGAGGGGAGTCCGGACTGCCGGCTAGGGGGGGGGGGGGTTCCGACTGCCGACTGGGGGGGGGGGTGGTCCCGAATGCCGGCTAGGGGGGGTCCCCACTGCCGGCTAGGGGGGTGGTCTGGAACTCTCCTTTTCATACTACTGCAATCGATTGCATGAAGAAGGAAGAATCAGCAGAAACAACACCGGGTAGGATTATTCAGAGTCACAGAATTTACCTGTAAATAAGCTTTTAACTGCTGGTAAGTTTCTATACAGCTAAAAGGTTTAAAATGGTAACTTCATTAAATCAAAATAAAACATTTCTTGTAAAGTAAAAACTCATCAAGAGTCTTAGATTACACACACACACACACAGCTTTATATATATATATATATATATATATATATATATATATATATATATATATATATATATATATATATATATATATATATATATAAATGCTCAGTGTTGGAAGTAATGTGCCACAAAAATACAGTGAATTTCCCACTGACTGATAGTGGTCCGATCTCAGGCATTTTGAGGCTAGGGACCGAAAAAAACGGCCCGAAGTGTTCCAATCCGAGGTGGTCCCAATTGGGAGTTTCCTTAACCATTAAAGTCTATGGAGCGCATTCGGGACAGAAAAAATGTGTCCTAATTCGAAGGTGGTCCCAAGAGGGAGGTGGTCTGATGATGAGGTTCCAATATATATATATATATATATATATATATATATATATATATATATATATATATATATATATATATATATATATATATATATATATATATATAAATTTCACAGATACCTTTCATATGTACAATCTACAACGGTGTTGGTGATTTTCTGTTATGTCTGTTATATGGAATGATCACTCATCGCAGTCTACTAATCTACGAAAAATGGAATTAACAATAACTGTAACAAATTTTCTGGAGTAGTTAGATTTACGTCTAGAGTATACAGACTCACGTCCAAAATAGATAGCCTAACGTCCGGAGTATCTGTAACGTCCGGAGTAGCTGTACTTACCCCAGAAATAGATATATTATACTTAACCCCGAAATAGATTGATTATACTTACCTCCAAAATAGATGGATTATACTTACATCTGAAATGGATGGATTATACTATATTGCATGATTGCAATCGAGTAAGATAGTATAAAATGGGCCAAAAATGTGTTGGAGTATACATCAATCGCCATGGAATACATACAGTCTGAAAGAGGAAAACCCAATCTGTTGCTTGATGGTTCAGGACAAACGCTACAGGAGTTATCTATTATGAATGCGCGAAACGCCGTTCTGACCAATGCAGGGCAAGAAGAAGGATTTGGGAAGAGGAAGTTATAGGGGTGAGGTGTAGCATACATATGGCCGAGATCCTGGGTGGGCTGAAATGTTAAAGATGCAAAGAGGCGTTAAGCTCCGTGCCACAGACACACTGGAACCGCTTTATTATAAAAAATTGTAGTTTTAAGTTGGACATTTAATATTGACAGTTTAAATGTAGAAATATAGTAATATTTTATTTTAAATGCACAAAATAGTATAAAATATTGTAGAATAGTGCGGTAATAATACTTAAAATAAAAACTGCACAGAAGATTGTGAATTTGTTACAAAAAGTAGGGATTTTTCCTAGTCCGTGCGCTAATAACCCCAATACGGCAATTATCCGTGCGGCGATTGTCCATTGTTAAAGTTATCTTTAACTTTAAATATGCGGACCCTAATGTTGTGTGGCATTGACTTTTACTATGGAGGCAAGACCATTCAACAAAATCACAGATTGCCCTTTTCTGTCTGTAGTCTCCAAACAGTTCAACGGAATCTACAATTGTGCAAAGATTCTTATATTTATAACTCTTTTTTAATTCTATCCAGTACTGTACTCTTCACTAATCAACACTTGTCCTCAACAAAATTTATCCACCGTTTCGTTCGAGTGTGCCATTGAAACTGCACAGCGGCAGCTTACTTCGCACCACTTAAACTCACACATGACGTGTGACCTCAATGTTTTTCAAAATTCAATTGTTAACGGTGCAAGTTCTAGGCTCCTTATATACTTGATGGAAAGAAGCAGCCGCGCAATTAACAATTCAACCAATCAGAACGTTTATTGCCTAAATCAAGAATCAATACGAAAACACTTACCAAAAAATATATGTTACAAGTTGCATAGGAGCTAAAAAGTTATGTTTTTGGAACGATCACAAAATGGTTTACAAAACAACAGTATAAGTTACAATTTATGCTATTTCTAAATGCTTGAAAAGTACACAAAACCTTTGTGTTAAACACAAAAAAAATGACAAAATAGAGTAGAATAGGAATTTCCAAACAGTGGAATAGGAATTTCCAAACACAAAAATATTGCTGTATACACCGTCTTGGTGTTTCCTACACAATGCTACATGAAACTTGAAATTTCGATACCTATAAGATATTCACTATATTTAACATATATCCGGCATATAAGTAAAAAGATCTCAAACAAATAAACTCAAATAATACAATCGTGTTCCTTGCGATATGATCCCACTAAATCCCAAACTGAACGCCTCAGTCAAATCGCGCTTTGTGCTACATGCAGCATACCAACAGTTTCCTGCCAGATTTGCTCGCGCCAAAAGTTCATTCTTACGTTACAAATAAACAAAGTGGGGCATAAACTGCACTACATTCACGTACGCATTATTAAATTTATTTTGAAAAAATCAACCATTCACACAGGCTTCAATAAAACAAGCGGAAAAATGTAATGGTCAAAACCAAAGCAGAACAAAAAAAAAACAAAAAATGAAAAGAAAACCAAAATAAATAAATAAATAAATAAAAGCCTAGTCGTATTAATGCTCACAGGGAAATCTCTAACTGTTTTCGAGATAGAAGTCAACTCCCGGGTTTTGACCTTGATCGTGCCCGAGAAGGCCAAGGTCACCGATGTACCTTTTATATAAAAGAGTTGAGACCAAAGGGCTCGAAAATGGGCTCGCTCTTGATCGGTACACGAGGTTCAGAGTACAAGGTAACCCCCTATTGAGTATGTTCTATACATTCCAATTGATATTTGAATACCCTTCACGAATTCGTTTTGTAATTACTTGATGTTTTGAAAAATATTTTGACCTCAAAATCCCTAGACCGCTGGAAATCTGGGACCTAAGAAACATGCTCTATTCATATCATGATTAGCTAATTGCAATTAGACTGAAGTACAGTCAACAACTGAACATTTTGATGCGTTATTGTAATTTGTTATGATTCCATTGCTAATGACCTCTTAAGAGAATGCAATTGAAACAAACTTGTTAGAAAATTAAAATTATGTGGCTTCTAGACCTTATAAGAAGATATAATAACATCATAAGCTCTTTTAAGCCTTATAAGCAGTTAAATGGAGGGGCAAAGAGAAGTCTGGGGACAGGTGAGGTTAAACGGCATGCAAAATTGATGGATTTTCCCCGGGATGGGGGACTTTAAACGGGAGGGTGGGAGGTTACCATTTACCTGTCAAAACACTACAGACTACATGATCATTGGTCAGATTTGGTGAAAGCACAGGGATAAGACTTCTGTTTCCCTAAAAATCTGTCAATTTGAGACGCGTACAGTAGGTTATGGAGACGAAATGGTGCGTCGAGATGTTAAGAAATTTTTTGTGTTGTACTTACATTTGCAGACATGCAATAAATGACATAGCACATTCGATGAATAAGGGTAATGTGTATTTGTGTTGTAACTACAGTGTTACTTATAGCACTTATAAATTGATCGATGATAGCAATAAATTGAACCGGAAGTCAAATGGTCAGATTTTAATTTTCTTGGTGGCCATATTATTGGTAGTTATTTGTCCTGCACCCGATAATCCATGGCCAATCTGTCACTTTAGAGTTTTGGGGGCTATCTACACAGACCAGATTCATAAAATTTATTGTTCTGCACAAATTCACACAAAGATGTCGATAGATCAATTGTAGCCTCTGTAATCTGGATTTGTGCAAAGTATTTATAAAGAAAATCCAAAGAATATTGAAAACTAATTGTTGATTCTTGAAAAGTATGTGAAAAAGCTGAAAAAAACTTTTCACAAAAGGATGTAGATTTAAAGACAGATTTCAAGATCCATTATTCAGAACAGGAGTAAACGTAATAATACATGTTTAATTATGCTTAATCTATCATGCTTATTGTAATATTTTCCCTCTATGTATATATGATGATTATCCAAGCAGCTTGGCCATGCAAATAGCTAACATGAAATGGCATGATATTGACTGTCTTTGGCTTGGTTCGTACAATTTACTATCTGAAATACATAGTGTGTATTGGGGCTTCAAAGCCTACAGCAGTAGTGATTCCCCCAACACGATAAAATTTCCGCATAATAACCCCTTCCAGTATTTATCGTCTACTCCACTGATTTTGAAAAACATTTAAAAGCATACAATCTGCATCAAGTTTCAGTAGACAATTCTGTCCGTCTTCAAGTTGGTCATTTTCTAGAGAATAGAGACGTTGACACGAAAATTGTATGTTGTTTATTATCATAAGGTAGAATTCATGATTTTAATGGACCCATACCGTTGTTGGCGCAGTGAGGTATATGTCTAGTCAACTATCAAAGCACTCCTTAAACAGTGATTCAATAATGTACATAGGACGCGCAATAGGTCTACAGTCTTTCACATTTTGGGAAATAGATAATTCACTTGAGGAATTCTAAGGCTGGTTAGTAAACTAAGAAGACAAATGTCGAGTGCTGATTTTACTCCTCGGTTTGCAATCCATTTTGCATCAAAATTGACAGATTTTATTTAAACTGGATAAATTTTAGAAGTGCATGAGCCCATTTAAGGTCATACATCAAGAAAAGGCACTAAGTGGAAAAGGATAGGATAATAAGCTAAGGTTATTTGATACTGCTATCAAAACAAAACTTGATAACCAGTACCCAACAATAGATTCAGTAAATATTGGCTTTGTGCTACTACATAGTCATTCTTTTTCATACGTAGACCAAAGCGTACTTGTTTTAAACGCATGAAAGTCAAGTAGAGCTTAAATATTCATAGCAAGGAATGCGACACAAAAGTCAACGGAAAACTCCCACAAGCGATAGTGTCTACTTATTTGAAAGGAAAAAAGACATTAGCCGTATTTTCCGACATCAATGATTACAATTCAACAATAAAAACATTGTTAAAATGAATAAGTGCTTCTGCCCTCTTGAAATTCATTTTCCTTTCAGCGCCAGTTGACTTTTGTACACTCAGTGAAAATGTACGTTAGACCACATAATACATAAGAATTATTATTGTAGAACAAGGCCAATATTAATGTTATATTTTGATAATATTATTTAAAACCGGGCCTAATATCTTACCCTTTTCCTCTTCCTTTAATGTATTTAAAAGGAAGACAGGCTGTCTTCAGATGTGTTAATTATACCTTATAACTGAGATCATTTACTGTGGATTCATACTCGACTTGTCTACCCATGATTGACTAAAAATACTCGTTCACCTTAAAATGTTCAGACCTATTTGAGCAATTTCTCTTGATTGTGCACTATCCTGGTAGAAAACAGTGCATCAACATTGTGCATGTTTGTTTGATTTGTTAAAATACCTTATTGACCATGTTCAGACTCTTAACTATGGTGCAATTTGATTTTATTATTCAAAATTTCTATGCAATATTTATAATAGATGATGTGTTCAATCAAATGGATTACAACCGACCAATCACTGGCAAGTGATGAAAATCCTCTTTTTGTTCACTACTGGCACAGAATTTTTCAGTAACTTAGCATTTAGGTGATCAGACATCTGCATGCCTAGGCCTAGCTAACCATTAGAAAATCAGTTTTCTAATAACCATTTCGAACTCGAGAGATCACATAGCCAGATCCCTAAGGATATTAATGAGATTAAGAAATGTGAATCATATTGCTTACCGGATGACGTGTCCGACGTGGCTTTCTGAAACAAGAAAATGTTGTCAAAATCAGACTATGACTGTCTTAGAAGACAAATCGCACCAGAAGTTTGCGATAAAACAACGCCAAAATTAAGACCATCCCAAAATGTTAGCTACATTCTAATTCATTCCAGTTATAAAAATCCCTAGAAATAATACCCTTTTCCCAGTCCCCAAGGTAAATTGAAAAGTATTTAATATCATGACATCAGAAAATTGCTTAGTAATATCATAAGGTAGTGTAAGCCAGTCAGTAGCTAGTCACAAGAGGGGTGTAACAGTAAACTAATAGTATAATAGTCCATTTCTTATTATAATCAATGGGTCCGAAAAATTATATTGAAAACTTCTGAGCATTTCCATGTTCCCCCATAACTGAAGTTATATAACAAATGTTCAATATCTTTTCGAATTTATCAAAGAATCAGTATTAATTTCACACTTTAAAGCTTCATCGTTTCATGTCGAGCTGCATTTTACAAAATATCGATAATCTTTCGTCCTTAATCACACTTTTAGGAGTATTCTTGTCCAATTAAGAATAAGAATAAGCTATTTGATGAATAAAATAATTTTTGAAATTGTAAACTATTTGAAGGTCAACTTTTAATTGCTTTCATTACAAGCAAACGACCCAGATTAAAGGCTTTACCTTTTCTCGCAGTATTTCAGATATGCCTGGTAAACAGTAAACACTCCGAAAGCAGTAAACAACCTGAACATTGATTTGAGATTGCGACATTAACACAACAAAATCGCCGCATTAAATCTTGTTCTATTTTGGTTGTGGTTGGTCAGAACCATAGATATACGCCTAATCAACTTTTTACGTTGCATCTCAAATGGCGTTGAATATATGTTACATAAGCAACACCGTTTAGACGTAGGCTTAGGTAGCAGAACAACCTCCACGTCTAACCAATATCTTTGATGCGACATAGAACAGACGCCGAAAAGTTGCTTTGTGTAGAAACCGAAAATTCAGCGTTGTATAGACGTTGCCATCATTTCAAATAAAAGCGTCATCTTATACTCGTTCAAAGAAGATGAAAGCTGTGACAAGTTGCTTAAAAATTGACGAAAAATGAAGATGCAGCATCGCTCTTCCGGCGTATGAGCAATGCATGGCAAACCATCCCCCCTCCACATTCCGAGATTAAATGTGTTAAGTTGGGTACATTCGGTTTCTTAATGTAGTTATTAAGTAATTCTAAATTACTTTTAGTAATCACGATATGCAAGCTTTCATAGTCAGAAATTCTTACATTTCTTTATTTACGTTATGCAGTTCCAATTAATGCTCAACTGTTGTGCTAGACCTGCTTTCAGATGCTGTTTTTAAATGATAGCATACCAGAAAAGATATTTAAAAATAATCATTTGATTTTAGTACGCCTAATGAGGATGAAGTTATGGTGCAGGATGCTTATATAAAGCTTATGCAAAGGATGAGCTTCGGCATTCTATCAAAATATAAAAATGAAAGGGTCTTACCGTAAACTGCACGTTGAACAGCGCACCCACCTGTTCCAAAAATATATATATTTAGATTTTTTATGATGCTTTTGAAGTTCGAACAGTTATATAAAGTCACATGAGTGATGAAGTAACATTAAAGACGTAGCAATAAAAGTCACACCTTAAGAAAAAGTACATTACAGCCGTGACAGCATGAATTAAAAGTTGCACATATTCCTATACCTAAGGCACAACAACATGATGTTTATATTCGAAATGTATGACACATAGGTTATCAGGGAGAAAGCTATAAAAAATCGCAACATGAATTTTCAAGATGCAAAAATGCCCATAATATGCCAGATTTCCTTTTCACTTACTGAATTGAAATTCTACTAATTTCGGTTTATAGCAGTAACATCACTACAAGTATACAATCAAAACAAAATTTTGCAAATGGTTATGTTTTCATCTAGTAAAAGGACCCAATACATGTTTCACGCCTTCTTTTATTGTTATTCGAGATTCAGTCACGCCACTTTTGAAATTTTTATAGTTATTTTGTGAATGAATAGTGGACGTTACAATGTACCCTTCATGTGCCGTCAAATGGCGCCTTTTATTTTGGCTGTTTCATCGCTATTTTACAGGCAAAATAGGATCTTTAAGGTTTTAAAATATTACCAATATAGGAGATAATTTCGTACAAGAAATTAAGAGCTTTGAACTGTAAATAAGGATGCAATCTGGAAATTTTTCAGGAAAAATATTAATCATCTGCTATTTGAGGTCTGTGAAAAATGACCAGCATTCATTCCAGTCTTCGATATCACTTCAGTAGACCGTATTACACCACTCTCTAACTATTGACCCAATGCAAAAGAAATCTAGGTAGGACGTTTCAGATGCTATGTCATTTTGAAATTTTCAATCTTATTGGCAAAAAGGGTTTGAAACTTTTAATTTTTTATCGATTACGTGTTACGTAATCGATATCAAAATAACAGTCTATTTTTATATAAAATATTCGGAAGCACACATCTGCGAATAAAATAATGACTGGTCATGTTTCCAGAATTTTTCTTTTATTTTTTTTCTGTTCAAAAAGAAGCAAGTCTTGAGCTAAAAAATTGTGCTGTTATTATTTATATCAATAATTCAAGTTTTTAAATTTTAAATTTAATTGACAATTTTATGTAACTATGTTCTCCCTTAAGATTTGCTAATATCGTAAAATTGATTTTTTTATCTCAAAAATAATTTATTGGCATCTAAAATTCAATTATTGTTAGCAAAATACAAATTAATGAAATCTACATTGAATTATTGATATCTGTAATCGTTTAATCCTCTTTTGGTATCAGAAAATAAGCATTAACTGTTAAACGGCAATTCATAGATTTTAACTTCATTCGATAGAAAATTTAAAATTACAAGTAATTTTACATGAATGATATGGGAAGTTCCGAATGCCATTCCTCTAAACATTCTGATGTAATCCACAGCACCACAAATCACCTTTAAAAACACGACATTAATGAAAATGGTTTTTGGTTCCTTGTAGCATTGAAACACCCCAGCATTGAAACACCACATCACTGTACGGGCCAATCCAATGGCTGGGCTAAATTAATACAGAGGCTATCGAAACAGCACATACAGTTTCTCCCTATGAAACACGACTATACTGGTGATGTAATTTAATACATGACATGTATTCTGATGATGTAATGGGCCGTTATATTTCTTTGTCAAAATGACAGAAAATGTAGAACAAAAGTGTAAATAAAAATCCGAGAAGAACATTCATAACATTTAATTATCCACTTACCATTTTGCTTTTAACACCCAGCCTTAACATTATATGATGGAAAAGTCTGCTATAATCTCAGCACAGCTTCTCGCTCTCCCCCCTCCCCCCTGTTGCATTATGGCACTTCCTTCTATGTTTCAACGTGTTGCATGTGTACTTAATTTCCGTGCCTGTGAAAACTACACTTGTCGCTGTGAGCTCTCAGTAACTAAGTGCGTATTTTTGCTGGGTATTAGCTGTTGAATTTCAAAGTACATGTGAGACATACTTCACATTTTGCTTGTCAGGATACAGGAGGCATATTTAAATATTCTTACGGTATAGAGACTCGACAAAAATTCCTTACTGAGTCCAGCTCGGAGTGATTTCGCAGGGCAGCTGGTAAAGTCAAGCTGGATTCCGCATATTTTTTGTGTTCTTCTTCGTTTTGGTCTTTTTGCGCTTTTGGTACAAATTGATCAAAACATCGCCGACTGTTCCGCCCACTCGCTTGTTTAAGGGGATTTTTAGTTTTTTCTGTACTGGGAACGAAATTGACTGTTCTCCATACCTAAACACGGTGAATTTCTCATCTGCATCAATGTCCCAGTTTTGAAGGCGCTCATTTAGTTTGTGCGTATATGCCGGCCTCCATCCCTGTGATATCCATGCCCCCACCCTTTTTTGCTGCAAGTGCAGCCAAAACAAGAAATATGGGTTAAATCAATACCTCGCTGTTATTGGATGGGCCCATCCTAGGGATGGGCTGTTTCAATACAACACTGAACCGTATTGTAATAGCCCATCCGGTATACTGGTGAAACACATTAAGACAAGCCTCGCTGTGATTGGATGGGCCCATCCTATAGATACATACAACAGTTCTTTTCACTTCGAACAGATAACCGTGCGCTCTTAATACCGTTTAGCTAGTGAGCTAAATTGCTTTGCTGCTGTGTGGAGGGTAAATGCAAGGGCTTTTATCTCGATTTTAGGACTTTACGTGATTTTCTCACAGACTGTACTCAAAATTGACTAAACGATTTTCCATTCCGATATACTCCGTATGCTTCATTTATTATAAGGATAGATCATGGGGCTGAGTGTTTTGTATGGGATTCGAGCACGTGTGGAAGATCTGTCCCGACAAAGTTTTAGAGGATATTATAGTGTAAAATACGTGGGTAAAATGGGCAAGTTAGGTGTAATATAGGTGTATTTTGGCCATTTTGCTCATCGATAATGCGCATAAAATACACATATTTTCCAACGTAAAAATTTATGCGCATTTTACACGTAATTCCGACCGATTATTAACCCTACAAATTCTTCGACGTCGGAGATGCATATAAAATGCGTCGGCAATATCGGCAACATACGTCGGATATACGCATATTTTTTCCGTTTTGCTCATCGTTTATTAGTCGTTTATCCGCATATTTTCCGACGAAGTTTTTTATGCATATATTCGACGCATATCCGACCTATTACCAACCGTCGGCTATACGTCGGTGAAACGCTTCTATTCCGATGCATTTCCGACGAACTTCCGATGATTTTTATACGTATAAAATGCATATTTCCGAGGTTTTCCAACGCATTTCCGACTAAGTGACAATCGAAAAATATGCGTTTTTTAGACGTATAAAAAATGCGTATGCGCATTTGAGAAAAATTGTTTCTAACCTTAACTGGCCCATTGAACCCTTACCAACCATTCATAATTCACATATTCATACATACACCATAGCATATTAATATACAACAGAGCATATTTATTTATCGCAACTGAACACTGGTACTTACTCGGGTTTGAACCGGGGACTTCTCGCATCCTAGGCGCGGAACATACCTCTACTCGACGGCGGCTGGGGCTGCCTCGGCAGTGTAATTAAGTGGGCTAACGTTCCAAAAGTTTACTTCTTACATTTTCGTTTTTTTTGTTACCGCTGGCGCTTTTAAATTTTGTTATATGTATTGTTTTTCCTCCTTTATGTTTGCTGAGGGATAGTTTATTGAGGCAAATGATATTTTAGTGTGATAAGCATAAGTGTATCTCAACCACTCCTTGAATGGATGATTACTATAAGTGAAATAAATTAATTTGTGGCTTCAAAATTCATTGCTGATTTTTTTATTGCTTAATAGACGAAAAAACTGGGAAGTTCAACTATTTAATTTTAACTCTCGTCCCTTTACATTTAATGAAGAATTTTACATAGTTACAATTCCAGACGGTTGAAATTTAAAGTTTAAATTTAAGATAATTTTTGACATGAACTTTTTTTGAGGATTTGAAATTATTTATCACACTTAAACTTAATATTTGTCACACATAATATTATTTAGATAACTTAAAATTATGAAAAAATATATATCGCAAATCAAATGAAAAAAAAAACATAAAATTCTTTTTGGATTTAAAAATTATAAATTTTAATCATTAATACTATTTAAATCATTTTAATAATTAGAGCACATGGTCACTGATGGTGTTGCAGAACACAGCCTACAGTATTGATAATTTGTAAGTATATTCATAATGCTCCACTATTGATTCTTCACAATGTCCCCTGCAAAACGCCAATCAATAAATTCCCGATGTCGAATAAGCATCGGAAAATATGCGTTTTATAGACGTATAAAAATACATATAATATACGTTGGCAAGATCGGCATCTTTTTTCCGATGTATTTCCGACGTCGTTTATACATAGGAAAATATGCATCTTATAGACGTATAAAATAATACGTTTAATATACGATTGCAATATCGACATCTTTTTTCGATGTATTTCCGACGTCGTTTATACATAGGAAAATATGCGTTTTATAGACGTTTAAAAATACGTATAATACGCGTTCCAACGCATTTTCGATGCATATACGATGTTTCTAAAAATGCTTATATATTCGACGTATAAACGATGTTTCAAATCCGCTGCCAACGCTGCCGATGCAATTAAGAGATTAACGACGTCGTTTATGCGTCGGCAGTTTTGTAGGGAAACGCTTTTTACACGTGTTTGCGACTCTTTCTGATATGTATTATGCACATAAACCTTTATCACTATAGTGCAGTTATAAAGTACTCCTTAAAACAATTTTCAGCATAAAAATTTTAGTGAAATTGGTATTCCCATGTCTAAATTTCTATTATACTTAGAAGAAAGGCAGCCCTGAACAAAAATATGCAGCAATTAGCGAAATTAAATATATTATCGTTCAATGGCGACTGTTTTCGGTCTCCAATAATAAGCCCACATTGCCAGACTACGTATAATATGCGTATATTTTCCCATGCATTTACCACGTGGAAATTTTCACGCATTATATAGGTGTATTTTACATGGGAATACCCATATGGGAAATCCCACGAAAAATAAAAGCTTAATATGCGTCACATATTACACGCATAATATGCATAGGCGAAAATGCGGTTAATAAACGTTCTTAAATATGCGTGAGTAAAAATGCGTTTAATATCCGTTTCAAATATGGGCATCTTTTGTACCATGCAAAATATATGCATAATATTCCGGTAAACATGGAAACGTTTTTTTAGGTTCGTTTTTGGTTGAAACGTTTTATTGACTTTTATAAACCTTTGTGGTCTTGGATACCAAATAAAACGTTTTTTTGTGGTACCTTTTCGAAACGTTTCAGGGGAAACTATTTTTAAACCAAAAGCAAACGTTTTGTACTGGAACATTATGAAAAATCAATATGATTGGGTGTCGTGTTTTGGAGCATCATTGGAAACGATATGTACTGAATACCATTTTCAATCAAAATTGGCAAATTTTAGATATTAGTAAAGATGAAATATATAATTTTAAAATCCAATATCGACTTTTAGGTATAATTTATTTGATTTTAGTTGTTATATTACTATATCAAAATGGTATAGTAATATAATGAGGTCAACTTAGGTTCTTTCTATATCGCTAGCTAAGAATATTATTTCCGTCGATCAACTAATCCTAAGCAAATAATTTTAAAAGCACCACTAAAAACAGAAAAATGTTAAAATTAACTGTTAGGGATTGCATAGAAACAAGATATTGGTAGCTGAATAGTTCATAGTTAATCGGATGTGTGGTGGCGTAGAGGTAAGGTCGACGCGTAAGATGCCGGAGGTCCCAGGTTCAATCCCAGGTGAGTACGAACGTTTACTTGCAGATTGGTGTGTTGTACTGTTGTTTGAATGAACAATGGTGTTAAATGGACGTTACAAATTATTATTATTTTAAGGATCACAAAAATGGGTTTCAGAATTTTATCGTCAAAACCCCGTCAAAATGTTTCGTAAAAGGTTTCATTTGAAACCTTCAAAAAACGTTCCCAAAAAACGTTTTCTCGCATTTCATGTATAACAAAAGTAAAACTTTTTTTGAAGAGTTTTTATGTTTTACAAAAAAAGTTTATAAAACGTTTTCCAAACAAAAAAAGTTTACTGGGATGCGTCCCTAGATACGCGTACAATATGCGTGGGAAAAAATGCGTATAATCTGTGCATTGAAAGAGGGAATGTATTTTCCCGCGTATTTTATATGTGTGATAAACGTTCCTTGATATGAGCATATTATACGTGGGAAAATACACGTATGATATGCGGATTCAATATGAGCATCTTTTTTCCCACGCATTTTATACGTATAATATATGGTTCTAGAAATGCGGATATTTTTATACGTAATTTATACGTTTATTATGCGTCCGAGAAAAGATGCCCATTTTGCCCATGCATTTTAGATATTAAATACGTGTAATATACGTATACTGTTTTGTAGGGGTGAACGAACCGGGCAGCGGCGGGTTCATTGGCCTTCCACAGTGCTGGAATCCCATACAAAGCACGACTGCACCAGGACCTATCCCCATTATAACGCAAACAAGCAAAATCGATTCATAGATAGCGGAAAAAAGCCAACAACTCGACATTTTGCTCGAAAATTTTCATGGTACTGTCCTGCGACACGAGTGCCGCATAACAACTTGCGCAATGCAAAGGAAAACGTTTTACGTCACAAAGCCATCGTCATAGTATCTCGGAGTCATGCCCATTGTTTTTCTGTGAGTGTTGGCTTTGTGACTTCTGTACGCGGTTAGGGCACGCTGACGGTTTCTTTTTTACGGGAGTGCATTACTCAATTGGTGCGTGTTATAATATCTAGATCAAAGGATATATGGATAACATTTTTTATTGACTATATCTAGTACAAGTTTAATCTACTAATAAAGAATTAAACATAAAATGTTCTAGTTTTTGTTTGATACCTTGGCAGTTTTCTGCGCAGTGTGCTCGGAGAGACAGAAATGCCGATCCGTCATCTTCGAACAGATTCATGTTTAAAGCTTACCCATTCTAAATTTTTTCAGTTTCCATGGCCTGTTTATATCATAGAAGTCTTAGATTTTTAGCATATTATAATGTACTGGTATGGGGTCAAGTAAATTCCGTTGTACTCCGTGTTTCCAATAAAAAAGGGGGTTCTTCTAGAAATGCCCCATGGCATTTGGTTACAAAAGGAGTGTTATTTCATTTAGGGGTCGTTATACAAAGCCATGGAGACGCGTGGTAACCACTTAGTACGTGCTTATTGCCCCCTGCCCCTCAATTTTTTTGTACTTCCAATTTTCTTACACCCTAAGGGAAATTCGTTTTTTATCTTTCTCTCTCTCTCTCTTTTTTTTGGCTAGAAATTTCATAGACCAAGTCGAGTCATGTTTAAATTTTAACTTTATGATTTTGATGACCCGGCCTTTGGATGAGAAACAAAGTCACTTTTTAGCAGGGGAAAATGGGCATTCTACTGCAGTAGGCGTTCTACCGCACATGTCAATCATCGTGATGTCATCAGTCACCTGACCTGTCAATCATCATGACATCATCAGTCATGTGACCCTAACCTTATATGAGCATTGTTTTCCAGAACATTATCCTTACGTCCCGAGTAGCTCACCTGGTAAAGCATAGGACTCGTGTGCGAAAGATTGGTGGTTCGAGCCCACCCATGGGCGGCGTAACCTAACCCTAAATGAGGACCCCCTTCCCCTCTCTAGGTGACACTTCCACCATCTGTCTATCATACCGTCACTCAGTCACTCTTTGTGAAGACCCCCCGTAGGGCATACCATGTGAGGGACCCACCACCTAGGACATACCACGTGAGCCACCTCTAGGGCATACTATGTGAGGGACCCCCCATAGCACATGATTCATCAACCTTTATAAGCACATTGTCTGTGCACAAGGGCCCAATTATTGCTGTTGCTGTTGTTGGATGGACATGGAGAGGAAGTGAAAGATTTGCTGTTGCTGGTTTTGGAAAACACATGAGGGAGGAAGTGGCAATTAAAAGATTCGTAGGATTCGTGGTAAGTGACATTCTTTTTTTTGGCCCTATAACCTTATGTTTTCCACATCATTCAACAGAACTGCTCTGTAGCGCACTTGGTAAAACAGAGGACTCATAGTCACAAGGTTGTTGGTTCGAGCCCACCTATGGGCTAACATAACTTTTTTGTGTGCTCGAATGATAAACTTCTCCCATTCACAAGATGTGTTCGAATGGGAGGACTAGCTCCCCTCCATTCAAAGAAGTGATCTTCTTCCTGGACTTGGTGGTAGCAGCTTTACGCTGCGGTTCTTGCTTCATTTTAGGCTCTGTCTTAATTTTTCGCATTTTACACGGCGCCGTCTTAGGTGGTAACTCATCTCTTTTTATCTTTCTAAAATGTGGTCGCTTTTGACGCTGCTGCATTGGTTGTGACTTCACCTTAGACTTTATCATGGGCATTGCCTTAGACTTTGCTGTAGGTATTGTCTCAGGCTTTGCTATAAAAATTTCTCAGGCATTGCCATAGATGGTAGTTGTTGTTCACTCACTGGAGACATGTTCACGCTACAGTATCTTGATAAAAATTTGTGTTACGTCTGAGGGCAGGTGCCTTTTATGCTCTATAGGGAGCTGTCACACTCGAGATTGGACACACTATGTCCTAATAAGTTTAGAAATAACTTTACCACATGTGACTTTGAGGCCACCTGTAAGATTTCGAACAAATTTTGCATTTATACAGCCTTTCGGTTCAACCTACACTTTTCAAATGATGAAAAAGTCTTTAAACATAGCTTTATATACAACAAGTTGTTGAACAACCACTTGTTGAACATGTTGAAGATCATGTTGAATATGTTGAACAACATGTTGAACAACATGTTGAACACGTTGAATATGTTGAACAATTTGTTGAACAATTGTTGAACTTGTTTAAAAAATTGTTGAACAATACCATGACGTAATATGCTCCAAAAATAATTCGAAAACGTCTTTTGAATGGGCTTGCCATTCCAACACGTCTTTGAATGGACTTGCCATTCGAATACATGTTTGAATGGTGTGCTCTTCTCACCAAAAAAAATTGGGAGGAAACAGCTTATAGCCAGATATGCAAATAATCTATGACAACATTATGTAAAAGCTAAACATAAAACCGGATCAAACGGTAATTTTTTTGTTCAAATCGGTTAAATGTGACGAAAGTTATCTACTTTTTTCTAAAGTTACTAAAAACAGTATGCTTACAACCACATATGCAAATAGCCTATGACAACTTTATGTCAAAACTAGATATAAAACTTAATCAAACAACACCTTTTTCAGTGGCTCAATGATTGATAGTGTTTCCTGTCATAGTATGTCCTGGGGGTTGTTGTAGAACTGCCGTTTTCCTACTACTATGACCTAAAAGCGTTCGAATAAGTGGCCTGGTAAAATGCCCAAGCCTATTTTAAACACAATATGTTTTCAAAAGCTAAATTTGTGAAAGTTGGCCTAGAACCCTCATTTTCCCACTACTATGATTTCAGAGTATTTGAATAAGTAGCATGGTAAATGCTAAAACCCATTCTATACATAATATGTTTTCAAAAACTAAATTTGTTAAATGTGGTTTAGAAGCATCGTTTTCCCTCTACTATAGTATAACACATAACATCAGACTTAATGTGGGGAAAATCTCATTCGTTCTCAAATTTTTTGCTCGTTAACACGCTCTGAGTTCTTTCACTTTCAAATTTATTGATCGTTCCCACGCTCTGAGGTCTTTCATGTATTTATTCCTACACTATGTGTGTGTGTGTGTGTGTGTGTGTGTGTGTGTGTGTGTGTGTGTGTGTGTGTGTGTGTGTGTGTGTGTGTGTGTGTGTGTGTGTGAGGTCAACAATGTAATTACTGTAATAGGACCACTGAAATATGACTGATTAAATATTACCAGTGAAAATAGTTTCAAAAATATGCTAAGAAGAAAAAAAAGTCATGTTGGCCTATAGGTGGGCTCGAACCACCGATCTTCCGGGCCTGAGTCCTCCGCTTTACCAGGTGAGCTACTTAGCAGTTCTGAAGAACGATGTCTGATGTCTTTCATGTATTTATGATGTCACATAGTCACATAATGTCACATAGTCACAGGATGTCACACAGTCACATAGTCACATGGAGGCACATAGTCACATGTTGTCACATAATCACATAATGTCACATAGTCACATGGTGTCACATAGTCACATGGTGTCACATAGTCACATGGTGTCACATAGTCACATGATGTCACATAGTCACATGATGTCACATAGTCACATGATGTCAAATAGTCACATGATGTCACATAGTCACATGATGTCACATGATGGCACATATTCACATGATGTCACATAGTCGCATGATGTCATATAGTCACATGGTGTCACATGATGCCACATGATGCCACATAGTCACATGGTGTCACATGATATCACATAGTCACATGGTGTCACATAGTAACATGGTGTCACATAGTCACATGATGTCATATAGTCACATGGTATGTGGGCTGATCACTTCTTTGAATGGACGGGAGCTGGTCCTCCCATCCGAACACATCTTGTGAATGGGAGAAGTTTATCATTCGAGCACAAAAAAAGTTATGTTAGTCCATAGGTGGCCTCGAACCACCAACCTTGTGACTATGAGTCCTCTGTTTTACCAAGTGAGCTACAGAGCAGTTCTGGTGAATGATGTGGAAAACATAAGGTTAATAGGGCCAAAAAATGTCACTTACCACGAATCTTTTGCCACTTCCTCCCTTATGCGTTTTCCAATCACAGCAACAGAAAATGGGCACTTGTGCACAGACAATGTGCTTATAAAGGCTGATGATTCACGTGCTGGCGGGATCCCTCACATGGCATGCCCTAGGGGGTCCCTCACATGGTATGTCCTGGGAGGGAGGGGGAGGGGGGGTTCTCACAATGAGTGAGTGAGTGAAGGAGTGACGGTTAGATAGAAAGATGGTGGAAGTGTCACCTAGGGGGGGGGGATGGGGTCCTCATTTAGGGTTAGGTTACGCCGCCCATGAGTGGACTCGAACCACCAATCTTCCGCACACGAGTCCTATGCTTTACCAGGTGAGCTACTCGGGACGTAAGGATAATGTTCTGGAAAACAATGCTCATATAGGGTTAGGGTCACATGACTGATGATGTCATGATGATTGACAGGTCAGGTGACTGATGACGTCACGATGATTGACAGGTGCAGTAGAACACCCACTGCAGTAGAATGCCCACTTTCCCCCTACTCTTTTGTTCCTGGTTGATGCCTGCCAAATGCTAGCAACAACAAATTATTAGCATTCAATGACAGTACATTATTTTTTCGTACATTTTATCAAATAAAATGTACTGTGACCCACAAACAGCAGCACATTAGTGGATTATAATGTCCTGCCTCTTCTGTTGTTAAAATATTTAAGTGTAATTTAACTTTGATTCAAGGCCGTCAAAGTACTAAGACAATGATATGCAACTTCTGTGTTATATTTTCTTTTGAAAAAAAGAATAAGGAAATACCCACAGATCTTCCCCAATAATTAACACTTGGCAAGTAGAAGACTTGTAAAGAGTTGTACGGAGCCAATGTTTCGGACCTGTTTTCTCTTTACTGGTCCGTCCTTTTGTCTTTACTACTCTTCTGGCCATATTGGCCCCCAGGACTCTCAACTTTCGCACATATGTAGTACTTGCATAAATGATTTGAAGTTGTGCACCGCGCTTTTTATGTTCATGTTCTTTTTAATTGCTATGACCAAGTCGTAAAGGCAAAAAAAAAAATCAAATGAAAAAAAAAAATAAATAATAATAATAATAATAATAATAATAATAATAAAAATAATAAAATTCAAATACAAAAAATAAAACAGATTTTTTTATCAAGAAACGCAACACGTAAGATCTGCAGCAGCATTTGCGCACATGCCTTTCATCTGCCAACAACCACACTGTATATTAGATACACGATGCGTGCTTTATTTGCGTAAGCCGAATATATCGAGCATAAAGAAATGCTTGTGTTGGTTTTATAAGAACAGTAGGGGGAAAGTGGGGCTTCTAAAACAGGAAGTGACGTCATAATGACGTCAGAAGGTGTTTTAGAAGTCCAATGGGGTTTCTAAAACAGTGACGTCATAATGACGTCATATGGACGTGATATGGAGGTCATATGGAAGTCATATGGAGGTCATATGAACGTCATATGAACGTCATAATGACGTAATAGGGATAGTGGGCAGTCATTCAAACGGGCGGCCATTCAAACGACCATTCAAACGGGCGGCCATTCAAACGACCATTCAAACCGGCAGCTGGGGCAGCTGGGACAGCTGGGGCAATCTTTGTTTTTTTTTATCTCTCTCTCCACACACATAACACAGCAGACGGACAGACGGACAGATTAAGCGTTTCATTTCATAAGTCAAGGTATTTTTAACCCAGACGGCAACTTTGTTTTGCTTTCTCAGACGGACACACGGACAGATGAGACACCTCCTCAAACGTACAAGTTCTCCATTTTATAAATAGAGAACTCATAGCTACATGGTTAGAGCTCACTTATAAGCACCCTTAAAGTCAAAGGGGGTATAAAAAAGGGGTACAAAAAATAGCCCCCTTTTTTATTTTTTTATTTTTTTTTCTATTTTTTGTTAGCATTTCCCAAACTCTCATGCATACACATACATACTAACACCATGACATGATTAGCGCTTATTTCGTATTAGTGGGTGGCCCTTAGAAGGGCCGGAAGGTTTTTGCTGCTGCTGCTGCTGCTGCTGCTGCCGGACTCTAGAACTCTAAAACATCTTGAACTGGCCTTGCGCAATGTGTTAATTGCTGGCTGTTGAAAACGAAATGATCTGTTTTCAGTCCGCAGGTGAAGCATGCAGTCGTGTATTGATCAGCAAGCGCCATCATCTGGGTCCAAAGAGCAGCGCAGTAAATACACGATTGATGGCTGCAATCCAGAGCAATAACCCGATCAGGACTGAGCATGCAGCCGCATCCGATACATATGTCGAGGTCTTGCTGGAGGAAGAATCTTGCCCATGCTGGATACTCTTCCTCCTCAAGTCTTGATGGTATCGATTCCCCCAGCATGGTGCATCGGAAGTAAGCCTCAACGTTATGTTCTTGCTCAATATTTTGCAACCGCTTTCCCAGCGTCACCCTCCGGTTAAAAAAGACCGGAACACAGAGAAGCTTGGCGTTGGCAGGGTCCAGCAGCATCTGGTAGAAAAAATATCTCACAGGCTGGTTCACTGGCGGCACCACCGGCACTTGTACCTTCCTGACTTCCCTGAACGTGAGAACATCGTTTAACGCAAAGAACAGCTCCATTGTCGTAGTGAAAGTTGAAAGCGGTTGTGAGCCTGAACTGAAATGACTAGCAGTTATATACCACCTCAAGTGAGGACCTCCCCGTACCTGCCGTACCTGATGTATCCCCAGGGATAGAAGCAGACTGACAGCTTAAAGTGAGGATCTCCCCCTCCCGGTACTCATAGATGTGCTCTTTCAGGACCCCCCCCCCCCCCTGGCCAGCATATAATGCGAGGATGGTCGCTAGTATGTAGTAGTATATAAATGAGGGTTAAAGGCCACATTTCCCAAAACAAGCAGCAAGATGTCTACAAGTCGTACAATCACAGTGATGCGAAACGGCAAGGCAGTGACGCTAACGACAGAATGCTACTGGTGTTGGTGTGGTTAGAATATCCAGGACAACCACACAACTGCCCGGTACACTACAATGCACCACGTCATTACTGTTGCAAAAGCTGTGGTGGTTTGCTATGGCACAAGTTTACTGCAAGATTACCTGAACCAGAGCCATGCACAGACTGCTGGTGGTGTGGTGCGACGCTGAAAAACTATGGATATTATAATTTTCATCCTTTCAAGTGCTCAAGAAGACCTTTCACGATGGAGCAGTTTTACAGATACCAGTGTAGTTGCGGAAACCCGACTTGTTGGTAAAGAGCCAACTTACTAACATCTTTCGGCCCTTCCAAGGGTCATCCTCTGTTGTGAAATGAAAACGCAAATTCGGTCTATGTATGAGTGTGTATAAAAGGGGGATGTCTGAGATTACATTTCAGCATTTCAGTTTCAGCAGTTGACGGAACAACAACCAGCTAAGATGGAGCAAAGAGACAAAAGATGGAAGAAGATGACATTTGGCCATACGGTCAAGTTCAGTGTATGGAATGCAATGTGAAATTTCCATCTATGGATACTTATGAGACACATATATGTAGTAAAGCTAAGATGAAAGGAGCAAAGAGACAAAAGATGGAAGAAGGTGACATTTGGCCATACGGTCAAGTTCAGTGTATGGAATGCAATGTAAAATTTCCATCTATGGATACTTATGAGGCACATGCATGCATACCAGCTAAGATGGAAAATGTGACTCATGAAGAACATGTTTCAAAGAAACAAAAGACAGGACAAGTAGGGAGAGGTAGAAGGATTAGTCTTGGTGAAAACGCGCAGGAAAAACGGTTTGAGTCTTAGGATGGATCGGATTTACTGCTTGAAATGCGAGAGCAAGAGAACCGTATCAAGACACATTTGTTGGAGACCTTAAACCATGGAATGAAATGGTACATTGTCGTGCATGCGCTTGAAGAAACTGACGGCGAATGCAGAAGGTGTTATGGTAGAACAAGTGGATAATGCCTTTATCAGCAGTCCAACATATGTAGCATACAATCCAGCAGATATCGAGCAGGACCTACCAGAAGCCTATAAAGAATTATTTACTAAGTTTGACATTAAGAATGATGATAACAAGTGTTTCTTATGGTCAGTATTATCTTACCTTCACCCTCATGACGACAACCCGAATCGCGTGAATCATTACAAACCATTTGAGAAGGAATTAAAGGTAGAGGGTATGACATTTCCGACACCAATTACTAACATTCCAAAGTTTGAAAAGGAGAACGATGTAGCCATCAACGTGTTTGGATATGAAAAAGATGTAGTTGTTCCAATACAACTTAGTCGAAACGTCAGTGTGACAGAAATCAACTTACTTCTGATTAGCAATGACAAGACGAGGCATTACTGCCTCATCAAGAATTTTAGCAGACTTATGTCTTATCAATCAAAGCATAAGGGTACATATTTTTATTGTTTCAACTGTCTTCACGGGTTTGTACGACAAGATCTTTTAGATAAACATCGTGAAGTGTGTGACAAGAATGGAACACAACGTTTATCATTTCCCAAGGAACCCTTCATCAAGTTCAAGAATGTAGCTAAACAACAGCGAACACCTTTCGTGATTTATGCTGACTTCGAATGTTTCACGCAAAAGCATGAAGAAGGGGACAAGTATCAACATCATCGTCCAAACAGCTTTGCCTATGTGGTTGTGAACCAGTACGACACACGTGCACCAGTCATGTATCGAGGAGACAATGCTGTGAAAGTCTTTTTAGACCATATGGTGAATGAACATGATCGTATTGTACGTGGTTTATAGCAGCCAAAGGAAATGGTGATGACTCGTGAAGACAAAGAGAATTTCAAGAATGCTGTTGATTGCTACATTTGTCATGAACCTCTAGGAGCAGATCGTGTGCGAGATCATGACCACATCAATGGCAAATATCGTGGAGCTGCACATAGTGAATGCAACTTACAATTCCGACTTAGAAAGGATAAGCAAGAGGATAAAGATTCTTTTATCATTCCCGTGTTTTTCCACAATTTGCGAGGCTATGACAGTCACCTAATCATGGGGGAAATTGGGAAATTCAAAGGTGAAACGATTACAGTCATTCCCAACACCATTGAGAAATATATTGCATTCACCATGAGCAATCTGAAATTTACAGACAGCTTTCAGTTCATGAGTACCTCTCTACAGAAGCTGGTATCAAACCTTGCAGCAGAAGGGAAAGATAACTTCTACAACATGACCTCTCACATTAACGATAGTGACCAACAAGATTTGTTGCTGAGAAAGGGAGTGTACCCCTACGATTACGTGGACGAACCATCCAAGTTTGCTGAAACACAGCTACCATCAAAGGACAAGTTTTATAGTCAGCTTAGCGAAGAGGACATTAGCGATGAGGATTATGCGCATGCGCAGAAGGTGTGGGATACATTCAACTGTAGCACACTTGGTGAATACCACGACCTATACCTGAAATCAGATGTGTTATTACTAGCTGACGTGTTTGAAAATTTTCGTCAAGTGTGGCTCAACACGTATGAATTGGATCCTTCTCACTACTATACAGCACCAGGACTGTCGTGGGATGCAATGTTAAAAGCGACAAAGGTGAAGTTGGAATTGATCAATGACATTGACATGTACCAAATGGTTGAGCAAGGCATACGTGGAGGAATATCTGTGATCACACACAAGTATGCGAAAGCAAATAATCCCTACGTAGCAGAATACAATTCTGAGATACCAAACAACTATCTTATGTACCTCGACGCAAACAACTTGTATGGCTGGGCCATGTCACAAAGCATGCCGCAAAGAGGATTTATGTGGGTGAGTGAGCCAGAATCCCTCGACTTCATGGATTTGAATGAAGATGATGACATTGGATTCATTTTGGAAGTGGATTTAGAATACCCAAATTCAATCCATGATCGTCATAATCACTACCCAGTGGCTCCAGAACGGAAATGTGTCAAAGTTGGAGAATTGTCAGAGTACAGTCAGAAGCTACGGAAAGATCTGGACTTGAAAGACAAACCCAGTGAAAAGTTCATTCCTAACTTGTCTGACAAGAAGAAATATGTACTTCATTACAGGAATTTACAACAGTATGTCTCACTGGGTTGAAAGTCACCAAAGTACATCGCGCCATCATGTTTGAACAGAGCAAATGATTGGCAAAATACATTACCTTGAACACGGAAAAGAGAAAATTGGCCAAGAACCCGTTTGAGAAAGACTTCTTCAAACTGATGAACAACTCTGTGTTTGGTAAAACCATGGAAAATGTGAGAAAGCGAATCAATGTTGAACTGGTTCACAAGGAAAAGCAGTTCAAGAAACTTGTAGCCAAACCTTCCTTCCACAAATTCAAAATTTTCAACGAAGATTTGACCGCTGTACATTTGCGCAAAGTGGATTTGCTTTTGGATAAACCCATTCAAGTTGGCTTCACCATTCTCGACCTCAGCAAAGTGCTTATGTTCAGCTTTCATTACAACTACATCATGGTCAAGTATCCCAATGCCAAGTTGTTGTTCAGCGACACCGACAGTCTATGTTACGACATAGAAACGGAAGATATCTACAAGGATATGCAGCAAGATGCTGACCTGTTCGACACAAGTGATTATCCGCCGAATCACTTCCTACATTCCAACGTGAACAAAAAAGTGCTTGGGAAAATGAAAGATGAGACGGCAGGCATCCCTATTGAAGAGTTTGTTGGACTCAGACCGAAAATGTACAGTTAATTGTGTGGCGGGAAAGAAAAACATACAGCTAAAGGCATCACTCAAGCTTGTCAAAGACGCACTAAACATGTGCAGTATAGAGACAGTTTGTTCAAGAAAACTCAAACAATGGCTATAGGACACATTATCCGAAGTCATAGTCAACAGCTTGTCTCGGAGAAATTGAGAAAGGTAGCCCTTTCCCCATATGACGACAAGCGATATGTATTGGATGATGCCTATTCCACCTTAGCTCATGGGCATTACAAGGCTGTGGTATAACAGAGGTCCTCCAACGTAAGAGTTATTTGAGGTGTGAACATTGAAGCGTTAACATGGAACGTGAAAGTTGTAAGAGATCTACAACTGATATGGATACTCTTGCAGATACAGTTAAAGACATAAAGTTAAAAATCCTACTACTACCATCAAGAAATTGAAAGTGGAGACGGCACCAACACCACAGTCATGGGATGAAATGCTTTCTCTACGAAATGGAAAGTATATCAAGATTATGAAACAAAGCAATGAAGGAGTGGTATAAATTTGCAAGTACCTGAGAGATGAGGGGACTGGAAGAAACCGTCCTACGAAAAAGGGTATTTTGCTAACAATACCTGAATGGAAAATGTTGAAGAAGCAAGTGAAAGAAGTGGATAAAAGGCTTCGAAGACAAGAAGACGGCTCATAACAAGGTATTCTCATCATGAATGCACTCATGTTTAACGGTGGTGCTTACCTTATTGTAAATAAGAGGAATGAAGTGATAATAGGTTCTCGGATAATTTCTGATTATCGGTTTAAACCTGAAGTGTGGAAAGACTTTAAAAACATACCGCTTAAACATGACTTTAAACGCAGACTTGAAAATAAAGTTGAAGTGGTGGTGACTGAATATGATTCTAACATACGTGTGACATTCTGGAGAAATCTTTTACAGGATTATCCAGAGGATTATAAGAGAGTTGTGCCAGATACTTCACATATAGATATGATTCACTTTGATATGAAGAATTGGCGCGCAGTCTTACGATTCCTAGAAGATATCCAACATCCACTCTTCACCATCTTGCGAGCATAAAAACGTCTTTGCAGACAAGGAGACAGCTCATAGTTGATCTGACTGTTGAACGAGATGGAAGACTTTTTATCGGAATATGAACCAATTACACATGGATTCTCATATCTGAGAAACTTATGTGATGACATTGTGCAAAAGTCAGGATACCTGGCTTTCTCCTAATACTCTCAGAGGATTTAGAAGTGCGTGTGACTGAGAACTGTCTAGACGTGTTTGTACAATTTCGCAAATATGACGAGCTTACAGAACGCTACGACTACATCACCCTCAACACAGTGGAATGGTACGCTCTGTTGCAAGCATTGGATTGGAAAGAACCTAACGCTTGAATTCAAAGAGAAAGGAGTGCAACTCATGCGAGGCACCAAGTCCATTGAGCTGACACATCCCATGTGTGTTATGGTGATGGATATTGACATGAATGATCATGGACATGAACTGAAACTGTCTGAACACGAAGATGTCAAAATAATAAAGTTTGGCAATTGACAGTGTTATGCTTGTTTTCATAGCATTTATAAACGTGAGTGTAATGTCTATGATGCATATATTAATTTAGATTGGTATGAATGGCATTTGTTTATCGATGTATTGAATGTATTTGTGAAATAAAAGTTTAATGTAAAATAATTGTTAAAATGTAAATAATGTATAACACAATAAAAAAAAAGAATGTTGTATAAAACTGTCTTGTTTATTTACAATATCCATAATAAAATTAACAATTACCAACAACTTAACTAATACAACTTAACTAATACAGCATCATAAAATAATGGTTTATAATGTCTATATACAAAATCCTTTCCAAAAAAATCACCATCACTTCTCCTTAATACATCAATGATTTTAAAAGGACTATGTCGTCGAGCTCTTTGAATTATATAATACACACAATAAAATCCACATGTAGATGATATCGGCGTTTGTAATGGAACTGAATTATAAATGAAATTAAACTTTAAAATCTTATTCAAACGACTGTCTATAGGTAAAAGTCCATAACAGTCAAAATATTCTGCAGGGTCTTCGTCATAATATACTGCCACCCAATGCTCTCCTGGCTCATAATGATCGTCTGTGTTGATGGCATAGGCACCGCGTTGTAAAGATGGTAACTGGTCCAGGGCAAACACACCTTGAAACAAGTCTTTTGTCGCGGCATCATGGGATAGTATGGCTTCTATCTGCTTCGTGTTCATGACTGGTAGTCGAATTGAATGCTACGATTTGCACTTATTTCAACAATGTCATCAAATTCAGCATGCACTAACATTGGCTGTATTTTGCAAGGCACCAGCAAAATTCATTTCTAGTCTCAAATTCCCATGTTTGATAAGGGCATAATGAGCAGTACCATCATAATCAGGTGTTAAGTCAAAAGAAAATAAAGAATAACCTCTAGGCCAATCTTCCCGTTTTATAATGGAACTTTTCTCACCATCCAGTCTATCAAAAGATTTGTAAAGAGTTTCAAAAGCATCAAGATATTTGCCTCGATTTATATCAAGCTTGAGAGGTTTGGATAGGACTAGTTCACCATCAGAGTAAGGCTGCATAAAGTTAAAATTAAAATGTTCAAAATTGTATGGATTTCTCAATACTGTTCCAGCAAAGGATTCATTATGAACCATTTCAATGACAATACGTTTTGGTAATTGGCCTAAAAAGATGCTATCATTCACAAAAGATTGAAATCCAGTTGGAATAGCTAAAACTTTACACTCTTTTGTATTAATAATAAACTTAGCAGGACTTTTCATCAATGCATCTGCATGTCCCAACTGAATACCTGGACTAACCCTCACTTTGCGAATGGTTAAAAACGCTTCTCTCACTTCTACTTTAAAACCATTATTTGCAGCCATTAATACATATTCATCTTTTTGTCTATGTAAACGTAATTTCATACTAACACCATTGGGAAGATAACGATCCTGCTCAAACAAATCTACCCTTAAACCACCTGTAAGCATAAACTCACGGCTTAGACGTGTATACAAATTACGATTATGTAAACCATTATTTCCTGTTTCAGCTACATCGCCACCTTCAACATTTACATGAAAACCTGATGCATATCTTTCATGATTAGCTCTTTTCACCTCATGAGTATTCATTGACCAGGCAGTATCTTTAAAGATGAGACGCATAGAGCGCTCAGAATGGAGACTTTCTTCCGAGTCATGAATGAGATGAGATATGATGCTGGTATAACCATGGGTATTATTACTATGTGATATCAAACGATCATTTAGAAATAATTCAATATTGGACCATAACCCATTAAACAAATCATTGATACATGACACGTTATCATCTACACCACACAGTGTTCCATCAGCCTTTACAATGCGACATACAATATAGAGTTTACTGTTCTTTAAATCTAGATATTCTTCTGTACTCGCAGGAATGTAGAATTCCCTCTCTAATGGTAGTCATTGGTTCATAGTCTACATTAACTTTTTTCTACAGCAGTTTGCGTTGGTGGTATGTGAAACCATTCTAATGGAGAAAGGCTACATTCACAAGAATGATTATGAATTAAAGACATGATTAAAAAAGATCTTTCTTATGTTTTGTTGATGTTATCCGTTTAGCTGCCTTTCGCCTTCTGACACGTTTTGCTCGTTTCTCTCCCTTTTGTCCTCGTAACATCTTTCGCAATATCTTTTGCAGCTTTTTTTGATGTGGTGCAACAATTTTAGCCCCTGTCTTAAGCAGTGGAATAGGTTTTCGAGCCAATGATCCCAGTATTGAACCAATGCCATCTCCATATTGTATTCGCGCTCCTTTAAATCCTGGTAATTCTCCACCCACTTGACGAAGAAAATGGTTGCGATATATAGATGGATTGTGTGTGTATGCTTTCATAATGCTTTTGGTCGAAAATGAAGTTCACAGATCACCTTTCAAGTTTGAAATGGAACATTATGACCTGTGTCGTCCTTAATATTCATTTCTATCACGTCAAATTTGAAGGAACATAATGAGGTTCTCCATAACTTTTCATGATAATGTCTCCATCATGCCCTTGTATTCCAACACAACTTAACAAAGGAACATAATAATCACCAACAACTTGTGGCTCACAAATACTACAGTACACATAAAGTGTATAAAATCCCTGTTTCACATCAGCTTTATGTTCAACTGTACACGTTTCAGGATACCACTGATCTGGGATAAATCCTAAAATCGCGGCTAATCCAGCGGAGAATGACACTTCAAAGCCATAATTTAGAAATAGAAAAACGCTTCGTCTAATTTTATCATACTTTATCTGAATAGCTTCTTTAAGGTCATCTTTCATAGAATTAGTCACTTCTTCATTGACTGCATGACATATCTCTTGTATGGATCTGTAGTAACCATAAGGAATATTGATTGTGTCAAGAACAACATCAGTCAGTGGTTGTTGTCGATACTGAATAGAATAGTTCATTCCATGTCTCATGGTTGTCCACGTATGTGGATATTAAATTTCAGCTAATGCCACTTGATATTTTCCGTTCAGATAGATGGTTCGAGGCATACGAATTTGATAATTCGAAGTCTTGTTGTTGGGATAATAGTTCATACTAGCATTGCTGGGTAAAGTAATGTAAAAACTTGTTGACTCCATGACAGCTAAATCGTTTATGTGATGTAGATAGACTAGATGTGTATATACATTACTTCATGTTTGACACTCTTCATCATCACTTTATACATTGCTGTCTACATTGTTGTCTAAATTGCTATCTACATGATCTAAATTGGTATCTACTACTTCTCCCTGACAACAAGCACTAACAAACCCAATTTTTACAGGAATAGTATTTTTATTTCCATTTTGTTTACAACAACAACACCATAACTCTTTAATCCATGTTAAAAATGTTTCCCATCCTTCTGGAAACAGCCTTTGTTGACGTTGTTGTATCTCTTTTGTAATATCTTCACGAGTTGTCTTTTTGCGAAAAACAGTTTTTGGAATATTAGCGTCTACAATTTCCTCAATAAACTGCTTCCAACCACGTGATGATTCTCGTCGTTCTTTTCTTTTTGTAGCAACCAATGCTTCTTTCAACAAATCAATAATGTTAGAATTTGTAATGACAGTACCTGTTTTTAAAACCAGTTCATTTTTATCTGTCCATCTCGTACCATATTTCTTCAGTTCTGCCAGAAGTTGTGTTAGTTTTACATGATAAATAGGTTGAAAATGGTTTAGAAACTGTTGGGACTTTTCTGATTTTTTTGCATTAGATGCTGTAACAGACTTTTGTCGTTGTTGTTGTGATTGAATTGTTCGTAAATGACGTCCAAGCACTTGAGACATTTCTATTGCTTTTTCACGAGTTCGTTTTCCACGTAAAAGTTTATTCACTTTCGTTTTGATTTCAACATCTTTTCCCTTCTTTTCTAACAACATTTTATATTCATATTCAGGAATGAGAACCATTTTCAAAGTATCTTTCATTTTAACAGCAACTGAGCTAACAAGGGTAATGCAAATTTAGCAATAGCTCCAATAAATCCTCCTTTCTGGTTAACCAACTTCTTTTTTATTCGAAGTGTTATCTTCTTATCTGCCAGTGTACGTAGGGTATGACGTTCACGCTTGAATATCTTATACCTTTTTGAGCTTAAGGGTAAATGTCCTCACAATAAATTCAAACAAATTTCAAACAAGCTAGTTAATTCCTCCTTAGTAGCTTGTTGTATCAAGGATTTACGTCGTTTAGGCCCGCTGCGTGCGAGCAAGTGAAGGAAAGGTTGATTCGCTTGAATACGTTTAGACATCTTGGCTGCGAATGGTTAAGTGACTTGGTTCTTGTTCATACGCTACCTTATCAACATATACGTCTTCGGCTTCAAATCAATGAATAAATAGCCATGAGGTTTGCTGGTAGCATCTTGATAGGCTTCTATGAGTAATTGAGATTTTTCAGGATACATTTGTCGCGCTAATGTACTTATTTGTTGACTGTCTCTAGGATTTTTAAACAGAATGATGTAATGTGTATTCAAACTAATATTTCGCATTTCTCTACCATGATGAAACAAATTATGCACAATAAAAATAATGCTTAGATTTTGAAGACTGCTGCCAACACTTAAGAGACGTGTCATACGCTCATCACTATGACATGATGAGTAAGTTTGGTTTTTTCGGATTAAAACGCTCTTCAATGTTATCTGGAATGCCTTGGTAAAATTCCACACCTTTCATTCCCTTATACAAAGGCTGATCTGCTGCATAGAGCCATAAAATGGTTTTTGGAGAGGGTTTAATTAACTTTTGTTCTAGAATTTCTCTAACTAGAGAAGTTTTACCACTACCTGTAGGTCCAGAGACCAAACACGTGAATGGATGCTTCATTTTCGAATATCTATTTCTTTCACCCAACTGTTAAACTTCTTTGGCCAACCTAACCATTTCACAAATAATTCTCTAACACCTCGTCTTTTTCGTGTTTTCAAGACCTTTTCAATTCTGTAGACTGATTCAACATCTTTTGTCACTTTCTGCAGTTCTTCTTCATAGAAATGTCCATCAATATCTTCATCCAAAAAGTATTTCACACGATACAAGTGTAGTCCTTGCTTCTTACAATGATGTGTGATAATGAAGACTTCTTGCGTCCACTTTATATGATAATCCCGTTGAAATACATATTTCATGTGAGAAATGCGAAACTGATCACCAACTTTAAATTTGTAGGGTTTTTTCTTCTTTGGTTTTAATTTCAATTTGTCTACATACGTATACTTCCACACTTTTGATTCTATGTCTTTACGAATATCTGCAGGAGCATACTTATTAGGGAGGGAGCCATGAGGTCTATGGTTGTAATTATACACTAAGTCTGGAAGGATGTCCATATATCGATACGTTTGATTATGAAGGAAATATCGAAGTACGAATGACTCTCTCAGCAAAGTTGGCTTTGGTTTCATTCTTTGTCGTATAGGCATCTATTCCCTCCTTCTTCAAAAATGCTTTCACCCATCTGATTTTAAATTCAGTTCCTTTATCTGACCTTAGAGTTCGTGGTCTTCGTTGTGTTTCATGAAAAATCTTTTGAAAGGCTTCTATGACGCTGGTATGTGATTTATTAGGTAATGGTTGCACAAATAAATATTTGGAAAACACATCAATGACAACCAATAAAAAGTGGGTGTCATCGTTATAGGAAGCTATGTTTCCAATGTCAGCTAAATCAATATCCCAAATGACATCAATTCCACGTGTAATGACTTATAACCTGTATTTTACAGGTTGTAGTAAACTGAAGGCATCTTGATCCTGTAACCATTTCTTCACTTGTGAATGAGTGACTGGTTGATGATGTTTTTTAATATGTGATAAAGTTTGTAAGGACCAGCAAATGCCCCGGGTTGACTAGGTTTAAAGTAAATATTGGTTAAGTAGTCTTTCCACGTCGACATGTTAACACTAAATGATCAACACTTGTTAACATATCTTACATTTTATTTTATCAACATATCTTGCATTTTATCAACACATCTTAAATTTTATTTTATCAACATATCTTACAAATCAAGTATTGATACAATGGTGTGAATAATTGGAGTCCATTGATCTTCAATGTATATTAACCAACTACTTAATTCATCAAATGTGATAGCATCTACACCATATTTTTCACAACGTTGATTTGCATTATCTAACACTTTATCTAAATGAATGTAATATTTAGCTTCATTCCAATATGTATAGACACATGTAGAATGACACATATGTTCTGAACACTCTTCATTATGACAAGCAGGACATACTAAACATGCAAACTTTTTTACAGCTAATAACATTTCTTCACAATATGTGTTTTGCACAATATATTGTCTCAATGTAATGTCTGTCATTATACTGCAATGTAGATTAACCACTCTGTCACTTCATCAAACAGTCTTGGATCAAATCGAGCGTGATATGTGATAAGTGATATGCTGCTTCCACATCAAACTCCTCAGCTCCGTCAATGTTTGAAAACACACACTCTTTGATGAAATCCTCGCGTAAGTTTGGTACGTTCAACGTGGAATGAGCAAGTTCCCAATAAATGTCAAAGTGCTGCAGTTGTTGTTGAATAGATCCAAAACGTGCCAGTTCACTTATCATGTAGTACACATACTTGTCCTTGAAACACGTTTCTACATCCATCTTTCACATGTTCATATAACACGTCTGCACACTATGACGGCTGGTAAGCAAATGACTCTCAGTCTTACTCCGCAGAAACAGTTAGTGAGCCGCACTTGTTGCAGAAGTTGTCTGGTTCACACAACTTGCAATTGTACTTGTGGCAGTGACTATCATAATCCTCAGCTTATCCGTAAGAACCACAATATTCACAGGTAAGTCCAAGTTGATTTTGCACATCCATATCCTCCAATTGAACTTCAGCCAGTCTTTTCTTGGATAACTTTGACACTTTCATCCGATTGTCCTTTTGCAGCTTGATAGGAGTTTTTTTGCCATGACATTCCGTACATGGCAATAAGGTTGCGTTAATGCTATCCATATCCTGAAGCAATGTCTCCCATTCACCATCATTCAAGTTGATGTAAAACTTGTATTCTTTCCCTTCAAACAGTGATGCTTGCACAAAACTCACATAACGCATATCGAAGTATGAAATGACTTCAAGCCACTTCGTTTGCGTTAAGTACAGTTTGAAGCAAATGTCGCGTAATCTTGCTAAGTTCAGGCATACAATCTTCCATAAGGATGGTGATAAAGCAAGCCATCTCTCTCCACGTTTGATTCGAATAAATAACCCAAATTGTCCATGCTCCACAGTAATGGTTAAGTTTGCACTAATTTTAAAGCTGCTTGTCTTCTCCATGGCTGTGGGTTGAATGATGACTGCACTTGACACCTCACTCCTTTTATATGGACATTACATGCATGTTTTCATGAGATGTTTGCAAAATCGCGGAGAGATCTCGTTGAAACCATCAAGCAAGGCTGTTGGCAAACCGTCTGTTAGAGATTGTCTCATGACGATCACTAAAAATTCTCCTCGTTTGCGACTACCAATTATCCATTCAAAGAGCATTGGCATGGTGAAATGTCCTTTTTCATAGAGGTAGGCCATCATATCATACACTTTAATACGATCTTCAAGGTACTTGAAACCATGTAGCATGACCTTTGCACATTTGGAATCGCAATCCTCATCAACACACTTTGGTGTCAATAGACATAAAGTCTTAAAAAGTTCCTCATGAAGACTTCTAATAAGTTGAACGAAACGTCGGGTCATGGCTTCGAAGAACTTTGGCTCTGACGCGGGAAGATGCTCTAGGTTTCCTTCTAGCATGTAGATAAGCTGAATGACAGTGTTCACTTCTTCCTTTAGGTATATGTACGTGTGTTGGTTGAAAAAGCCTTCTTCACATAAACACTATAAAATGTTGCAATCGATCAGAGGAATCACTGCTCGAAAGTTTCGTTTCAACAGCGTGACGTCTTCCTCAGTAACAGGAATAGTTTTGCTCAATTCAAATTTAGATTTGAGCTGCTTGTCATCGTTGTCGCTGTCGTCATCGTCGTTGTCGTCATTGTCGTCGCTGTCGTCATCGCCGTCGTTGTCATCGTCGTCGTCACCATCGTTGTTGTCATCGCTTGACATGACCACTTCTTCCTCCTCAGGATGCTCTAGATGCGCCTGTAACTTTGTACTAAGTGGCTTGGCGCTACCATTTACAAGCGCATTGGCAACCCAGAACGGGTAGTCAGATCGCTCAGGATCTGGCATTGCTTGCTGTTTTGGCGGAGCACCTAACGCTTTCTCAGGCCTAGTTTGCTGTACTGTAGACACGTCTGACGGAGCCCCTAATGCTTCCTCCAAGGCTTTTTCAGCTTCTGCCATTGTACTTAGGAAGGCAGCAGTCTCCTCTGCAGTTAAAACTGCATCTTTAAAAGCCATTGTTTCATTGCTGAACAGGCTATCAATTTCCATATTGCTAGCCGTTGTTGCTTTTCGAGACGTCTCCATGATGTTTTGGCAATGCAATGGCCATAGGGGTGTCGAACCGACCTTTTTATGCTACTGTCGGTGAGCCATGAGCCAGCGGCTAAAAAGTCGATCGGCCGGGGTGGGGGGTCGATTTGCCGGGGGGGGGGGCCTGTCGACCAGGTCGGCTGGCGGGGGGGGGGGGGGCTGTCCACCAGGTCGGCTGGCGTGGGGGGGTCCTTTATAATAGCAGCCTCGCGCTCTATGCAGTCAGTCTGCATTGGACCGTTGAAGTGATAACATCAAAAAAACAAAAAACAAAATGCAACATAAGGAAGAGTTCTTTTCAAAGGAACGCCGGAAGAGGTACTTTCTCACCGCCAAGGATGTCAACCTTTGGGAAGAAATTTATATTGACTACCAGGCGTTCCTCTTTAAGAAGTGGAGGGATTTTCTGAGGACCAGGAATACAGGAATACAACCGGTTTGGCAGGGCGGCGGAGGAAAGTCACAAGCGACTGGGGGAGGTGTCATCCGAGAGGTTCCGGGACCCGTCGCCCTGCCAGGAAGCAAGGCCAGCCAGACCGACTCCTGCCAAGGCCACAGCAGCAACCATGACGACGGCGACTTCTGTCAAAGCGACTCCTGCGTCGACGATGACGGGAAGAGAGAGTTCCCTCCAAGGGAAGCTGATGTGACTGTCCGGAAGGTGTCGGCGGCACCAGTTACAGTGAGGCGGCGCATACCCAGCGCCACCGTTACAAGACCGGACAGTCCGCCACCAGCTCCTGAGGATGAGCTAGCAGCCGCTGTCGCCAGTATTTCGGAGCATGAAGCTTTCGACTTCAGCCTCATGCAGTCGCCTTCGTATTATGACCGCACCACGGAACTGGTTGACTTGAAACAGGAGGATGGCTCTAGCAAAGAGTCAACACTCCAGGAGATCGTGCAGCTCTTGGATAGGCCGATAATATACAGTATTGCGACTTCTGCCATTTTGGAATTCCGGCAGGAGCCTCCATGCTAGTGCACGAGCAGGAATATCCAGAGGCTTTACGGCCGGAATATCATTATTGTAGCGCTCTGGGCAGAGGTTTCAAGTCACACAGGGCCGCGGTAGCAGCGCACAGGAGGAAGGCCGGCTGTAGGGAGGATGACGGCAGTGGCAGAGGCGGACGTAGCGGCGGCGCTAGAGGTAGAGGCAGGGGAAGCGGCGGCAGGGGAAGCGACGGCACGTGAAGCGACGGCAGGGGAAGCGACGGCTGGAGGAGCTGAAAAAGACGGAAAATCCCTCCACGGCTGCTTTTTAGCAGCCACCCATTATTACGAAATGGAACGCAATCGTGTCATGGTGTTAGTATGTATGTACGTGTATGCATGGGAGTGTGGGAAATGCTAAAAAATAAAAAGGGGTCTATAAATCATTGATTTATACCCCATCTGTCCGTCTGCCCGTCTGAAAAAGCAAAACAAATTGTCGTCTGGGTTAAAAATACTCAGGCTTGAGAAATGAAACGCTTAATCTGTCCGTCTGACCGTCTGCTGTGTTATGTGTGTGTAGAGAGAGAGTTTAAAAAAATGATTGTCCGTCTGACCGTCTGAGAAAGCAAAACAAATTGCTGTCTGGGTTAAAAATACTCAGGCTTGAGAAATGAAACGCTAAATCTGCCCATCTGTCCGTCTGCTGTGGTGTTATGTGTGTCTGTGTGAAGAGAGAGAGTTAAAAAAGTTGCCGTCTGGGTTTAAAAATACCCTGGCTTGAGAAATGAAACGCTAAATCTGTCCGTCTGACTGTCTGCTGTGGTGTTATGTGTGTGTGAAGAGAGAGAGAGTTAAAAAAAGTTGCCGTCTGGGTTTAAAAATACCCTGGCTTATGAAATAAAACGCTTAATCTGTTACTGGTGTTGGTATATGTGTGGAGAGAGAGATAAAAAAAAATAAAAAAATGATTGTCCGTCTGTCCGTCTGCCGTAGGTGTTATGTGTGTGGAGAGAGAGAGTTTAAAAAAAGCCACTGTCTGGGTTAAAAATACCCAGGCTTATGAAATAAAACGCTGAATCGGTTGAGGCTTTTGCTATATATGTGTGAAGAGAGAGAGAGAGAGAGAGAGAGAGAGAGAGAGAGAGAGAGAGAGAGAGAGAGAGAGAGAGAGAGAGAGAGAGAGAGAGAGAGAGAGAGTTTAAAAAAGCCACTGTCTGGGTTCAAAACTACCTAGGCTTGAAAAATAAAACACTGAATCGGTTGTGGCTATTGCTATATGTGTGTGAAGAGAGAGAGGGAAAAAAGACTGCCCGTCTGTCCGTCTGTCGTAGGTGTTATGTGTGTTTGGAGAGCGAGAAAGCTAAAAAAGAAAAGAGTGTATGGAGAGAGCTCCCATCTCAATGCTTGCTCGGTTTTAATTGCTTCTACGGCAATCCATTAGTGAAGGTGTGGAGCGAGAAAGTCGAAAAAAAAAGAGTTGTTGTTGTCTATATATGCATGGAGAGAGAGAGAGAGCTCTGGGTTAAAAAAATAGCGTCCCTTAAGGCAGCAATGGCTGCTCACTTTAAATTGCTGCTACAACAATCCATTAGTGAAGGTGTGTGTGCTTGGAGAGCAAGAAAGCAAAAAAAAAAAAAAAAGAGACTGTTCATTTGCCCCCGACTGCTGTGGTGTGATGGAGAGAGAGAGAGGTAAAAATTTTTTTAAAAAGACTGCCCTTTTATCCGGGTGCCCTTTTATCCGGGTGCCCTTTTATCCGAGTGCCCTTTTATCCGGGTGTCCTTTTATCCGGTTGCCGAAGGTGTTATGTGTGTTTGGAGAGCGAGAAAGGTAAAAAAAAGAGCTGTTGTTTGGCTGTATATACCGTAATGGAGAGAGAGCTCTGGGTTAAAAATAGCTTCCTTAAGGAAGGACTGGTTGCTCACGTTTAATTGCTTCTACCGCAAGCCATTAGTGAAGGTGTGGAGCGAGAACAGTTGTTGCTTGTATACAGAGAGTGGCCTGCGGTGCTGCTGGCTTCAGGGAGTTGAAAATGGCGTGTGTGTGAAGAGTGCGAAAGCCGAAAAAAAAGAGTTGTTGTTGTCCAAATATGCATAGAGAGAGAGAGAGAGAGAGAGCTCTGGGTTAAAAATAGCGTCCCTTAAGGAAGGACTGGTTGCCGACGTTTAATTACTGCTACGGCAAGCCATTAGTGAAGGTGTGTGTGTGTGTGTGCTTGGGGAGCGAGAAAGTAAAAAAAAAGACTGTTCGTGTCTGTTTGTTTGACCGACCCTTTACCAGTCTGCCGTGGAGAGAGAAAGTTGAAAAAAAGAGTTCTCGTTGCTTGGATACATAGAGTGGTCTGCGGTGCCGCTGGCTTCGGGGAGTCTAAAAGTCGGAAAGTGAGATGTGGAAAGTCGACTGGCAGGGGGGGGGGGTCGGCTGGCCGGGGGGGGGGGGGGCTGTCGACCAGCTCACCCATATAGATACAGTGTATGCTTAAAGGTCGACTTGCCGGGGGGGGGGGGGGCTGTCGACCAGCTCACCCATATAGATACAGTGTATGCTTAAAGGTCGATTGGCCGGGGGGGGGGGGGGTGCCGCAGGTACGTACCTACAGCAGGCACAGCAGGTACAGGAGGGTGCCTCTCGACCTGCTGTACGGTTGGCCCCGGGGGGCCTGTCGAGCAGCTCTTTCATAGCACAGATTAAGTGGTTATTCTCGCAGTGTATGCCTGCCTTGCAACTGGCCCTTTTTTGACACCCATATGGCACCCAAATGGCACCTATATGGCACCCATATTGCACCTATATGGCACCTATATGGCACCCATATGGCATCTATACGACACCCATATGGCACCTATATGGCACCCATATGACACCCATATGGCACCTATAAAGCACCCATATGGCACCCATATGGCACCCATATGACACCCATATGACACCCATATCACGTCCATATGACCCATGGGGCTTCTAAAACACCTCCTGAAGTCATTATGACGTCACTTCCTGTTTTAGAACCCCCACTTTCCCCTACTAAGAACGATGCGTGGATGCAAAATCTTACCGGATCATTTTAAATACATTGAATGTTCATATAAATTATCAGCGAGGGTCGGGGAGGGGGGTTAGGGATAGCGTTTCATAAAATAAATAACAAAGCAACATTTTTCTAGAAAGGTTTCGAAATATGAAAAAAACATTGACTTGTATGTAAAGGAAAAGCAAACCAAGATCAGGGTGAACAGTTTTTAAAATTCTATTCAAAAAGAGAAAGTGATTTTCTTGTTGTTATTTTATTATTTTTAGCCAAGTGTTTAATATTTCGCTTTGAATATGGTTGTGCGTAGCTACTGGACGTGCCTTCAAGTCAAAACACTACCCTTTCCTTTGCGCGTATTTGCAACCATAGAATAACAAATTAAAGTAAATCTTACCAGCAGAGCTGTCGCAATTCTAATCATCTGTGTTATCCAACAATCTCAATGATGGTGCAGCAAATCTGATGCAAAACACGAAAGTAATTTTTATTTTGACAAATTTCATAAGAAACTATAGCTCTTCTCGTTTCATTCTATATGTCTCTTCGGGTGGCGAAAATGACGTTGAGGCCTTGTTTACCACAAAAGGCAGGCTTAAACCAATATACATATACTTTATGAATCAGCTGCAAAAGCCATATGAAACCTGGTTGATTAAAAGGCGAATTTGCAGAGAAGCAATTGCCTATCGCAGAAGAACCGATGCTAACTGCACTGATAGTTTTCAACCTCTGCTTAACGTTGTTTTCTTACAGAATCGTCAGCAGATTTTGTTTAAAACAGACACCACCATGAAATCAAAGCTTGAGCTAAAAGTAATCCGAGCCTATGAGTGTTGACAAATGTTGTGGTGACTGATCCGGACGCCGTCCTACCGCACTGCTTATTCCTTGCCCGAGATCAATAGTTATTATTCATCCGATGTTCCTGGAGACAATATTGGCATTTGGATGGATAAAAGCAAACAGTCTGCATAGCAACAATTGGACGTGGATCCTCTGAGCTGTTTCCTGGATCAATTTTGCTTTTACGCCTATTGTTTCTTCTCTCATGAAAAATAGATGTCGAGTGAAACATCCGATGCATTATTGAACCGCAAAACAAAAGCAAATGAAGTTGGATGTCATGAGCTTAGAAAATGGCCAGTAACTTACGGAGGCGTTAAAACTAAAGCAAAATCAATGGACGGGCGCAACATTGACAAAACCGAATTCTTTACTTTTCACACAGCGGTATAAACGTTAAATTGGGCTTAGTTAAGGAACGGTATTCTTAGCACACCGTGGCTCTCCTTCTACAAACGTAACCCTTAACTGGTGTCACGTCATGTGTCAGAATACGTACAAAGTCACTTTTTCACGTTTACTTTCCAAAAGTAGAGGTTTAAATAGGCACGAATGCTCTCAGCAAGACTCTTTATCGTTCATTTTTATGGTGATGACGCATTCATAGAAAAATATGTCATTTATCTTTTTACTTGGGAAGTTTCAATCCCCATAGTTTATTGAATTCGTAAGGTGTTTCCTTTTTCCCGCCATAACCTTGTCACGCAAACTGCCCTGAGACGGTTAGGGCTAAGATGACCAAATTTTTCAGAGACATGTATTCTGTCTTCTTTTACCTTTTCCTCTTGAATTAAGAAAGAACTGAAGTCAAAATGAAGTCTTTAACCCTAATCTATCACGAAAATATCCCAAATCGTCGTTTAAAGACGGTTTCAGCACAGAGCAAACTCGTTATCTCAAGCTCGACACTCAGGGTCAAGGCCGAAGGCCGTGTGATTCCTTTTTTCTGCCCTAACCTTGTCACGCAAACTCCTCGGCCCAGCAAACATTAAGACGTCAGAATGACGTACTGGTTTTGGTTGATTGTGAAATGGAACCAACGTCGGATTTTCAACGTCAGAATGACGTCGGGTTCCGACCTAAATCCGACGTCGGAATTAAGTCGGTTTTAGGTTGTATATGAAATTGGAACCGACGTCGGATTCCGACCTGAAACTCACGTCGGGTTTACCACCTTGAAACAACCAGTCTTAGATACGTCTTACAAAAATAGAGTCTAGAGTTATAAAATTAATAGATCATTAATCATTCAACTGCTGTTGTGAAATACATACAAACGCATTTTCCATGTAAATTTTTACAATCTAGGAAGAAAAAAATCAAAATTATAAAATTTTCATTTAAAAATTATGTTTTTTCTTCTTCTTTTTCAAAATGACTTCCATTTCCGGTGAGCGATAATAAATGTTCATCGCTTTTTGGTCGTTTTTTGCAACGTCGGAATGCGTCAGAAACCAAAGCCGCCTCAAAGTCGGAATAAAGTCGGATTTTGGGGAAATAGGTCGTGACGTAGTTTTACCCATTTTACAACCTTATTTGATTCAGAATATGGTTGTGAGCTCGTTGTGACCAAAATCCGATCTTTTTTTCAACCAAAAAAAGACGTCGGTTGTTTCCTGGGCTGGGACGGCTAGGGCTAGGATGGCCAAATTTGGCATGGACATGAAGCATATCTTGTTTTTACATTTACGTCAAAGATTACAGTCAAATTGAGGTCAAAATGTTTTATCTGTAACGAAATGGTCAGAAATGTCGCTCAAATCCTCATTTGAAAACCGGTTTCAGCACAGAGCAGCCTCGCGATCTCAAGCTCGACATTCAGGGTCAAGACCAAAGGTCATGTGACGTTTGTATATAAAAAGCATCAGAGAAAGACAATTATCTTGAAAACGGTTACAGATTTTGAGCTCATTTTCATCGTTTGGGCCTGCTAGACGTTACTTAAGAGGTACCTCGGTGACCCTGACATTCTCAGCCATGTCAAGATGAAAACTCTGAAGTTCACCATTGTCTCGAAAGCGATTAGCGCGATTTTGAACTTATTTTGCTCATTTGTGCCTAAAAGAAGTTGCATTACGTGTACTGTGATGTCCTCGTTCAAGATAAAAAAATCTGGAAGTTGATAATTACCTCGAAACAGTAAGAGATTTGTTTTTGACCAGATATATTGTGTCTCTGACTTTCTGCCTTTGAGAGTGGGTGCTATTTCGCTACCATGTAGAGAAATTCGTTCTAGTTACATCCGTGAATTTTTAATCCCCATAGTGTACTGAATTGGTACGATTCGGTAAAGTTCTTCCGTAGGATTCTTTTTTATTTTTCCCCCATTCACTTGTTACGCAAAAAAACGAACGTTGAATTTTGCCATTAAAGCTCATTATAAGGTAGACAAACGCTATGATATAGCTAATTGTAAAAACTATTGATCTCTCCACTAACCGACACAAGAGTGAACAAATATTGCGCTTATGTTCTATGCTGTATCTTGCCGTAAGTCTGAGCAGCAAATATTCCAGTTGATTTCCCCGCATTTCGTGGACGCTCACTTCCGCAGTTGCTATAAAGTTGTTTTCATATTATAAATGCCATTTTGAATTTTCTTAACTCTCTCAACAATTGAACAACACAGGAAAAATAATCCGCCCATTTGTTACAAGAATGTTATGAAATAACGTCACTGTAATGTTTGTTTATTGTGATTTATTCACCACAGTAAACATTTTAACTTTTCATCATCTGAGGTTATCGATTAATCTAACGTTTTATTTCGTAAAACGAGCTTTCACGAGTAAAAGTGAAATTCGTGTTCTCCACTTTTAATGGGTTCCCTTCCGGTTATATTTACCACGCAACTATAAAAAAAGAACTTTCACTGTAGTTCGAAAGCACCTATCCCGCCATCCATCCCTCGACCAATCAGAATGAATGAGACATCGTCTACTAGTCTTTGTGTGTATAGCCATTCCCTTTTTAGCCTTAAACGGCAGTACAACATGCCCAGGTTAGTTGGGGAAGGATGGGTCGGGATCAATCAAGTTAAAACTGGAGAACACGAATTGCGCTTTTACTCGTAAAAGCTCGTTTTACGAAATGAAAATTTAGTTTTACTTCGCAAAAGCTTCGAATTCGCTTATCTCCACTTTTAATGGGACTTAAGTTCTGAGCAGGGGAGCCTGCCATTCTTTTGAACTGCCCAAAAAGGTCGCGAATTACAGTATGGCTTGAAAAGCTCGTTATTTAAATAAAAGAAGTGCTGGGCAATTGATATACAAGAAGAAATAAACTGTCAGCTAAGTTTCAATTCAAGTGTCAATGATTTCCAGAGAGGGTCCGGAAGAGTACCATTCCGGTCTTGTAACATAAGATAAAATCAGAAACAAATGTAAAATATCACAGCAGCTGTAAGTTGAGATGAGAAAGGCTTCCAGCCATGACTTAACCTTTGAGAACAATCACCATCCCCCTCCAACCTCCTACCGGATGGATCCCTACCTCAGGTTCTCACTATTCACTTGCTATGTATTTTTGTACAATTATCTCTATTGGCAATTCTACAATAAGAGCGTAAATCCACAAAGGATTTACGCAAATTAAAACCCTTTGACACTTCGAGCAACGAGACTAAAGCGTCCTGACAAGAAAAGTTGTTATTACTTGGAAGAAGAGACTCTGTTGTCTTAACTTTCTTCCATCAAGACATTGTACCATGATTAAGAAGCCGGTCTTACGGTCTAGAACCGTAATGGTTCCCCCTTCTTTCTGAAAAACTTTAAGAAACGAGTTCAATATTTTTAAAAATATCCCAGTAGCCGTAAGACCGAAGACTGGGTTGCATCAATTACACCCACTATAATAAACACCTCGGAATATATAGAATGCTTAATAAGGTAATACACGTCCCACGTTTGCCCGCAGCTTAATATAAGCGCGGGACCGAAACGGTCCGATAGGACTCGAGCGAAAGCGAAATGTCCAGAGTAAGAAGGTGAAATCCTTCTTGCGGGTTGTTACTTTCGTGGCTTGTTATTGTTGTTGCGGCCCTTTGAGAAGTTGCCCTTCTGCTTGCCCTTTTTTTGAAATTGGGGGACGCAGATCTACAAAAGAAACCATCAGCCTGGTCGTTTCTGATGCTACAAATGGTCCTAATGAATAGAGACTGGACAATTCATCCAGAAAAAAATCTTTCAGATAATATTTCACAAAAGAGTTGAGGGAAGACCAACAACCTGTTTTTAGTATATCTGAAAGAGATAAATTGTGTACAGCCCTCAGGGAGTTACCTACTTGCCTTACCTGATGGGCTTTAACTTTTTTCCCCCAGAATGGTTTGGGTCAATTTGTGCATCGTCATAGGCTGCCAAAATGATCTTCTTAATGTAATTTGAGATAGACTGTTTCGAAAGATCTTGAAAGATCGTGAAACATCAGCATGAAAGAAATGATGAGTGCCTTCTGTTTTTCTGCTCTGTATGCCTCTGACATTTCCAAATATTGGCGTAAAGCTTGACGGGACACAGAGAGACTAAGCCGTCGGTATCAGGGTCGTCTGGTAAGGATGGGAAGGTGATGTGATCGATTGTTCCCATCCCTTGGGCCATGATAAAGGTTTTGCCCATGAATCCTGCCCTGGAAACCAGGATGACCATGTCCCAGATGACCTTATTTTTATTTACCTTTCTGTCCAATGCACGAATCTGGCCTCTCCTTTTGCCCGACGCTAATGCCAACAAAAACGTGAACCTCAGAGTTGCGTTTTTAGCCAAAATCACGGCTTCATCGAAAATTTCTGGGCGTTGGAGGTAACGCAAGACTAAAGATAAGTCCCAATGCGCCAAATTTGAAGGGCACGGTGGGGAGTTTACCTTAAATGTCTTACCAGTTGTGAGAGGGCTGTATCTTCGCCCGGGTCGAGCCCTGTTGACGCCTTGACTCTGGACCCTATAGCAATCCTATAGTCCTCGATGGAACCTACCTTTAACTTCTCATCCGTGAATAGGTGTTAGAGGAAGTCCGCTACCACTGCTGAGCTAGCCTGAAACGGGTCCATTTTGGAGCTGTTACACCAGGTGGCAAACTTATTCCACTGAGACCTGTAAACTTTAGTCGTGGAGCTCTTGTGACTGTTTACTATTTTTCTCTCACCTGTTTGGAAAAGCCTTTGTTCTTCAGAAAGGACTGGTCAGACACCAAAGGTGCAATTTCAGTAAGTGAGGAGAGGGGTGGAAATGTTGCCAGTGGGGCTGTGACAGCAATGCTTTGTGACACGGGATCTGTATCGACCTCACTATCTTGCAGTGGAGTAGGAGGGCGAACCATGGGGCTTCCGATGCCCATGGGGCAATGAGTATTAGATACGGTGGTTTCAACTCTATTACATTTTGCAGGACTCGTCCCAAGATTGTCTGTGGAGGAAAGGCATACAGGACTTCGTTTAGTGACCACTGACAATTGAGGGAGTTCACTGCCCAGGTTGCTTGATCTGGACAGGGAGACACGTAACGGGAGAGTTGAGCTGTCATGGTATTTGCAAACAGATCAATCGTCGGGGGACCCCACGGTGACTGATGTATTACCCATTGAAAAGATCGAGGGGATAGGCACCATTCGGTGATGATTACTTGACCCTGTCTGGAAGCTAAGTCCGATAGAACATTTAGTTTCCCTGCCAAGTGACGGGCTGAAACGGTTACACGTTCCTATGAGAATCTGAAATGCTAGTTTGGACAGGGACCGTGATTTGGTACCCCCTGTTTGTTCAGATAAGTAATGGCTGTGGAATTGTCTAACCGAAACAGGACTACCTTGTTTCTGAGTTGGTTGGTCAACTTGGACAGGGCAATCCAGACTATCCGGAGTTCCAGCCAGTTTATGTGATAAGCCTGGAGAGAGGGAGGCTACTTGTCTTTCCATACCTGCTCTTGTCGGTAAATTCCTCGAGTGAGATGCGTCTGTTTGCGATCTCTACTTATGGGGTGGGGACCTGAAACGGCATCCCCTCGAACTTGCATATCGCACCACCACTGTAGGTCTTACAGGGCTACCTTCGAAACTTTATCTTGGCTGTGGGTGAACGTCCCTGATGTAACGCCCATCTCACTTGACTTTGGAAAGGTCTGTAATGGAGACGACCCAGAGGGACCGTCTTTTCTGTTGCCACTGGCAGACCTAAAAGAGACTCCATGGCTTGTAATCTTACCTTTTTCCTGAGGGGATCTCCATTATGGCCTTTGCAATTCTCTGGCACCGTTCTGGGATGGGAACGCTCTTGCTATTGTTAGGTTCCAAAATTCCCCTAGAAAAGTAATTGACTGTTTGGGGATTAGTTCGAATTTGGACAGGTTTACTACTAAGCCTAACTGTAATGCTTTGCGAACTAACGTCATCGTTTGGTTCTTGGTTACCTGCCTGTCTTGGTGTGCTCAGAACCAATCGTCCAGATACTGGAAGACTAGCATCGTCTCTGGCGTGCCAATGTTTTTAACACTTTCATGACCTTGGAAAAAAACGCACGAGGCCGTAGCCGTACCGAAGGGAAGTGCCAGAAACCAAAAACGTATTTTCCCTACTTGAAACGCTAGGAATTTCCTTAACGAGTGGTGTAGAGGGATATGGAGGTAGGCATTGGATAGATCTATGGAGGTACCCCAAATCCCTTCCCGTAACGACCCTTTTATCACCTGGGCCGTGTCCATCTGAAAGGTGACCACTAGGAGAAAACCGATTATGGGGGAGAGATCGATTACTAACCTCCACCCCCTTGTTTCTTGGGAACCAGAAAAACCCTGCTGAAAAAGCCCATTTGATTTTCTCGCATTTCCTCGATTGCTTCTTTTTTTGTCAAGATCAGCAACATTTCGTGGAGAGTGTGTCTTTTTCCGACCCCTTTGGGTAGGAGGTGACCAGTTGTCTAGGCGCCTGGGTAGTTAGGGGAATAGGGCACCTGAGCCTGTCTAGGTTGAAAGGTAGTGAGTATCCCCTCTTCAGCTACCGTACTACCTATCGAGACGCCCCCACCTGTTCCCATTGCTGCCAAAACTTTCCTAAGCAGGAGATGAGGGAATCTCGTGACGGTATTTTGATTGGTTGTTACCTGAATGACTGTGGAGACGGGCCCTCTGTTTTGCTGCCAGTGTTGGGTTTCGGTCTCTTAACCAGGGGCTGTTGTGGTTGCGCACTCGGTTTGGCCTGTGTCGGCGAGGATTGCTGTGGGCGTTACCTCTTCATAACCGCTTGAACGAGGATCGGGACATTATGGACATGAGGGTATAATCCTGGGAAAGTGAGCGACTCTACCGGTTCACCGTTTCGACCTCGGCAGGGGAAAGATTTCTCGTTCCCCCAGGATAGGGACATGGCGCAAATCCCGTAGACCTTTGACACTGGCTTCTCGATGTAGGTAGACCATTGCCGTCATCAAAAAGGTGGAACGTTTGACAACGTCACGGGTAGCTAAGACCAACATTCCATCAGTTTGGCAGACACCGGATCACTGAGGCGTAGGTCTTTCCAACGGGTTTTCAGTACTTTGAGTGTATGATCCTGGAATGAGAGTATATTCAGAATGTGTCGAGAAGACGCCTCAGTGGTCTTGGCATCGTTCTCCACTAATGGAATGTCCGAGTCACTACGCAATATAGGCATCCACACTGTACGCTTCACGGGCTGTTCCACAGCTTCAAGAGGAATCTGTTCATCTGCTGACCGATACGGGCCTGGTCGTACTAGCAGTACATATCGGGTGTAAATTTCCCTCTCTCTATTGCTTGGAACTGTGGCGAGAGGGCCCGGTTTTCTCGTCCTCCTCTAGCAAAGCAGAGACTTGGCCCGAGGGGGCACACCCACGAATCCTCTTCACTGATGGTGACCGTCTCGGGAATTACCGTGTTGGGATCCACTAGGAGGTGTGGTGGGGGCGAGCCCGACATCGCTGCCACTGACTGATTCTTCTGAGGAGGACGAGAAATTATAGCTGACGGTCTGGGCTTTTGCTTTGGGCTAAGCAGAGTTTCCTGCCTCTGCACTTGATATTATAACTCCAAAAGTTGTCTTTGCAGCTGCGATTGCATGGACAGAAAAGCTGGAAAGTCATAAGGGAGACACTGTAGCTGGGGGGGGGAGGGTCAAATCTTCTCGAGGAGGAATTCCTAGCTGCCCTGCCACCGCCTAGAGTACTGTCCCCGTATCCTTGTGGGTAACAGTCACTTGTTCCGTGGAAGGAGTCTTGAATGCAACCTCCGGACTGCCAATGGGTTTCATCATGCCTCTCGGAGAAAATCCCGTTCCTTCCGTTCCGGGATATCCTCTTCTGCTACAGTCTCAGAAAAGGTACGTCCCCTATTCTTGGATTCCTTATGTCTCTTGGTTGACGACGTCGCATCCGATTCTGCTCCAGTGTCTACGCGTATCGGAGTGGAGACCTGGCCCAGAATAATGGAGCCCGCCTTTTTCATGGTATCTTGAATAAATTCACGAGTAACAAACGAGGCTGAATAGAGAAATTTGCGTTTATCCCGCCTGCGTTCGTTCTTGGCCCTATTCCGTAAGAGGGCTTTCCAATCCTCTGGGGTGAGGTGTAGACACTCCACGTATGGGCTGTCTTGCTTGCACAGAGGTATTCCGTTGTTTCGTCTGCAGCGATCGCAGATGGAGTGAGGGTTACACGAGTTGGGGGATGAATACACAGAGGCAGCAACGGTGGAGAGTGTAGATTGGCCTCTGGCATATCTGAAACGCAAGCAGAGAAAAAACAACCGTAAGATTATGGAGAAAATTACTACATTTTCCAGGCGTTCTGCTCTAGCTGCAAGCTTTACCCCTCCAAACTGTGTATACAATCGCCCAATCACTGCAATAACTCGATGAGGTGATTCACGACGAAAAGGGATGCTTCCTGGAACGAACTAGCAGCCAAAGTGTTCTCTGGATTCTCAAACGCATGGGCATCAACGACTTCTTCATCACGGCCTCTTCGCGCGAAGAATACAGACGAGCAATGTCCTAATACACACCCTGATTTCGCTGGGGTTTTCATTAAGCTGGGAGAAGTGCATTTCAGCCACCCAGAACATCGTCTTCTTGGGCGTAAATATCGACACGGTGCAGGGTACCCTCTCTATTCCCACTAATAAACTGAAAGAAGTAAATGAATCGTTGGCCTGCTGGACCAATGGAAAGAAACGGGCCATATAAAAGGAACTTCAAAGCCTACTCGGGAAATTAAACTGGATCGACACGGATGTGTCATGTGACCTCAACCCTATATGAGGATTGTTTTTCCGAACATTAACCTTCCGGCCTGAATGGCTAACTTGGTAGAGCAGAGGACTCGTAAGCGGACCCATGGTCTGGAGGTTGGTGGATCGATCCCGCCCTCGGGCATCACTCCCACCTTCTGTCTATCATACCGCCATATGATGCGCACCCCCTCCCCTGGTGCCTCATGTGAGGACTTCCACCATCTGTCTATCATACCATGGGGACCCCCTAGGACATAATATGTACGGCCCCCTCTTCCCGGGTCCTCCATGTGGGACCCCCTTAGGACATGATTCAGCAGTCCTATAAGAGCACATTGTGTGCGGACATGTGTTTCATTCATGCTGTGGCTGCTGTTGGATACACATGGAAAAAAGTGAAAAGTGAAGGATTGACTGGAATACACATAGGAGACGAAGTGAAAGATTGGTTATTCTTTGGAAAAGGAAGTGAAAGATTGGCTGGAAACACATAGGAAAGTGAAAGATTGACTGGAATACACATGGAGACGAATTGGAAAAAGCGTCGTGGTAAGTGACTTTTTTGTAACTTTTGTGACTCTGTGACATCATGTGACATTATGTGATATCATGTGACACTATGTGATCATGTAACATCATATGGGTATATGACTATGTGAGGAGTATGTAATTGCTATGTGATCATAATTAGTCTAAAGTATGTCATTATCAGATCGTTCAATAGACCTATGTGCTTGGTAGAACCGAGCACTTGTAAGCAGAAGATTGGTGGTTCGATCCCGGCTCTTGGCAAACTTTTTTTTTTGGTTTTGTTTTGTTTACTTTTGTGACTATGTAACATCATGTGACATCATGCGACACTATGTCACACTATGTGACTCTGTGACATTACGTGACTCTGTGACTTTATGTGACTCTGTAACATTATGTAACATTAGGTAACAATGTGACTCTGTAACATCATGTGACATCATGTGACACTAAGTGACATCATGTGACATTATGTGACTCTGTGACATTATGTGACATTATGTGACTCTGTGACATTATGTGACTCTGTGACATCATTTTTTTAACATAGTAACTATATTTCTATGTCTATTTTCACTAATAATATTTAATTAGTCATATTTCAGTGGTTCTATTACAGTAACCACACACTCACACACACACACACACACACACACACACACACACACACACACATATACACACACAGCGTAGGAATAAGTGCATGAGAGACCTCAGAGCATGAGAACGATCAATAAATTTCAGAGTGTACGAGTTCAGAGCGTGGGAACGATCGATAAATTTCAGAGTGTACGAGGTCACAGCGTGGGAACGATCGATAAATTTCAGAACATCAAAGGCCTCAGACCGTGGGAACGATCGATAAATTTCAGAGTACACTAGTTCAGAGGGTGGGAACGATCAATAAATTTGAGAAGGAATTGGATTTTCTCCACGTTAAGTCTAATGTTACGTTTTATGTTATAGTAGTGGGAAAATGGTGGTTCTAAACCAACTTTAACAAATGTAGTTTTTGGAAAACATATGATAAATAAGATAAGTTTTAGCATTTTACCATACTACTTATTCAAATGTTCTAAAGTTATAGTAGTGCGAAAATTGTGGCTCTAGATCAACTTTAACAAATGTAGTTTTTGATAACATATGATATATAAAATAAGTTTGAACATTTTACCATGCTACTTATTCAAATGCTCTAAAGTTATAGTAGTGCGAAAATGGTGGTTCTAGATCAATTTTAACAAATGTAGCTTTTAACAAGATATAATATATAAAATAAGTTTGAACATTTTACCATGCTACTTATTTGAATGTTCTAAAGTTATAGTAGTAGGAAAATGGTGGTTTTAGACTAATTTTAACAAATTTAGTTCTTTGAAAACATATTATGTCAACAACCCTTCTTAATGCTTTCAGATATCGTCAGAACACATCGCTCTTCGCTAGATGTCTCTGTAGTACATGCCTAGGCAATATAAATGGGATCCGTGTGACCTACACTTCATCATATCAGTTTAAGCAATTGATGAAGCAACACAGCGAGTTCAGCAATGGCAGCGAGTTCAGTCAAGGATACACCAGTCCTCTGCGTTGAATGCAATGTGGAATTTTCATCTTTGGAATTGTTTGAGTCACATACATGTAGTAAAGCTGAGATGAAAACTGCAGTGAAACGTGCTTGTGACGAGTTTGCTAGCGCACATACGGGAGCAGAACTTATATATGCAGTGAAACGTACACATGAAGAGCATGAGAAAGGACCAAAGAGACGAAAGATGGAACAAGATGACACTTGGCCATACGGTCCAGTTCTCTGTTTGGAATGCAATGTAGAATTTCTATCTATGGATGCGTTTGAAGCACATGCATGCATACCAGCTGAGATGAAAAATGTGCCTCACGAAGAACATGTTTCAAAGAAACAAAAGACAGGACAAGTAGGGAGAGGTAGAAGGGTTAGTCTTGGTGAAAACGCACAGGAAAGACGGTTTGAGTCTGAGGATGGATCGGATTTATTACCTGAAATGCGACAGCAAGAGAACCGTATCAAGGCGCATTTGTTGGAGACGTTAAACCATTGAATGAAATGGTACATTGTCGTGCATGCACGCTTCAAGAAACTGACGGCGAATGCTGAAGGTGTTATGGTAGAACAATTGGATAATGCCTTTATCAGCAGCCCAGCATATACAGCATACAATCCAGCGGATATTGGGCAGGACTTGCCAGAAGCCTATAAAGAATTGTTCACTAAGTTTGATGAACATGAGCGACAAGGTTCTGGCTGGGTGTTGGATAACATACTGTACATTGAAGTACATACAGCTACGTCAGCGCCACTGTATGCGAGTAGTTTTATTCCACTGCCGAAGAATACGAAGGGTGTATTAAACATTCATAATGATGACAACAAGTGCTTCTTTTGGTCAGTATTGGCTCATCTTCACCCTCATAACGACAACCCACATTGCGTGAATCAATACAAGCCTTTTGAGAAGGAATTAAAGGTTGACGGCATGACATTTCCGACACCGATTACAGATATTCCAAGGTTTGAAAAGGAGAACGATGTGTCCATTAACGTGTTTGGATATGAACATGATGTAGTTGTTCCGATACAACTTAGTCGAAACACCAGCGCGAGAGAAATCAACTTACTTTTGATTAGCAATGACAAGAAAAGGCATTACTGCCTCATCAAGAATTTCAGCAGACTTATGGCCTATCGATCAAAACATGATGGTGTAGCTTTTTATTGTTTCAACTCTCTTCACGGGTTTATGCGACAAGAGCTTTTAGATGAGCATCGTGAAGTGTGTGGCAAGCATGGAGCGCAACGTTTATCATTCCCCAAGGAACCATTCATCAAGTTTCAGAATGTAGCCAAACAACAGCGAGCACCTTTTGTGATTTATGCTGACTTTGAATGTTTCACGCAAAAGCATGAAGAAGGAGACAAGTATCAACATCATCGTCCAAGCAGCTTCGCTTATGTAGTTGTGAGTCAGTATAACACACATGCACCAGTCGTATATCGAGGAGACAACTCCGTAAAGGTCTTTTTAGACCATATGGTGAATGAACGTGATCGTATTGTGCGTGGTTTAGAGCGACTAAAGGAAACGGTGATGACTTTCAAGAACGCTGTCGATTGCTACATTTGTCATGAGCCTCTAGGAGCAGATCGTGTGAGAGATCATGAGCACATCAATGGCAAATATCGCGGAGCTGCGCATAGTGAATGCAACATGCAATTTCGACTTAGAAAGGATCAACAAGGGGATAAAGATTCTTTTATCATTCCCGTGTTTTTCCACAATTTACGAGGCTATGACAGTCATCTGATCATGGAGAAAATTGGAAAATTCAAAGAGGAAACGATTTCAGTCATCCCCAACACCATCGGGAAATATATTGCATTCACCTTGAGCAATCTGAAATTTACAGACAGCTTTCAGTTCATGAGTACCTCTGTACAGAAGTTGGTATCCACCCTGGCGGAAGAAGAAAAAGATAACTTCTACAACATGACCTCTCACATTCACGATAGTGACCAACAAGATTTGCTGCTGAGAAAAGGAGTGTACCCCTACGATTACGTGGACGAGCCATCCAAGTTTGTTGAAACACAGCTACCATCAAAGGACAAGTTTTATAGTCAGCTTAGCGAAGAGGACATTAGAGATGAGGATTATGCTCATGCGCAGAAAGTGTGGAATACATTCAACTGTACCACATTTGGCGAATATCACGACCTGTACCTAAAATCAGATGTGCTACTGCTAGCTGAAGTGTTTGAACATTTTCGTCAAGTATGCCTCAACACGCATGAATTGGATCCTGCTCACTACTATACAGCACCAGGACTGTCGTGGAATGCTATGTTAAAAGCGACAAAGGTGAAGTTATAATTGATCAATGACATTGATATGTACCAAATGGTTGAGCAAGGCATACGTGGAGGAATATCTGTGATCACGCACAAGTATGCGAAAGCAAATAATCCCTACATAGCAGATTACAATTCTGAGTTACCAAACAACTACTTGATGTACCGCTGTGGGTGAGCGAGCCAGAATCCATAAACTTCATGGATGTAGCTGAAGATGGCGACATTGGATTCATTTTGGAAGTGGATTTAGAATACCCAAATTCAATCCATGATCGTCATAATCACTACCCAGTGGCTCCAGAACGGAAATGTATCAAAGTTGGAGTATTGTCTGAGTACAGTCAGAAGCTGTGGAAAGATCTGAACATGAAAGACAAACCCAGTGAAAAGCTCATTCCTAACTTGTGTCACAAGAAGAAATATGTACTTCATCACAGGAATTTACAACAGTACGTCTCACTAGGGTTGAAAGTCACCAAAGTGCATCGCGCCATCATGTTTGAACAGAGCAAACGGTTAGCAAAATACATTACCTTGAACACAGAAAAGAGAAAATTGGTTAAGAACCCATTTGAGAAAGACTTCTTCAAACTGATGAACAACTCGGTGTTTTGCAAAAATGTGAGAAATCGAATCAATGCTGAACTTGTTCACAACGAAAAGCGGTTCAAGAAACTTGTGGCCAAACCTTCTTTCCACAAATTCAAAATTTTCAACGAAAATTTGACCACCGTACATTTACAATTTGCTTTTGGATAAACCCATTCAAGTTGTTTTCACCATTCTCGACCTCAGCAAAGTGCTTATGTTCAACTTTCATTACAACTACATCATGGTCAAGTATCCCAATGCCAAGTTGTTGTTCAGCGACACCGACAATCTATGATACGACATAGAAACGGAAGATATCTACAAGTATATGCAGCAAGATGATGACCTGATCGACACAAGTGACTATCCGTCAGATCACTTACTACATTACAACGTGAACAAAAAAGTGCTTGGAAAAATGAAGGATGAGACGGCGAGCATCCCCATTGAAGAGTCTGTTGGACTCAGACCGAAAATGTACAGTTTATTGTGTGGTGGGAAAGAACAACATACAGCTAAAGGCATCACTCGAGCTTGTCAAAGACGCATTAAACATGTGCAGTATAGAGACAGTTTGTTCAAGAAAACTCAAACGATGGCTATAAGACAAATTATTCGAAGTCATAGTCACCAGCTTTTCTCGGAGCGATATGTGTTGAATGATGGGAATTCCACCTTAGCACATATACATTACAAGGCTGTGGTATAAAAAGGGGAGGTCCTTCAACGTAAGAGTTATTTGAGTTGTGAACATTGAAGCGTTAACATGGAACTTGAAAGTCGTAAGAGATCTGCAACTGATATGGATACTCTTGCAGATACAGTCAAAGACTTAAAAGTTAAAAATGCTACCACTACCATCAAGAAATTGAAAGTGGAGACGGCACCAACACCACAGTCATGGGATGGAATGCTTTCTCTAGGAAATGGAAAGTATATCAAGATTATGAAACAAAGCAATGAAGGAGTGGTGAACATTCGAAAGTACCTCAGAGATGAGGGGTCTGGAAGAAACCGTCCTACGATAAAGGGTATTTTGCTGACAATAGCTGAATGGAAAATGCTGCAGAAGCACGTGAAAAAGTGGATAAAAGGCTTCGAAGACAAGAAGACGCCGCATAACAAGGTATTGTCATCATGAATGCACTTGTGTTTAACGGTGGTGCTTACCTTGCTGTTAATGATAGGAATGAAATGATAATAAGTTCTCGGATAATAAGTTCTGCTTATCGGTTCAAACGTCAAGTGTAGAAAGACTTTAAAAACATACCGCTTACATCTGGGTTTGAACGTAGACTTGAAAATAAAATTGAAGCGTCAGTGGTTGAACATGATTCTGACATACGTGTTACATTCTGGAGAAATCTTTTACAGGATTATCCAGAGGATTATGATGGAGTTGTGCCAGATACTCCACATTCAGATTTGATTAACTTTGATATGAAGAAATGGCGCGCAGTCTTACGATTCCTAGAAGCTGCTCACTCTTCACCATCTTGCGAGTATAAAAACGTCTTTGCAGACAAGAAGATAGCTCATAGTTGATCTGACTGTTGAATGAGATGGAAGACTATTTGTTGGATTATGAACCCATTACAAATGGATTCTCATATCTGAGAAACTTATGTGATGACATTGTGTTAAAACATTTTGGAAAGTATATCATTCTATCGCCTGACGAACAATCTGTGTTGAAAGACCATCTAGAGAAGTTAAAGATACCCGGCTTTCTCCTAGTAGTCTCAAATGAATTAGAAGTGCGTGTGATTGAGAACTGTCTAGACGTGTTTGTACGATTTCGCCAATGTGACGAGCTTGCAGAACTCTACGACTACATCACCCCCCAACACTGTGGAATGGTACGCTCTGTTACAAGCATTGGATTGGAAAGAACCTGAGCTCGAATTCAAAGAGAAAGGAGTGCAACTCATGCGGGTAACATGTCCATTGAGCTGACACATCCCATGTGTGTTATGGTGATGGACATTGACATGAGTGATCATGGATATAAACTGAAACTGTCTGAACATGAAGATGTTAAAATGATAAAGTTTGGTAATGGACTATGCTAGTTTTCATAGCATTTACAAACGTGGGTGTTATGTCTATGATACATATATTAATTTAGATTGGTATGAATGGCATTTGTTTATTAATGTATTGAAGGTATTTGTGAAATAAAATTTTAATGTAAAATAGATTTGTTGAAATGTATAATAATTGTTAAAATGCAAATAATGTATAACAGAATAAAAAAGAATGTTGTATAAAACAGTCTTGTTTATTTACCATATCCATAATACAATTAACAATTACCAACTACTTAACTAATACAACATCAATAAAATAATGGTTTATAATGTCTATATACAAAATCCTTTACAACAAAATCACCATAACTTCTTCTTAATACATTAATGATTTCAAAAGAACTATGTCCTCGAGCTCTTTGAATTATATAATATACACAATAAATCCACACGTAGATGATATTGGTGCTTGTAATGGAACTGAATTATAAATGAAATTAAAGTTTAAAAACTTATTCAAACGACTGTCTATAGGTAAAATTCCATAAGAGTCAAAATATTCTGCAGGATCTTCGTCATAATATACTGCCACCCAATGCTCTCCTGGCTCATCATGATCGTCTGTGTTGATGACATAGGCACCGCGTTGTAAAGATGGTAACTGGTCCATGGAAAAAACGTCTTGAAAAAAGTCTTTTGTCGCGACATCGTGGGACAGTATGGCTTCTCTCTGCTTCGTATTCATGACTGGCAGTCGAATTGAATGCTGCGATTTGCACTTATTTCAACAATGTTATAAAATTCAGCTTACACTATAACATTGACTGTATTTTGCAAGGCACCGGCAAAATTCATTTCTAGTCGCAAATTCCCATGTTTGATAAGGGCATAATGATCATCACCATCATAATCAGGTGTTAAGTCAAAAGAAAATAAAGCAAAACATATAGGCCAATCTTTCCGTTTTATATGGCACTTTTCTCACCATTCAATCTATCAAAGATTTGTAAAGAGTTTCAAAAGCATCAAGATATTTGCCTCGATTTATGTCAAGCTTGAGAGGTTTGTATAGGACTGGTTCACCATCCGTGTAAAGTTGCATATAGTTAAGATGAAAATGATCAAAATTGTATGGATTTCTCAATACTGTTCCCAGCAAAGGATTCATTATGAACCATTTCAATGACAATACGTTTTGGTAATTGGCCTAAAAAGATGTTATCTTTCACAAAAGATTGAAATCCAGCTGGAATAGCTAAAATTTTACATTATTTTCTAGTAATAATAAACTTAGCAGGAGTTTTCATCAATGCATCTGCATGTCCTAACCGAATACCTGACTAACCCTCACTTTGCGAATGGTTAAAAACGCATCTCGCACTTCTACTTTAAAACCATTATTTGCAGCCATTAATACATATTCCTCTTTTTGTCTATGTAAACGTAATTTCATAGTCATACCATTTGGAAGATAGCGATCTTGCTTAAACAAATCTACCCTTAAACCACCTGTAAGTGATAACTCACGGCTTAGACGTGTATACAAATAACGATTATGTAAACCCGTATTTCCTGTTTCACCTAGACCGCCACCCTCAACATTTACATGAAAATCTGATACATATCTTTCATGATTAGCTCTTTTCGCCGCATTACTATTACTTTCTTATAGTTCTTCAAACATGTTACAAAGTTTTGAAGTCACTTCAACTCGTCAATTGTTGAACTGAACAAGTTCTGATGCATTCGTCGTTCGAGTAAGCGTTGATCTATGTTCACACATGTGATCACAACCACATCACAACCAGAATTAATCTTCTGAAAGTGATTTTTCTTGTAGCAGAAGTCAACGCTTACACATCGTTGCTTATCCAACGTTTATTCAGCTTTGTATCAAGGATAGTGATCTGTGGTCGCGACCAATCAAAACCAAATTAGATCGAAATTTAATATTTCCATTTGGCCTGGTCAGATGGGATAATATATGTCAAAAGAAGCTGTATTGAGTAAGATTTAGATGCAAGTGGTATCTTGACATTTTAAAAGAATTCTGGATTTTAAGAGTTCCGATTTGTATTTGTAATTGTTGCTACTTGGTAGCGAAAACTGTCTATTTTTCATGCTTTTACCCTGCTGCTTATGTTATCTATTTTTATTCTCAAAATCATTTCATAACTTAATGTAACATCATTTTGTATGTGAAATATATCATAAAAAGTATGCATGATTGAAAGAAGTTGTTTTACAGGGTGAGCAAAAATTTATATGCTTAGTTGAGAATACGTCAATGGCTTCTAAAGAGTATCGATCGGAAATAGTGCGGATGTTTTTTGTGGCTATTTTTCTTGACAGTGGTCCGTCAATTAGTCCCCGCTCCTCCTGTGAGGGTACGGTCTAAAGACCTACCAAATTGTACACATGTGCAATATTTAATATCGTGCACCTTGTATACCTTGTTTTACGATCAAATTTCAAAGTTAAGAAGTGAGTATATTTAATGCATGGAGTGTTGTAACAGCCATTGAAACGTTGCCAAATGCTGTGCACGTTACACTCATGCATTCTTAAAATTTAATAATAAACATGATACGGATAACATAAGGCTAAAGGCTAGGTTGGGGGTAGGTTGGAGATACTGTTTCATATAGTACTAACGAAGCCATGTTCTTTTTTTTTTCAGTTTACAAAAATTGCCTTACCCGTTAAAGGATATAAACCAAAAACAAGCAAATGGTTTTAAATATCTAATGTTTACTACCTACTACTCCGTGGTTTACTGCCTTCTACAACCTGAAGTGCACGAGGACCGAGCATTAGCGTAGTTGTGTTCAAATTATTATATCTCCAAATACTCGCTTAGAAAATTTTTGTACATTTGTACATTTTTGCACTCAAAATTAACTAAACATTTTTTCAAAAAATCACAATTTGGAGAGTGAGGAAGGAAGCGGCAACGAAACTAAAAATATGCATCACGTTTAGCAACCTTTAAGTCAGTTTATTAATTTGCTATGTATTTAGTTTGCCATATGTAAAATGAAAGCGAATTATTAAACTGTTTTCAAAGATTGTTAAGGAATAAATAAAGGAGTTATTTTAAGCAATATTATCATTTTATCTTATAGTTCTCATTTTCCCTTATACGTATTGCATTATATGGTCACATTCAACTTATCGATTGACCTCACGCGCGATGTAACCCTAAAATATTTGACACTTGACAAGCCTTTGGCTTGCAAGGTGTTTATGAATTTGTGCGAGCAGCCGTTGGCATCTTTTTTTTCTTGACAGTGATCGGATTTCTTGTGTCATCTCTTCCACTAGCACTACTGGCCCTAGGGCTACGAAACTTGGGAATTATGTAGAACTTGATTGAACGTGTGCATGACACTTTTTTATTTTCACCTTCGATTTCGTTTTCTTGTTTAAAACGCCATGTGAAAAGAGGTTATTTTTGCAAGCAAATGCACAGTATTTAATGCACTGCACAGAATACAGAGTTGCAAATGAAATGATACAAATGAAAATAAATACTAGTGGTAATATTGACTTAAATAAAATATTGACTAATTACATTAATCTACTTAACAACAATTTATCCGATGATCTTAGGGGCTTTCCGGATTATATTGCGTCAACAGAGCTGATAGGAAAAATGGCGCTAAACCATTCAGTGCCTTGTATGTTACTGCCAAGATCTGATATTCTGTTCATTCAGTTACCGGTAACCATTGCAGCTTATTTAATGATTCAGTTATGTGGTCACGCTTTGACTGCTCTGTTGTTAATCGTGTCGCCGCGTTCATAACCTTTTGTAACTTTTGCAGCTTTACTCTTGGTAAGCCTACGATTACAGAGATGCAGTAGTCAAGACAACGGAGAATGAATGCGTGGACGAGTGTTTTTGCGACGTCGTTTGATATGTACTTCCGGATTTTCCATATCCAACTGATGTAGAAGTAGCAGACTGCAGATATTGGCAATGTGACTATCCAATTAAAGAGCTGAGTCACTGAAAGTTCGCGCAGTTAAGCTCATTGTTATTTCTTCATCCTGCAGTGGACACTACTGCAAATATCTTGGCATTGCGGAGGCTAGGTACAACCATAAACTTCGTTTTTTTTCGGGGGGTTTGGCTTGAGCTTATTGCCATGCATCCATTTCCCTATAGACTCTATGCTTTTTGCAAGATGTTCAATGGCAGGTTGTAGCTCCGATACGTCTGATATGGCTTTTAGCAGCTGCGTGTCATCTCCATATCCATGGAACAGTAGCATAAGTTGACGAATTAATTAGCCTCTTGGCTGCGTATAGTCACTGACGAAGAGAGGGTATTACTAATTATTTTTGTCCCAGAGATCATCTTGCCTTCGACGCCTCTGCGTACTTACGAAGTGCAAGGCGTGGCCCATAGCAGGCTTCTTGGTGTGTTGTCTCCCATTCTGGGGCGTTTTGGAGTAGCGCAGGCAGCGATATTTAGAAAACGTACACTTACGATGCGTCACGATGTACATTTTTCCCAGGAACTCGACCCGAGGCTTCAAGACGACTCTGCTGTTGTTCTGGTCTGCGAGATAATCCTGGTCTAGTACATGTATCTCACTTCTCATTTTATCCGACGCCAGAGCTAGAAGGAACGTTTCCTCGAACGCCAGCTCCCATGGTGTGTATTCTGTTTGTCCGAGCTCGGTCGAAATTGCCGTTTTCGAGATCAAGGAGAACTGCCGGTTTGGGGCTCGAAAGTTACCTGCAGGTCAAGGGCACCAAAAGTTGTACCTTACGTATCGTCGTATAGGTCGTGGAGGTCGAAAATGAAATCTCTTACCATTTTCGGAGATAAAGGCCAACGTCCGGTTCGAAAATGACCTGGAGGTCAACAACACCGGAAGTTATAAATTACGTATCGTCGCATAGACTGTGGAATTGGAAAATGAGATCAAAATTGCTCTATCTCTTAACGTTTTCTAGATAAAGGCCAACTTTCGGTTTGGGGCTCGTAAGTGTCCTGGACTTTAAGGACACCGGAAGTTACATCTTACTTATGGTCTCAATGGGGGTGGAGGTCGAGAATGAGGTCAAAATTGCTCTAACTCTTACCATTTTATAAATAAAGGCAACTTCCGGTTTGGGGCTCGAAAGTGACCTGGAATTCGAGGACACCGGAAGATATACATTACATATCGTCGTATAATAGGTGGAGGTGGAAAATCTCTTACCGTTTTCGAGACAAAGGCCAACTTCCGGTTTGGTTCTCGAAAGTAACCTGGAGGTCAAGAACCCCGGAAGATATACCTTACGTATCGTCGTGTATTAGGTGGAGGTCTTACCGTTTTTGAGATAAAGGCCAACATCCGGTTTGGTTCTCGAAAGTGTCCTGGAGGTCAAGAACACCGCAAGTTATAAATTTTGTATCGTGGTGTATTAGGTGGAGGTCGAAAATGAGGCCAAAATTGCTTACCGTTTTCGGGACAAAGGTCAACTTCCGGTTTGAGGCTCGTAAGTGACCTGGACTTTAAGGACATCGGAAGATACACCTTACTTATCGTTGCAATGGGAATGGAGGTCGAAAATGAAGTTAAAATTGCTCTATGTTTTACCGTTTTCAAAACAAAGGCCAACTTCCGGTTTGGAGCTCGAATGTGACCTGGAGGTCAATGACACCGGAAGTTATACCTTACGTATCATCGCATAGGGGGTGAAAGTTACACCTTAAGCTTCGTCGCAATGGGTCGTGGAGTTTGAAAATGAGATCAAAATTGCTCTATCTCTTAACGTTTTCGAGATAAAGGCCAACTTCCGGTTTGGGGCTCGTCAGTGGCCTGGACTTTAAGGACACCGGAAGTCACACCTTACTAATCATCTCAATGGGGGTGGAGGTCGAAAATGAGGTCAAAATTGCTTTAACTCTAACGTTTTATAAATAAAGGCAACTTCCGGTTTGGGGCTCGAAAGTGACCTGGAATTCGAGGACACCGAAAGATATACCTTATGTATCGTCGTATAATAGGTGGAGGTGGAAAATGAGGCCAAAATTGTTCTATCTCTTACCGTTTTCGAGATAAAGGCCAACTTCCTGTTTGGAGCTCGAATGTTACCTGGAAGTCAATGACACCGGAAGTTATACCCTACGTATCGTCGTGTAGGAGGTGGAGGTCGAAAATGAGGTCAAAATCTCTTACAGTTTTCGAGACAAATCATTGTTTTTCTTAAATGATGTTTTTCATCAAGGTCAAGGTCAAGGTGAAAAATTTTTATCGGTTGCTTCAGATCACGTCGTCCTTTATATACAGACGAAACCGGTTAATCGCATAGCCGATTTGCCAAGTCCTGTTATGCGTTTATCCGGAGTACTCTTGCCGTGCCTATTTTTTCATTTGTGATAGTTATTAGACGTGCTCGCCCGCCCCTCCTCATCCCGGCATTTGAGAAACTTTCTTATCCAGTTCTTTTATTACTTTTAGTTCTTTTAGTATTTTATCCGAGAGACTTAGGTCTTTTCGTTTTGATTTACTTTCTGCCATTTTGACGAATTAACCACAACCGACACAGTTTCGAACTATAAATGGTAAAATTTTGGATAATCACCCAGAATTATGCAATTAACCGGTGTGCTTCCCATTTTAACGTAAAAAGCTATGCGTTTGAACAGTTTATGCGATTAAGCGGTATGCAATTATCCGGTTAATTTCCAAAAGATAGCATTGGAAATGGTTTGGTATTTGCGAATAATATGCAGTTAACCGATTTATGCGTTTAACCGGTAAGTGATTCAGTGATTTCATCTGTATGTGCGAAGTTTCGCTTTTCTAGCCTTAATGGCCTTGCTGTAGATGTGTTGACTTTTTTCGCGATTTGACCTTGACCATTAAGGTCAAGCTCAAAAATTTTCATCAGATGCACCACTTTAGATGATCCTACATACATGTGCCAAGTTGGGTTGGTCTAGCTTCATCGGTCTTGGAGGAGATGTCTGAAAACCGATTCGGAGAAAACAAAAAAATAAGAAAAATATTATTGTCCAACACGGCGGGATTCATATGCACCCATATGCATTCAAGAGGCTCATGCCCTTGAAGGAGATATAAAAAATTGGAAGGAAGACTGGGGTGAAGGCGTGTTGTGTATAAACCAAGGAAGTACACGCAGCACAGGGCAGATAATTTTATTCAGCAAAAACTGGGAAATCATTTCCCATAGTAACCCATTATCGGGGCGTATCCAATTCCTTAAATTTTTAAACGTGTATAACCCTTATAAATATTTATGGTCCTAACTCGGGAACAGAGAGTATTCCCTTCTTGATCAAGCTGCGGGAAACTTTGAATGAAATAGACTTTGGAGACTTACTTATATTAGGAGGGGATTTCAATATAGTCCTGGAACCAGCCTTAGACAAAAGGAGTAGAATTAGCGATTCAAACAAAAAAGTCGCTCTGAACTTATTGACATCATAGCTGGTTGTAATTTAGTAGACATCTGGCGGGCGCAAAATCAATCTGCGCAACGGTATACGTGGTCTCAAAGTTCGCCAAACATCAAATGTAGATTAGACTATTTTTTGCTGCAGAATAAATGGGCCGACAGAAAATGTTTTAGATGGGGTAACTCGTGAACTAGGTTTTATTTTCAAACTAAATTCGTCTGTTCTAAAAGAACCTATATACAATGAACAAATGAGGGAAATAATAGATTGTGAATTGAAGGTAGCAGAAACAATAGCTGATATAGCTTGAACATTTGACTGGTTAAAACACAAAATTGTTGAATTTTCGATTATAAATTCCAAAAATAGGACAAAAAACATGAAAAAAAAGAAACGGAGCTCATAAAGATAATAGAAGACATGGATAAAAAGATAAGCGCTGAAAGGGCTACAGAGGCTGATTTTTTTTCTTTTTGCTGAATACAAGGAAGAGCTAGAGTAGCTCAACGAAGACAAAGCCTGAGGGCATGGCTACGACCACGCGTACAGTATACAGAAGAGAACGAGAGCAGCACGCCTTACTTTTATAATAAGGCAAACATTATTTTTGAGAAAAAGGCAATCTCTAGACTTATGTGCGAAGGTCTTGAAGCCAAATTCTATCCTTAAAGAAATACACAAATTTTATTCATCACTGTATGCCTCCTCTGTCCATCTTGAGGGTAACGATATTCGAAAAAAGTTTTTGAAGCAGGAGAAATTAAACCATTCACTGAAGCTCAAAAACAAAGCTGTGAAGGGGATATCACAGCGGCTGAATGCTTTGAAGCTCTCCGCCGCTTCAAGCCAAACAAACCACCGGAATGCAATGGGCTGACACCAGAATTTTACTTGGAATTCTGGGATATTTTGGGGCCGAAACTAGATGAGGCATTAAATTTTAGTAAGGGGGAGCTCTCGACATCACAAAAAAGAGGCTTTATTATCCTTTTAGAAAAAAGGCAAAGACAATATTTTTTTAGGAACTGGAGGTCTGTTTCTCTACTTAATACCGTCTATAAAATTCTAACCAAATGTTTGGAGATGAGACTTGAAAAACATATTCTGATCGTTATTCATAGTGACCAAGCAGAAAGGGCAGATTTATTGGGGAAAACATCAGATTCATTGAAGACCTGATCGAACTCCATAATCCGCAAAATAAAACCGGCATACTGTTGCAGCTTGATTTCGAAAAGGCCGTTGACTCGGTTGAATGGCCTTTCCTATTCACGGCACTAGAAAGGTTCAACTTATATCAAGACTTTATTTCCTGGGTCAAATGCTGCTATAAAAATATTTGCAGTTGTATTTGCAATGGTGCCTTTACAACAGATTGGTTCGAATTACACAGAGGCCCGAGGCAAGGGTGTCCACTCCCGTCTTTTCTATTTCTCCTGAGTATAGAAATTATGGGTGGTATGATTAGACAGGATAATGATATAGATGGGTTTGAGATAGGAAATCGAAAACATAAACTAAAGCAATTTGCAGATGATTGTACATGATCGTTTAGAAATACACGTTCTGTCTTAAAACTAATAGAAACTATACAAGCGTTGTCGGGATTTTCAAGAATGTTCTTTACTGGTTAGGCTCGTGGAGATACAAAAGGACTACAATTGCGGGTATGAGAGTAGAGACTGATACCTTCGAACTTCCAGGTGTACATGTGGGAACGAATAAGTAAAAAAAAATTAAAAAATGTTGGTTCAAAAATTAAAAAAAAGACAAATGTCCTCCACGAATGGTCTCAAAGAGACCTAAGTTTGTGCTTGAAAATACTAGTGGCAAAGACCTTTGGTGTCCTCAACCTAATATGACAATGTTACATATTGAAGAGAAAAGATCTAAATGAAACAAATTTGTCTGGAACTATAAACCCCCTGAAGTAAAACACTTGGTATTGATTAACGGTTCGGGGGAAAGTGGTTTAAATGCCATAGATGTTGAATCACAAAGTAAAGCGTTAAAACTGATCTGGTTGAAACGAATCCTTCAAGGGGTGGGCTCGAATGACATAGTCAATAGATATTTCAACTCTATGGGTGGTTTGCTTTTTTTTTCTTTTTGCTTAGGTGTAACTACGACATCGACAAACTAGGCTGGCTGCCCACATTTTATCAGAAAATGTTACTGTATGCCACAGAAATCCTAAAAGCAGACTTTACTAGGAATGGTTCGATAAAGGTGTGGTCCTCATTCACCACCTGTGTGACAAGGAAGGAAAATTCCTCACCTATCAACAATTTGTAGATAAATATGCCACAAAGGTAGATTTTGTAACCTTTCAAGGCGTAGTACAGGCTACGAAGAGGGCCATAAGAAAAGATATTACGTTGAAAACAGGAAGTGAAAAACCAAACTTTTTGGTCAATAACTAATTTAAATCAATTGACGGTAAAATCATGAATATTAAGCAAACACTTTTCGATGCTTTTTACCTTTAAAAAGAGTAGCCCTGCAACAGCTATGGTAAAGTGGCATACATCGAACCAAATAAGTAATGAAGTTTTCTACAGGAGTATCCCACTTGCAAAAAAAGTACGAAAGAAACTTAACTAATTTCGTTCCAGTTTATATTAGTACACAACATTGTTAGTTGTGGAGAAAATCTCTTCCGGTGGAAAATAAAAAAATTCGCAGACTGCGAATACTGCCAAACTGGTATGAAAGATACGCTAGTTCATGCCCTAGTTGACTGTGGGTATACACAAAAGTGGGTGGGGGATATATTTTTACTTTTGAATATTTCTGACAAATTGCAGCACATCTTTACTATAAAAGACTTTCTTTTTGGGGTAGAAGATCTGGCTTTAAGTTTTATCATTCTGGTAGTAAAAATTGAGATAATTTGCTGTAGGGGCAGAAAAAAAAATGTAGTTCCGTCAGTTGTAGCTCGAAAAGTTTACCAATGTGTGCTTACCTAACAAAAACGTTTAACACATCAAAAGTTTCGAAGCAAATGGTCACCGTATAATCCTGTAGTGAAAAAACGCCTTCTTTATGAAAAGCCAATACTAACATGAAATAGTAAAATCCAATTAGCCACAACCATTCTCCTGTTACAAACAACCAAAAATTTTGTGCATTGTGTGTATGTATGTGGGTACTGTGTGTATGTATGGGTGTAGGAGTGAGTATGTGTGTATGTGTGTGTTGTCACATTGTAATCGTAGCCCGAAAGCATTTGTCTAACGAGCGTTTTGAACCCTGCAGTGAACCAAATGTCTATTGACAGGCACCTAAGTCCAGTGAGATGTAGGCCGCCGTGTGTTTTTGAGGATAAGTTATGTTATGTTTTTGTGTGATCTTTTTTGTACATTTATATCAATATGAAAAGCAAATAAAAAATCAGTCGCGTACTGACTGTCTTTTATAAATACTACAACTAAAGCCAACAAAAGGTCAAATCACTCGAGACTGCTACATCTGAACTTTGACCTAATATGACGCCACATCCGTTTAGTGCACTTAAGCAACAGGTTCCAGAGTGCTTAGCAAACAGCGGCAGTAACACCAGGCAGACGGAACAACCGGATAAGCCGAATGACAGTGTCCAGACGTTTGGCGGAACACGGGATACGTGCTCACAGACCTTATCGAGGTGTGGTAGTGGGCGCACGAAGACGCCACTTAAGACGGAAGTGGGTACTGGCAGGCCAAGTAGTCACACACATCCAGCAAAACAATGCCATCTTTATGCAGGATAACGTGAGAGCGCATGTTGCCAGAGACAGTTTACTGCACCTGCAACACAACAAATGTTAACATCTTGCCGTGGCCATCTTACTCCCCAGACATGAACCCCCTAGAATATGTCAAGGATTACGTGGATAGATGTCAAACAGATCCGCTTCCGAGAAATCATGCCGAGCTGTGCCAAACACTGATCCAGGAGTGGCACCGCTACACTCAGTAGAGGATTAACCGTCTCATTTGCTCGATGCTAAGAATAATTAGTGCTCTGCTTCACGCGGGAAGTCATCACACACGTTATTGAAGTGCTTGGTTTATTTACTGAAACTGTGAACGGTATAAATTGGACCCACCCTTGTTTCAAATTGAACTCTCTCTAAACGTTTCCACTCTTCGAATTTGTTGTTTTGTCAGTTAGTGAGCATTTATGTAATCTTGTTTCAGCGAAAATAGAGTTCTTCAATGTAAATAGTATTAAAGATAGAAAAACTTCAAAATTGTGTATGCTTTTTAATGTGCATGAGTATATAAAGCACCACGGACTAAACTAAATTAGTAAAGTCCTGTAAAGTACACCATGTTGTTAGAGAGAGACACTGGGGGCATTGTCATCAAAATTACATCTAAATCTGTCATTTACTTTACTCAAGTTCATTTCCCGATACAATTACAATTTAATACGTAAAATATCTATTCTAAAGAGATAATACAAACAAAACAAATTCAGTTCACTACATAATGCCGTAAGGTCAAGAATTCTATGAACAGCTGTCGGAATACAGGAGTTCATATGTCACCTTTAGGCGTTTATAGGCGGTTACTGGCTAACTGAAGAAACATGCGCCCGAAATCTAGCGAAAAGTGGTTATAGGAGCTCACAGCTTGGCTCCTGTAGATCTAGTTCCACGTTCGCTCGCCGAATTGTCATGGCTCCTGGGTGGTGTTGAACGCACCAAAGGATGGACAAACAGTCACCAAGGAGATTTGGAACTGTTTTATGTACGTTTATTGACGACCAAAAGGTAAAACTGTAATAAAACAAAAAAGTAGAAAATAATACAAGGGAACAACTGTGTGTGCACGAAACGCTTAATGACGAACAAACGAACTGATATTTTCTCACGTCAAATCAGCAGAAAAATATTTAACTTACGAACACATACTACTTATTACGACTGCACATTACATGTTATCACTATACTGTTACGAAAGTAAACTGAGACGAAACACCCGCCTCGTGTCTGATAATGCAAAACAGAATTATAGATATAATAAATTATAAAAAACAGTATTTCAGCCTTGGCAAGCAAAAATATAAAGACCATGAAATGTAACAAAAACTCACCAATATGAATTCCTCAACGACTGAATAGTTTCTACACTCGCACAGACAACTTCACACACCTCATGGGTTAACTTCTTTAATTATCGACCGCTATCACTGCCATGTTCCCTTACAGTTCTCTAGGCATTCTTTGAAATGCCTTAGTCTGAAACATTGCACCCTCTACTCAGTAAACCTCTAGCTCGGTAAACTCGTTGATCCCGCTTATATATCACATTCCTAATGGCCACATTCTCTTGGACCGTCTCAAAAAATCAAGAGGCTCTCGGAGGTGTTCTTTTGGATAATTTCTCGTTTTCTAGAGACAGTTTTTGTCTCGAAAAATTTATGTGGAGAAGGTCGGATACAAGATGGCGGAAATGTGAACAAAGGCATTTTTACAACTAACTTGCCAAAATGCATATGAAATATAGATGTATAGAGTAGAAATTTAGTTCAAAGAAGATTTTAGACGTGATTGCTCGATGCATAGTGAAATAAAAGAGGACCCAAAGATTTAACCTCAATAACTATAGGTTGAGATCGAATCTGTATCACCGTTGGCAATGCTGAAGTGGTAAGGACTTTATTAGGTAAAACAGATCACATTTCAACCAATGCCTCAACAAAAGATTGTCACAGGATATTTTCTAGATTTGTGTCTTTTATTTGTTGATTTTTTTTAGACGTGTTCTTTTGGACAGGGTTCTCTGAAACTTCTCTGGTCTGTTTGGAGAATAGATTATAAGTTTCCCGAGATTTCCAAAAGAATGTACCCGATGCCAAAGAGGTCAAGGCCAGAGAACGGCTTATTACTGACAAGCTAGTGAAACGACCAACCACCAACAAGCACAACAACAGGAATGTGGGTAATTTGTTGTCACTCGGTCTCCAACTCTCGAGTGTTTCCGATATTATCTTATAAGGCAGTTTTTGGCACTGTTTATTTACATTGTACGTCTACACGTGTAGAAAAGCTCAAATTACAATTTATGCTTCTATTACCGCAAATGAGGGAAATCCTCGTCTAAAGGTGGAGTTAAGTTCACACTAAATTCACACAAAACACACATAAACATACTTATAGCTTGTAGTTGACCGAGTTTTTGTGAATAGTCACGACGAGCGCTTGATGGTGGGAAGCCCCCCTAATTTCAAAACTTCACTTTGCCACGCACTGCGACACGGCAAAATACACTATATTTAGGTGAAACAGCCATAAATATAACTTTTAACACCGAGTTTCAATGAATGCTCACCGACTAGCGATTACAACTCGGAAGTTGTTTTCGTTTGATAAAACGAAAGCTGAGAGCCTTATTTAAGCACTATACTGCACTTGGTACTCTGATCGTTCCCACTTGCAAACTTGTTTGTAGTTTTTCTGGAAACTGCTGCCTTTTTCGTTTTTTTTTTATCTCTTTTTTCCATTTGGATGGTTTCCAGAAAACTCCTCCTACAGTTTTTGACAGAGAGAGATGAAATTTGGGGGTGACGAGGTCTTGGTTAATTTGCAAATTTTTTAACACGAAAAATTGAACACGAAAAATGTGTCAAATTCCAGTTTAAATATATAAAACGTACTCTGTAGGGGTAACCACCCATCCTGAATCTTGTCTTGAAGTTCAGAGGTCACGTACCGTTAACGATAGGCCGACTTATCTCGAAAACGTTTAGAGACAGCAATTTTTGAGCTCATTTTCAACCCTTTGGGCCTAAACAACATTACGTAAGAGGTACCTCAGTGACATTGACCTTCTGCGTCACGGTTAAGGTCAAAAACAGGAAGTTGACTATTATCTCGAAAAAGTTAGAGACAGAGCAATTATGAGCTCATTTTCAACTCTTTTGGCCTAAACAACGTTGCATAAGAAGTTCCTCGGTGACCTTGACCTTCTAAGTCGCGGTCAAAAACAGGAAGCTGACTATTATCTGGGGTAAATCTTTCGATTCTTGGCTGGCTGAATGGACAAATGAGTTTTATCGATAGTAATTTTATTCCGAACATGAACGATAACCACCAGGTAGCGCAGGTTATATTCGGGACCATAAAGATTACAATCCTGAAGATTAAAAATTAGAATTCCAGAAAGACCTATGCTAAGAGTGGTGCCATGATGCCACGTCGTTACATAAAGACTTCGAAATACAGTTTTAATCTTCTGCGTGCCAGTAAACATTGAGAGGTCGATAAAACGTGAACTCGACCAGACCTCATCATTAATCCTCTTGCAATTTAGTTGTGATTAGTCACGACCACAGATCAACGTCTAATCAACGATATTGACGCGACATTGAATGGACGTTCCCTAAGCAACATGTTTAGATGCTCTTGGTTGCATCCATCTACAACGTTGAATAGGAATCAGAAAATCGAAGAAAACTCGTCTATGTGAAAATGATCAATTTTCAATTTGCAAATAAAAAAAAGTCTCAAGAAAATAAGGGTTTATAAATAAATGGTAAAGGATAAGACAACTGGTAACCAAATATTTTAAGGATAAGACAACTGGTAACCAAATATTTTAAGGATAAGACAACTGGTAACCAAATATTTTTAACTTGTATTCGTTTAAATTGTAGCACAACTTAATACTCTTTCTGCATATAAAATCAACTATTTTGCGTTCTTGTTAAGTACCGTGGCCACATGCAATTGTTAGGGTCTCACTTTACGTTTTCCTCTCTTTTATTGGAGCACGGAGTACTTACCCCTTTCGTCAGCTTCAGAAAAAGCAGTTACTAATCAAATTGGTTAATACAAATAGATCCTAGTAATAAGAAACTAAGAGTTCCGCCCCTCCCCCAGGACATACTATTTCAGACCACCCAGGACATAGTCGGTCGTACCCCTCACCCCCTAGGACATAATCGTCAGACCCCCACACCCCCCTCCCTCAGTGGGAAAAATTTTGTGATTGTTGCATATTTATCCGTTTCAGACGATTCTGTATACATGCAAAAATTCACAAAATTTTCCCACGGCGTGGGAGGGGGTGGGGGGGGGGGTCATAAAAGCCAAAAATGTTCAGAATCGTCTGAAACGGATAAATATGCAAAATCACAAAATCCCACCTAGGGCAGGGGCCTGACGACTATGTCCGGGGTGGGGGAGGGGTCTAACGACCAAGGTCGGTAGGGTAGGGGGCGTAGTCTGACCGACTATGTCCCGGGGAATCTGACATAGTATGTCCCAGTGGTGGGGTCTGACAGTAGTGTATATTTAAGAGAACCACCACACTTTTGTGGTGGTTCTCTTAAGAGTTCCACCACACATTTAAAAAGTGTGAAAGTGTTTCTGGCACCCGGGTCTGGGCACAGACGGCGCGCACACGGCACGTTAGAGTGTTGAGTGATGACGAAAGAAAACGTCATTTGATACAAGGATTGCAAAAGTGTGTTTCCGGTGAAACGTTGTACGTTGTGTGTACAATGGTATGGTAGGGACTTAGCTTGTGAAAAAAAAGGTGTGGCGTCTCGAGTGAAAGAGGGGGGGGGGATTGGAGAGAGTTATAAGAGTTTTATTTTAAAAAAGCATTTCCCACACATTCTCATGCATACACATAGCGGTGAAATTCCTGTTGATGTTGAGACTGAAAATCCCTCCATGTTTCATAGAGGAACGCCTGGTAGTCGACATATACCTCTTCCCATAAATCGGCATCCTTCTTTGAGAAATGATAAGCCGCCAGGCGTTCCTCAGTGAAAAATTCTTTCTTAAACTGCATATTTTTTCGACACGTCTGCTCTCTACAAAAAGTTTGAAAGCTCTGCAGGCGGAGATGACGAAATGTGTGTATGTGACGAAATGATGTGTGAAACGTCAGACCACCCCCCCCCACCCCTCCTTGTCAATACACAGTACAGAGTACAGAGTATTGACGACCACCCCCCCCACCCCTCCCCAAGAATCTGTGTCGACCACCCCCCCCACCCCTCCCCTAGAACAGAGTAACAGAGTATTACAGAGTATTACAGAGACGACGAGGACCCTCCCCCTACCACCAAAGAAGAGTTAAAAAAGTAAACTTATGTTAGTATGTTTAAAGCATTTTCCACACATTTTTCTTGACGAAATGGATGGCAGTATAAACGAAACGTCATTTTGTGCAGTTGCGTGATTACGAGATTGGAAATAACAGCTTCCGCTGAAGCGTTGATGAAGTGTATTACCACCCCCCCCTCCCTCCCCAAAACATATAACCCCCCTCCCTCCCCCAGAACTCATATATAAGTGAGGCTGTTGTCAGCGTAGCCACCAGAGGTACACACACAAAGAGGTACACAAGATGAACCCGCCAGCTATTGCCATAGATGACCTGAGCCGTTTCGAAGCCAATGAGGTAGTTAGGATTGTGATGCCGTTGACGGATAAGAAGGCAAAGGCTGAAGCAAAGGCTGAGATGAACTATGCTTTGGAGGAAACTTTACAGTTTCCATCGGCAGTGGCTCCGGTGGAGGAAACGAAGATAGTGCGGAGCAAGGACGGTCGGATGCTAACAACGGAGTGTTACAAGTGCTGGGTGTGGTTGGAGTATGAGGGGCAGCCGCACAATTGCCCGGTGAAGCACAATGCCCCGCGACGTTACTGTTGTAAAACATGTGGTGGATTGCTACCCTACAAGTTCACAGCGAGATTGCCAGGACCATTGCTTACAGATTGCTGGTGGTGCGGGGCAGCGTTGAAGAACTTCAACTATTATAACTTTCTCCCATTTAAATGTTCGAAGAGGCCATTCAGCATGAACCAATTTTATCGCTACCAGTGCGATTGTGGTGAGCCGACGTGCTGGTAAAGGAGAGCCGCTGCGGGGGAGAGGAAGAGGCCATTCAGCATGAAGCAATTTTATCGCTACCAGTGCGACTGCGGAGAGCCAACGTGTTGGTGAACATCATGGACTGGGGGGGGGGGAGGGGTACATCAGCGCTGTGTATAGTGTGGGTTTTTTGGTGAACTTTAGACATTGCAGTTTGTGAATGACATTTGCATTTTAACGTTAAATTGTTTAATATATTAGCACAGACTCTATGTGTTTATAGTGTTGCGAGTTCATCTTGTGTACCTCTTATGTTTAACGTTTTTGGTTTATCTTTTAGCATTTGCATTTAACGTTAAATTGTTTTTAATTTTTTTTTTTTTTACATTGAACGCTAACTTGTTATATTTTATTGCATGAAAATGTGGTTTATAGTTAAGTGGAAAAAAGTATTGATGTGAGAAGCAACAATAAAAATTTGTTTTTTAGTTTCAAACAGCCTCTTTGTGTGTGTATATAAAAGGGGGTGGGGGAAACATCAGTCTTTAGTAGTTGACGGCGGCAGCAGCAAGCAACAGCGCAGCAACAGCAGCAATGGCTATGAATTCAGACACATCAGTGTTTTGTCATGAGTGCAAACGGACATTTCCATTTCTGGACTTGTATGTGGCACATACATGTAAACCAGCAAGGTTGAAACGTGCTATAGAAGAGCTTGTTCAGCAGATAGAAGTGAAGAGACAAAAGACGATGGAAGATAGCATTATCAGACCTGATCCGTTCCTCTGCGGTGAATGTGTAAAGATATTTCCATCTATGGAAGCGTTTGACACACATGTATGCAGGATGCTTCCAAAGACAGTACAAGTAGGGAGAGGGAGAAGAGTGAGTCTTGGTGAAAATGCACAGGAAAGACGGTTTGAGCCTGAAGATGGATCGGATTTATTACTTGAAATGCGGCAACAAGAGAATCGGATTAAGAGACATTTGTTGGAGACCTTAAACCATGGCATGAAATGGTACATTGTCGTGCATGCACGCTTCAAGAAACTGACGGCGAATGCTGAAGGTGTGATGGTAGAACAAGTGGATAATGCTTTTATCAGCAGTCGAACCTATATAGCTTACAACCCAGAGGATATTGAACAGGACTTGCCAGAAGCCTATAAAGAATTGTTTACCAAGTTTGATGAACATGAGCGACAAGGGTCTGGCTGGGTGTTGGATAACATCTTGTATATTGAAGTGCATACAGCTACATTAGCACCTCTGGAAGCGAGCAGTTATATCAAACTGCCGAAGAGAGTGAAGAATACATTAGGTGTGTTAAACATTAAGAATAAAGACAACAAGTGTTTCTTATGGTCAGTACTGGCTCACCTTCACCCTTCAACAGATAGAAACCCACAGCGTGTACATCAATACAAGGTATTTGAGAACGAATTGAAGGTGGAAGGTATGACATTTCCCACACCGATTACAGACATTCCAAAGTTTGAAAAGGAGAATGATGTGTCCATCAACGTGTTTGGATATGAACAGGATGTCGTTGTTCCGATACAACTTAGTCGAAACACCAGCAGCGCCAGCAGCGCTAGCAGTGTGAGAGAAATCAACTTACTTTTGATTAGCAATGACAAGACAAGGCATTATTGTCTCATCAAGAATTTCAGCAGACTGATGGCTTATCGTACCAAGTACAATGGAGCAATGTTTTATTGTTTCAACTGTCTTCACGGGTTTACACGACAAGATCTGTTAGACAAGCATCGCGAAGTGTGTGGCAAGCATGGAGCGCAACGTTTATCATTTCCCAAGGAACCCTTTATCAAGTTTAAGAATGTAGCCAAACAACAGCGAGTCCCTTTTGTGATTTATGCCGACTTTGAATGTTTCACGAAAAAGCATGAAGAAGTTAGGTACCAGCATCATCGTCCAAACAGCTTTGCCTATGTGGTTGTGAGCCAGTATGAGACACGCGCCCCAGTCCTGTATCGAGGAGACAATGCTGTGAAAGTCTTTTTAGACCATATGGTGACTGAGCGTGATCGTATTGTGCACGGTTTACAACAGCCAAAGGAGATGGTGATGACTCGTGAAGACAAAGAGGATTTCAGGACTGCGGTCGACTGCTACATTTGTCATGAGCCTCTAGGAGCAGATCGTGTGAGAGATCATGATCATATCAATGGCAAATACCGTGGAGCTGCACATAGTGAATGCAATTTGCAATTCCGATTTCGAAAGGATCAGCAGGGGGATAAAGATTCGTTTATCATCCCTGTCTTTTTCCACAATTTGCGAGGTTATGACAGTCATTTGATCATGGAGGAAATTGGAAAGTTAAAAAATGAAACGATTACAGTCATTCCCAACACCGCTGAGAAATATATTGCATTCACCATGAGCAATCTGAAATTTACGGATAGCTTTCAGTTCATGAGTACGTCTCTACAGAAGTTGGTCTCCAACCTGGCGGCAGAAGGGAAAGAGAACTTTTATCACATGACCTCTCACATTCACGATAGCGACCAGCAAGAGTTACTGTTGAGAAAGGGAGTGTACCCCTACGATTACGTGGATGAGCCATCCAAGTTTGCTGAAATACAACTGCCGTCCAAGGACAAGTTTTACAGTCAGCTTAGTGAAGAAGGCATTAGTGATGAGGATTATGCACATGCACAGAAGGTGTGGGAGACATTCCACTGTACAACATTTGGCGACTACCATGACTTGTACCTGAAATCGGATGTGTTACTGCTGGCTGACGTGTTTGAAAACTTTCGTCAAGTATGTCTCAACACCTATGAATTGGATCCTGCCCACTACTATACAGCGCCAGGCCTGTCGTGGGATGCGATGTTAAAAGCGACAAAGGTGAAGTTGGAATTGATCAATGACATTGACATGTACCAAATGGTTGAACAAGGCTTACGTGGAGGAATATCTGTCATCACACACAAGTATGCGAAAGCAAATAACCCCTACGTAGCAGAGTATGATCCCACGAAACCGACCCATTACCTGATGTGCCTGGATGCGAACAACTTGTACGGCTGGGCCATGTCACAAAGCATGCCGGAAAGTGGATTCATGTGGGTGAACGAGCCAGAATCCATTGACTTCATGGAAGTGGATGAAGATGACGAGATTGGCTACATTTTAGAAGTGGATTTGGAATACCCACAGACCATTCATGATTGTCATAATCACTACCCTGTGGCTCCAGAGCGGAAAAGTGTGAAGGTGGGAGAATTATCAGAGCATAGTCAGAAGCTACGGAAAGATCTCAACATGAAAGACAAACCCAGTGAAAAGCTTATTCCCAACTTGTGTGACAAGAAGAAATATGTACTTCATTATAGAAATTTACAGCAATATGTGTCACTGGGATTGAAAGTCACGAAGGTGCATCGTGCCATCATGTTTGCACAGAGCAAATGGTTAGCGAAATACATCTCGTTGAACACGGAAAAGAGAAAGTTGGCCAAGAACCCGTTTGAGAAAGATTTTTTCAAATTGATGAACAACTCTGTGTTTGGCAAAACCATGGAAAATGTGAGAAAACGCATCAATGTGGAACTCGTTCACCAGGAAAAGCGGTTCAAGAAAGTTGTAGCCAAACCGTCATTCCACCAATTTAGAATTTTCAATGAAGATTTGACCGCGGTACATTTACACAAAGTGGATTTGCTTCTGGATAAGCCCATTCAAGTCGGCTTCACCATTCTCGACCTCAGCAAAGTGCTCATGTTTGACTTTCATTACAACTACATCATGACCAAGTATCCCGACGCCAAGTTGTTGTTCAGCGACACCGACAGTCTATGTTACGACATAGAAACGGATGATATCTACAAGGATATGCAGGAAGATGCCGACTTGTTCGACACAAGTGACTATCCCCCCAATCATTTCCTGCATTCCAACGTGAACAAGAAAGTGCTTGGGAAAATGAAAGATGAGACGGCAGGCATTCCCATTGAAGAGTTTGTTGGACTTCGGCCGAAAATGTACAGCATGATGTATGGTGGGAAAGAAAAACATACGGCTAAAGGTATCACTTACGCGTGTCAAAGACGGATGAAACATGAGCAGTATAAGGACAGTTTGTTCAACCAAACGCAGATGATGGTGACAGGACACACCATTCGAAGCCATGACCACCAGATTTTCTCGGAGAAGTTGAGGAAAGTAGCTCTCTCCCCCCTTTGATGATAAGCGATACGTGTTGAATGATGGCTATTCCACTTTGGCGCATGGGCATTACAATATCAGGGCGACAGCCAGGGCGGTGGCAGCCAGGGCGGCAGCCAGGGCGGCGGCAGCAGCAACAGTATAAAAGGGGGGGGAACTCTCACCACAACTTCAGAGTGAGAGTGAGTTGAGGGTGAACATGAAGAGATCTGCAACAACAACGGATATGGATACTCTAGCAGATACGGTGAAAGACTTGAACGTGAACAATCCCACCACCGCCACCACCACCACCACCACCACTATCAAGAAATTAAAAGTGGAGACGGCGACGGCGGCACCACCACAGTCGTGGGATGGAATGCTTTCTCTAGGCAATGGAAAGTATATCAAGATTATGAAACAAAGCGATGAAGGTGTGGTGAACATTCGCAAGTACCTCAGAGATGAGGGGACTGGAAGAAACCGTCCTACGAAAAAGGGTATCTTGCTGACCATACCTGAATGGAAAATGTTGAAGAAGCAGGTGAAAGAAGTGGATAAAAGGCTTCGCAGACAAGACGACAACGCATAACCAGGTAACCCCCCATCATGAATGCACTCATGTTAAACGATGGTGTTTACCTTAAAGTCAATGAGAGGAATGAAGTGATGATGGGTTCTCGGAGATGTTCTGCTTATCAGTTTAAACCTGAAGTGTGGAAAGACTTTAAAAACATACCGCTTGAAGCTGGGTTTAAACGCAGACTTGAAAATAAACTGGAAGTGACGGTGGCTGAATATGATTCTAACATACGTGTGACATTCTGTAGAAATCTTTTACAGGATTATCCAAAGGATTATAAGGGAGTTGTGCCAGACACACCCTATGCACAGTTGATCTTCTTTGATATCAAGAACTGGCGCGCAATCTTACGATTCCTAGAAGCTATACAGCATCCACTGTTCGACATCCTCCGAGTATAAAATACACACAGACGAGATGGAAGACGACTATTTGATGGATTATGAACCCATGACATATGGGTTCTCCTATCTGAGAAACTTATGTGATGACATTGTGTTACGGCATTTTGGACAGTATCTCGTCCTATCGCTTGATGACCAATCCGTGTTGAAGGATCACCTAGACAAGTTGAGAATACCCGGCTTTCTCCTAGCAGTCTCGGATGAATTAGAAGTGCGTGTGACTGAGAACGGTCTAGACGTGTTTGTACAATTTCGCCAATATGACGAGCTTACAGAAGGCTGCGACATCATCACCCTCAGCACCGTGGAATGGAACACGCTGTTACACGCATTGGATTGGGAAGAATCTTCTGCTTGAATTCAAAGAGGATGGAATACAACTCAAGCGGGGTACCAAATCCATTGAGGTGACACAGCCTATGCGGCTGATGCGGCTGATGCGGCTGATGCCGCTGATGGACTTAGAAGAAGGATATGAACTGAAACTGTCTGAACATGAAACTGTTAAAGTAATAAAGTTTGGTGATGTGTGTTATGTGAGCTTTCATAGCATTTACAAACGTGGGTGTAATGTCTATGATACCTATATTAATTTAAATTGTAATGAATGGCATGCATTGATCCATGTATTGAGAGAGAGAACTGTAAAAAAGTAGTTGGTAGATAAGAAGTGGGGGGGGGAGTTTGGAAAACACAATAAAACAAGATTAGTTTGAAACTTGAGTCTTTTTTTTTTCTTTTCAAAAAAAAAAAAAAAAAAAAAAAAAAAAAAAAAAAAACTTGGAAAAACAATTATTCAACAACTTAACTACAGCTTAACTACACCCCCCCATTAATAAAACAAAGGTTTATATTGTCTATAGACAAAATCCTTTACAATAAAATCCCCATCCTTTCTTTTTAATATATTCACAATGTCAAACATACTCTGACCTCGAGCTCTATGCCATATATAATAGACACAATAAAAACCACACGCCGATGATATCGGCGTTTGTAATGAGATGGAATTATACATATAGTCCTTTCTTAAAAACGTTTCTAAACGCTCATCGAGAGGGAACAGTCCATAAGAGTCAAAGTATTCCACAGGGTCTTTGTCATAATACACTGCCACCCAATGCTCTCCTGGTTCATCTTGATCGTCGGTGTTGATGACATAGGCACCACGTTGTAAAGACGGTGGTAACTGGTCCATGGCAAACACACCTTGAAACAAGTCTTTGGTCGCGGCATCATGGCTCAGGATAGCTTCGATCTGCTTCGTGTTCATGACTGGTAGTCGAATTGGATGCTACGATTGGCACTGATCTCAATAATGTTGTCAAATTCAGCATAGACGATGACATTGATGGTAGGTTGCAAAGCCCTAGCAAAGTTCATTTCTAGCCGCAAATTCCCATGCTTGATAAGGGGAAAATGATCAGCTCCATCATAATCCGGTGTTAAGTCGAACGAAAATAAAGAATACCCTCTAGGCCAATCTTCCCTTTTTATAATGGAGCTTTTCTCACCATTCAATCGGTCAAACGATTTGTAAAGCGTTTCAAAAGCGTCTAGGTACTTGTCCTGTGGAATGTCAAGCTTGAGCGGTTTGGACAGGACTGGTTCACCATCCGTGTACAGTTGCATATAGTTCAGATCAAAATGTTTGAAATCATATGGATTCCTCGCGACTGACCCACCAAAGGCTTCGTTATGAACCAGACCAATGACAATGCGATGTGGCAATTGACCCAAAAAGATGTTGTCTTTCACAAAAGAGCGAAACCCTGCCGGAATGGCCAAGACTTTACATTCTTTTCTAGTGATGATGATCTTGGCAGGACTTTTCAGCAATGCGTCTGTATGCCCTAACTGAATGCCTGGACTCACCCTCACTTTGCGAATGGTTAAAAATGCCTCTTTCACTTCTACCTTATAGGTATTATCTGCAGCCATCAATACATAATCATCTTTCTGTCTATGGAAACGCAACTTCAAACTGATGCCATTCGGAAGATAGCGATCCTGCTCAAACAAATCTATCCTTAAGCCACCTGCCAGCATAAACTCACGGCTGAGACGTGTATGCAAATAACGATGGTGTAAGCCATTGTTTCCTTGCTCAGCTAGATCACTACCGTCGGCATTGACATGAAACCCGGATACATAGCGTTCATGATTAGGCCTTTTCACCTCATGACTATTCATCGACCCAGCAGTATCCTTGTACATGAGCCGCAGAGAGCGCTCGGAATGGAGACTTTCTTCCGAATCATGGATGAGATGCGAGATCATGCTGGTATACCCATGGGTGTTGTTACTATGAGATACCAACCGATCATTCAGAAACAATTCAATATTAGACCATAGCCCGTTAAACACATCATTGATGCAGGAGACCTGGTCCTATGGGCCACACGCTGTTCCATCGGCCTTTACAATGCGGCATACAATATGAAGTTTGCTGTTCTTTAAATCCAGATATTCTTCTGTACTCGCAGGAATGTAGAATTCTATGGGAGCACCCTCTCTAATGGTCGTCAGTGGTTGATAGTCGACATTATAACTTTTCTCTACAGCCGTTTGCGTCGGCGGTACGTGAAACCATTCCAATGGTGAAAGACTGCATTCGCACGAATGATTGTGAATGAGAGACATGATTTCAAAAGATATCTCTTTTATGCTTTTTTGATGTTATCCGTCTAGCTGTTTTTCGTCTTCTAGCACGTTTCATCGGTTGCACTCTCTTTTTATGTACATCACCACCACCACCAAACACACGCTGTGCTACTCGACCCGTAACATCTTTCGCAACATTCTTTGCAGCCTTCTTAAGATGTGGTGCAACGATCTTAGCCCAAGCCTTAGGTAGCGTAATAGCTCTACGAGCCAATGATCCCAGTATTGAACCAATACCATCCCCATATTGAATTCGCGCTCCTTTGAATCCTGGTAATTCTCCACCCACTTGTCGAAGAAAATGGTTGCGATATGCAGACGGATCGTGTGTGTAGGCTTTCATAGTGCTTTTGGTCGAAAATGGAGTTTACAAATCACCTTTCCAGTTTGAAATGGAACAGTATGGCCTGTGTCGTCCTTTATATTCATCTCTATCATGTCAAATTTGGATGTGTTTACAGGAACATAGTGCGGTTCGTTGTACGTTTTCATGATAATCTCACCATCATGGCCTTGTATCCCAACAGAACGTAGCAAGGGCACATAATAATCCCCAACCACTTGTGGTTCACAAATACTACAATACACATACAGTGTATAAAACCCCTGTTTCACATCGGCTTTATGGTCAGCTGTACATGTTTCAGTATACAAGTGATCTGGGATAAATCCTAAAATCTCAGCCAATCCAGTGGAGAAGGACACTTCATAGCCATAATCGAGAAATAGAAACACGCGTCGTCTAATTCTATCATACTTTAGCCGAATAGCTTTTGTAAGATTCAGAGTATTAGTCGCTTCTTCATTGACTGCCTCACATAGTTCTTGTATGGTTCTATAGTAGCCATAAGGAATATCGAGAGTGCTAAGAACAGGATTATCGAATAGTTGTTGTCGATACTGAATAGAATAGTCCATGTCCTGTCTCATCGTTGACCATGTATGCGGATATTGAATTTCAGCTAAAGCCACTTCATATCGTCCATTCAGATAGATGGTTCGAGGCATACGAATTTGATAATTCGAAGCCTTGTTGTTGGGATAATAATTCATACTCGCATTGCTAGGCAAAGTAATGTAAAAGCTTGTCGACTCCATGGTGGATGGAAGGAACCCCTCAAATGGTATAGGTGCGTCGTCGTCGTTGCCTATATACCTCAGGTACCTCCTCAGGACAGCGCGCGCCATTCGACCAAGTATGCCAAGTCTCATCATCATCATCATCATGATGGATTTCTCCTTCACAACACGCACTTGTGCATCGGATCTTCACGGGAATAGTCGGAATAGTCTCTTCCTGGCCACAACACCATAGCTCTTTTGTTAAAAATTTTCCCATCCTTTAGGAAACTGTCTTTGCTGACGCTGGTTCATTTCTGTTGCAATGTCTTCACGAGTGGTCTTTTTACTAAACGTCGTTTTTGGAATATTCGCATCGACAATTTCCTGGATAAACGGATGCCAGCCATGGGGTGGGGGTAGTATGGTTCGGTCTTTTCTTCTTGTCGCCACCAATGCTTCTTTCATCAAATCAACCATGTTAGAATTTGTAATGATCTCGCCCGTTTTCAACACAAGTTCATTCTTCTCTGTCCATGTCGTACCATGTTTCTTCAGTTCTGCTAAAAGTTGTATCACTTTTCCATGATAGATAGGTTGAAAATGACTTAACACTCGCTTTTCTAGTGGTGGTGGTGGTGGTGAGGGTGGTTGTTGGGACTGACTTGTTCGTAGATGACGGCCAAAAAGTTGAGACATTTCCATAACCTTTTCACGCGTTCGTTTCCCACGTAAAAGTGTCTTGACTTTTCTTTTGATGCTATGTTTTTCCCCCTTCTTTTCTAATAACAGTTTGTATTCCTGTTCAGGAATGAGAACCATTTTCATAGCATGCTTCATTTTAACAGCAGCTTGGCTAACAAGGGCAATGCAAATCTAGCAATCACTCCAATGAATCCTCCTTTCTGATTCACCAACTTCTTTTTTCGTCGAAGGGATATCTTCTTATCTGCCAGAGTACGTAGGGTATGACGCTCACGCTGGAATACCTTATACCGTTTTGAGCTTAAGGGTAAATGTCCCCTTAATATATTCAAGCAAATTTCAAACAAGCTCGTTAATTCCTCCTTCGTAGCTTGCTTTAGCAAGGATTTACGCCGTCTAGGCCCACTGCGTGCAAGCAAATGAAGGAAAGGCTGGTTCGTTCGAATGCGTTTAGACATCTTGACTGTGAATGGTTAAATGACTTGGTTCTTGGTCGTACACGGCTCTATCAATATATATATAATGGGTATCTTTTGGTAAAATGCCTGTACGAATACGCAGTTGATCATTCGTCTTCGGCTTCAAGTCAATGAAAAAATAACCATGGGGTTTGCTGGTAGCATCTTGATAGGCTTCTATGAGAAATTGTGATCTTCCAGGATACATTTGCCGCGCCAATGTACTGATTTGCTGACTGTCTCTCGGATTTTTAAACAGAATGATATAATGGGTATTCAAACTAATAGTGCGCATCTCTTTCCCATGATGGAACAAATTATGCACAATAAAGATGATACTTAGATTTTGATGACTGCTACCCACACTAAAGAGACGTGCCATACGTTCATCGCTATGGCATTTGGTCATTAAGTCATCAAGGATGAGTACGTTTGGCTTTTTCGGGTTAAAACGCTCTTCAATGTCATCTGGAATGCCTTGGTAAAATGTCACACCTTTCATTCCCTTGTACAAAGGCTGATCGGCTGCATAGAGCCATAAAATGTTTTTCGGAGAGGGGTGAATCAACTTTTGTTCTAGAATTTCCCTGACCAGAGACGTCTTGCCACTGCCTGTAGGTCCAGAGACCAAGCATGTAAAGGGATGCTTCATCGTTGAATGTCTGTTTCTTTCACCCAACTGTTAAACTTGTTTGGCCAACCTAACCACTTGACAAATAATTCTTTCACACCTCCTCGCCTTTTACGTGTTTTCAAGACTTTTTCAATTCTGTACACAGATTCAATATCTTTGGTCACTTTCTGCAGTTCTTCCTCATAGAAATGCCCATCAATATCTTCGTCTAAAAAGTCTTTCACACGATACAAATGTATTCCCTGCTTCTTACAACGATGTGTGACCGTGAAGACTTCTTGCGTCCATTTAACGTGATAATCCCGTTGAAACACATATTTAACGTGGGAAATGCGCACATGATCGCCAATGTTGAACTTGTACTTCTTCTTCTTCTTCGGTTTCAATTTTAGTTTGTCGACATATATATACTTCCACACTTTCGATTCGTTGTCTTTACGAATCTCGGCTGGAGTATACTTATTCGGGAGGGAGCCATGAGGTCTATGGTTGTAGTTGTACACCAAGTCTGGAAGGATGTCTAAGTAACGGTAAGTTTGATTATGTAGAAAATACCGATACATCATCCCCTTTAGAGTACGAATGACTCTCTCAGCAAAGTTGGCTTTGGTTTCATTCTTTGTGGTATAGGCATGAATGCCCTCTTTCTTCAAAAATGCTTTGACCCATCTGTTTTTAAATTCCGTGCCTTTATCGGACCTTAGAGTGCGTGGCCTTCGGGGTGTGTCATGAAAAATTTTTTGAAAGGCTTGTATGACGCTGGTATGTGATTTATTAGGGAGTGGCTGTACCCACACATTTTTGGAAAACACATCAATGACAATGAGTAAAAAGCGTGTGCCATCATTATAGGGAGCTATGTTTCCCATATCAGCCAAATCCACATCCCACATGTCATCAATGCCTCGTGTAATCACACGTTGTCTTTTGAACCTGTATTTGACAGGTTGGAGTAAACTGAATGCATCTTGGTCCTGTAGCCATTTCTTCACTTGTGACTGTGTCACGGGTTGATCATGTTTTCTTAAGATGTGATACAGTTTGTAAGGACCAGCAAATGCCCCGGGCTGTCCAGGTTTAAAGTACATATTGGTCAAGTAGTCTTTCAACGTCGTCGTCGTCGACATGGTCACGCCTCTACTAGAGTAGCCACTTGCTTTAGCACTTGCTTGACCGTCTCGTTGACCGTCTCGAGTGAAAGAGGGGGCTGCTTACGGGACACACTGGACACGGTCTATTGGCCACTGGAAGAGTAGCCACTTGCTTGACCCGTCTCGTTGACCGTCTCGAGTGAAAGAGGGGGCTGCTTACGGGACACACTGGACACGGTCTATTGGTCACTGGAAAAGGGGGGGGGGGCATGTGAAGTTTTTTACGAGACCGTTCACACCGAATGAAAACCACCTTCTCAACAGAACAGCTTTTTATTTTATATTTTATAACCCTCAACCAAACTTAACTCCACAAGTTTTTACAAATCAAGTATAGATACAATGGTGTGAATCACTGGAGACCATTGGTCTTCAATGAATACTAGCCAATGACTGAGTTCATCAAGTGTTATCGTATCTACACCATATTTCTCACAACGCTGATTTGCATTCTCTAACACTTTATCTAAATGAATATAATATTTAGCTTCATTCCAATAAGTATAGACACATGTAAAATGACAAGTATGTTCTGAACACTCTTCAAGTTGGCAAGCAGGACATACTAAACAGGCAAACTTTTTTACAGCTAATAACATTTCTTCACAATAAGCTTTTTGCACAATATATTGTCTCAGTGTCATGTCCGCCATGATACAGCGCTCTCTAGCGCAGCGCGCGCGCTCTCTCACTCAGTCTTTAGAGAGCACTACCTTCCCCACACTCTGCACAAGTTTGTCAAGTTCAGTCTGGGGTTCTCCACGTCGCCACACCCGCGAGCGTGAGCGGACTGGTGAGCGGCTGAGTGAGCGTTCTTCACGTCTCCACACCCGTGAGCGTGAGCGTGAGCGGACTGGTGAGCGGACTGGTGAGCGGCTAGGCGACGCTGGCGGCGGCGACGCTGGCGACGGTGACGGCGGCGGCGACTGCTGAGTGAGCGGTGATGGTGGAGGCACAGTCTCTTTTATACCCCGGTCACACAACAGTTCCACAAGATTCTCCATGTTGACTTTGGGGGTTTACTCTAACATGTCTTCCTCCTGCAATAAAATATGTTTGAATATATCTGCTACTTCTTCTATCATCTTCTTTCTTTGTTCACGTTGAAACCACTCACATAAAATTAAATTTGCTAGCAAGAAAAACATTGCTGCTTGCTGCTGCTGCGCTACTGAGTTAGAGTTGTTAGAGTTGTTAGTGTTAAAAGGGGTTTGGCTTACCTGACAAGGCTGACAAAGCTGCTCGGTTTCTTCTTCTTCCTCCTCAAATCCACAGCAATCTCTCAAATAATCCACCACGGTGAAATATGCTTCTACATCATTGCGGGCAGAATAGAGTGCAGAATCAAAGTCAAAGTCAGGATCTTCTTCGAGTCCAATTGCGGCACATTCTCCAAGAAATCGTGAATAGAGTTCAGTCACATCAAGACTGTGATGTACAACATCCCAGTAAGCGTCCAAGTGATAAAGCTGATAGTCTGGAGTGCCGCAGCAAGCAAGTTTAGCAATCATCAAGTCAATATAAGCTTTTCTAAAACATGCGTCCATCTTTGCAGTGTGTGTGGTGTGGGGGCTTCTACTGTGCTTCACAGACCTTAAGTACTCCACACTTGCCGCAGAAGTTGTTTGGTTCACACATCATGCAATTGTACTTGTGGCAGTGGCAATCATAATCCTCCATATATCCGCAAGCACCGCAATAGTCGCACGTAAGTCCAAGTTGATTCTGTACATCCATATTCTCCAACTGAATTTCAGCCTGTCTTTTCTTGGATAACTTTGACACCTTCATCCGATCATACTTTTGCAGCTTGATGATCGTTTTCTTGTCATGGCATTCCGTACACGGCGGTTCAACTAAGGCTGAGTTGATGTGAGCCATCTCCCGAAGCAGTGTCTCCCATTCACCATCATTCATGTTGATGTAATATGTGTATTCTTTCCCTTCAAACCGTGATGTACGCACGAAGCTCACATAGCGCATGCCTTGATATGAAATGACTTCAAGCCACTTCGTTTCCGTTAAGTATAGTTTGAAGCCAATGTCACGGCATTTTTTCACGTTCTGACACACAATCTTCCACAAAGATGGTGAATAAGCGCACCATCTCTCTCCACGTTTGATGCGTAGAAATAATCCATATTGTCCAGACTCCACAGTAATGGTTAAGTTTGCACTAATTTGAAAACTGCTGCCGCCGCCGCTGCGCTGCGCTGCTGCCGCCGCTGCGTTGCTTGCTGCGCTCCTTGTCTTGTTCTCCATGACTGCTACACTGTACACTGCTACACTGTACTGATGAGGTCCACACACCCCCCCCCCCTCTTTTATACCCAACCATCCGCCGCTGAGTCAAGCTTTTCAAACTTCTTGCAAAGCTTTGAATTCACTTCCACTCGTCCATGGTTGAATCGAACAAGGTCTGATACATTCGTCATCAATGAAACATTATCATCATAAAACAAAATGATTCTTGCAGCTACACTTAACATGAGCTCCTCTGCCCAAATTGTATTCGCATGGATAAATGCTGAATCAATGTCGTAATAGGATAGTATATGTAGATCTTCGCATTCACGTAGAAACGAGTGGATGAAACGATCACTTGGAATGGTCTTTCCAACAGCTTCCCAATGCTGATGCAAATTCTTCACTTGCTCCATCCATTCCGATTCAAAAGCAGGAAGCTTTGAAAACATCCAGTCAGCATAGTTTACTTTGAACACATCATCCATAGTCTCTGCACATCCGTGAAATGACATTACGGTGAAGGATTGCAGACTTTGTGATCTGCCGCGCGCTGCTGCTGCCTGCCTGCCGCCGCCGCCCCCCCCCCCCCCCTTTTATACCTTTTTACATGTAAGTTTTCATGAGATGCTTGTAAAATCGTGGAGTCATCTCATTGAAACCATCCAGAAAGGCTGTTGGTAAACCACCTGTTAAAGATTGTCTCATGACAATCACTAGAAAGTCGCCTGGTTTCCGATGCCCTAGTATCCATTGAAACAGCATTGACATGGTGAAATGTCCTTTTTCATAGAGGTAGGCCATCATATCATACACCTTAATGCGTTCTTCAAGGTATTTGAAACCATGTAGCATCATCTTTGCACATTTGGAATCGCGACCCTCATTCACTTGCTTCGGCTCTGGCAGACACAACGCCTTAAACTGTTCCTCATGAAGGAGTTTAAACAGTTGAACAAAACGCCGAGTCATGGCTTCGGTGAACTTTGGCTGTGACACCGGATCATCCTCTACACTTCCTTCTAGCATGAACATGAGCATAATTACAGTGTTCACTTCTTCCATTAGGTACATGTACGTGTGCTTGTCGAAAAAGCCTTCTTCACATAAACGCCATACAATGTTGCAATCAATCAGAGGAAGCACGGCTTGAAAGTTTCTTTTCAACAGCGTTACATCGTCCTCAGTCACAGGGATGGTCTTACTCGATTCAAATTTCAATTTCATATGCTTGTCTTCTTCATCATCGCTTAACATGTCCACTTCTGAATCCTCCTCGGACTCCTCCCCGGACTCGGACTCGTCCCCGGACTCGGACTCGTCCCCGCTGCTGCTGCGCTTGCTGCCGGGGGACTCGTTGCTGCTGCGCTTGCTGCCGGGCTCCTCCCCGTCCCCGTCCCCGAGCTTGCTGCTGCCGCCGGGGCGGCGGCGGCGGTACTCATTTCTTCGTGAAGTTGCTTCAATTAAGCTTCCAGGGGGAAGAGGAGGCTTGCTGCCGCTGCCGGGCTCGGCCGGGGCGGCCGGGACGGCCAGGGTGGTACTCATTTCTTCGTTCAGTTGCTTCAATTGAGCTTTTAACTTCTTGCTGCCGGGCTTCTCCCCGTCCCCGTCCCCGAGCTTGCTGCTGCCGCCGGGGCGGCGGCGGCGGTACTCATTTCTTCGTGAAGTTGCTTCAATTAAGCTTCCAGGGTGAAGAGGAGGCTTGCTGCCGCTGCCGGGCTCGGCCGGGGCGGCCGGGACGGCCAGGGTGGTACTCATTTCTTCGTTCAGTTGCTTCAATTGAGCTTTTAACTTTGCGCTGAGTTGTGTGTTTCTCCCATTGACAAGCGCATTTGCAACCCAGAACGGGTAGTCGGGGCCCTCAGGATCTGGCATTCCTTCCTCTATCTCCATCTCTATTCCTGCTAGCTGTATATCTGACGGGGCAGCAACGTTTATAACGTCTAGCGCTTCCTTAGGAGGGACGTCTAACCCTACCAGTTCGTTCTCCAAGTCTTTTTCAGCCTCTGCCATGTTAGCCAGGAATGTATCAATGTCTTCCACTGATAATACTGGTAATACACTATCAAAAGGTAACGGTTCCAACCCAAACAAGTCATCCATATCCATATCCATGTCCGTGTTGATAGATAGAGGAGGTGTATTCAGCAACGTCGCTTCCATGATCTAGCCCACCACACCTCGACAATAAGGGGGGGGCTGCCCCCGGACCCCTTATATATGAGCTTTTTTCAATTTGGGGAGGGAGGGGGTGGGTGGGTGGTAATACACTTCATCAACGCTACAGCATGCTTCAGCGCGCTTCAGCGGAAGCTGTTATTTCCAATCTCGTAATCACGCAACTGCACAAAATGACGTTTCGTTTATACTGCCATCCATTTCGTCAAGAAAAATGTGTGGAAAATGCTTTAAACATACTAACATAAGTTTACTTTTTTAACTCTTCTTTGGTGGTAGGGGGGAGGGTCCTCGTCGTCTCTGTAATACTCTGTAATACTCTGTTACTCTGTTCTAGGGGAGGGGTGGGGGGTGGTCGACACAGATTCTTGGGGAGGGGTGGGGGGGGTGGTCGTCAATACTCTGTACTCTGTACTGTGTATTGACAAGGAGGGGTGGGGGGTGGTCTGACGTTTCACACATCATTTCGTCACATACACACATTTCGTCATCTCCGCCTGCAGAGCTTTCAAACTTTTTGTAGAGAGCAGACGTGTCGAAAAAATATGCAGTTTAAGAAAGAATTTTTCACTGGGGAACGCCTGGCGGCTTATCATTTCTCAAAGAAGGATGCCGATTTATGGGAAGAGGTATATGTCGACTACCAGGCGTTCCTCTATGAAACATGGAGGGATTTTCAGTCTCAACATCAACAGGAATTTCACCGCTATGTGTATGCATGAGAATGTGTGGGAAATGCTTTTTTAAAATAAAACTCTTATAACTCTCTCCAATCCCCCCCCCCTCTTTCACTCGAGACGCCACACCTTTTTTTTTCACAAGCTAAGTCCCTACCATACCATTGTACACACAACGTACAACGTTTCACCGGAAACACACTTTTGCAATCCTTTTGCAATCCTTGTATCAAATGACGTTTTCTTTCGTCATCACTCAACACTCTAACGTGCCGTGTGCGCGCCGTCTGTGCCGAGACCCGGGTGCCAGAAACACTTTCACACTTTTTAAATGTGTGGTGGAACTCTTAAGAGAACCACCACAAAAGTGTGGTGATTCTCTTAAATATACACTACTGCGGACCTTCCGCAAACAGGTTAATTTCGAGAATAGAATCACTTTTTGAAACAATTCACAATATTGCCATATGATATTGGTATATGTTACCACTACTACTACTAGTACTACTAGTACTACTACTACTACTACTACCGTTAGGTTCCGAAAAAAGCTGCCCCGATATTGAGGCCCTGGGGCTTCTATTCAGAAACTTTTTCTGAATAGAAACCCCGTGGGGGGGGGGGGCGTTTTCTTTTGGTTTTGAATATAACTTTTAAATGAGCAGAAGTTGTTTCCGAATTTAGATCAAGTTACATCCGGTAATTTCTTGGTTCTATTACAGCGAAGCCACAGACTGCACTGAGTAGATGTGTCAAAACAGCGCAGGGTTCAACAGTTGTTTGCTTAGTTACTTATAAATTACAAACTTTGGTACTGATAACAAAATATACCGTGTATATGCTTGAAATGTAATTTTAGAATTTTTCAGAATATCGTTAAACAGAGTGGCAAAATTCTGTTTTGTTTTATCTACAAATCTGAAAAAATACCTAGATTCTGAACAGAAGCCCCTCCTCTTCTATTCTGAAACTATTTCCAAATACAGTAAGACCTTTTTAATTCGGGCAGCGTTGAGACTGGCAAAATTTGTCCTGATTAGCAAGGTGTCCGGATT